>CAMTDV010000025.1:72392335-72996334 GCA_947069175.1 Scalesia atractyloides | reverse complement strand
CTTCCAAGTTAGTTCCAAGGTTTTTTAAAGATCCAAAGGTATTTCTAAGCAAGAATCAAGCTCCATACCATCATACTTTGCTAAAAACCCATCAAAAACAAGAAGATATAAAAAATTCTTTAAAAACTTTGCTCTTGGTTCTTGATGAGTTTTGATGAAGATGGAGGTTTCTCTTGTTCTTGGATTTAAACATAAACATTGAACTTAAAACAAATGGGTTTTATTTTTATTTAAGAAAATGAAAATGGAGATTGTATATGTATATGTATGGTGGTATGTATGTATATATGAAATTGAGTTTTGACTTTGTTGATTGATTTTTATTTGATTAGATTCTTGAAAAGTTCATGCATGTATGATTAAAAGTGATGTACATAAAAAAGACTTGTGATTAAAGTGGATTGAAGAAAAGTTCATGTTTGGATGTATATGTATATATGTGGCCGTGTATGTATATATATATATATATAATATATACGATAGTAATGAGATCATGAGAAAACCAGTTTAAATGAGAAAACCAAAAAACTAACTAAAAAAAAGCCAAAAACACATATCAAATTTTTTTTGATTTTTTTATTAAAATTCGCTATATATATTATATATAAAAAAACATATAATGCACATGTGCAACATAAACATATAATGCACATGTGTAGCACACATATAGTGCACATGTGCAGTACAAGTTTTTTTTTTTAAAAAAACAGATTTTTATAATAAAAAAATTTGTAATTTTTTTTTTTATGATTTTTATGTTTTTTTTGGCTTTTTAGAGTTAATATAACTATCTAATACGAACCGCATCGCCAAACAAACGCTTAACGCGAAATAACGAACAAAAACTTAGCCATCAGGCCAAGTTCGGCCGAACTTGGTTACACCAAGTTCGCCCGAACTTGACCAGTGGTGCACCGAGAAGACCATTTTCCCCCAACTTGACCAAACCAAGTGAGACAGGCTAAGTTCGGCCGAACTTGTAACAAGTTCGCCCGAACTTGATATCTGCCCAGCTTATTTCCCCTCACCTATAAATACCCAGCCCCTCATTCATGCTCCCCTTGCTGACCAAGTTCGCTCTTAGCTCCCCCGAGGCGTTGTCAAGCAAAATCTCAGATCCGGAAGCACAAGGACGAAATCGTCAGTTTGCACAAACTGGACTAAACCGTACGAAACCGTCAAGTTCGCCCGGATTAGTACAAGTTTCAGTAAAATGGCTAAAACGCGCTCCAAAAGACATCTCCAGCGTAGGTTTTGCTTAGTAGCTTAAGTTTGGAGGGATGGACACTCGATTTCCTCAGCAGACAACGCGAAAACACACGACTTGGATGCCAAAACAGTCAATTTCGCTCGAAAAACATCAAGTTCGCTCGAACTTGTCACCAAATTGGTGACCAAGTTCGCCCGAACTTGATCAACCTTTGACAGAAATCACACAAGTTCGCCCGAACTTGTAGTGATTCCAAGGAATCAGGTCAAGTTCGCCTGAACTTGTATCATACCTCAGCAAACAGGGCAAATTCGCCCGAACTTGTCCAGTTTCTCAGAAAACCAGACAAGTTCGCCCGAACTTGTACCTCCAGTAAGTCCAAGCAATCAAGTTCGCCCGAACTTGTCTACTGTGTCACACCCCGACCCGCAGCGGAATAAGAGTCGGGGCATAATTGGGTTATCACCAAAGCTCATGATATTTACTAATATGTTTCATATTTATTAAAGTCAAAATTACATTCCCAATAATCCAAACATGTTCATATAAATACAAAGAAAAATAACCAACTAAACAATTCCAAGCTCTAAATCATTTTATTCTTCTAGGCAAATCCTGTGTGTTTCTTGCTGCAGCTGGTTCACCTGTATCATGTGTAAAAATGGGGGTTTTTGGGTCAACATAAGTAGGCGAGTGAACCTTGTTAGATAAACATTTATTATTGATTTTCTTGTTATTTTATCAAGGAAAAATTATGCATAATCATAAGTGAGCAAATGTAAATAATCAAACAGTAGCAATAACAATCACAAACTATAACATACAATAACATACAATAACATACCAACATCATACAATAAATAACATGAGAAACTTGCGATCAAGCTCATCAATCAATAACGAGAAGTGCCGATCATCAAGGTATTGCATGTACTGAAAATGATAAATGCTGTGCAATCAAGGTAATGAAACGAGCCGATCGTATTGCACCACAGTTCACTCATAATGTAATGGGAACATGCTCAAGGCTCATAATGTAATGGGAGCGGCGGCCTATGAAATTGCATGTACTGAAAATAAGAATTAAATCTAACAATAACCACACAAACAATTGAATCAAACTGAATACACATTTGTTCATGATAGATGTGATGCACAATGATTTAAGTATAATAAGTGGCAAGACACATGATACACCCAAAAAACGTGATAAAACGGGAATTGTAAAGTTCACTCACATTGGGTGCGTTTGATTGGAGATGTGAGATGCGCACGAGTTGAAAGGATTGAACAACGAGATTTAACTAACTAAATAATAACGGAAAAGTATAGTTATGAGTGGATTTATTAATAATTTTAATAAGATTTTTAGATATATTTTTGTGAGTTTAAGGCTATTTTCTATCTTTAAAAACATTATTTTTAAGTATTTTTAATTGATTTTTAAATTAAATTAAATAATTAAAAATATAAAAATATGTTGACTTTTTTTCATTGACCGTTTGACTTGTTGACCGGTTTTATTGTGTAATTGTATGCGCCGGGTGAGGCTCGAACCCAAGACCTCCCGTACGCGTGCACGCAGCTCTACCAACTGAGCTACGTGTCTAACCCGAAATAATTCTGTTTTCAATTATACTTATATATTAACTCAGCTTATTCAAAATTCTTTTATTATCAAAAACATTTTAAATCATCGAACCGGTGACACTAACAGGTCTCGAACCCGGGACCTGTGCTTTAACGCTACACACAGTCCACCGCTGGACTGTGTGTCTAACTTGTTTAATATACAGATTTTTATTATACTTAACATCTAACGTAAGTTCATCCGGTTCAGTTAAAAAAATAACATTTTAATTACAGAGGGTGTGTGTATGTATCAAGGATCGAACTCGCGGCGTGTGATATGTATATGCACACAGTCCACCGCTGGACTGTGTGTCTAACCCGAGATAATATCCAGATTTTAATAAACTTATAATCAAACTATCATCGTCTTCTACATTACAAAATTACAGTCTGCGATTACGCTATTTTATCTTGTTTAATTCGATTGACAAACATTGAACAGACTAATATGAAATGGCAGAGATGATATTTAGAGGTAAACATACCGGAGAACGATTTATCTCAGAATTCCGGCGAGTCGTCGGCTCTGTGTTTACGGATTTCTACTGAATGAATAAATTGACAGTTTTGATTAGCTACGAGAGGAATTTAAGTATTAAACAAGAGTTATCAGAAGGTTTGAAAGTCTATACCGTTTCACAGCTGAAGATAAGGATTTCCAGAAGTTTTCCGGCGAACTGGAATTATCTGATATTGACGCCTGAAATTGATTTCGATTGAAGGGTCTGAGTTAGCAATAGCTTAACAATTGATAGACCACGAAGGTATTGAAAGACTTACTGTTTTGATGAAGAATACGGTTTTTCCGGCGACTTGCAGAAATTTTCCGGCGAGTAAACAAAACCTTTTCTGATGAACTGAATGTATAGAGAAAGTGAAATGGCAGGTTTGTAGAATGTTTCTGAGTCGCGAGAGAGAGCAAAGATTGAAGTAATTCTGATATTGAAAGTTTTCGGTTATAAAAACCGATTCACTTCTAGAATTCAAGTTCATTCAAGGAAAACTTGATTAGAATCGTCGGTGCATCGGTTATAAATCAGAATTCGCGATAACTCAAACGTTTTGGATGGTTGAATAGCCGATTACGGTTTTCAGTTGCGCAACCGGTTGATCTATGATTGACTATAAAATTCATTTGTTTCCTAGAGTTGACAGAAAACAACAAGTGGCGGAGTGGTTATGTGTGTGTGTTAAGTCTTTGGAGTTCTCTTCCGGCTGACCCGGGTTCGAGTCCCGGCAGCCTTATTTTATTTTTAATTATTTTATTTTTACTTTTTATCAATTATAACTTTTTTAGTTTAGTTTGTTTATTAATTATGTATCATTAAAAATCAAAATAGCCATAAATACGCAACGTGACATTTATAACTTGATATTCGATTACAAAACGGAGCGGGTTTGGAAAAACCCGTTTTTGACAAATGTTACAGTATCCCCTACTTTTAGGAATTTCGTCCCGAAATTTAAGTAGTAGTAGGAAAAAGATGTGGGTATTTTTCGCGCATTGAGTCTTCACGTTCCCAAGTAAACTCAGGTCCCCGTTTCGACTCCCAGCGTACCCTAACAATTGGAATGCGACTTCGTCGAAGACGTTTTTCTCCGAAATCCATGATCTCTACAGGTCTTTCAATAAAATGCATAGATTCATCAATCTGAATATCTTCCAGAGGAATGTGGAGGTTTTCATCAGCGAGGCACTTCTTCAAGTTTGATACGTGGAATGTGGGATGAATCCTGTTGAGTTCTTCCGGTAGATCAAGCTTGTATGCTACAGGTCCTACTCTTTCAAGTATCTTGAAAGGTCCTACGTAACGTGGTGCTAGCTTGCCTTTTTGACCAAAACGAACTACTCCCTTCCACGGTGATACTTTTAAAAGTACATGATCACCAATGTTAAACTCCTAAGTCTTTCGTCGTTTATCTGCATAACTCTTTTGACGGCTTTGAGCCGTTAGGAGATTGTTTCGAATTTGATGGATCTTGTCTGTGGTTTCTTGAATCAATTCTGGACCGGTAATTTGAGCTTCTCCAATTTCGTGCCAACATACGGAGATCGGCATTTACGACCATATAAAGCTTCAAAAGGTGCCATGCCGATACTTGAATGATAGCTGTTGTTGTACGAAAATTCAACTAATGGTAGATGAGCGTCCCAATTTCCCTTGAAGTCTATGACACATGCTCGAAGCATATCTTCAAGAGTTTGAATGGTGCGTTCAGATTGTCCATCAGTTTGAGGATGATAAGCGGTGCTGAGATCTAATCGCGTACCCAAAGCGGCTTGTACTGCTTGCCATGTTCGTGAAGTGAAACAACCATCACGATCTGAAATAATGCTTAACGGTACACCATGTCGGCTTACGATTTCGCTGATATAAATACGAGCTAGTTTTTCGTTCTTGAAAACTTCGTGGATAGGTATGAAGTGAGTTGATTTTGTAAGACGATCAATGATTACCCATATAGTGTCATACCCACCAGAAGTGCGAGGTAACCTGGTAATGAAGTCCATGGTTATGTTTTTCCACTTCCATACAGGTATTTCAGGTTGGACCAGAAGTCCTGAGGGTCTTTGATGTTCAGCTTTTATTTTGGAACATGAAAGACTTGGGAACAAAATCAGCAATATCCTTTTTCATTCCAGGCCACCAGTAGGTGTATCGAAGGTCTTGATACATCTTGTCGGCTCCTGGGTGTATAGAATATCGTGTTTTGTGCGCCAGATTCATAAGAAAATCACGAAGGTTATTGTGGTCAGGAATCCATATGCGATCTAGACAGTATAGAATACCGTCGGATTTAGTTTCAAATTTTTTTTTAGTTTAGCTCCACAAGACGGCTCCTTGCGTACGTCTCTTTTCTGTTACTGAAACATGCTGGGCTTCTCGGATTTGATCTTTGATGTCGCTTACGATTTTATGCATAATAGTTTTGAGGGAACTGATACGTTTGTAACGATAAGGTATGTATCATAAAACAAAAACTTCAACCATAACGATATTTAAACCTACACGGAACTTTTCATAACCTCCTGGTAATGCTTTTGATCCTTTGCCAAGAATACTTATATATAGGAAGTACCAGCGGCGTATCCACCATATTCTTGTCAAATTTTCGTTGGCTTTATCAGTAAATCATGATCAGTTCTATGTGATTCTAAAACATAAACAACACAACGAACAAAACTTGAGTCTCAATTCTGAAATGATACATGACTAAATGATGACAGTACCTCTCTCGTTGGTTATGATGAAGGGGTCAGTCTATGTAAAAGTGTGACACAACCCAACTTCTTTAAATGATGAGATTGAGATACGTCGAGATGTATGATGATATGAATGTTAAATCAATGAGTATAAAACAAAACTGTAATATCAAATCGCATTAAAATTCTTGGATACATAATTTCCAAATTTTACAACTGGGATACGGAAAGATTGAGATAACATAAAGAAAACATTAAAACTAGACGATTGGAGTTGAGTCTTGATTCTTGGTGAGGAAAAACTAGTTGGGTGATTCGTTTGGGCCGTTATTATTTTCAACAGTATTGGGTTGATGTTGTAAGCTCTTCCTCTTGCAGGTGGTGGAGCTTGGTTAGCTTGATTCACCGGATTTGCTTGAGCTTGGGCATGAATGATGTTCACCAAACGTGGACAAGTGTTTCTAAAGTGGTTTGGGTCTCCACAGCTGTAACATGCCCGCATAGGTTGCACCATGGGATAGTTGGGTTGGTAGTACGATTGGGCTAAATGTTGGGTAGGTGGTAGTAGTAGGGGTTGGTGGGCTTGGCCCATTATTTGTTGGTGGGTTTGGGTTGAAGGCTGGTGGCGGTTCGTTCGCTGAGGTATGCGACAGGTTTGAACAGTATGACCTGCGCGACCACAGCCGGTGCAATGTTGGTAGGGATGATCAGGAAAGTGATGGTATTGGCAACGGTTGCATTTTGGTAATGGGCCGGAGTATGGCTTTTTATATGGTGCAGGTGAAGGGGCGACTTGGGTAATGGGTGCAGCAGGAATAGGGAAATTGGTTTGTGTAACAGCAAAGTTTCTGGTGTTACGCTTCCTCTTGTTAGCAAATTTAGAGGAGGAGGTGGAATGGTTTGAAGTTTGACCCTCAACAGGGCTTTCTTTTTCTCTTCTTTAAACTTACCGTTGCGAATTCGATTCTCGGTCAGTTCAGTGGCTAGTTCCATAGTAGCTTCAAGTGTTGCTGGTGAAGTGCTGAGAACTGAATCTTGAATTTTCGAGGGAAGTCCTCGAATATAATGCTCGATTAAACGATAAGTTGGGGTGAACAAGTTAGGAACAATTTGGTTCAACTCTAAGAACCTCTTGTTGTAGGAAGTATGATCTCCCTCCTTTTGCTTTAAAGAATGAAATTCGTCCTCCAACTTTTTAATCTCACTCCTAGGACAGAACCGCCTAGTCATAATTTCCCTTAACTCTTCCCATGTTAAGGCCATAGCATCTTCGACTCCTCTCTTACCCTTTTCAGTATTCCACCAGGTAAGAGCTACCCCAAAGAGTCTTCCGGTCGCGTATCGAACCTTGCGATCATCGGGACAATCGCAGTTGAGGAAGGTGTTTTCCATTTCCTCAAACCAGTGGAGGAGAGCAGTGACACCTTCGGTCCCTTCAAATTTAGGAGGATCACAAGACTTGAAGTGTTTGTAAGAGAACTTTTTGGAGGGAGGGTTGTCGACGTTCTGGTCCTCTTGATGGGGAGGATTGTTGGGGTTTGCAGCGAGAGCTTGTTGGACTTGAACTACAATTTCAGGAAGCACTGCAGCCATTTGTTTTGCGATTTGTGTGGCCAAGCGTTCGTGAGATCTTCCTGATCTTTTACCCCCTCGTTGTTGTCTAGCCGACATCTACAGGAACATACATAAGAAGATTGTGAGTTTATGGAGTCTTTTTAGGTGTCATGTGTCTTTAGGAAAATGAAAATAACATAAATATCAATAATGCAACTACATCCATAGGATGTCTTGGGTTTGCTCATGTTGGGCCTCAAATGTCCCCCATACCTTCACCTGTATAGTCATGTGGGCCCCCATGACTATTGGCTTGGTAGGATTCACATTAGTATTGGCGATTTAACACTCGCATCACCCGAATGCAAACCACAAAATATGTTTACGAGATGTATGGTCGGAATGTGTCCAGGTGTAGACACAGTGACAACTCAAAGTGGGGTTAGTTCACACGACGTTTGGTATAGCATGCTTTGGCCTAATAGGTACTTCGTACTCTCATCGTTAGTCCCCAGGTAGGCAAACTGTTCCTTTATTTTGGATTTATACGAATGCCAGCCTAGACAGGACGTTCCGACTACCGGTACTGGTACCCTTCCAGTTACTACATGCCCGTCATGAGAACTCACTTTGATGAGATTTGAAAATACAAAAATCGTTGTAAAAGCAATCATGAAAATGATGTGGTGTGTGCTTTCATGGATATAATATGTTATGAGAATATGATTCATGATAGGCATTATATGATAATATATACTTATGAACATGCTTGCATAACATTGAATGTAACATTTAACATAAAACATATAAGCATCATGAAATTTGGCATGTAACACACAAAAATCTTAAAAATTTCTAAACAACTATAGTATAGGCTCTAAGGGTCTAATAACCTATCCTATATCCCTATAGTCATGGCTCTGATACCAATCTGTCACACCCCGACCCGCAGCGGAATAAGAGTCGGGGCATAATTGGGTTATCACCAAAGCTCATGATATTTACTAATATGTTTCATATTTATTAAAGTCAAAATTACATTTCCAATAATTCAACATGTTCACACAAATACAAAGAAAAATAACCAACTAAACAATTCCAAGCTCTAAATCATTTTATTCTTCTAGGCAAATCCTATGTGTTTCTTGCTGCAGCTGGTTCACCTGTATCATGTGTAAAAATGGGGGTTTTTGGGTCAACATAAGTTGGCGAGTGAACCTTGTTAGATAAACATTTATTATTGATTTTCTTGTTATTTTATCAAGGAAAAATTGTGCATAATCATAAGTGAGCAAATGTAAAGAATCAAACTGTAGCAATAACAATCACAAACTATAACATACAATAACATATAATAACATACAATAACATACCAACATCATACAATAAATAACATGAATGAAACTGTGCGATCAAGGCTCAATCAAACGGAGCCGATCGTATTGCATGTACTGAAAATGATAAATGTCTGTGCGATCAAGGCTCAATCAAACGGAGCGATCGTATGTTGGCACGCCAGGTTCACGCTCATAATGTAATGGGGAACATGCTCAACGCTCATAATGTAATGGGGAGCGGCGGCCTATGAAATTGCATGTACTGAAAATAATGAATTAAATCTAACAATAACCACACAAACAATTGAATCAAGCTGAATACACATTTGTTCATGATATGATGTATACACAATGATTTAAGCATAATAAGTGGCAAGACACATGATACACCCCAAAAACGTGATTAAAACGGGGAATTTGTAAAGATTCACTCACATTGGGTGCGTTTGATTGGAGATGGTGAGATGCGCACGAGTTGAAAGGATTGAACAACGAGATTTAACTAACCTAAAATAACGGAAAAATATAGTAATGAGGATTTTATTAATAATTTGTAATAAGATTTTTAGATAATTTTATGAGTTTTAGGCTATTTTCTATCTTTAAACATTATTTTTAAGTATTTTTAATTGATTTTTTATAAATTAAATTAAATAATTAAAAATATAAAAATATGTTGACTTTTTTTCAATGACCGTTGACCGTTTGACTTGTTGACCGGTTTTATTGTGTAATTGTATGCGCCGGGTGAGGCTCGAACCCGAGACCTCCCGTACGCGTGCACGCAGCTCTACCAACTGAGCTACGTGTCTAACCCGAAATAATTCTGTTTTCAATTATACTTATATATTAACTCAGCTTATTCAAAATTCTTTTATTTTCAAAAACATTTTAAATCATCGAACCGGTGACACTAACAGGTCTCGAACCCGGGACCTGTGCTTTAACGCTACACACAGTCCACCGCTGGACTGTGTGTCTAACTTGTTTAATATACAGATTTTTATTATACTTAACATCTAACGTAAGTTCATCCAGTTCAGTTAAAAAAATAACATTTTAATTACAGAGGGTGTGTGTATGTATCAAGGATCGAACTCGCGGCGTGTGATATGTATATGCACACAGTCCACCACTGGACTGTGTGTCTAACCCGAGATAATATCCAGATTTTAATAAACTTATAATCAAACTATCATCGTCTTCTACATTACAAAATTACAGTCTGCGATTACGCTATTTTATCTTGTTTAATTCGATTGACAAACATTGAACAGACTAATATGAAATGGCAGAGATGATATTTAGAGGTAAACATACCGAAGAACGATTTATCTCAGAATTCCGGCGAGTCGTCGGCTCTGTGTTTACGGATTTCTACTGAATGAATAAATTGACAGTTTTGATTAGCTACGAGAGGAATTTAAGTATTAAACAAGAGTTATCAGAATGTTTGAAAGTCTATACCGTTTCACAGCTGAAGATAAGGATTTCCAGAAGTTTTCCGGCGAACTGGAATTATCTGATATTGACGCCTGAAATTGATTTCGATTGAAGGGTCTGAGTTAGCAATAGCTTAACAATTGATAGACCACGAAGGTATTGAAAGACTTACTGTTTTGATGAAGAATACGGTTTTCCGGCGACTTGCAGAAATTTTCCGGCGAGTAAACAAAACCTTTTCTGATGAACTGAATGTATAGCGAAAGTGAAATGACAGGTTTGTAGAATGTTTCTGAGTCGCGAGAGAGAGCAAAGATTGAAGTAATTCTGACATTGAAAGTTTTCGGTTATAAAAACCGATTCACTTCTAGAATTCAAGTTCATTCAAGGCAAACTTGATTAGAGTCGTCGGTGCATCGGTTATAAATCAGAATTCGCGATAACTCAAACGTTTTAGACGGTTGAATAGCCGATTACGGTTTTCAGTTGCGCAACCGGTTGATCTATGATTGACTATAAAATTCATTTGTTTCCTAGAGTTGACAGAAAACAACAAGTGGCGGAGTGGTTATGTGTGTGTGTGTTAAGTCTTTGGAGTTCTCTTCCGGCTGACCCGGGTTCGAGTCCCGGCAACCTTATTTTATTTTTAATTATTTTATTTTTACTTTTTATCAATTATAACTTTTTTAGTTTAGTTTGTTTATTAATTATGTATCATTAAAAATCAAAATAGCCATAAATACGCAACGTGACATTTATAACTTGATATTCGATTACAAAACGGAGCGGGTTTGGAAAAACCCGTTTTTGACAAATGTTACATACTGTTCTTTCAACCGTTAACCGTTTCAGTATTTCGGAAGACTGATGCACTTCCGTTCGCTTACAGGCTGATTCGGCGCTCTCCTCAACTCACCGCAGATCCCGTATCTCCCTTTAATCGCACCAACTGTGAGTATACTTGACCCATTTTCGCTCTAACGCACTTTTTGGGTGTAACATACGTTCCTATCAAAGTACACAATAATGCTAAACTAATTTATTGCACGCGAATATATGTTTTACATATTTATACGTGATGCTAAGAACATGTAAACTAGGACACATTTTCGTTAACTCCATCTTAGCTAGTATCGTACTATAGTTTGGCTAACACCCGACGGGGTCTAGTTAGGAAGAACACATCACATATCGCAGCCTTGTCGAGAGCTTAATATGTGAAATTTTTATTGTGAGTTTATATGTTATGTGTATCATGTTTATGTATGTGGAAATTCGCGACACTTTTATCTATTATGCTATTATATCAAAATCTGTATGCTCGCCAATACATTTTTTTGTATTGACAATTATTTAAACGTATGTTGCAGGTTATTGAATTCTACTCGCTGCAAATGGACTTAGGGTTTTTCTTAGAAACTTGTAATAAATTGTAATCGACTTTGAAATGGTTTGAGATTATTTGGATTCGTGATGATTATGTAATGATTGTATGTAGATTGTATGGGAAAATGATGCTTAAGTATTGTCATTTAAAAATAGTCGTTGTGGATTCTCTCGAATAATCTGAACCGCTTAGTGCCGCGCCCCGATGATTCCGCCATCGGTTGGGGTGTGACAGATTGGTATCAGAGCCATAACTGTAGGGAATTAGGTAGAACTGCCATGTTCGACTTAGTCTACAGTAACCGGAAGGGTGACGCCGTTAGCCGTGGGGCGGTGAGAGCATTTACCTATTAGGCCAAAGCGTGTGCCCGAACTCCGCGGAATGATCGAATCACTTTGGGTAGTCGCTGTCTCAAAACCCAGGACGCTCCATTAATTTTAATTCCGCAATCATCGATTTTACGCATCATCAATTTACATGAGCTTCGCGCACGTTTTAACAAATTTAAAACCTTTTCACGATTTCGATTTGTCGCTTTTCGCTTACCGCTGTATCGCCTTCAACTTACTATGTTATATGCACAACTCGCACAGCTATCGCAATCTAAAACAAGAGCTAATACTCGCAACATAACTAAACCCTAACGAACCTCTTAATCGCGTCCTCACTTTATACCGCTAATATATACGTATCTAAATACATATGCATATATAGTATGTGATTACACGTGCTTATGTGAATACGTGAGAAATTAGGAAATATGTGTTTTCCTATGTGGCTCCTATGTGAATTTAGAATTACGTGTTACTATATCAATTATAGCAAGTTTTTAACGCGCTAAATCGCATCGCAATTACAAAATCATTATGATCGAATCTCATTCCAAATCTCTTGTCCAGATGTCTTCGAACGCTTCCAACTCTCGACGTCAAGCCCGAAGAGACTCTGATAAGAGGATTGCTTCGCTTGTGGCTAAGGAAATGTACAAGGTCATTCCTCAAATCATCACTCAAGTTCTAGCCCTCAACAACTCTCAAACCTCTGAAGACTCCAAGTCCAGCACACTAAAGTCTACTTTCTCCTACAAGCAATTCAAGACCTTGACCAGATGGTCTTCACAGTGAAGGAAGTGTATCCCAAATGCTCTAGTGGTTTGATGCCATCGAGGTTACCCTTCGTCAGAGTGGGTGCCCTAAGCATTTTCATACCACATGCGCTACCGGAGTATTCCAATCCCGAGCACTCGACTGATGGACAGCCGAGCGCATCAAACGTGGGAACGACGCAGCTTACGTGCTATCGTGGGAAGAACTAAAGGAACTTATGAAGAGAGAATACTGCCATCCCCACGAAGTCCAAAAGCTAGAAAACAAGTTCTGGAAAATCAAGCAAATCGAAGGTGATAACGCCGGCTTCACAGCTAGGTTCAAACAGCTCAACATCATTTTCCCTGGCCAAGTCGACACTCCTGAAAAGGCTATCAAAAAGTACATACGTGCTTTGCCTGAGTGTGTGGGCGATTTGTCGAAGCTGCAAGACTGGCTACCATCGAAGAAACCTATCAGTTGGCCGCATAAATCAGTGACAAGCGAGTCTTGGCCGGATTTTTCTCCAAAAGTTCCACCAAGAAGCTGAACCAAGCTACCATCGAGCTGTCTGACGACGACGACACACCGTAAGCTGCCACCGAGCCTAGCCGCAAGAGAAAGAGCTCGAGTCTCAACTACTCAGCAACCGAGTCGCTCAACCCGGAGCCTCTCCAGACAGTTGCACCTCTTCCAAGGCGTGCCTACACTGAACCTCTCCCCCAGTGTCAGATGTGTACTTATCACCACCGGGCCGAAGCCAGCTACCGCTACTGCATCAACTGCGACTGTTACGGCCACCTCACCAGCCACTGCCGCACGGGACCACGACAACCCGAGATGCTAGCACTTCCCGCACCAGAGGCACCAGCAGCCGCAACCCCAGCAGAAGAAGACGTCGCCATCAGCATCGACCAGGCACTGGACGACGTCCTCAATGGTATGAATTTCGACGCTATTACTTATGCTTTATAATCTATTATTCGATGTCGCTTCAATATACGACGACGTCTTTCTATCTCGATGTCCTCGCACGTAGCCTAAGCACACACACTAATTATTATTACTAATGTTATATAGTATATCACGATATAATACGTTTTTACCCTACTACGCGCCTTTAAAACAAATTACGATAAACATGCAAACTCCAAATTAATCACGGGTGCACACTTAGGTTCTTCACGGGGATCGAGTTCTAATGGTACCCTGACTTTAAAAGCGTGGTTAAAACGTGGTGGATACGCCGATGGTACTTCCTATACATAAGCGTTTTAACCATGTCAACAAAGCGTGACACCTATTCACGGGACGGAGGTGGTGTGGTTAAAGCATGGTGGATACTCCACTGATACTTCCTATATAAGTGCTTTGCCATGCTAACAAACTTCCGTGGAGACGTGCCATGTCTAGTTGAACGTTATTAGACCTTCTATATTATGATGAATATTTTCACACGCTAAACTCATTCGCAAAGGCGTAACATCTCATTGCTTTTCGATCGCGCAAACGCTAGATACCCCGCGAATCTACAGTAGCGCAATCGCACTTTCGCAGGGATCTACCTCGCTTCGCTTATTGCTTATCGCTCTCAACGCTAATGCAATCGCATTGCTTATCGCTTTCCTATCTCAACGCTCGAACGCTATCTCTTCATATATCGCCTTCGCTTCGTAATGCTTAAACGCTTATCGCGTCTCTCATTTTTTACCATTTCGCTATTCCAATCGACAACCCATCCATGTCATGTCGGCACACATGACATCACTCCACGGGACGGAGGCGGTATGGCTAAAACATGGTGGATACGCCGCTGGTACTTCCTATATATAAGTGTTTTAGCCATATTAACAAACTTTCGTGGAAGATGCCATGTGGGGTTCGACGCTAATTAAACTTTTGATACCCTTAAAAATTACTTTTACCATTATGTTTTGGAAATAAATGGAAAATCTTTTCTAAATGTTTTTAGTTTTTGCAAAATCTTTTAGGTAAGTAAAAACCCTTCTCACAATGTGAATCGACTCCGCCTAACGCCATGTTGTGAGAATTTTTTTTTTCATAAATCAAATTTCTTTAAAACGCTTTTCGTGATGGTTAACAAACTTTTCAAAAGATTTAAAAACATTTTCTTGATCGCCAGCTCGTGAGTTATCAATCGCGAGTCAATTAATTCGCTTTTACTCATCGATACTTTACACCTTCTAGACGCTTCTCCTCGTCAGCCCTAGATCGACCGCTCGTTCATCCTCGACTTGCGCTAAACGCCTTACCACTATATATCGCTATCTATTCGTGTCAATTCTCAAGTCTTCCTTTCGAATAAATTTCAGGACGAAATTTCCTAAACTAGGGGAGACTGTAACAACCCGCTTCCTCGCAAGCTCGTCACTCTCGTTACGCCTAACACCTGAGATTCGGATCATAATGAAACCTAAATCGCTTTCTACGCTATATCGCATATTTTCGCACCACATCGCACTTCACAACGCATACGCTTATATTGCACTCGCTAAATACTATAACCCTCGCGTGAAGTTTCCAAGGCTATCTGCTCGCTTAAACTACAACGCGACTCTCGCAAGTCTTGGGAACAAAGCCGCATGCTATCTCACTTATTCATCGAATCTTAACTCACTTTAATCGATTAATACGCTTAATGCATTGCTATACGCTTAATATAACTATCTAATACGAACCGCATCACCAGACGAACGCTTAACGCGAAATAACGAACAAAAACTTAGCCATCAGGCCAAGTTCGGCCGACTTGGTTACACCAAGTTCGCCCGAACTTGACCAGTGGTGCACAGAAGACCATTTTCCCCCAAACTTGACCAAACCAAGTGAGACTGGCCAAGTTCGGTCAAACTTATAACAAGTTCACCCGAAACTTGAGACAAGTTCGCCCGAACTTGATGTCTGCCCACCTTATTTCCCCTCACCTATAAATACCCAGCCCCTCATTCATGCTTCCCTTGTTGACCAAGTTCGCTATGAGCTGCCCCGATCGAATACTTTCGTTTTCTAAGTAAGAGTTAACCCGTTTTTCAAGCTACGACAACGTTTTACAACGATTTTGTATAAGCTTTTACCTTCGATTTCATCAAAACTCTTCTATTTACGAAAATCTTCATCTTTTTATGCAAAACTTCTGTTTTTCACTTAGATCTATACTTAGATCTAAGTAAAACCCTTTTTAAACATCGATTTTCACACGAAGTCGGACTAAATAACGTATGTTTCGTTCACTATGAAGTGGAACGAGGCGTTGTCAAGCAAAATCTCAGATCTGGAAGCACAAGGACAAAATCGTCACTGTGCACAAACTGGACTAAACCGTAC
Source organism: Scalesia atractyloides (assembly GCA_947069175.1). Taxonomy (NCBI): domain Eukaryota; kingdom Viridiplantae; phylum Streptophyta; class Magnoliopsida; order Asterales; family Asteraceae; genus Scalesia; species Scalesia atractyloides. Next base: position 72,980,136 of record CAMTDV010000025.1, on the reverse strand, counting down.
GAACCGTCAAGTTCGCCTGGATTAGTCCGAGTTTCTGTAAAATGGCTAAAACTCGCTCCAATAGACCTCTCCAGCCTAGGTTTTACTTAGTAGCTTAAGGTTGGAGTGATGGACACTCGATTTCCTCAGCAGACGACGTGAAAACGCACGATTTGGATGCCAAAAGAGTCAAGTTCGCACAGAAAACATCAAGTTCGCTCGAACTTGTCACCAAATTGGTGACCAAGTTCGCCCGAACTTGATCAACCTTTGACAGAAATCACACAAGTTCGCCCGAACTTGTACTGATTCCAAGGAATCAGGGAAAGTTCGCCCGAACTAGTATCATACCTCAGCAAACAGGGCAAGTTCACCCAAACTTGTCCAGTTTCTCAAAAAACCAGACAAGTTCGCCTGAACTTGTACCTCCAGTAAGTCCAAGCAGTCAAGTTCGCCCGAACTTGTCTACTGTTCCTTCAACCGTTAACCGTTTCAGCATTTCAGAAGACTGATGCACTTCCGTTTGCTTACAAGCTGATCTGGCGCTCTCCTCAACTCACCGCAGATCCTGTATCTCCCTTTAATCACATCAACTGTGAGACTACTTGACCCATTTTCGCTTTAATGCACTTTTTGGGTGTAACATACGTTCCTATCAAAGTACACAATACACGCTAAACTGATTTATCACACGTGAATATATGTTTTACATATTTATACGTGATGCTAGGAACATGTAAACTAGGACACATTTTCACTAACTCCACCTTAGCTAGTATGGTACTATAGTTTGGCTAACACCCGACGGGGTCTAGTTAGGAAGAACACATCACGCATCGCAGCGTTGTCGAGAGCTTAATATGTGAAATTCATCTTGTGAGTTTATATGTTATGTGTATCATGTTTATGTATGTGGAAATTCGTGACACTTTTATTTATTATGCTATTATATCAAAACCTGTATGCCCGCCAATACATTTTTTTGTATTGACAATTATTTAAACGTATGTTGCAGGTTATTGAATTCTACTCGCTGCAAAGGACTTAGGGTTTTGCTTAGAAACTTGTAATAAATTGTAATCGACTTTGAAATTGTTTGAGATTGTTTGGATTCGTGATGATTATGTAATGCTTGTATGTCGATTGTATGGGAAATTTATGCTTAAATATTGTCATTAGAAATAGTAGTTGTGGATTCTCTCGAACAATCTGAACCGCTTAGTGCCACGCCCCGATGATTACGCCATCGGTTGGGGTGTGACATGTAAAGGTATGAAATCGCAAGATTATGTGACTTATACAAAAAATGCACTGATCTAATTATAACCATCAATTTAATCAGTAAATAACATGTATTGTGTTAAAATATGAAGTCGTTTCGAGTTCGGATGGTTATGTTAACGTTTGACGCAAAGTTATGCGGTAAAAACGGTAAAAATCGCCTTTTTAAGAGGTTTTTATGAAACTGTTTTAAATCAGTAACTAAATTGATATTTTTGGTATAAATATAAGTATTTAACTTATATTAAGTTTATTTGGAGTTTGCTTAGTCATACGTGACTTCCGACGCCCAAAAACGTTACCGAATCGCTAAAATACGCATTTTTAAAAGTACACTAGAATGGGTTGTCATGAGTGAACCTTATGTGTTTAAATGTGTTATGTGATTTATATATGTGAATATGATAATATGTTAAGTGTTGACATGATAGCGGATGTTTAGACTATGCATGTACACTTGTGTGTTTAAAGCGGTAAAATCGGTGAAATCGTGATAAATGTGTAACTTATTTGTCGAGCATGAAAATTGATACATAGGTTAACTTAATAAGTTATGTCATGTATGCATGCTTTAGAAATGATAAATGTGTAAGTTAACTAATTTACGCATGTTACGATATAGAATATTTGTGTACGTTTATGTATATATATTACGGCGCGCAAATCGTAGATATACCGTATGTATAAACGGGAGTGTGTAACGGGTATAAACATTAAGGGTCACCAATAAAATTGTTTAAGTCGCAAAATCTTAAAAATACATATATATGAACAAATATTATATATATAAGTGCCAACATAATCAAAATAATGACTTTTCAAGAAAATCTCAAAGTTATGTGAAAATTCTAAGATTTGGAGAAACTTTGGAATTTTGTAATATATTGTTTGATAAATCATTCCTACTTATATTAGGATGAGTAGAAACAATTGTGGGATTGCGCTATTTGTAATACGCACCCAAAGGTGAGTGTCACTACGCCCCTCTTTTTACTATTTTTATAACTGTTTTGGGGGAAGAACACACCTTAAAAGGATAAGTATACGCTTTCGTATAAAATATACCTTTGATTAAAACTATGAATATACTTTTGTGGAAAATATATGGATTTGGATATAAATATATCTCGGGGAGAAAGGGATTTTGGATAAATGTGAATATATGTTTCGGGGAGAAACGGGTGTTAATACGGTGCTTAAGAGAAAACGACCGTGTAGATTTAAAATTGCTTAAATCTAAAGTTATAACGAATTCGTTAGGTCTCAAGAGAGTAAGTATTGGGTATTAGGCTTACGTTTCGGTGGGGACTTCGGGGAAATTCGTATAACTTGTTATATATTAAATTTATCATTTTAGTAAGATACATGTATTGTACGTGAGGCAGGCATTATAAGAGACCCATCATGGGCTCTTGCGCAAGTTTTGCCATTTAATCATTAATATGTATGCGTGGAATTGTTGATAGATCTATCGGGTTGACTACCCCGTCGTGACCGGTAGCTCCGTGTCAGTCATGCGACGAATTGATATTCTGTAGTGAGACTAGCTGTGATTATACCTTCATAGTAAATATATAGTTCCTAATGTCTTGCAAACATACGAGTTGAACACTTGATGCTAACAATTTAATATGGAAAACTTGGGAAGATGTTGTGTATCGAAGGTTTTAGGAAAAGCTTGTGATGGCTGGCCCATTAATTTTTATAAGGAAATGAAAGTGTCTTTCATAATATTATATGGATGTTTTAATAATTAAACACATAATTTGAAAGTTTTCCTTGGATCAAATTGTTTTAAATTTGAATACGTGAACTCACCCTCCTTTGTGTTGACACTTGATTTTAATGTGTTCTTCAGGTACATGAGTTCGGCTTCGGGAACCTTTGGCGTATCTGTGGTTGTGATGCATGTTTTTCAATAATAATGTTTTGGACAACTTTTAAAACTAATTTGGGACCATGTTTGTAATAAGATCCATAAGGATCGAGACAACTTAACTATGTTATGGTTGTGACTTATGTTTAAATTTTAAACAATGTTTTAATTAAGTAATATGTCCAAAAATTGACGATGCATCGTCCACTAAGATATTTATAGACACCAACTTCCATCACCATTACGTTTGTATTTCTGTTGCGACGTTTTTGGAGTGTTACAATTCAGACGAGGGACGAGATTGGTACAGTACTCGTACCCATACCCATACCGAAAATACCAGTTTCGAATTTGAAAAAAAACTGGGTACCATATACCGTACCAAATATATTGGTACATACGGGTACGAGTATTTCGGTATGATACCCGCTTTGGTACCATTTTGTTTTTGTTTAGTTTTTGAGCACTCGTACGCTAAAATTGATATGAGTAACATATTTGCTACTCGTACTTCTTGGTGTGCTTCTGATCTATAGAGGCTTCCTTCCTAGAGTTATAACACTCCCTTGAACACTTGTAAGTGTTCTATCTTAGTCTTGTTCCATTCCTAGGCTAGTTATTAGCCGAAAGTCAAACAAATTGACTTTTTCTTTGACTTTCGGTTATGACCATTTCAGTCAAGCAAAAGTTTAGAGAAACAAAAATACCAATTGCAAGTTTTTGATTCAGATAACATTATAGACAGCACTAACAAGGATAAAGTCCCAACTTTATAAAAGAAATTGATTAATCATCTGTAACGTCTACGTATACCGCGTTTGCAATCAGCGAATGCATTATTGGATCATTTTTCAACTCAACTTATAAACGAATAATAAAAATTGGGTCGTGTAATTTCGTTTGAAAATGAAACTCTTTTCGAATCATTATGGAATCAAATTAGAAAATGATTCCTATTTTTATCATTTCTTTTTTTCGAATCTATTTTAGAGCGAACGGTAATCTTATTAAACTTTTACTTTCATTTTAACTAATTAGATTCCGTAATAGGTTCACTCATATAATATCTTGAATGAATGAGAACAAAAAGTTATCCGATCACTCGAAAGAAAAATAGGTGTTTTGGTTCAACTATATTCTAAGACTAGTCATTTCTATTATCTTTTGCTTTATAAGTTCTATTTTGTATCTTTCCATATTTGAAATCCGCCTCTTTATAGTTAGGTCAAGAAAGAACCTTCATATTTCGATCTAATACAACAATGCATGCATTAGTGATTCCAATTATTTCATTCGTTGTTCTTTTTCGTTTATCGAATAAAATTTCCTATTCTTACTTGTTACTGGACGACTAACCAATTCCTTAAAAGATAAAAAAAGATTCCAATAAAAAGCGCTTATACAACTATGAATAACAAAGATTGGTAGATCTAAAATCTACTTACAATTGCGGCGATATTCTAATTAATTTCATGAATTATTAGAAACTAACTTATCAGATTCACATTTTCTTACATGATCATAATAATGAAGGTGTTAATCCTTTATGATGACACCTTCTGAAGATTACGTTAAGTTAGTGAAATGACGGGTGATAGTTTTGTTATATAAAAGTCAAAAACGTTGATTTTCGTAAATACGTTAAATGAACTTCTAAGTATCGAAACTTTAACTTTTAACATTATAACAGTTTATATAACATATTAGGACATGTTTGATCATGTCTAACTCATCATCTCCTGATTAGAGCTCGGTTCGCAACCGAAAGTCAAACAATTTGACTTCTACTTTGACTTTCGATTCTAACCCGTATGAACAATTTTAGATACTGATTAAGGGTTGTAATATGATCATATTGTTGTAGGGAATAACCCTTAGAGGTTATACCTTCTAATCATATCGTTTTTCGGGTTTTATGCAAGGTCTATATTATATGCGTAAAAATGCCAATATTGCCCTCATCGCCTAAAATGGTTTTAAAACGAAATAAACTTGTAATATGATTATGAAACTGCTGTTATAATATAATAAAATATATTTTGAAATTGGACTTATCATAGACCCATTCGACCACCCGGTGCTGCATATGCGTGTACGGTTGAGTTATATAGCATAATATATATATCATTAGCCGAATCGAGTCAAAACCTTTCTAAAATCAGTTCTAATCAGAATGTATGGTTGTTTGACCCATATTATACAAATCCTCAAACTCGGAAGGGTATAAACCACATTCTATCACATCTTCGCTTAATCTATCGAACCGTACGTATCTATTAAAGTTAACCGGTCAAAGTTAAATGACTTGTATAAGACCCATTAACATTCTAACGGATCATAGTTCCATTCATTCCAGACTAGGAGCCTCTAGTAAATTGCGCCTGTGTTTAGGTTGTTTTGATTACGGTTGTTCTTAGCATCTTTGATTTGTAAAGACTAGCACAGATAAATACTCTTAGCCTGAATTCCCTATACGGGCTTGGGATACGACACTAACCGCTTGGTCGGGTATTAAATCAATGACGAATGATGTCCAAAATTTAAATAACCTGTTTTAATCTGTTTTTCTTGATAACTTAAACATTGGGGTTAATACAACCATGTCCTGGCTATCCTCGGCTCACTTAATTGCAAGTGGTCACGACCTAAGCGCAGGATGTAGGCATACACCTGGCAGTCGCTAATGCCGTTATATATATATATATATATATATATATATATATATATATATATTATATATATGTTATTGATTATATGGCGTGTCGGTTAATCATGTATCGATTCTCATCTTCGGTCCCTATATGTATTGACCAGCATGTAAAACTGGTAACAAGAAACATTATCTTATCCCAAGTTATATTTTAAAATCATATACCAAATGGTATCCAACATTTTTTAAAAGATATTCAAAATGTGTCGGTTAATTATATCTACCAGTGAAAACTGATGTATTTTCAAAAGACTAAGCACAGGTTATATAGCAAATACGGATAGGCTGGAGCTGCTCGGTCTAGGAGATTTGGAATTTGCAACTCCACGAAAGACCTATTAGTCTTAAGTCTCATATTGTATATTTTATCCACCTGTGGATCTTTTAGTACAAATCCGTCTGTATATTTTTTTTGTGAACTTTTAAACGTTATATTGTACTTGTAATAATTTAATTTAAATCCCATTTCCCGCAGTGATTTATGAATACTGATATCAATCGTCATGCATAAACCCCAAGTCTGAGCCCACCGGGAAATTAGGGTGTGCAGGTTGGTATCAGAGCCAACGTTTGAGTGAATTAGAAACTAGCCGTTTGTGTCTAAGCTCAAATATCACAAATGCATACTCCTTAGACTTTTATGAGTCTATACTTAACCTAACACCACTCCTTCTATATAGTTATTGATTTTATATCTGACAGGTATATTATGCCGCTAAGAAGATGTGGAACGGGAAAAGGTCCCATGTGAGGAGGATCGTCACAACTTCTACCGTCACCCTCTCACCACTCGGAGCAATCTCAACATTTGAGTGAATCACATTCCTCGCAACCTACTAGACACTTGGTCTCACACCATTCCCATTCGCACCATTCTCTTTCCCACCCACACCATGATTCTTTTCACCTATCTCAATACCTTCAATACACCTCACCCTAGTCAGAATCAACTTGATAACGATCTGACCCAGAGATGCCACCATCTGGAACAAATCAGCATCCCATCGAGTTATCTAGCGATATTGCATCATATGCAGGTTCGACTTATCAAGGTCCCGATGAATGGGACCATATTTTAACCAATTCACTTTTTACCATACCCCCGAACATCAACCCCAAACACCTCCTTATCCACCTCCTCAAACTCTGCCACATCCATAAGAGGATGTACAAATGGAGCAAGAACAACGACCACCGCAACCGATGAAGCCTCGCACTGGTGCACGAATGTCACTGTGTACTGGGAAATGATCTGGATCACTTCCACATTTCCTCCCAACTTACCCAACCATACCAGAGGACCCCTAAATGGGTGAACCCTCCAATCCTGCTCCTGTCACTGAGCCACCACAACCACCACCTACGGGTTATGGTAACCCTGTTCCCTCGTATCCGAGTGTGACTGGATATGATACTACATATAAGGAAGCCACTAGTAATTATAACAACCGGATCCATTATATGATCCTTATATACAAGCGGTCATTCAAAACGCTTATATCCACCTCCATTTCCGCCCACTTACCAAAACCCAGGTTATCCAAACCCTAGATATCCATACCCACTTGTTCCGCAACCACAACTGCCACAACAACAGTTACCTATTGAAGTTATCAACCAGGCGTTGGAACGAGCTGAATAAATCAAACGACAAGCGAAAAAGAATGAACAGAGGATAATCAAGATATTCAAGAAACTCTCTAAAATAGTTAAAGGAATGAGAGATGCTTGAAGAATTAAGTTTTATCTTTCATTGTAATTTATATTCCAAAAGTCCTTTATTGACATAATATTGTAATTTCCTTCCAAAAGTCCATATTCGGACAAGTATTGTAATTTATTTATGAATTTTAAATTCTCTGCGAATTTTCTTCGCAAAATATCCAATTGTTCATCTCGATATTTTAATTCGATCTTTAATTAACCTGCCATAAATCAATAAATCTTCTTGATGGTTTGAAGCCAAATTTAAATTATATGGCAAGCCAAAATACTTGCAAATAATGATGGTGGTTGTGATAATTTGGTGCACACCGACCGAAAAGGTGGAGGAGATATATCCAAGCCTTATAGCCATTAAGGTCAAATGATACCATGAATAATTTTATAAGCCAATTATGAGAGGCCCAAACCATCAAGACAAAATTCAATGTCTATTTTAACATTCAAAATTTAATATTCAATTGAACTGACCTAAGCAATAAAATTATTGTTGGCCTATAGCACAATCATCGATATAATGGCAAGCCGAAACTCCGGTGGTGCCGACGACGGACATAACAATGTTGAGCATGTTAACCGTGAGGGCAGAGGAAATAACCTCCAGTCTCTAATTGCTGCAGAAGCCAGAAAAGCAATGGCCGATTTTATGGCAACTTTCAAAGGGCCAGGTCCAGCACATTCCAAATCTCTATCTATCCCTCCATCTTCCACAATAAAACTCAGAGTTCACGTTATTCCTCTACCAAGAGTGAGAGGAGTGAACCAAGACGTGTTGCCAAGAAAGAACCCTGAAATGCTATGGAAAGGTGTTCATATAAGTATTTTGTCTCGTGCAAACCTCGCGACTTCATGAGGGAGAAGGGAGCCATAGACGCAATGAAATGGCTACACGAGATGGAAACCGTCATGGATACCAAGGGTTGTGCTGAAAAGGACACTATTAAATACGCGTCTCAGTCCTTCAAGGACAATGCTCTGACATGGTGGAAAGCCATGGTTCAGTCTACAGGGAAGGTCTCCCTGTACAATATGGGTTGGGACAGATTTGTTGACCTGATCAAAGAAACATACTGCCTTTCGCACGAGGTTGAGAAGGTGGAGTCTAATATCTTGACTCTCACCATAAAGAACATGGACTGTCGGAAGTATGTTTCTGACTACAACTCTTTGTCCAAATTAGGTTTGTATTTGATCACCCCTGAGCCTAAACGCATTGCGCGTTTCGTCGGTGGTTTGGCACCTGAAATCAAAGGGATGTTGAAAGCCTCCAAACCCACTACCTTTAAATCTGTTATGGGTCTAGCTCTCTCATTTACTGAAGATGAAGTGAGATTATGGTCAATCAAGGTTGAGATTGACGGTAAAATGAAACGTGAGGATAACCACTTCCTGAGCTCAAAGAAAGGAAGGTTTGGTTCAAGTAAGAACCAACCGAGATCTAGTGATAAGAGGTCTGGGTGTAAGACCTGAAAGAGACGACACTGGGGATAGTGTTAAACCGAACACCAACCAAGGTGTGTGCCATCTGTAAGAAGACTTGCCACAAGACTCATGAATGTAAAGACTTGAAGAATGCTATCTACTATGAATGTGGTGAGAAGGCCACATCAGAACCAGTTTCACCAAGCATGCAACCAGCGGAAGCTCCAAACCTGGTGAGGCCAAGAAGCCCAATGCTAGATCTTTTAAGTTAACCGCAAGAGAAGCGGTGAAGGACGCGAATGTTATAACAGGTATGTTCCTTGTTAATAACAGATATGCACATGTCTTATTTGATTCTGGACTGATAAATGTTTCATAGAACATAAGTTTAGCAAACTATTGAATCTGCTCATAAGAACTTTAGAACACTCGTATGAAGTAGAAATGGCTGACGGTACCATTGAATTAGCTTCTAAGATTCTTGAAGGATGCGCAATATCCATTAAGAATCACTCCATTCCAATAAACCTTTTTACCCATGACTCTTGCGTGATTTGATATCGTCTTAAGCATGAATTGGTTATCCCATAACTAGGCCCGCATTGCTTGCGATAAAAAGATGACTGAAATGAAATCCCATCTAGATTATTCATGGAGATCGACACTATGGGTTGCCTGAGAATGCATCATTGCTTAAAGCATCCAAGTGTCTGAAGAGAGGATGTGTTATTTACATGGCACATGTGACGGTAGATACACTAAAACCCAAGATAGAAACATATCGGTCACTTCTAAATTTCCGAATTCCCTGAAGACCTACCCGGATTACCCCCAGAAAGGCAAGTCGAATTCAGAATCGACATATTGCCTGAGCCAGCTCCAATAGCTAGAGCTCCAAACCGTTTGGCGCCAACTGAGATGAAAGAGCTAAAGGCGCAACTTGAAGAACTTCTTGAGAAAGGTTTCATACAACCTAGTTCATCCCCTTGGGGAGCTCCTATTATGTTTGTTAAAAATCAAGGCGGTTCAATGCGTATGTGCATTGATTACCATGAGCTGAATAAGATAATAATTAATATCGTTATCCCTTGCCGAGAATTGACGACTTGTTTGATCAATTGCAAGGAGCAGTTTTTTTCTAAGATCGATCTTCGATCTAGTTATCATGAACTCAGGATTAGAAGTGAAGATGTTCCAAAGACTGCCTTTAGAACCCGATACATACATTATGAGTTCCTAGTTATGCCATTCAGACTCACTAATGCTCCAATAGCTTTCGTGGATCTCATGAACAGAGTCTACAAGAACGATCATGAGAATAATCTTAGATGTATTCTTGATTTTTTTTAAACAAGAGAAGCTTTATGCGAAATTCTCTAAATGCGAGTTTTGGCTTAGAGAAGTCCAATTCTTAGGACAAGTGATCTGTGAACGTGGAATCCAAGTGGATCCAGCTAAGATAGAGGAAATTAAGAACCTAAGACTCCTTCTGAACTCTGCTGCTTTTTAGGGTGAGCCGATTATTATAGAAGATTCATTGAGAACTTCTCGAGAATAGCCACTCCCTTAACTGCATTGACTCGCAAGAATGCTAAGTTTGATTGGGGAACAAAACAGAAAAAATCCTTTGAGATTCTTAAACAAAGAATGAGCAATACTCCAGTATTATCTTTACCTGATGGGATTGAAGCCTTTGTAGTCTACTGTGCTGCTTCACACATAGGATTAGGGTGTGCGTTAATGCAAAGAGGCAAGGTGATTGCATATGCTTCACAACAACGTAAGGTGCATGAAATGAATTACACTACCCATGATCTAGAATTGGGTGCCATTGTATTCGTACTTAAGTTGTGGAGGAACTACTTATATGGTACAAAATGTGTTATATACACAGATCATAACAGCCTCAAACACATATTTAATCAGAAAGATTTAAATATGCGGCAATGTCGTTGGATGGAAACATTGAGCGATTATGAATGTGAGATTCGTTATCATCCTGTCAAGACAAATGTTGTTGCTGACGCCTTGAGTCGTAAGGAAATAATCAAACCAATTAGGGTTCATGCAAAAAGGATTGAATTACAAACTAGTTTTAAATGAGAAACTACCCGAGGTTCAAGAAAACAAGCTTTATTAGAAGCAAATACTTCTATTGAAGGATTAGGTGGAACTATTGATTAGTTAAATCCTGGAAATGACGGAATCTTGAGATTCAATGATAGAATCTGGGTCCCATCTTTGGAGGACTCAAAGATCTTATTCTCCGGGAACCACACAATTCTAAATTTTCGGTACATCCTGGAGGAGATAAAATGTACCAAGATCTGAAAACAAATTATTAATGGATGGGTATGAAGAAATCCATAGCCACGTATGTAGTTAAACCGTCAAGACTGCTACAACAACTTGAAGTTTTCACATGGAAATGGGAAATGGTAACCATGCCAAAGACTAAACGTGGCAATGACATGTTATGGGTGAACTCGATAGATTGACTAAGTCAGCCCACTTTTTGCCAATTAAGGAAACATTTAGTTCCAACAAATTGGCTCAGTTATACATGGACTATATTGTGTCACTTAATGGAATGCTAGTATCTATAGTATCCGATAGAGATACTAGGTATACATCTGATTTTTGGAAAATTTTCCAACAAACATTAGGCACGTGCTTAAATTTCAGTACGACTTACCATACACAGACTGATGTTCAGAGTGATCGTACAATCCAAGCTTTGGAGGACATGCTGAGAGCATGCGTCATTGATCTAGGTGGTAGTTGGGATGATCACCTACCACTGATTTAATTATCCTATAACAATAGTTACCATACAAGTATCAAGGTCGCGCCGTTTGAAGCCTTGTATAGAAGAAAATGCAGAACGACCGTCTGTTGGGCTGAAGTTGGAGAAAGTCAACTGTCCGGACCTGAGATAGTCCTTGAAACCACTGACAAGATTATACAAATTTGTGATAGGATCAAAGCCGCCCATGATAAGAAGAAAAGCTATTCTGACTAGAGGCAAAAGCCTCTCAAGTTCCAAATAGGGGGAATAAGTGTTATTCAAAGTAATTACCCTGGAAAGGTACGATGAGATCTAGAAAGAAGGGCAAGTTGAGCCCAAGATATATTGGACCATTCGAGGTAACTGAATGTGTCAGTTCTGTAGCTTACAGACTTAAGTTACCTGAGGAACTCAATTGAATCCATGATGTGTGTAACATCCGTCAAAAACCGGGTTAACCAAACCCGCTTAGTTTATTAACCGAACAACCAGTTAAAAATTTCGTTGCAAATTTAATGCTCAAATTAATTTTAAACGATACATAATAATAAGTATATTAGAATATGAAATTTATATTTGAAAATTTATTAGAAATAGTGAGAAAAAAATTAAATGCTAAAGCCGGGTTTCGAACCCGGGTCAGCCGGAAACCCCAATGTCTTAACTCGCGCTCATATAACCACTCTGCCACTTGATGTTTTTGTGAGTTCTATGAAACAATTAAATCATATCTACAACTGGGAATCAACCTGTTACGCCAACTGAAACCGATATCGGCTTTCAAACCGTCCAAGACGTTTGAGTGCTCGCGGAATCTTGAACATAACCGATAGACCGACATTTTAAATCAATTCAGTCGTTAATGAACTTGAATTCAGGTGATGTTTGATTTTTATAACCGAAAACATTCATTTCTGGAATTACTTCAACAAAATCTTCATCTCGCGACTCAATTACATTTCCATAGCATCTAATTTCACGTTTACTCTATTTTCTGGTCGTCGAAATTTCTTTTTGAACATCGCCGGAATTCTCTGAAAGTCGCGGGAAAACCGAGACTTTCATCAACACGGTAAATACCTCGACTTTTTCTATTTCATTCCATTGTGAGACTAATACTAACATCAATCCCTCACCCAGAATCTATTCCAGACGACATTGCCGGATATTCCATTTTCGCCGGAAAATTTCTGAAAGTTCCAGAATTTCGCCGTGAGCCGGCATGATCATCTAAACATCCTGATAATCGTTACTCAGTAATTCAATTTCACATCTAATCGATCAAAGTTGCTAATTGATCCGAACAGACGGAATATACAAAACAGAGGCGACGATCCTTACCGGAGTTCTGAAAAAGACGACCTGTTCCGGTACATTCTTTCCCCAAACCCTCTCTGTTCACCACATTACAATCGTTATTAAAGTTCTTTAATTTAATTTAACAAGTAACAGTTTGGTTAACCGTTGTCTGTGTTTGGACGAAGAAGATGAAGTCGGCTATTAATTAAAATCAGTATTATGAACGGGTTATACACACAGTCCAGCGGTGGACTGTGTGCAAATAAATACGCATACGTCCCGAGTTCGATCCTTGACACACGCACATTCTCGGTAATAAAAATGTTCCTTTTTAAACTGAACCGGATAACTCACAGAATCATGTTAAGTATAATAAAAACCGGAATATTAACCAGGTTAGACACACAGTCCAGCGGTGGACTGTGTGCAACACTAACTCGCACGTCCCGGGTTCGAGACTGGTTAACGGCACCGGTTCAATACAATTAAAATCCTTTTTAAAATAAATGATTTTCGGATTAACTTAAATAGTGTATAAATATAATTAAAAACATAAATATTTCAGGTTAGACACGTAGCTCAGTTGGTAGAGCTACGTGCACGCGTACGGGAGGTCACGGGTTCGAGTCACCCAGCGCACACATACAAACGACCGAACCGGTCAACGGTCAACAGTAATGGTCAACGGTCAATGGTCAAGTCAAAAAGTTAACATTTTTTTATTTATTTTATTTATTTATTTAAATTAAAAATCAATTAAAAATACTAAAAAAATAACATTTTTAACGTTAGAAAATAGCCTTAAACTCACAAAAATATATCCAAAAATCCTATTAAAATTGTTAATAAAATCCATTTATTTACCTTACTTTTTCGTTATTAATTAGGTTAGTTATTCCTCGTCGATCAATCCTCTAAACTCGTGCGCATTCAACATTATTCGCCGAACGCACCCAAGGTGAGTGAATCTCTACAAATTCCCCATTTTAATCACGTTTTTGGGGTGTATCATGTGTCTTACCATTTATTATATTTAAATCATTGTGCATACATCATATCATGAATAAATGTGTATTCAGCTTGTATCAACTGTTTGTGTGGTTATTGTTTAGATTTAATTTATTATTTTCAGTACATGCAATATCATAGGCCGCCGCTCCCCATTACATTATGAGCGTTGAGCAGTTCCCCATTACATTATGAGCGTGAACCAGGCGTTACCAACATACGGTCGGCTCCGTTTGATTGAGCCTTGATCGCACAGACATTTATCATTTTCAGTACATGCAATATCATAGGCCGTCGCTCCCCATTACATTATGAGCGTTGAGCAGTTCCCCATTACATTATGAGCGTGAACCAGGCGTTGTCAACATACGATCGGCTCCGTGTGATTGGGCCTTGATCGTACAGACATTTATCATTTTCAGTACATACATTATCATAGGACGTCCGTTCCCCATTACATTATGAGCGTGAACGTGACGTTGCCAACATATACAGTTTCATTCATGTTATATATTCATGCAAGTTGATATGTTATTGTATGCTATTGGTTGTTATTGTATGTTATTGTTTGTTGTTGTTTGTTATTGTATGCTATTTGTTTGTTATTGTATGCTATTTGTTTGTTATTGTATGTTTTTTTACGTTTGTTCATGTATGATTAGTGCACAATTTTTCCATATTAAATACAATAAGAAATAAATAATAAATGTTTTTTTTACAAGGTTCACTCGCCAACTTTTTGTTGATCCAAAAACCATTTTTACATATGTTACAGGTGAACAGGATGAAGCATGGAAAACATAGGAAAGTGCCTTAGAAGAAAAATAATGAAGCCTAGAAAAATGTATAGGACATGTTGAACTTGTATGATATGATTGTGTGATTTTCTTTAAAATTGTGATAATAAATATGAAATGTTATAATAAATGTCATGAGCTTTGATGAAAACCCAATCATGCCCCGATCACCTTTTCCGTTGCGGGTCGGGGTGTGACAGATTGGTATCAGAGCTTTTGACTATAGGGATATAGGATAGGTTATTAGACCCTTAGAGCCTATACTATAGTTGATTAGATTTTAATTGTTTATGTGGTTACATGCAAATTCATGATGTTTATTTCTTTCATATTTATTACATACACAAATGCATGCAAACATTTCCAATATTACATTTTGTGATACATAATGAATTATACTTACAGTCAAACATACATACTTACATACATATTCATCATACATATTTCAATGTTCACATATTCAATTCATCTTCATACTTCCGTTATTCAAGATTTTGTCGCATTTTTCATTTTTCAAATCTCATCAAAGTGAGTTCTGCGACGAGCATGTAGTAACTGTAAGGGTACAAGTACCGGTAGTCGGGACGTCCTGTCTAGGTTGGCATTCGTATAAATCCAATATAACGGACCAGTTTGCCTACCTGGGGACTAACGATGAGAGTACGAAGGACCTATTAGGCCAAAGCATGCCACACCAAACGTCGTTCGAACTAACCCCACTTTGAGGTGTCACCGTGTCCACACCTGGATACATTCCGAATATCATACGTTACCTACTTATTTCTCGATTTTCTCCGGGTTTTAGTGTACGTAACCAGGCTAACACATGCGAACCATATGAAAAACCCGGTAATCATGGGGGCCCACATGATTACGAAGGTGAAGTATGGCGGCATGCAAGGCCCAATTACGAGCAAAGCCCAAGACATCCTATGGATGTAGTAGATTTATTATGCTATGTTTATTTTATGAATGTTCATTCCTAAATACGACACATGATCCCAAAAACATCCAACTCATACTCTTGATATGTATTCCTTGTAGATATCTTCTAATTCCGCTCGTAGGAAGATGAGAGCAGGAAAAGCTCGCGAGCGTATGGCTGCCCAAATCGCTCAACAAATGGCTGCCGTAATACCCAACATTGTAGTTCAAGTTCAACAAGCCCTTACCGCTAATCCCGTCAACCAAGAAGATCAAAATGTTATCAACCATTCCCCAAATACCACTAAATGCACCTTCAAGCATTTCAAATCCTGCGACCCTACAAAATACGAAGGGACTGAAGGTGTCACCGCTCTCCTCCATTGGTTTGAGGAAATGGAAAACACTTTTCTAAATTGTGATTGCCCCGATGATCGCAAAGTGCGATATACTACCGGTCGTTTACTTGGAATAGCACTTAAATGGTGGAACACAGAGAAGGCTAAACGAGGTGTTGAAGATGCTATGACTTTGACTTGGGAAGAGTTGAAGGAAATCATGACAAGACGATTTTGCCCAAGGAGCGAAATCAAGAAATTGGAGGATGAGTTCTATTCTTTGAAACAAAAGGAAGGCGACCACACCACATACAACAAGAGATTCCTCGACTTAAATCAAATGATCCCCAACTTGTTCACTCCTCTTTACCGTTTGATCGAGCACTACATTCGAGGTCTTCCTTCAAAAATTCAAGACTCTGTAATAAGTACCACACCTGCAACTTTGGAAGCAGCTATGGAGTTAGCTACAGAAGTCACCGAGAACCGCATAAGAAATAAGGACTTCAAGGAGGAGAAGAAGAAGGATAAAGCATCAACTGAAACCTCAAACTCCACCCAAACCGAATCCCCTTCTCAACCCATTTCTAAGAGAAAACAAGATGGGCAACTTTTCGCTGTCACCCAACACAATCAACCAACGTCACAAGCCATACCCCTCCAAGCTATCCCAATCACTCAAGTAGCACCCAACTCAACTTACCCAAATAAGAAACCTTACTTTGGACCTCACCCTCAATGCAATACCTGTTCTTATCACCATCCATTTACCTTACCTTGTCGACTATGTGCGAATTGTGGACGCTATGGTCGTTCGAGCAAGGTTTGCCGCACCTCTCAAAGCCAAACCTTACCCCCTACTCAAAACATGATCCAAACATATCAACAACCTCAATACCCCATGCTCCCATATGTTCGAGCTTGTTTCAATTGTGGCGACCCTACCCACTTTAGAAACACGTGCCCTCGATTGATTAACATCATAAACGCCCAAGCTCAAGCAAACCCAGTTAACCAAACAAATCAAGAAAACCTAACCACCAGGCCACCAGCAAGAGGAAGGGTTTACAACATCAACACCAATCCTGATGAAGATAATGACGGCCCAAACGAATCACCCAACTAGTTTCTTCACCAAAAATCAAGAATTCAACTCCAACCGCTTAGTGTTTATGTTTTATTTATGTGTATCTCAATCTTCACGTATCTCATTTGTAAATTGAAAATTGAATCCAAGAATCTTAATGCGAATTACTATCTCAAGTTTGTTTTATACTCATTGTTTTAACATTCATATCATCAGACATCTCGACGTACCTCGATCTCATCATTTAAAGAAGTTGGGTTGTGTCTCACTTATATATAGACCAACCCCTTCATCATAACAAACGAGAGAGGTATCGTCATCATTCAGTCATGTATCCTTTCAGAATTGAGACTCAAGCTTTGGTTGTTGTGTTTACTTATGCTTTAGAGTCACATAGAACTAATCATAATTTACTGACAAAACCAATGAAAATTTGACAAGAATATGGTGGATACGCCGCTGGTACTTCCTATATATAAGTATTCTTGTCAAAGGATCAGAGGCATTGTCAGGCGGTTATGAGAAGTTCCATGTAGGATTTAGTAATGTCTTGGTTGAAGTTTGTTTTATACTCACTGATTTAGCAATTATATCATCATACATCTCAACGTATTTCAATTTCATCATTTAAAGAAGTTGAGCTATGTCTCACTTCCACAAGGACTAACCTCTCCATCATAACAAACGAGAGAGGTACTGTCGTCAATCAAACATTTATACTATTAGAATTAAGACTCAAGCTTTGGTTGTTGTGTTTGTATATGTTATAGAGTCACATAGGACAAATCATAACTTACTGATAAAACCAATGAAAATTTGACAAGAATATGGTGGATACGCCGCTGGTACTTCCTATATATAAGTATTCTTGCCACAGGATCAAAGGCATTGTCAGGCGGTTATGAAAAGTTCCATGTAGGATTTAGTAATGTCTTGGTTGAAGTTTGTTTTATACTCACTGATTTAGCAATTATATCATCATACATCTCAACGTATTTCAATTTCATCATTTAAAGAAGTTGAGCTATGTCTCACTTCCACAAGGACTAACCTCTCCATCATAACAAACGAGAGAGGTACTGTCGTCAATCAAACATTTATACTATTAGAATTAAGACTCAAGCTTTGGTTGTTGTGTTTGTATATGTTATAGAGTCACATAGGACAAATCATAACTTACTGATAAAACCAATGAAAATTTGACAAGAATATGGTGGATACGCCGCTGGTACTTCCTATATATAATTATTCTTGCCACAGGATCAGAGGCATTGTCAGGCGGTTATGAGAATGTAGGTAGTAGTAGTAAAAGTTTTGTTTTAGGATATAACCTTATCTTTCCAAACGTACCCAAACTCTTATGCATAAAATCATACTTAGTCAATCAACTCTGTGTATCCATGTTCCGTATTCATACACTTTAGGCAACAAAAAGCGATTGTAGCAGGGTATTCAACCCTTACAAGGAACGTTACCGCCTCAAACAAAAATTTAAACTCTTACTCTCTTCTAAGTATGTAATTGTCAAATTAAAACACTATCCTTTTGAGTCAAACATGCCACTACTTAAATTTCGGGACGAAATTTCTAAAAGTAGGGATACTGTAACATCCGTAAAAAACCGGGTTAACCAAACCCGCTTCGTTTATTAACCGAACAACCAGTTAAAAATTTCGTTGCAAATTTAATGCTCAAATTAATTTTAAACGATACATAATTAATAAGTATATTAGAATATGAAATTTATATTTGAAAATTTATTAGAAATAGTGAAAAAAAATTAAATGCTGAAGCCGGGTTTCGAACCCGGGTCAGCCGGAAACCCCAAAGTCTTAACTCGCGCTCATATAACCACTCTGCCACTTGATGTTTTTGTGAGTTCTATGAAACAATTAAATCATATCTACAACTGGGAATCGACCTGTTACGCCAATGAAACCGATATCGGCTTTCAAACCGTCCAAGACGTTTGAGTGCTCGCGGAATCTTGAACATAACCGATAGACCGACATTTTAAATCAATCCAGTCGTTAATGAACTTGAATTCAGGTGATGTTTGATTTTTATAACCGAAAACATTCATTTCTGGAATTACTTCAACAAAATCTTCATCTCGCGACTCAATTACATTCCCAGAGCATCTAATTTCACGTTTACTCTATTTTCTGGTCGTCGAATTTCTTTTTGAACATCGCCGGAATTCTCTGAAAGTCGCCGGAAAACCGAGACTTTCATCAACACGGTAAATACCTTGACTTTTTCTATTTCATTCCATTGTGAGACTAATACTAACATCAATCCCTCACCCAGAATCTATTCCAGACGACATTGCCGGATATTCCATTTTCACCGGAAAATTTCTGAAAGTTCCAGAATTTCGCCGTGAGCCGGCATGATCATCTAAACATCCTGATAATCGTTACTCAGTAATTCAATTTCACATCTAATCGATCAAAGTTGCTAATTGATCCGAACAGACGGAATATACAAAACAGAGGCGACGATCCTTACCGGAGTTCTGAAAAAGACGACCTGTTCCGGTACATTTTTTCCCCAAACCCTCTCTGTTCACCACATTACAATCGTTATTAAAGTTCGTTAATTTAATTTAACAAGTAACAGTTTGGTTAACCGTTGTCTGTGTTTGGACGAAGAAGATGAAGTCGGCTTAGTGTATAAGATTAATTAAAATCAGTATTATGAACGGGTTAGACACACAGTCCAACGGTGGACTGTGTGCAAATAAATACGCATACGTCCCGAGTTCGATCCTTGACACACGCACATTCTCGGTAATAAAAATGTTCCTTTTTAAACGGAACCGGATAACTCACAGAATCATGTTAAGTATAATAAAAACCGGAATATTAACCAGGTTAGACACACAGTCCAGCGGTGGACTGTGTGCAACACTAACTCGCACGACCCGGGTTCGAGACTGGTTAACGGCACCGGTTCAATACAATTAAAATCCTTTTTAAAATAAATGATTTTCGGATTAACTTAAATAGTGTATAAATATAATTAAAAACAGAAATATTTCGGGTTAGACACGTAGCTCAGTTGGTAGAGCTGCGTGCACGCGTACGGGAGGTCTCGGGTTCGAGTCTCACCCAGCGCACACATACAAACGACCGAACCGGTCAACGGTCAACAGTAATGGTCAACGGTCAACGGTCAAGTCAAAAAGTCAACATTTTTTATTTATTTTATTTATTTATTTAAATTAAAAATCAATTAAAAATACTAAAAAAATAACATTTTTAACGTTAGAAAATAGCCTTAAACTCACAAAAATATATCCAAAAATCCTATTAAAATTGTTAATAAAATCCATTTATTTACCTTACTTTTTCGTTATTAATTAGGTTAGTTATTCCTCGTCGATCAATCCTCTAAACTCATGCGCATTCAACATCATTCACCGAACGCACCCAAGGTGAGTGAATCTCTACAAATTCCCCGTTTTAATCACGTTTTTTGGGTGTATCATGTGTCTTACCATTTATTATATTTAAATCATTGTGCATACATCATATCATGAATAAATGTGTATTCCGCTTGTATCAACTGTTTGTGTGGTTATTGTTTAGATTTAATTTATTATTTTCAGTACATGCAATAACATAGGCCGCCGCTCCCCATTACATTATGAGCGTTGAGCAGTTCCCCATTACATTATGAGCGTGAACCAGGCGTTGCCAACATACGGTCGGCTCCGTTTGATTGAGCCTTGATCGCACAGACATTTATCATTTTCAGTACATGCAATATCATAGGCCGCCGCTCCCCATTACATTATGAGCGTTGAGCAGTTCCCCATTACATTATGAGCGTGAACCAGGCGTTGCCAACATACGATCGGCTCCGTTTGATTGAGCCTTGATCGCACAGACATTTATCATTTTCAGTACATACATTTATCATAGGCCGTCCGTTCCCCATTACATTATGAGCGTGAACGTGACGTTGCCAACATATACAGTTTCATTCATGTTATATATTCATGCAAGTTGATATGTTATTGTATGCTATTGGTTGTTATTGTATGTTATTGTTTGTTGTTGTTTGTTATTGTATGTATTTTGTTTAGTTTTAGTTCGTTATGTATGATTAGTGCACAATTTTTCCATATTAAATACAATAAGAAATAAATAATAAATGTTTTTTTTACAAGGTTAACTCGCCAACTTTTTGTTGATCCAAAAACCATTTTTCATATGATACAGTGAACAGGATGAAGCATGGAAAACATAGGAAAGTGCCTTAGAAGAAAAATAATGAAGCCTAGAAAAATGTATAGGACATGTTGAACTTGTATGATATGATTGTGTGATTTTCTTTAAAATTGTGATAATAAATATGAAACGTTATAATAAATGTCATGAGCTTTGATGAAAACCCAATCATGCCCCGATCACCTTTTCCGCTGCGGGTCGGGGTGTGACAATGTGTTCCATCTCAGATCTAAAGAAATGTCTAGCTGATATAGCAATGCCGCACCATGATGTGAAATCGATGAAAACCTGAGGTTCATTGAGAAACCCATATCGATTGAGAATCGACATGTTTAAAAGCTCCAAAAGAAAAATGATCCTCGTCAAGAAAGTCAAATGGGATTCCCATCATGGCCCTGAATATACATGGGAGGTTGAATCAAATATGATACAAAATACCCCTATCTATTTGAATAAATCTCGAGGACGAGATTTCTTTTAAGGGGGTGAGCATGTAACACCTCAGAAATTTTAATCGAATATAGGGCAACACGTTTCGATAGGTCTCAAATATTCGCGGTAAGTTGGACGAGAGGGACCAAATTCACAAAAATATGGAAGAATGAAAGTTGGAGGGTCAAAGATGGACAAATTCCAAAGTTTTGGCTTCTGAAGATCCCTTACGGACCGCGAGGCATATACTTAATGGGCTATAAGGTATTTAACATTATGCGGGCGCCAGAGTGTGAGTTCAGGAACGGTTCGAATCGAACACATGATCTACATATGACTTCGTTTTTACGTGCAGAATCCATAAAACGAAGCATAATCGTGAACGCGTAATCGTAAATATAACTGTTTCTTGTTTATTACGTAACAATAGACTACTGGACAGAGTTTCGACGCTATACAACACTAATTCACACGATTCTATGCTTGATCCGTATGTAGAACTTGAAATGAACCTTGTGCGAACTTGTTAGCTTGAACAGAGGTATCTCCATGATACATATAGTTGTGGTATTATTGTATGTATCACCTTTCATGTGTCGTTATAAATCTCACTAATGCACCATCATGATGTCATCTTGTAGTATGATGACATCATTCCCGAAGTCTAAATGCATCGTACCGAATCCTAACCTAAACTAACCAATCCTAATAGAATCTAGCGAAACCTCTATCTGGTATAATACAGACTCAAGACATTCGACGTTACACGTATAATTAGATTTCTAGTATGGCCACACGAATAGTGCACTAACAATCTCCCCTTGGACATAGCTAGAAATCTGTGATGTTTAGTCTTGAACTGCTTTGGATAACATGTTCATGTAAAACAATAGTCTCCCTCTTGAATGATGCTCCCTAAGATTTGACGTGTAAGAACAACCACACGTATCCACTCATCAAACTGTTTCTTAACAGTCTCGTTGGTCCGACTCACATTCAACATTATTAGGTTTCAATGGAAGAATGTAAACAAACTGAAAATTAATATTTACAGTTTATGTTTTTGTAAGAAAACATGCTAAAGGATCATATCTTACTGAGACATATCAGTTATATTGTTGTCCACTAAACTCAATCTAAAAACTTTCGTTATGCTTACCAATACATTAAGGTACATTAATTGGCACTATGTTCTTATGGACCCCATAATCTCTGCATATCCCCTCATCATGTAATACACTAACTCTAATAATGCCTTTAAACTTTCATCAACTGTGATTTGTGTAAAAATAACACAGAAGGTTTAAACATTAACAATCAGATCGATCTTTCGATACGCAAAGAAAGTCCAATGTTTAAACAAAACAAGAAATAAAAACAAGTTGAAATTGTTTAGATCTTAACCACCAGTTCGATATTCTCATATACGCAGAGGTGATCCAAGATTTAAACGAAACACCAAGTAAAATAAAGCTGAAACATTTAGGCACTAACATCTGGTTCGATACTTTCGAATACGCAGAGATGTCCAATGCTTAAACAAAATAAAGAAATAAAACAAGTTTAAATCTTTGCAAAATGAAATACACAATCACAGTAACTTTTTCAGTAAGTTGTGAAAGTTCACAAACTGGCCGGTTTTTATGCTTTTCAGCATTCAGCGATTACAGAGTAGGAACATAGTCACAAAGGACAAAACTCATTTGTTGATACATATGTCTGATACCTACGTCTTTGAGTCATGTATATGTCTATAATAGGGCTTAACTGTTAGATTTGATATTGCAAAGGTTAACTTTGTACGAAGGTATATGTTTAGTTCGTACCAAGATAGATTATGTTACTTCGTACGAAGGTGATATGTTTTATTTCGTACGAAGGTGAGCAGTCCAAGTCCGCACGAAGATAGCATGTCCTATAAATAGGAGGTATGGTCATTGAGTCCGTATAGTTTTGCAAATGAAACGGCGTAGCCTTGTTGAATTGTTTCTAGAACTCTACAAGTTTATCAATCAATGAAACAATAAATTTGAAAAGTAATCTTGATATATTTTCACTAATCTAAAATGAATTCCGCACATTTTGGACTAGGGTAAACAAGTTAGACCTGAGCTTATTGGATGAAAGCAGATCCTCACAAGTGGTGTCAGAGCTTGGGGCCTAATTTGAAGACAATCAACAAGATTCTACATTTGAAGACTTCTCTTCTTCACATTTTTTTCTCATTTTTATCATTTTTCAAAATTGAACGGTCGAAATGGACTGGTTCTTTCAAGGGATACGTAAAATCTACTTCTAACAAACCCTTGAAAAAATTGGACCTAAAATCAAACAGAATCATGATAAAATCGACAAAAAAACGTGAAATCTTGAAAAGCATCTTTGCACGAAGTAGGTATCCTCGTATGAACTACTACTTCGTAAACTCTTTCAAAATTCAAAGTCTACCTTCGTAAAAAGAAAGATTTCGGAAACTTGGTTTTTGTTACCTTCGTCCAAACTTAGATCTAAATTGTTGTTTTTGTGTCTAGTTTGATGGTACGATGCCATCGAGGAGAAGTATAATGCACCGTCGGAGAGAATGGGCTAGAAAAGACTTTAACACAGCTTACTCAAGGAGAGATAGATAAATTCGTGAGGGAAAATAAATTGCTGAATATTCTACAACAGGCCTAAAGGAAGACATCTTCACTCTGTTACAACATCATGGAGATGCACAGTCGATATGTAATGCTTTAAAAGTGAAGTTTCAAGATAGTACTCAAATGATCAAGAGTAAAAAGGCATTGATCAAAAAGGTGTTTGATATTTTCACCTTGTTAAAAGGCGAATCGATGAAGCAACTTATTGAAAGACATTGCCATCAGGTGGTAGAGATGAAGAGGTTGGGTATTCAGAAGGAGAATGAAGAATTAGTTTATAAGTTGGCTGATGCGTTACAAGAGGTGATTGGTTGACTTACTCGATAATCTTGAAGAATAGCTCAAATACAACCGTAATATGAGTTTGGAAAAGTTCATTGAGAAACTGGAAGATCATGAGCTAGAAATTTAGAAAATGGATAAAACAAGAAATGCACATACTCAAAAGATGTGAACTTATACTTCAAAGGAAGCATAATAGCCAACAATCAGAGCCCAAAAATTCAAACTGCTTTTAGCGCAGACAACACATCGAGTGCTTCTTCAATCCATTCAAACAATGGTGGTGGTTTTCCGTCATTCCCAAGTTTTGATCCAAATACTCCACAAACACCTCAATCTTCCCAGAGTTTGAACAATTACAACAATTAGAACAGCTAGAACAACCAAAACAACTCCAACAAACGAATCATGCAGTGCAACATTGTGTTAGGATCTGAGTTTGAATTAGTCATGTATTTTTCGTAAAATGGAGTAATGAAAGTAGTTTTATCAAAGTGAAGTGCAGCGGAATTTTGAAAAATTTAACACAACTAATGGAAGATTGCTATTATCATCATGCTTTCAAACTTATAAGTTTTGCATTTGAATTACAACTTTCCCTTAGCCTGATAATTATTCGTGCAGAATGTAAAAAAGATGATTGGATACAAAGTGAAACCGATCTTTTAATAGATAGATAGAACAGTACAAGGCTGTAATACCTATATATATATTATTATATAATCCATCAATGCATAATATAATATTAAAGAGAAATTATATTTGACCCTACCCCGTTTTTAAAACGCAGGTTAAAATGTAAAAAAAATTGAGCTCGTCTCAATAGCATAGTCATAAATTTATAAAACATAATATTTTATAAAATATAAGAGAAAAACAGAATTTGAACCAAGTTAATTATTAGCTATGAAATATAATGATATGTATTTTAAACATACAGTCATGTTTACCTAATAGTACGGATGGTAGAAAAATAAAAATAATAATAATAAAAAAAATGATAATAATAATAATAATAAATAATAATAATAATAATAATAATAATAAAAGAAATCTCTAATATTGACTTTCATTCTTATTAATACATACAAGAGATATATCTTTGATTCCTATCTATACATGCAATGTCTCTTGAAAGCATGCTTGCATTCTATTATCATTATTATTAGCCACGTCTTGCCTCCTAGATTGCCACATACAAAATAATGAGATATTCATCTTTCCATATACACACAATCTTCCATTCTTTGACTATTTAATCAACCAATTTTATTGTCTTTAAATCCCAAATATCTAGCTCACACTTCCTTTATTATTATTCCAACAAAGTTCTCTACAAATTTCAAGAAGAAGATACCTTTGTCCTTTTTTTTAAAGGCCAATAAATCAATCCCGAGTATCTCGAGGCACCCACTGGACAAATGGAGTACTCTGAGAGTAACACGAGTCGTCCACCACCACTTCCGAGGAAAACCCGGTAACCCACCCACCCGTAAGCACGACAGTGAAATTACCGGTAAAACCCGTTTGGCTCAAGGATCGAACCCAGGTTGCCCTGGGTCTCCTATCATCGCCCACCAATGCCTCACTCATTTTTTTGCACCAAGTGGGAATTAACTTGAGTCTTTATAGAAGAATTCAAGCTCTCCTACCACTTGAACTAGAGGTCATTGGCAAGATACCTTTGTCCTGGTAGATCGTTTGGGAAGTCAGGTATACCATAACCTTGTTTTACATACAAACATAAATTAGATGTCTCAAATTCTAAGACTTTTAAACTTCTTTTTCATTTTTATAAACAGATTAATATATATACATAAAATAGTAGTACTTATGTATTTGAAAATGATGGAATCGATTTTCTCTTGTTTATGAAGAACAAATAAATGATTCTAAAACATCAGTAATACTTTAATTATATATAGATTTTTGTTCTTCATATACTAAGTTAAACAATAAATATTTATAGGTTAGTATCAATCTTCCGTTGTACTTTAACTATATATATTATATATATATATACATATAGATCTTTCACATACTTACTTTGATGAATGAATGTACCATTATGCAATTGTTTTACTTGGAGACCAAGAAAACATTGGAGCTCACCCATTGCACTCATTTCTAACTCTGCTGCCTTGAGTTGCCTAAACTCTTCACACATAACAGTGCATGTGGATCCAAAAATGATGTCATCCACATACATTTGGACAAGTATCATATCTTTTCCTCTCCATTTCAAAATAAAGTTTTATTAATTTTACCTCTTGTGAAACCAATGGATAAGAGAAAAGTGGAAAGAGTTTCATACCAGGCTCTTGGTGCTTGCTTCAGGCCATACAAAGCTTTATTAAGCTTGTAGGAAAAATTGCATCTTTAAATCCAGGAGGTTGACAAACATATACCTCTTCTTTGATCTTACCATACCAGAATGCACTTTTGATATCCATTTGAAACACCTTGATGTTGTGATTGGCAGCAAAGGCTAAGAACAATCTGATGGCTTCTAATCTTGCTACAGGAGCAATGTTTTCATCACAGTCAATGCGTTCTTCTTGTCTATAACCTTGAACCACAAGCCTGGCTTTATTCTTGACAACAATACCCCTTTCATCAGTTTTGTTCTTAAAGACCCACTTTGTGCCAATTGGACAAACATCTTTAGGCAGTGGTACAAGTTCTCATACTTGTTGTTGTTGGTGCAGAATATCTATGTCTTAGTCTTATATCGAGTCTGTATAGATTAGAGTTGAATAGGCTTGCGAAACGAAGTATTTATGTATGTTTAGGACAAGTTCGCACATGGTGACCATGTAAAGTCAAGTTCGCCCGAACTTACCTATCCACCAACGAACTTGCTCCTCTATAAATAGCTAGCATGTCATTCTCATTTGTAACTTTGCATTTTTGAATTTGGAGACTCGACGTTATATCAATAAAATTTACGTTTAATTGACTAATTCTTGTTATTTGTTAACTTGTCATAATATTTCCGCTATTATGGACAATAGAGATCAAATCTAGTTTCCTATGCATTGAGGATCGGTCCTACAAGTGGTATCAGAGCTAGAATAGCCTGATTTGATTGATATCAAGACAAGAACACTTCTAATTCTACTCCATTCTTCTATTTTTCTTAACTTTTACACAAAAATGAAGAATTCACGGGCAAATTCTGTCCAATTTTCAATATGACATGTTAAATACATCATAGATAAACCCCTGAGAGTTTGGAGTCTAAAATCAAACGAATTGGTGTCAAATTGTTGAAAAAACCATGTTTTCAAAACACATCAGGATCGAACTTGTTAGCCAAGTTCGACCAAACTTGACGTAAAAAGTCACTTTTTGAGTGAGTTTTTAACAAGTTTGACCGAACTTGAGGTTATTTTGAGGAAATTCAGTTAAGTTCGCTCGAACTTATCAAAAACTCATTGATATTTTATCAAGTTCGACCAAACTTGATAAAAATCAGGAAAATTTAGGATAAGTTCACCCATACTTGCAAATCTTTCTTATAAAACTCAAGTGCAAGTTCGAACGAGGTTGCTCAGGGAAATTTCTATATCAAAAGTCACAAGTTCGACCGAACTTGTGATAAAATCTGAGAATTCTTCATTCAAGCTACAAGTTCGACCGAACTTGTAGTAATTCTAACTTTTTCAAAAGTTTTAACGTGTTTTCAGCGTACGTGTCTCGATATTCGCGATGGATAATCTACAAAGAGCGTTTATGTCTGGAGTGGGTACATCCAATGCCAACGTGATTCAACAAGTCAATCTCGACAACGAGATGGGCACGTCCGTTAAACCGCCAAAGTTAATGAGCATGGACCAGTATGAAGGATGGAAGGAGAAATTTACTTATTGAGTTCAAGCCATGCATTTCCAAGGTTGGGTGTTGATTGAGAGAGGTTATACTGTTCTGTTAGACGAACATCAACAAGTTCTGGAGAAGTACAAGTATACTACAATACATAAAGATGAGTACATTGCTGAGAAAAAGATGATAAGCCTCATTCAACAATCTGTTAAAGAGAATATTCTGGTTTTGTTGCCCAAATATACGACTGCAAGAGATCTCTGGCTATCACTGCAAAAGAAATATCAAGGAAGCGCAGAGATGATCAAGAGTAAGAAAGCTCTCATCCTGAAGGAGTTCGATATCTTTAACATGTTGAAGAGAGAAACAATGAAGCAGATGATTGAGCGTTTCTGTCATCTGAAAGTCCAAATGAGGAGACACGGTCTCGAGAAGACGGAACAAGAGTACATCGATAAGCTGGCAGATGCATTACCTGACGGAGAGTGGACTACGTATCTTATGGTCTTGAAAGAAAATAACTGGGAATTCTTTAAACTGTCTACATTCATCGATAAACTAGAAGGTCACGAAATGGAACTTCTGAAGATCGCAAAGTCGAAGAATGCTAACATTGTTCAAGATGTTGGTCTGTATTACAAGAACGGAATGCAAGACAGCATTTCAAGCCCAAAGATTCAGACAGCATTCAGTGCAAACATGAATTCTTCTCCACAGAATCAGAACCAATCATATCCATAAAATGATCTAAGTCCACAAAGCTCTTCATTCTCAAACACAGGGTCAAATGCTTCTTATCAGAGTCAAGCAAATCAGAATCAACAAACAAATTTTGTTTCGAATGTGTACAAGTGTAACATTGCTGTAAATCTAAACAATGTTGTTTCTGAGCAAGTTGCAAAACAACACATGTCACTTCTCGCCACTGTTCTAGAATCATATGAAAGTCTTGTAGCTGGAAAGATCGGCAATCCCGAAATGACCGTCGAAGACTACGATCAGGTGGACGAAGAAGAGCTTGAACTGATCAACATAAAGTGGTCACTAGTTTCTATCATTCGAAGGGTGACAAAGTTTGTTGCAATCACTGGCCGAGATATCGGAAATTCAAGCAACAAGCTAGGGTTTGACAAATCGAAAGTCACTTGTTTTAGATGTCGACAGAAAGGACATTTCAAGAGAGAATGCAAAAATCCTGAAGCAACGGGAAATCAGAGTCCATTTGGTGGAGGCAACGAGTATTACAAGAAATCTCTTCAATACAAGCCTTTTCCAAAGAAGACACAGGTTGAAATCCAAGAGAAACCAAACAGTAACAACACTAAGAAGGCAATGGTTGCTTCAAACAAAGATGATGGCTTCGATTGGAATTCCTATATCGGTAAGAAGACAGGAGTTGCATTGATGGCTGAGATCGTTGAAGATACTTCTGCCGAAGAAGCAGCAGCTCTAGAGAATATTTTATTGGAACAGTATCTACAACAACAGGAGGAAGAGGAGTATCTTCACATGAAGAACAAGGCATATTATCTTCTAACTCTTGTGATAGTTTTGCAGGTAACTTTGACGGAAGTTCTCAAGAGCAAGTGGTCGAAGGGAAATCGAATGAAGAATTTACTGATGTTGTTCAAGAAGTGACTGCTGAAAACCTCAAGGACTTTGCCGATAAAGCTATGATGGCGAATCTAACCAAGGTAGGTCCAGAGGTAGAGGAAGTTGTCAAAGTGCAAGTTGTGGAGGTTGTAAAACCTTGCACAAAATGTTTCGAGCCATGTGCTGAATGCGCCGAAAAATCACAAATCATCGCTGAACTCAATGTACATAATGAACATTTCAAATATGATTATCATACAATGAAGGAAGCGTATGACAAAATGAAAGATGATTATAGCAGGCTCGATAGAAATAATATTGAACAACACGATACTATAAGAATGTTGAAAGGTACAGTAATGGATAAACAAAAAGCAATAAACATTTATATCAACACCATTGCTGAAACCAAGCAACAACTCCAGGACATGAAAATTGAAACAGAACGTGTTCAACAACTTTTAAGAAGTTACACAACCAACGCATATGTCATTGATCACATTCTTCCCACTATTCCATCGGAAGAAAAATCTAAAAAGAAAATTGGTAAAGAATACAGCAATGTTCCTACTCCCCTATGCGAGAAGTATTGTCGCAAAACTGTTGATGGGATGGATAAGGCACTCAACATTGAGTTGTTATCTGAAAAGAAAAATGAGTTGCCGGAGAACATTGATGTAGTCTATACTAAATCAGATGATGACAATGCGGTAGTGAAAAAGGTGGTTGAAAATGTTCTGAATGATTCTGATAATGGCAGCTTCGAGAGCGCCACCTCGAGTTTGAACAGTTCTGAGACAAATTCCAAAGATGACGATACATCATTGGAAGATGATCTATGTGATGATCCTACCGTTGTCATGTACAAGGTTAAGGAATCTGATAGATTATACTTTGATGACAGTTTTTCGATTCGGAACGTCAAAGAAGATCAATTGGATAAACTGTTTAAACTGGTTGAAGTCACATCAGATGACCTGGAGAAAAATGAAAATTTTCTATTCTAAACCCAAAAGAAATTACAATAATTACCGTAGAAAGGGTGATGATCATCTGGAAAACCGGAGAGCTGGGTTGGGTCTAGATGAGGAAGAAGAACCGGTTAAGAATATGTGACCATTTCACGAGTGCAAAGATAAAAATATGAATTTTGTTTATGGGACAAAAAAAAGTTCATGAGGAGAGTTTGATATGGAAGCAATCAAACAACGAGTTTAAGAAACAGAAAGAACTTCGAGATAAGGCGAAAGCCACAAGTGGTGTAAAATCCACTAGTGGACACTCACATGATAATCGGATTTGCTTCAAGTGCAACGAAGTTGGTCATATTGCACGGAAGTGTCCGAAATCAAAGACAGCTTATCTTCGAAGGAAAGAAAGCTCAGATGTTGAAAAATTTAAGCAACCAGAGTTTGGACAAATAAGAATTTTGAAAAGAAATGTTGACAAAAAGGAAATGAAACAAATTTTTGAATCAAAACCTTAAGTTAAACCGAAATTTGAAAAGAAGTTTGCAAATTCAACTTTTGAAAAAGGTGAATCTTCAAAAGCAAACGAAACAAAGTTTTAAATCAAAAAGGCTAACATAAAATCACAAGCCTGGATTGCAAAAAGGAAGTTGCCAACATCTGAAATTAAGTCTGAGCCTGTTAAGACTAGTGATAACATGAAAGAGCAAACATCTGAAATCACTAAATTTGAGCCTGTTAAGACTAGTGATAACATGAAAGAATTAAAATCTGAAATCAAAATTGAAAATGTCAAATGTCTGAAAGATAAAAAGAAAGTGAAGTTTTCAAACAAAAACATCATAGAAAATCCAAATGATGAATATGAATTTGATTATGCTGACGAGTGTGAATTTGATTACGATGATGGTTATCCAATTCAACCCAAGACCAAGAAGGCTTGGGTCGCGCTTTTAACTAATTGTTGAAATGTGCAGGAGCTCCAGAGATCCGTACTTTCCAAGTGGATTCTGGATAGTGGAGCTTCCAGACATATGACAGGAATGAAAGCGCTCTTGTTCGACATAAAAGCTATCAATGGCGGATATGTTGGATTTGCTGGAAACCAAGGTGGAAGGATTGTCGCCGAGGGAAAGCTATCAAACGGAGTTGTTTCATTTTATCAAGTGAACTACATTGCGGAGCTTGAGAACAACCTTCTGAGTATTTCTCAAATTTGTGATAAGAAGTTTACCGTTCACTTCAATGATAGAATGCATGATCATCAAACCGGGTTTCAAAATACCAGACGAGTGGATACTCATGCGTGCACCAAGAGAGAATGATTTGTATGTTCTTGACATGGGAAATGCTACCACTTCTTCAAAAACGGCACAATGTTTTGTCTCGAAAGCTACTGAGAAGGAGTCAATCTTATGGCACAGAAAGATGGGCCACATTCACCTAAGAAAGATGAATCATTTGGTGCATAATGATTTAGTGGAAGGTGTGAATCTAAAAAGTTTTCATATGTCAGATAATTGCCTCGAGTGTAAAAAGGGAAAGCAAATCAAGAAATCTCATCCAAGAAAGATTCTCAATTCGATAAAGTTACCGCTCGAAAGACTTCATATGGATCTCTTCGGTCCAGTGAATGTCCGAAGCATCTATGGAGATCTCTACTGCTTGGTAGTAACAGACGATTATTCCTGATACTCGTGGGTATTTTTCCAAGGATCAAAAGATGAGACGTTTGACAACTTATTGATTCTTGTCAAGAAACTTGAGAACCTGTATCATCTTCTAGTGAGACGCATTAGAAGTGACAACGGTACTGAGTTCAAAAACACAAAAATGAGGGAATTCTGCAACGTTAAAGGGATTTTGCACGAGTTTAGTGCACCCTACACTCCGCAGCAAAACGGTGTCGCTGAAAGGAAGAACAGAACTTTAATCGAAACTGCAAGAACCATGCTTGCAGACTCAAAGCTTCCAGTCAGCTTCTGGAGTGAAGCAGTTGCAACGGCTTGCTACACACTTAACAGAGTCTTAACAGTCAAACCAACGAAGAAGACCTGTTTTGAGATGATCAACCGACGGAACCCGAATTTGAAGTTCTTAGAACCATTTGGAGCGCCATGTACTGTATTCGATCAAGATGGCAAATTTGGAGCTAAATCACTCGAAGGTTTCTTTGTCGAATATGCAAGTCCACTACAAAGAGTTTATGTTCCCTCGTTGAGAAGAGTAATTGAAGCACAGCATGTTGATTGTTTTAACTATACGGATCATGTTCAGAGAAAAAGTGATGCATGGTTACTCAACTATCAAGACTTGTGGAAATCATTTGATTTGCCTGAAGAACCATTCGATGAAGAAATTGCAGCGTTATATTTTCTCATCAATCAGCAAATCAAGAGCAAATCGTCAGACCAATTGTGGTTAATCATCCCACGTTGGGATCATCTTCTATTGGTGCTAGTTCAAGTAATAGCGGTGGTCAAGAAACTCAAACAGATCAAGTGACACCGACTACAGAACCAGTCAATACTACAGTGAATCCTAATCTTTCTGAAGCGCAGAGTTCAGACTCGGAGGAGGCTCCAACATTCGATGCCGATGGAGAATCTTCTTCAGATGAAGAAGCGGAGCAGATTACAAGTTTAATGAATGAATCTGCAAGCCCGAGTAGTACTCCTGAAGTTGACGTAGTGGTAGATCAAAATACACAAATCAAGAGAATACTGTGGTTGTTCCAGGCGAAGTGATGCCAAGATCATATTCTTATCATCCGTCAAATTCAATAATAGGTGAATTACAAGCTGGTGTGAGAACACGGAGTCAAATAAACAAAGCTTTGAGCGTTTCTATACTCGTGTTGCTCCAATTCAAGAGTATTGCTACTATTCATGTTTCATATCCCAGATAGAGCCAAAGAGTGTTTCTGAAGCTTTAGGCGATGAAAACTGGGTACAAGCAATGCAAGAGGAACTGTTATAGTTCGAGAAGTTAGGAGTGTGGAAGCTTGTAGACCTACCTGAAAATCAGAAAGCAATTGATACTAAATGGGTCTTTAAATGCAAGTGAGACGATCGAGGAGTTATAGTTTGAAACAAAGCTCGGCTTGTTGTCAAGGGATTTCACCAATACGAAGGGATAGACTATACAGAAGTCTACGCACCGGTAGCTCGCTTAGAATCCATTCGAATATTTCTTGCATCGCAGAATGGAAAGGATTTAAAGTCTATCAGTTGGATGTCAAATCAGCTTTTCTGTACGGAAAATTACGCGAGAAGGTGTACGTCGGACAACCACCAGGGTTTGTCAATCCACTCAACAAAAAGAAAGCATATCTTCGTGATAAAGCTCTTTACGGTTTACACCAACCCCGAGAGCTTGGTACGAGACGTTATCACAACATCTCGTGGGAAACGGCTTTGTCAGAGGAACTGTGGATAGTACTCTCTTCACCAGAGAAGTTGGTAGTCATCTAATTATCGTTCAAATCTATGTGGACGACATCATCTTTGGATCAACGAACGATAGTCTTTGCAAGGAGTTTGAGAGCATCATGAAGAAGAAGTTCGAAATGTCTTCGATGGGTGAAATGAAATTCTTCCTCGGATTGCAAGTAGATCAACTTCCAGACAGTATTTTCATTCATCAGACCAAGTATGTGCACGACATCTTGAAGAAGTTTGATATGGAAAGCTCGAATCCGTTATCTACTCCTCTTGCTCTTAATCACGGGATTTGCATCGACGAAACTGGAACCAAAGTTGATGAGACGCTCTACAGATCAATGATAGGATCGCTGATGTATCTGACAGCATCGTGCCCAGACATCATGTATCCTACCTGCCTTTGCGCCAGATATCAGTCTAGCCCGAGAATATCACACATGCAGATCATGAAGCGAATCTTCAGATACTTGAAGGATTCCCAAGCACCGGCTTGTGGTACCCGAAGAATGATAATTTCGATCTTGCGGGATATGCTAATTCTGATTTTGGTGTAGATAAGTTGAATTCAAAATCGACTACAGCGGGATGCCAGTTCTTCGGAACAAGAATGGTAACCTGGCAGTGTAAGAAACAGACTACGATCACTCTCTCTACCTGTGAAGCTGAGTATATCTCGGCCTCTAGCTGTTGCTCACAGATTATGTGGATACAACAGCAGATGAGAGACTATGGTCTGCAATTTCTCGACACTCCGCTGTATGTTGATAATAAGGCAGCCATTGATATAACCAAAAATCCGGTTCACCACTCATGCACTAAACACATTGAAATTCGTTATCACTTCATTCGTGACTGCTATGAAAAGAAGTTGGTGCGAATAGAAAAAATCCACACTGACGAACAAAAGGCTGTTTTTATACCAAACCATTTTCTTTATCACTATTTAAATACTTATTGAGAATTAATGGTATGAAAAATTTGCTGACAGGTGCGGACGCTGAGGTTGAATACGGATCGGACGACGAGTTCACATGATCCACATTGGTTTGTCTATATCTTTCTAGTTGAGAATTTTATTAAAAACTAAAATACAAAAATATGTTTTTGATTTTAGGGGGAGAAATGTTAGAGAAAATACAAAAACATTTGTAAATTTTGAAATACAAAAACATATGAAAAATGCAAAAAAGTACAAAAACATTGAAAAAGACAATAGGAATTCAGTGTCACAAAAAGGAAATGATAATACATCAGTGATCTATTACAGTATGCTAAAGAAATGTAAAGTTTAAAAGTGATAAACAAGTCTTACTGTGGATGTGTCAATAGGCTTAACACGTTCAGTAAACTGTTTTCGGGATATAAACTAAAATTTACAACTGCTTAATCTTGTGGATTAACATATCTTGGATATATGGACTTAGTACTCCGAAATTTTGTTTGAGAGATTGCCTGATTATGAGATATGCGGTCTTTATAGATAGTTGATATCTGGGGTATTATACAAGTTCTTCTGATTTTGCGGAAGCAATAGCCTAGAACTTCGATAATACTTTTGCTATTAAACACCTAAACTGCATGCAATCTTGAAAAGTATCAAAGATCTAATCATTTGCAGTGCTGAAAAGATTCCTTAAATGGAACACACCTTAAAGTCGAGCCTTCATCTCTTTGTCTGTACGGTAGTACTAACCTGAGCTCTCAAGGTCTCGCATAACCAGATACATATATCAGTTACGCTATATTCACCTGTAAGATGAAATCTAAAGAATCTTGATACGGGAGTATATTCAAGAAGTGGGAACCGCAGATAAGTCAAGTTTCATAAATCATACCTTAACATATCTTGGAACAGTTAGAAACGTGGTAAAGTTTAAGTGGTCAAACATATCGATAATCTAGGTAAACAAGTTTAAAACTTAAAGTCATCTAAAGGTCAACGGTACTGGTGATATGTCTCAATTAACTGATATGATCCTTAGACACCAATTCACAAAAATATGTCTGTAAATATGTTTATACATAGTTTACATTGTTCTGTACATAGTTTATCAGCTTTACAAATTAAAACCAAAAAGATTTTCAGTGTGTTTTAGCATAAACTTACAAAAATACAAAAGATCTTGTTTCTACATTGTTTTCAGCAAACCAATGTTGGAGAACGGGTCTTCGAAGTCTGGTAAGGTGCTAAACTAGTGGGAATCTCATTGACAACAGGCTGGAGCTAATCTGTAAAATCTGAAAAGCCAAAAACAATGAAAAGTTCATTAATTTGAAACTTTGATTTTGAAAATATCAATAGTTTGTTCGTAACGGGTTAAACCGAGGTCATTAACTTGGACTCGGCAGACAAATCGGTTAACCAAGGTCATTAGCTTGGACTTGGTCAACTGAGTGGATTTTCATAACTGGTAAAAAGTGGAAAGTATAGGGACTAAATTGCAAAAAGTTTAAAAGTTTAAAAAATTTGGGTTTGGCAAGTTCGGCCGAACTTGCTAAACTTATTAAAGTTTCACATTGTTGGCAAGTTCGACCGAACTTGCGTTGATGGCTGTTTAAAAGAGAAGTTCGCCCAGACTTTATGGGCTTGTTCAATTGGGCCCTCAAATTCGCCCGAACTTGCCAAGGTATAAATACCTTGCAAGTTCGCCCGAACTCATTATCTGCATAATACACCTCTCTGAGCGAATTTGTTGATTGTGAGCGATTTTGTGAATTTTCAAAAATACATCATTATACTGCCAAATTTGTGGTTGATATTGGTGATTCGCACACGATTATCAATGGAAGAGGTGTGTAATCAGTTATTTGAACTGTTAATTGGACATAATCGGCTAAATAAGATCTAAAAAGTTAAATCAGATAGATCTAGGACTTTAATGGATAAATTGAACTTAAAATCTTGATAAACAATTAAAACCGACCAAAGAATTGTTTGTGTTTTGATTAGATTGGTCTTTGTTGGTTTGTGCAGGTCTTGATTGAAAGAGATAACAAGTTCGGCCGAACTTGTTACAAGTTCGGCCGAACTTGCATATAAAATATGTATAAAACTGATCAATCTCATGTTCGACCGAACTTAAGAAAATATGAATTGACAAATATTTGGAAGTTTGCTCGAACTTGTGTTTTAAAAATAAGAAAATTTTGTTAAGTGTAAGTTCGCCCGAACTTACAAAAGAATGTTGAATATGTTAATTGAGCGTGTCGGGCAAACTTGACTAAATTAGGTTGTTTTACACACATCAAGTTCGCTCGAAGTTGATGGAATTGTGTTGAAAAATTTTGTAACTTTTTCTCGTAATGCGTGCTAATTGTTTTGCGTCGTGTTTCAGGCTCAAGTACCAGCGCGAGTGATTTCCATGGATTTCTCTAAGTTCCATAATACCTGCATCACGCTTGATAAAACGATTTGTCCATAGCTGAAGGAGTACGAAAGCATTCTAAAGTTTTTAAAAGATTGTCTGATACATAGAGCCATTACAGAGCGCACTGTGTCTTATCGTTCACATACTTATCACTTTTGGATGAACGCGAGTCTCAGCGATGATAAGAAGACTATTATTTTATCTGTTCAAGTCAGGAATGAAGTTAAGGAGAACATTGTCACTGAAGACTATATTCGAAGGATCTTGCAATTTAATGATGACAAAGACGATCCTATATTTCTTGACGAAAAGATGGTGCGAGGTTGTTTCTACCGCATGGATATAAAGGGAGTGTTAATAAACCAACTTTGAAGAAAGGGGAAGTGCCTAACCCCTACAAGCTCCTCATGCACGCGATTATTCATACTTTTAGCCACAGAAAGCCGGGCCTTGATGATGTTCAAGATTACATGGCATGTATGGCAACGGCATTAATTCTGAAGAAGCCGTTCAACTACTCAAAGCTTGTTTTCACGCATATGTCAAAGAACATGGAAGACTCGAGATTGTGCTTATATCCGAGGTTCGTGTAGATGTTAATCGATGAGAAGTTCACAAACATTGCACGTGATCCAAACGATGTTTTATATCTTAGTCATCTTGATGATACTACAGTGAAAAAGTTGATCAAATTCCAAAATCAAGATTCAGCACTGCTGGCAAAGCCAGTACTTGGGGCGATTAAAGACGAAAACTATATTGCGCCAGCTATAACAAGTGGAGGAAAGATGGTAGTAGGGACGAGAAAGAATTGAACGCAGAAAAAGAGTGGTTTAAAGCTTTCAAACCGAAAGCTCGAAGTGAATGGTTCCTTAAGGCTGAAGTTGAAAAGCCTAAAAAGAAGCGTGCAACAAAGAAAATTGAAACGATGTTAATTGATGAAGACGAGCCAGAAAATGTTCAAACAGAGGCTGGATCGAGTACTGCAGTAGTTATTGAGAGTCAAGAAACTGTTAAAGCGACTCAAGAGGATGATGTTATATCAGCTACTTCCGAGAATGACGATGATTCTGATGATTCTCTTGAGAAGATCACTAAGAAAACTATAGCAGAGACTGAAGCAGAAAAGATTAAAGAGACTGATGCTTATTTTGATCCTAATCTGGAAAAAAAATCTGACGAGGAAAGACCCAAGAAAAAAGTTAACGTGTGAAGTCTGCTACTGTTTCAATGACAAAGACTACAGGGTCTCCTCATACAAAAGGCAGGAAGAAAACAAAGAAAGCTCGGAAACCTTCTGGCGCACAGGAGAAAGGAGTTACACAAGAACCTCTTGTTGATATTACATCTAAAGCTGAACGTCCAGGAGTAACACAAGAACCTCCTGTGACTATATTGTTAGAGATTCCAGTGATACAATCTCCAGATCCAAAGTCTGTTCAACCTGAAGGATCTGCACCGAAAACAACAGCAAAGGCTGCTACTCCAAAGTCAACACCAAAAACTCCAAGATCAAATATGTTTGGTGATATGCATAATGAGCCAATTAGTCTTCAAGATCTGAATGATCTCTTTCCTGACACTAATGTTGATCTTCTCGAAAAGCGTGCGAAGATTTTAGAAGAAAAAGTTCAACAAAATGAAGCTGAGAAAGCTGAACTGATATAGAAAATGAATCAAAGCGCAGTAGAGAAAGAGTTGTTAGATGATAAGGTCAAAGTGTTGGAAAACAAAAGAGAATTCTTCAAAGCCCTAATTGAAAGTTTGCAAGACGCTAATGAGAAGCTGCAAACAGAGATTGTGATCTGAAAGCAATTCAAGCCCTAAATGATCGAAGGTTTACATTGATGAAGAAAGTATTATCTAATGCTCTGAGTATTGATTTCATTGCTGAGTATGATCGTTTAGACAGGCAAGAAGCAAAAGAGAGAGCAGAGAAAGAGCTTGCTGCTAGTGGTAAAGGTAAAGGTATTGAAGGTGAAGCATCTAAATCATCTGAAGCTGCCGAAAAGCCTGTTGATGCATCTACAAAAGCTTCTAAGTCCGAGATTGCTAAGGTTGACGAATCTGTCAAGCGTTCTGATCCTATAATTGTATCTGAACAAAAGGACGGTGAAGAAGCAGAAGATGAGGATAAACATGATGACGACAAGAAAGATGATTCTGATTATGAAGATTGGAATAATGCGGATGATGATGATGATGATGATCAGGGAGGAGTTGGTATGAAAATCAGTGAAGCAAAAGTCTCTGATGACTTTGATTATTCGTCTCTAATGGATGATGAATCAAACAAGATGGATGATCAAATAGAGGGGGAGTCAGGGCAAACAGGGCCAACTGAAGAGATTGATATGTCTGATGTTGATAGATTTGCAAAGCCTGTTATTGCAGTATCCACAAAGCCTTTGATTTTGATGTTGGAACACAACGTAGAGGAAGGTGAGTACGTGCACAATTACACTAAAGAAGATTCGGCAAAGTTGATCGAAGTTGATGCTGAATCGCTTGATTTTGATTTTCAAGAGCAAGTGATGAATGTTAACACGTTTGAGCCGAATGATTATCAGTATATACGAAGGTTTGAAGCTGATGAGTACAACAGAGTGATCGTAGAGGATTGGTCTTCGGATGATGAAACAGAACAAACTACGAAGTACGTCGGTCCTAACACATATAGTTTTCCTACTTTCAAGGAGATGTACAAGCAATCAAATGAAGATATGTTGAAAGAGAAAATTGAAGAATCTATATGTGAAGGTAAAGTTCCTAAACCAATGACGAAGGAGGAAATAGCGGAAGCTAAGAAGTCCTGGTTCAAAGAGATGTCGCGCGAACGTAAGTTTCGACGTCATCTAGCATTCTTTACCAGAGATAAAGATGTGTCATTGGGAGATATCCTAAGTTGGGGGTGGTTCAAGGAGTTGAATGTGTATGCTATAAAATGTGAGTTTGGAGTGCAATACTTCAAATACTTAGCAGATTTCAAGACACTACCATACTGGGATGTGGAGGAACTTGTTCAAACTGTGAATGTCACATATCATATGAAATTTATTGCTCAGTTATTGTGGAAAATGATCAAGTTTGAAGCGACAAAGGGATTTAAATATTGGAAGCCGTTTAATTCCAAGACGTCGCATCAAAACAAATAAGAAGACAGGGGAAAAGGATATAACGTTGATTATGAACGACCAAGAGCGATGAGAAACTTGCCGTTGATGCCGATTGAGCAAAATTTCTATCAAGTGTTCAAGTGGTGGCAGGTAGATCCAACCACATGTGAAGCTGTTATTGGTTTACAATTTGAAGAACACTTGGATATCACGAAGGAAAGATTGAGATATTGGGATTTCAGGGCATGAGGGGGCTATGGAGGAAGATCAGGATTTTAGACCCAATGTGGCTTGTCAACTGTTCAAGAGAAGATATCAAGTGCTTGTTTTACAGCAAAATAGTATTTGAGGAACGTGAAAAAGAATAGGCTATGCAATATCAAAGAGTTGTGAACGTTTGCTATGCACGTGAAGTGAATTCAGGGAAGATGTGGCAGACAAGCTGGAGAGAGCTAGAACGGGTTGAGTTTCTAAAGGAAGAAAAGCGTCTAGAAGCTATACACGAGAAAGGTAAGGCGGCAAGGCTTAGAAGGTTTCAGTACATGAACAAAGTGCCTCCTACAGATCAGACGCCAGATCCGAAGCAAGAACGAAGAAAGAAGCCTTACAAGAACTTCTTCGGTCGTGTCGTTAATGTTTATTTTGAAGATAGAGTTTTGAAGACTGATACAAGATGAAGACGATATCCAAGGGGGATTCTGTTGGTGCAGACTGTCTATGTCTTAGTCTTATATCGAGTCTGTATAGATTAGAGTTGAATAGGCTAGCGAAACGAAGTATTTATGTATGTTGAGGACAAGTTCGCTCATGGTGACCATGTAAAGTCAAGTTCGGCCGAACTTGACATAGTCAAGTTCACTCGAACTTACCTATCCACCAGCGAACTTGCTCCTCTATAAATAGCTAGCATGTCATTCTCATTTGTAACTTTGGCATTTCTGAAGCGAAGCTCTGTCAATTTGGAGACTCGTCACTATATCAATAAAATTGACGTTTAATTGACTAATTCTTGTTATTTGGTAAACTTGTCATAATATTTCCGCTATTATGGACAATAGATCAAATCTAGGTTCCTATGCATTGAGGATCGGTCCTACAGTTGTCTTTTGAATTAAAGGAGCTCTTCTTGCATAGCTTCTACCCAACTGTTGTCTTTCAGTGCCTCTTAGTACTTGACAGGTTGTGTGAGTGATAGAAAACCAGCAAAAGACAAATATTTGGGATTGGATTCTTGTGAGCACCCTATCATTGATGTTGCCAATGATATGATCAGATGGATGACTTTTAAGGTAGATTAGATCTCGCTTATATGGAGTTATGGCATTTTGAGGTGAAGGTTGTAGATGGGAATCATCTGAGCGAACATCTGTCGGCGATTTTGAAGTGCCAACATTCGTTTGAAATGGAGGTGGAGGTATAGGAGGAGTGGGTGTAAATGATGGTTGATTTTTGTTCACAGAGAATGGACTTTTATCAACTGTGGTTTGGTTTTGTGAGCTGGTAGAGGTTTGTGGGTCAACAACTGTTGAGCCAGTAGTAGCAGAGTTTTCATAGTTGTTAGCAACATCTGCTCCTCTGATGGATGGATTAACTTTGAATTGTGGAAGCACACTGTCATATCCATGGTCTTGATGGGAAGACTGTGATGTACCTGCAGGGTCGGTCTTGATAGACACATCTTCAAATGTAAATTTGTCTAGGTCAAAAATTCAGCAGCATTTGCTGGGATTTTCAATGAAGAAAGTTCATTGAACTTTACATTCAAAGTGTCTTCAACACACTTGGTCCTGGAGTTAAAAACTCTGTAGGTTTTGGCAGTGGTTGAGTATCCCAGAAAATAACCACAATCTACTTTGGCTGCAAATTTTGAAATGGAATCTTTTAAGTTTAAAAGAACCATGGGCGGCCAAAGATTTTGAAATACGAGATCAGAGGTTTGATTTTGTATAATATCTCATA
The DNA here is from genome assembly GCA_947069175.1 of Scalesia atractyloides. NCBI lineage: Eukaryota > Viridiplantae > Streptophyta > Magnoliopsida > Asterales > Asteraceae > Scalesia > Scalesia atractyloides. The sequence continues at coordinate 72,937,039 of CAMTDV010000025.1, read as the reverse complement.
GGCAGTATTTTTTTGCGTGTGATTGATCAAAACTCTCTTCTGCACATAGCAAGCAGTGTTTACAGCCACTGCCCAGAAAGACAAGGGTAAACCTGAGTCTGCAAGCATTGTTCTTGCAGATTCAAACACCCCATTTTGTTCTAGAGTCCTTGGGATGCTACATTGTCTAACTATCTATTTTGACTCACAGAATAAATCCAACTCCTTATTCCTGAACTGTGTCTCACTTCCAAAACTTTTACGGGAAGGTCAAATTGTTTTTCAACTTGTTTAACAAAATTTTGCAAAATGCCAGCAATTTCATCTTTAGAGTGCATGAAAAATGTCCATGTGAACCTTTGTCACACCCCGACCCGCAGCGGAAATAAGAGTCGGGGCATAATTGGGTTATCACCAAAGCACATGACATTTACTATTATGTTTCATAATTAAATGAAGTCAAAGTTACATTTCTCAAACATCCAAACATGTTCATTCATTACAAGGGAAAATAACCAAACATAATAATCCAAATACTAAATCGTTTTATTTCTTCTAATCCAGGTCCTACGTGTTCCTAGCTGCTGCTGGTTCACCTGTATCATGTGTAAAATAGGAGGTTTTTGGGTCAACATAAGTTGGCGAGTGAACCTTATAGATAAACATTTGATAATGATTTTCTGGTTAGTTTATCAATAAAATATTGTGCGTAATCATAAAAGAGCATATGTATGAAATCAAGCAATGGCAAACATCAGATACAATTATAACATACATTTACAATCGATAGCATACATGAACATACCAACATCATATAATAATTATCATAAATGAACTGTGCGATCAAGGCTCAATCAAACGGAGCCGATCGTATTGCATGAAGTGGAAATGTAAATTGAACTGTGCGCTCAAGGCTCAATCAGACGGAGCCGAACGTATTGCATGAACTGGAAATGTAAATTGAACTGTGCACTCAAGGCTCAATCAAACGGAGCCGAGCGTATTGCATGTATTGAAGTGTAAAGTGAAATGACCGATCAAGGCTCAATCAAACGGAGCCGATCGTGCGGGCACGCCCTGATCAACCGCATAATAAAATGGGGATCAAACTCAACCTCGATGGATGGGGAGCTACGGCCTCGGCAATTGCATGTACTGAAATAATAATTTGCAAACAATAATAACTACTTAACAGCAACAAACTAACACACATGTCATGATATGATATATGCACAATAACTTGGTTATAATATGTAAATGAACAAAACACATGATACACCCCAAAAACGTGATTAAAACGGGGAATTTGAAGGGTTCACTCACATTGGGTGCGTTGGATTGGATATAGCGAGATGCGCACGATTTAGACGAGCGAATCGACGAGGAATACTAACCTAAAAAATAATGGAAAATATATTAAAATGGATGGATTTTATTACGGATTCTAATGGGATTTTTAGATATATTTTTGTGAGTTTATGGCTATTTTCAATCTTTAAAAATGTTATTTTTAAGTATTTTAAATTGATTTTTAAATTAAAATAACCAAATAAATATTTAAAAAAAATATTATTTTTTTTTACTGTTTGACCGTTGACCGGTTCGGTCAGCGGTAATTATTTGCGCCAAGCGGGATTCGAACCGGTGACCTTCAGTTCACGCGCACGTAGCTCTACCAGCTGAGCTACGTGACTAACCCGTTAGAAACCCAGTTTTAATTATATTTATATACTTATTCGAACTTACCGAAAATTCCTTTATTTTGCAAAACGTTTTAATCTCATGGACCGGTGCTTGTGACGGGACTCGATCGCGCGACGTGAAGTTTGTTTTGCACACAGTCCACCGCTGGACTGTGTGTCTAACCCGGTTATATTCTTGATTTATATTATACTTAACAACTACCCGTTCTAACCCGGTTAGTTCATGAATAAAAAGAGTGTTATTACGTGACGCGTGTGTGTAGTAAGGATCGAACTCGGGACGTGTATGTTAACTTTGCACACAGTCCACCGCTGGACTGTGTGTCTAACCCGTTTATTATCCGAATTTTATTTAGTCTTATCCCGGTTTTCAGTTCATCTTCTTCACTACAATTACCGGCTTTACTCAAACGACTGGTTCATGACTTAACTACTTAAATAACATGACAACTAGCTTGAATGTACATAACCGAACAGTTTGGGGAAAGGAAATACCGGACAGGTCGTCTTCTTTAAGGATTCCGGCGAAAATCAGATAGCTCTGTTTTTGAACCTCCGGTTGAGAGAGTCTATCAACAGAATTAAGGAATTAGATTTGAAATTGAACCAGAGTACATGGATTTTTAGCACGATTGAATGCGTTTACCGTTCACTAGCGAGTTTCCGGCAAATTCCAGAATTTCTCCGGCGAACCCAGAAAATCCAGCAAAGTCTTCTGTGATTGATTTTGAGTGACGAGTTAATGTTAGTAGAGTCCTAACAATAGATTGAAACCGCAAAGGAGGAAAATCTTACCGGTTTGTGTTGAACACGGTTTTCCGGCGAGATTTGCAGAGAATTCCGGCGAACAGTTTTTTTGTGCTCAAAAGACTTGAAAACGCGACGAAAAGGAAATGGAGTGTATTTGAGAGGGTTCTGAATCGCATAAATGATTGGGACCTGAATTATTTGGAGTTTGAATACTTTTCGGTTTCAAAAACCGAACCTTTAAGTTCATTCAATTTGAACTTAATTAGAAACCGATATTCATCGGTTATAAGCTAGCTAAACGAGTTTGAACCGATTTGGCGATTCGGTTTACCGATTTCCGTTATGCAGATGGCATTAACGGTTGATTGAGTTCGCGTATAAGATTCAATTGTCTTCCTAAAGTTATCAGAAAACACTTGATGGCGGAGTGGTTTGGGAAGTGGATGTTAAGTTATTGGAGGCAGTTGACCCGGGTTCGAGTCCGGTCAGCTACAATTTATTTTTATTTATTTTATTTTAACTTTTTATCCAATTTAATTTTTATAGTTTAGTTTATTTATTAATTATGTAACGTTTAAACTCAAGATAACCATAAATAATTACTGAAATTTCATAACTTGGTATTTGATTACAAAACGGAGCGGGTTTTGGAGACCCGTTTTGTTTACAGATGTTACAACCTTGAAAAATTATCTACAGTGACAAGACAGTATCTTTTCTTTTTGAGACTCATGATGTTTAAAGGGCCAAACAAGTCCATGTGCAGCAGTTGCAAACACTGGCTTGTTTTGGACTCTTCAATTGACTTATAAGAACTTTTATGTTGTTTGCCTTTTAAATAGGAAACACAATGTTCTTCACAAGTAAATTGTTTTGAGGGAAAACCTCTGACAAGGTTTTGTTTCAAGAGTGTGGTGATAGTTTTCAGATATGTGTGTCCAAGTCTTCTATGCCATAACTCTGTCTCTTCGCTTGAAGAAACTGAGAACGGACATGCATTAGACATTGGATTATCCTTCAATACATCAACCACATACACATTGCCACTCCTATGAGCAACAAGTTGTGCTTTACTTTTAGCAATGATTTGATCAATCTTTTTAACAACTTCTGGTCCTACAATTTGACATGTTTTCTTTGTGAAGAAGGATCCATATCCTTTGTCACTCATTTGTGAGACACTCAGCAAGTTGAATTTTAGATTATCAATGAGATTAACATGTTCAAATTTGAGTTTCCCATCCTGAACAGACCCTGACCCCAACACCATCCCCTTTGCATTGTTACCAAAAGATATATCACCCCCTTCATGTGCCATGAAGTCTTTGAGAAGGGCTCTACATCCTGTCATGTGACTGGAGCCTCCACTATCTACATACCATAAACTGTCAAGGCAGGTAGAAGCTCCCTGCACATTAGTAAACAATTCGTTTAGGGTGGGTCTCTAAATTCTAAATGGCTTTGGATGGGGTCACAGATTGTCCAATCTCAAATTCAGGAAGATGGACAGTGGTTGGATCAGATTTTTGTAACCACTGTTGTGGGTCATTTCCTATCAGATGTTGGTAACCATGAGGATGCCTGTTAACTCTTGGCTTTGAGGGATTTTTGTAACCCTTATAACTAAGAGGAACCTTTTGATACATAGGTTAGCCATATCCTTTTGGGTACATGTTTGCAGGTGGTGCATCTGTCACTTGTACCTCTCTGGGACCAGAGCTTTTGTTCAAAGCTTTTGTAACAGATGTTTGAACAGATTCAAAAGTCTGCTTAGATTTATTTCTAACAGTGCTTGAAATTTAACTCTCTAAGAGTTTTTTGTTTATATTCATTTCTTTTGATGTCAAAGTTTTGATAAAAAAACATACTCATGAGTTATGTGATTAGTTTTGCCACAGATGATGCAGTTTGAAGACTTTGGTATTATACTTGTTTTGTTTATATCATAAGCTTTTAGAAGGAAACAATTTTGAGTAAGATGATTCTTCTTTTCACAAGAATCACAAAACAAGGTTTTGACCTTTTCTTTCTTCTTCCCTTTTTCAGACTTCTTTTCAGCTGATATAGTAACATCTGCTGGAAGATCTTTGATAGGGATTACTCTTGCCTTTGATGCTTTGACACCATCAACGGTTGAACAAATCCATTGCTTGAAGTTTTCAAGAATGTCACATTCATCAGACCATGTGGGTTTGAATTGATATTTTTCAACTTCCTCAAAGGTTGAGGATCCCTCATGTTCTTCTAAAATGATTTTGTTTCCATTTTTATCTGGGACCTTGATTTCTTCACCAGCCAAGTTTGTTGGTACAATTTCTGCCACACCAGATTCATTAACAGTAACATTTTCATAAATTTGGTCATTTTTCCTGAATCCTATGCCAAATTTTATGTTACTTTTGATTTGATTTTCAAGAATGACCTTATAACCTTTGCAGGATTCTACCCACTTTTCACAAGTGATCTGGGTAGATTCCAACTCCTTTTTGCAACCTTGATATTTTTCTATTATAGTTTGGAGTTGATCCTTGGTTATGCTTGCTTCATGTTTTAGACTGTTGATTTTAGATTCCTTGTTAACTAATTTTGATTTCAGCTCTTTTGTGAGTTTTTCAAAATGTAGTTCATCATCAAAAAAAAAATTCTAAGATTTTCATTCACCTTTTTTATGTTAGCAAAAGCAATTATGCATTTCTCTAAACATAGATCTTTAAGGATTTGAGGTGATACCTTAGTAGTAGCCATCATGGCACAGTCACAATCACCTTCACACACACTGGTATCCCATGGATCAGACAGAGGTTTCACATCTTCATCAACATTCTCTTTTATAAGAACTGTTTCATCATGAACTTTAGATACATCAGACTTAAATACTTCTTCCACAGATTCATCACCTTCAACTATTGTATCTAGAGCCATAAAGCAAAAATCGTTTTTGGCTACTAAAGATCTGAACTGGAGATTTCAGCGGAAATTGAAAGTTGATAATGCAAGCCTTGAAAGTTCGCCCGAACTTGTCATGTGATGGACAAGTTCCCCCAAATTGTCATGTGGAGGACAAGTTCGGCCGAACTTGGCCATGTCACTTTCAAGCGAACTTGTTCATCTATATATACTTGTGTGTTCATTTGTTATTTAAGTTTTTGCAATCCTACGGGGAGGTGCTGCCGGATTCTCTCCAGGAACTCCGGCAGCTGGACAAGATGTATGCTCTTTCGGTATGAATGAAGATATGACTTCCACTGCACTCTACTTCTACTCCTTTCTGTAATAACATTCTACCGAATCGGTTACGTCTACGCACTAACTTCCGTCTTGAACCTCCTGATCACGGACCTTCAAAAGAAATACTTTACGAATCCAGCACTCCATAACCCCAAAAAAAACGGGGTAGCTGAACGGAAGAATCGGCCACTTATTGAAACAGCACGCACCATGCTCGTTGATTCTAAATTTCCGGTAAGCTTTTGGAGCGAAGCGGTTGCCTCTGCTTGTTATACGCTTGATCGAGTATTACGGTCCAGGCATACAAAAAGACATGCTTTGAGTTGCTTAACTACAAAAAGCCTAATTTGAAATATCTAGAACTGTTTAGATCTCCGTGTACAGTTATCGACCCGGATGGTAAATTCGGAGCTAAGTCTTTGGAGGGGTTCTTTGTGGGATATGCTAGTCCAATTATACGAGTTTATTTTCCTAGCATAAACCGGGTTATCCAAGTTCAACATGTTGACAGCCAGAGATACACATCACCAACACAGAAACCTAGTGACCCTTGGATGTTCAACTATGAAAGTCTCCGGAATTCCTTTGAACTGCCTGCTGAACCTACAGAAGAGGAACATGTGATGCTTTTATCAGCAACAACAAGCATTCGCACAAGAGAAAGTTCATAGACCAATTGTTGTGACCCCGTCACACATTGGCACTCATGATGCCGAAGCAAGTACAAGCACTCAACATCCAAAACCCATGTCACCAGAAGAGAAATAACCTGCTCCCACTTTCGATCAATCAGACGATTCTGATTCTGACGCTGAGCCTACTAATGATAATAGTGTTTCTACTTCTGATAAAGGTGAAGACCAGATTGAAAGTTTACTCAACAATCAAGCTGGAGAAACAAGTGCTCAAATGAAGTTAGTGCTACTAATCAAGACGTTGAACAAAATGTGACAAATATGGAACACAAAGTGAGTGTATCTAACGAAGTTATGCCGATGACGCTATCGTATCATCCACCTGAGTCTACTCTATACTTGGAGATTTGCATAACAGTGTTAAAACCAGACACCAGATAAACCAGGGCCTAAATTGTTTTTATTCAAAATTTGTTCCTCTGCAAATGAGTTCTCATTTAAATGTTTCATTTCGCAGGTAGAACTAAAAACATATAAGGAAGCACTGACTGAGGAGAGTTGGGTGAATGCGATGCAGGAGGAACTCTCTCAATGTGTGAAACTTGGGGTTTGGAAGCTTATTGATCTACCGGATAACCACAAGAAAATTAATACGAAGTGGGTCTTCAAGTGTAAGAAGGATGATAGAGGGGCTATCGTGCGTAATAAAGCTCGACTCGTAGTTCAAGGATTTCATCAGCAAGAGGGAATAGACTTCACTGAAGTTTATGCTCCCATAGCTAGGTTGGAAGTTGTCCACATCTTCCTTGCATTCGGGCATCTTGGAAGGCGTTTAAATTATACCAACTAGATGATAAATCCGCATTCATGTACGGCAAGGTGAAGGAGGAGGTATATGTCGGTCAACCACCAGGGTTCATCGATCTGATCCATAAAGACAAAGTCTACTTGCTCGATAAAGCATTGTACGGCATACACCAGGCTCCGCATGCTTGGTACGAGACGCTATCCCATTATATCTTGGACAACGGTTTTGTCCGAGGAATAGTAGATAGTACTCTCTTAACACGAGAAGTGGATGGACACATACTAATTGTGTAAATTTATGTAAATGACATAATATTCGGCTCGACCAATATTGCACTGTGCAAAGAGTATGAAAAGGTCATGAAAAAGAAATTTGAGATGAGCTCTATGGGGAAATGAAGTTTTTTTTTTGGCTTCAGGTTGATCATTTTCCAGATGGAATCTTCATTCATCAAACTAAATATGTGAATGATGTGTTGGAGAAATTCAAGATGTCAGGCACGTCACAAGTTTCAACCCCTTTGGATCTAAATCATGGGATTAATCCAAACTTAACTGCCGAGAAGATCGATGAAACGCTTTACCGATCAATGATTGGGTTCCTTGATGTATCTCACAACATCATGACTGGATATCATGTGCCCAACATGACTATGCACTCGCTACCAATCAAGTCCAGAGTAATCGTCAAGCAAATCCTACGATATCTGAAAGAATGTCCAAGCCTCAGCTTGTAGTATCCTTGCGCCGATGGTTTCCAACTGGAAGGATATTCTGATTTGGATTTTGGCTCCCGCAAGATCAACTCCAAATCTACAACGGTCGGCTGCCAGTTCTTCGAAACTGGTTTGGTAACGTTGTAGTACAAGAAGCATAGCACATTGGCTTTCTCAACATGGGAGGCAGAATACGTTTCTGCTTCTAGTTGTTGCTCCCAGATTCTCTGGATTCAATAACAAATGAAAGACTATGGCTTGCATTTTCTTGACACACCTATATATGTAGATAACAAAGTGGCCATAGATATAACAAAAAAACCCGGTCCAACACTCAAAAACTAAGCATATAGAAATACTACATCACTTTATCCGTGACTGCCACGAGAAAAAGTTAATTTGTATACTTAAAAGCCACACTGATGAACAATGAGCAGACTTTTACACAAAACCATTTAATTGATCAAGATTCAAATACCTTTTAAAACTAAATGGAATGAAACATCTATCATCACGGGGGAGTCATGAGGTTGAAACTGAGTATAGCGAGGAAAAGTAATCCTCATCGATCGGTCAATTTTTTTTCTTTAAATACCAAAAATCCAAAAATATGTTTTTGATTTTAGGGGGAGAAAAGTTGGAAGAAAATACAAAAACATATAAAAATGCAAAAAGTACAAAAACATGAAAAAGAAAAAAGAATTTTCGTGTATAAAAGAGTAAATGATAGTACATCAGTGGACTATCACAATATGATAAAGAAATGAAGTGTCAAAAAGTTTTTGAACAGGTCTCACTATGATGTGCCAGTAGACTTCGCACATTCAGTAAATTGTTTTCGAGATATAAACATAAAGAAAAACTTCTTTATTAAGTGTATTAGCATCTCTCTGTCGGATAAAAATTTCGTTTTGAGAATATTTGCCGGAGTCCTGAGATACTATTGGATCTTTAAGATAATTTGATATCAACGGTCTAGTTGACACAATATTCTTTTGTATTAGAGCAAATCTAGAACTTGTAGGGAGTTTCTTTGAAACGATTAATCAGGTCAAATTAATAATGTAATTAAACAATTGAGAAATATTAAGTTTTAGAAAACGCTATTTAGGACTTAAGTTTTTTGTCAACGGTACTAGTTAAGTCTCAAAAACAATATATCCTTGAAAAATCATAAAAAGAAATTAATAGTTTGATACGTAGATATTCATTGAAGAGAAACACGCTCAAAATATAGTATGTTAAGCATAAACTTTGGAAATAAGTCAAAAAGATTTTAATTTTGGATCTTATTTTCAGACTACAGATAGTTGAAAATTAATATGCAACCGTCTGACAAAAGCATCGATTAGAAATAAAATCTTAGAAATATGTTGAAATCATCATTGAAACCAATTGTGATTTTAGCATAACTTTGAAAATTTAAAAATTATTTTTATTTATTGATAGACTTGATTTGATTCACGTCCAAGCTCTATGTAATAATCGAAAAGAACAATTTTTGGAATATAATCGATAATTGAAACTTTATTTTACTTTTATACATGGCAATCAGATCATTTATGAAATATTAGTATACATGCAAACCAATACTTATTATAACTGCAATACATCTATACGTATACAACTTTATACTTGAAATACTCAAACACCGGCTATAATGCGTAAAAACAGCCCAAACTAACACCTTTGTGCAAACTGAAGCCACTTCGCACAAAGTGTACCCACTTCGTACGAAGTGAAGTGCACTTAGCACGAAGTGAACCCACTTCGCACGAAGTGAACCATTTTGCAACAACTCTTTCCTATAAATAAGAGCACACTTCACTCCTTCACACTTTCCGAATCTCCACACTTTCACTCTGAAATCTCCATACCACGGCAGAATAACCTCAGTACTTCTAAGTGAGTGTTATCTCACTACTTTTGTAACAAGTGTGAAAGCTAACCAAGTTCACCATCTTCAATATGGATGAACTTGTGTTCTAGAAAGTGTGAGAACGATGGGAGCCTTGGCTTTCCGAATTAAGTTTCACACCTCACTTGAACATTTTTTAGATACATTCATGACCAACCGGGTTTATCAACTGTGTTGAGAAACTTAGTGCTTTGGTGAATCATATAATGAGGTTTCCAGACCTCCATGCTTGACCTCTATGACGTATTTGACGGACTAAGGACACAATCCATATAATATAAACTATAAATGTATTTACATTTAGGTCTAGTTGTATTCATGATGCTACCCAATTCATGGTTAAGTATTATGAACTAGGGATAGTCTGTCTTGTTCCTAAATTCTTCGTCCAATAGAACTCAGTGTCGAAATGGGCGTTTAACGAGCTACATTTTCCAGAAGTGGACTCTCACTTTGCACGAAGTGGACTGTCACTTCGCACGAAGTGGTCAGTCGCTTGCATGAAGTGCAGAATCACTTCGCACGAAGTGGTCAACCTCTTCATATGAAGTAGATAGCCTCTTCGTATGAAGTGGACAGCCTCTTCGTATGAAATGGTATTTTTTTTCCACGTTACTTTCGTACTTCTGCTTTGGAATCTGAATCCTTCACCAACCCAGAATACTCATACACCTCTATCCCCTCGTGTAAGGTAACTTCGTTGTTCTACCCTTCAACATTACGACTCGCGGATTGCTAGGAAAGCATTGCAAAACCGTGAGTATACTCGACTCCCACATATATTTTACACTTTTGGGTGCAACATATATGTACTATCACCAATCACTAATTCACAATACTTTATGCTTAAATCACAAAACAAACAGTCAATCATACAAGCTTAATACGAATACTTGCAAACTTGTATATGCTAGAATCGAATGCTTTATGCTACGTCATTAACTGTGTACAAGCCTCCTTTAACATGTATAGCTCTATAGGATTAACGCACTGTGGGAGGATCGGCTCTCCTCCAAAAGCACAGGACCTGAATTGCTATCTAATTAATGTTTGCGGAATTCATCATTAACTAGTTGACAAGATCAAATATATTTCAATGCCTCTGCTTCATTAATCTTCATAAACATGTACAAATCAGAGACAAAACTGACAGGGCTTCGCCTTACAATCAGAAAAAAAAACTAAGGACTCAACACCCCTGCTCAGCTATTTATAGACATGGCAGCTTCACACGAGAGGTGTCCTGCCACTTTGTCTGAAGTGCACTTCGTACGAAGTGAACTGCATCATTTCGTACGAGGTGAGCAACACTTCGTACGAAGTGGCCCACATACATACATATCAACATAAAATCTAACATTTTAGCCCTGTTACATGCTCGACATGACCCTAAGACGTAGGCTATCGACATTCTGCACCAGCAAACTCCCCCTTGGATATTGCTGCAGTCTTGGTCAGTCTTCAAAAACTTCACAAGCTTTATCAGCTAACGTCCAAAGAAATACTTTCTCGGTCTTTGACGCTCCTCAGGTGAAATAGGCCTTTGATCTATGGTAGGAGGTCTGTTTTAGGTGTTTGCGAACTGAAACCTTCTCAAAGATGCCTTTCTAATGACTTCAGCAATTCTTGCTTCTGTTCTCTCTTTCTTACGTTGCTCCTTTCCTTCAAGCTTTCTCCAATTTGAGTTCCATATCTTTCCTGAATTAATATCGTTAGCATAACAAACATTGATAACCTGCTGGAACTGCAACGCCTGCTCTTTGTCTCTCACATCGTACTGATCTTGATGTAAAATAGACATTGATATCCTTTTTTGAGCAGTTCACTAGCCACATCGGGTCTAGTATTCTAATACACCTCCATAAGTCATAAATTCTTTTATGCCACTGCTTCAATTAATTCCTCAGTGATTTATTTTCAAGGAGTCTTATTTTGTACAACAATTACCGTTTCACCTGTCTCGGAATCATAATGCGACCACTTGAACATTTCATAAAAGTCTTGTTTGATGTTTAACAACGGCATGTTCTTCATGGCATGTGTTGTTCACATCAGAGAACACTTTGCTTCGTTACTGGATCAACGTTGTAATCTTTCTTGGATAATGTGGCTTCCAGTAATTGAAATTATGAGTAGCTTCATACTTTATCAGCTTCCGTAATCATTGATAATGAAATTTCATCTTGAAATTGATACTCTTTGTCTGAACTAACTCTTCAATATCCCAGTATAGTAACAACTTGATTTCACTCAAGTACCTGAAGTGTTGTACTCCAAACTCCCTTTTAATAGCATAAAGATCCAGCTCCTCTATCCAACCCCAGCTAAGAATATCCCCAAGGATTTGTCCGGATCACGAGTAAAGAAAGCCAAGGATGTTTGAACTTTCTATCTATAGGCATCTCTTTAAACCATGATTTCTTCGCCTCAGCTATCTCTTCCTTGGATAAACATTTAGGAACATTTCCTTCTTTCAAAATTTCCTCTACTTTACGCCTCAACAAATCATTAGTAGCCTCAGAAAGTAGCTCTTCAACGGTTGGGAAGTCATTTGTTCCTTCACCACAATATTGAGAGTATCATCTTCGTCATAATCATCCTCCACGACAACCCAATCATACTCATCAGCTTCAGACACATAATTGCAAAGATAATCATTAGGCTATGAAGCACTAATGTTGTTCAATTCATCTATAAAATCAAATACAAAGGATTCTTCATCTACACTTAACACCTTGTAAATTTCTTCCTTGGTGTAATTATGAACGAATTCACATTCTTCCACATCATGCTCAAGATAGAAAACCCTGGTTTTGCACGTCAGGAACAGCCAATATAGGAACAGCTATGAGGATTCCTGACTACTCAGCTTCATTCACATGGTCCTTCATCTCCCCTTGTTTTTTGTCATAATTTTCATGATTAACTGAATCGTCTAAGAATGCATCGTAGTCGAACGATTCATTAATCTTCGCATCTTGAACTAACAACCCTGTACCTCCGTGAGCATCATCATCATCGCCTTTGTCATCGTCATCCTTGTTATCATCATTTGTATTATCCACATCATCAACGTTCTCATCATCATCCTCAAAATAACCATCCACTTCATCATCGATCTTTGTGTACATTTTCTTTTTATCCAAATATTTTTTATTCCTTTTAGAGATTTATGTGACATTGACGCTTTCACCAATCAGCACATAGTTAACAAGCAGCTCTTCTTCAGCAACAGATGCACTAGATTCAATCAGAGGAACTCCATCAATCGGATTCTTTTCCTTGCCATCCGTTGCAGCCTCTTCTTCTGCTTTCTTTGCCCTCTCGGCAGCTCATAACTGTGCTTCTTCAATTTCTATATCAGCGTGTTCAAAGCAAAATTGATATCAAACCTCTTGTGAAGCACTCTAAACAACATCTTAAATTTCTTGGCATTCTCGGCTTTTTCCGTCTCCAGATCTTTCACCACCAGATGTACATTTCATTCTCAGCAGTGACACTTGTAAGCATTGATACCAAGTGCATGTTCTCTGTTTCAAGTTGTTTGATGGTAGCATTATACTCTTTAATTTGTTCTCTATTTCACCCATTTTTTCATTATCATCCACCAACACAGTTAACAATGCTTCCAACCTCTATTTATCTTCTTCCAGAAACTTGATTCTGCTTTCATACTCCTTCATCTTGGTATATATCTCATTAATCTTGTTATCTTTGAACATATCTGAATCAAAGCCTTTGGTCAACGGAATATCACTAAAATCATCAAAAAATATATCATTCATCGATCATCTTGGACCAGATTAATGTGTCGATCGTGATGGAATAGGAGGTGTTTGTTGCTTTTATGGTGATGGTTGTGGAGGTGTGATATGTTGTGGTGATGGAGGATGTGCTGGTGATTATGGTGGAGTTGCATGATGTATTGGCGATAATGGTCATTGCGGTGATGGTTGTGGGGGTGGTATAATTGGAGGTGGTGATTGTGGTTGTGTTTGTTGTTCAACGGTAGGAGAGATCACTTCCACTTTAGGAGTTTTCTTTTTCATAAACTTCTTCCTAGCCTTCTTTGTAGCCGGAGAACCAATAGTCTTTATAGCATCAGAAGCTTTACTTTTCGCACATTTTGCTGGTTTCCTTGCAGGCTTTGTAACAACAAATTCTTCTTCGGAATCAAAAGGCATATAAGAATCATCATCATCCCCAAGAGCCCTTTTCTTTTTTCAATTCTCCTCTCTTGGCTACGCCTTCAGCTTCAGGATCATGACTGTCATCAGACGATCCTTCATCATCACCATCATTTCCCTCAGCACCTGTAAACGCTTGTTTTCACAGCTGCCATATCACAACATTCTCTTCTTGTTCTCTATTATGGTCTGACGTAGCCGAATAAACTTCTTCATGAACATTTTTTGTTTTGATCTTGACATTCTCAACACCTTGTACCTCTACATTCGCAGGTTCATTCACCTGTACTTCCTCAAGCTCAAGCTTATCAACTAAAATGGTTCGAACAGTAGCACGTCTTCTTTGCGGTGTTGAAGAGGTTCTAGTAGTTTGCATTTTTGTTGTAGCTCGTTTCCTTTTCTTTTTCTCTTCTTCTTTCTCATGCCAAGCACTTCTTTTTAGAACTAAACCTTCTAGACAAGCAACTTCATCCTTTTCATCCCACTCGTATCTTTTCTCCATTTGCCCTTTGGAGGTGCGACATAGTCTTTATCTGTAATGGCTCCAAAGATTGGTTTTGTGACAGGTTTTTCTTAGCCTTGCTTCAAATATAGATTCAGTCAGACCATCGTCTCACTATCCATATGCTTCAAAATCAGCTCATCTTCCTCTTCTTTGTCTAAATTCGGAAACAGATCATCCAGCATCATCTGCAAAAATCTCAGATATTACAGAAACTTTTCCCTTGTAATGTTTAGCACCATTTGATCAAAATCAACTTCGTGAAATTGTATGGCAAGTTCAGTACGAGAACTGTGATTATACACATCTGATAATCAATAATGTCGTCAAAAGCCGTTCAAAAAAAATAATGTCGTCAAATCCTCCTTTTCTATGACTGAGCGCGTGTATGACTGGGTGCACGAAGAATTTGTAAGGTCACCAAGGTTGGCTTTCTTGAAATTTGTGGCATTTAGGTGACCTTTGTAACCCATGCGATAAAAACATCCCTTAACCATTCTTTTTGGGTATCTCATTGGATCACCTTCTTTGTCTTTGAAATCTAGCACTCTACGTATATACTCCTCTGTTATTTTGACTTCAAACTCTTCCTCTCTAATCTTTACTACAGAAACAATAGATTTTGGATTCTCCTCATATCTAGCCGCACCCCAAAAACGTTCACTATGCGATCGATAGGCCTTGTGTGGAAGAGTTAAAGCCTTTTTCACCGATAATCTTCCCATAAACTCGAGTATTTCCTTAAATGGACCGATTTCTAGAATAGTGTCATCAATAACACAGCATATGTTATGAGTAGGCTCGAACGACGACTTCTTTTCCTGTAAACACAAAGAGTTCAAACACTTTGGCGCATTTCGACAAAATTACACAACATTTTAGTGCGAAGTGCCCTTGGTGTGGAGTGGACATTTGTACTTCGTACTAAGTGGTAAAATATTTCTAAACATATTGACCATTGTCACTTCATACGAAGTGGCTTTTGAAATGTTTGCACCTTCACACAAAATCAACTGTTATGAACACCAACTTTTAAAACTTGCGATTTTTATGCAATTGATGGTTCAATAAGATACTACTAGCGCCAATTAACACAAATATATGTTCAATTTAAATTCGGTATCCTAGATCCGAGTTTAAAGGTCCGATTTGTCACAAACATCGATTTAACGGTTAAATCACGGTCAAATACCTTAACCATTGTAAGAGGTGTGTATATCAACCTCCCCAAGGTGTTATAGTTTGCACTTCGTAGTTAATCGCTCAGAAAAACTCAGATCGCACTAAGGTGTTCTCTCATATCGTACAAGCAATAATGACTACTTCGTACGAGTTGGCCTTCTATTATAAGGCCAGACCACTTCGTACGAAGTGAACGAAGTGGCCTCTTCGTACGGGGTGGACTTTCAAATTTCAAGCCTTTTAACTTTTTCGAACATCTTCAGTTTTAACGACTCACTCAGTTGACCAAGTCCCATTTAATGACCTCGTTTAACTGATTTGTCTACCAAGTCCAAGTTAATGACCTTGGTTGAACACTTTATAACCAAACTGATGTTTTTTGTCGATTTTAAGTTGCAAATTAATGAACTTTTTATCATTTCAGAACATTTATTCCAGATTAGGTCCCAACCCGTAGTTCCTCAGCTTTCATTCAGCAACTGTCGCTTCGGACTTTGAAGATCAACTTTCCATCATTGGTAGTCGAAACTAAGATAGAAATAATATTTTTGTGTTTTCCAAAGTTTATGCTAAAAACACTGAAAATCTTTTTTGGGTTTTTCTGAAATGAAATGTAAACTCTACACAAACATATTACAGACATATTTTTGTGAGTTTGTGTTAGAGGATCATATGAGTTTTGAGACATATCACCAGTACTGTTGATCTTGATAAAACTTTAAGTTCTAAACAGATTTACTTAGACTATCAGTAGTATACTGATCCACTTAAACCTCTACACATTTCTCAATTATTTCAAGATACGTTAGGTAATTTTAGGAACTTGACTTAACTGTGTTTCCCATCTCAGAATATACTCCCGTATCGAGATTCCCTAGATTTCATCTTACAGGTGAATATATCTAACTGATATCTATATCTGGGTAGTGCGAGACCTTGAGAGCCAGGTTAGTACCACTTTACAGACAAAGAGATGAAGGCTCGACTTATAAGTAGTGTTCCATATTTGGAATATTTTGTACTGCAATTGTCGTATCTTTCAATATTTTCAATTTTGATGCAACTTTAGGGCTTTAATGCGAAAGTATTATACAGGTTCTAGCCCATTGCTAACGCAAAATCAAAAGAACTCGTATAATACCCCAGATATCAATTATCTTTAAAAACCTAGTATCTCAAAATCTAGCATTCTCTCAAACGAAATTTTGGTGTACTTAGACCATATATCCAATAAGTTTTTCTTTATGTTTATATCTCAAAAACAATTTACTGAATGTTTGACGCCTGCTGGCACATAATTAGCAAGATATGTTTAACCACTTTTACATTACATATCTTTAGCATACTGTGCTAGTCCACTGATGTACTATCATATCTTCTTTTCACACGAAAACTCTTTTTGTCTTTTTTCATGTTTTTGTACTTTTTGAACTTTTTATATGACGTTTTTTTTGTATTTTTCACAACTATTTCTCCCCCTAAAATCAAAAACATATTTTTGGATTTTTGGTTTTTTAAAGAAATAATTTTTTTAAGACTAAAAACTAAAAACATGACACACCGATAAGGATCATGTCAAGTCATCGTCCATCTCGAATTCAACCTCATTTTCATCCCCTGGTGTTAGATTTCTAAACCATTTAGTTCAAAAGCCTTTTGAATTTAGCTCTATCAAAAGCTTTAGTGTAAAAATCTGCCTTTTGGTCATCAGTCTGGATCTTTTCAATTCGAACCAACTTTTTCTTGTAGCAATCACGGATAAAGTGGTGTCGAATTTCTATACGTTTAGTTTTGAGTGTTGAGCCGGATTCTTTGTTATATTTGTGGCTGCCTTGTTATCTACGTATATAGGCATATCAAGATATTGTAGTCCGAAGTCTCTCATCTGTTGTTGTATCCACAAAATTTGGGAACAACGACTGGATGCTGAAACGTATTCAGCTTCACACGTAGAGAGAGCGACCGCGGTCTGTTTCTTGCATTGCCATGTTACTAATCGTGTTCTGAAGAACTGGCAACCAGCCGTTGTAGACTTGGCTTTAAGATTGCAGCAACCGAAATCAGAATCAAAATATCCCACAAGATTGAAGTTCTCGTCTCGTGGATACCACAAGCCGGTGCTTGGGCAACCCTTCAGATAGCACATTATCCACTTGAAGATCAGCAAGTGTGAATCCCTATCGGGCACAAAGGCATGTCGGATACATGATATCCGGCCTCGAAGCTGTGAGATACATCAATGAATCGATCATGGAGCAATATAAGTATCTGGACAAATTACGTGATTGATGGCAAATGGAATAGATGCTGGTGATGTCCCTGACATGTCGAATTTTTCCAAGACATCATGAACATACTTCGTGTTATGGATAAAGATACCATGAGGCAACTCATCGACTGAAGTCCCAAGAAGAACTTCATCTCCTCCATTGCACTCATCTCAAATTTCTTTTTCATGACTTCTTCAAAGTCTTTACACAGCGATTCATTTGTCGATCCAAAGATGATATCGTCCACGTAGATTTGTACGATAATCAGATGTCCACCTGTCACACCCAACCGATGGCGGAATCATCGGAGTAGTGGCACTAGGCGAATCAGATTGATTAAGAGATTCCATAACGATCATTTTAAAGACAATAATCAACATTTTATATCCCATACTATTGAACTCATAAAATCTTCAAACAACCATTACAATTCCAAATAATCCCTTAAACATATAATCTGATCCGATATCCCCTAGATTTTATTACAGACCGTTCTAAACAAACTAAAAAAACAAACTAATCTAAGCACGCAACATCCTAGGCATCCAAGAAAAAGATCCTCAACCTGTTACATACGTTAAAATACAAGTCAATACAATTAAGTAAAGGTGAGCATACAGGTTTTAGTAATACTAACATAATAGAGAAACGGTACGCGAAATAGTCTAATTACATATCATGATACACCAAACATATCACATAGATAAACGTAGGCTTATTTCTCATGCTAACTACCGTGAGAAGGCTAGTGCGTCCATCCTAACTAGACCCCGTCGGGTGTTAGCCACACTATAGTACCATACTAGCTAAGGAGGCAAGTTAACGAAAATAAGTCCTAGTCACATGTTTCTAGTATCACGTATAGAGCATACATAATCAGATTATTCGCATGTGATAAACAGTTTGAGTTGTGAAGTGATTTTGATAGAGGAATGTATGTAACACCCAAACAGTGCATTAAAGCGAAAACGAGTCAAGTATACTCACTGTGGGTGCGTTTAGGAGAGAATGGACGACTGCTGAGAGGTAAAGAGAAGCGCCGGATCAGCCTGCATATGCGAACAGAAGTGCATCAGTCTCCGAAAAGCTGTAACGGTTAAGTTTGGGTTGAGCATTAGGCAAGTTTGGCCGAACTTGTATGTAAACATACAAGTTAAGCGAACTTATGTAGTATTGCTGAGCTGAGAGTCAAGTTCGGGGAAACTTGTAAGTTTCTCAAGGAAACTTGACAAGTTCGATCGAACTTGTGGGGTTTTGATAAGTGGGTTGACAAGTTCGGCCGAACTTGAGAAGTTTCCTTGGAAACTTTGCAAGTTCGAGCGAACTTGGGGGTTTTCTGTAGAAGATTGGCCATTTTCACTCAAGTTCGGCCGAACTTAACCCTTAGTGGGCAAGTTAGAGCGAACTTGACTTCTTGTCCTGTCAAAATCAGTGCAATCTCGAGCGAACTTGATGTTTTAGGGTCCAAAATCTTGCATTTCCGCGTCGTTTGCTGAGGAAATCGAGTGCCCATCCCTCCAACCTTAAGCCACTAAGTAAAACTTAGGCTGGAGAGGTCTTTTGGAGCGAACTTAGCCATTTTACAGAAACTCGGGCTAATCCGGGCGAACTTTATGGTTCGTACGGGTTAGTCCAGCTTGTGTAAAGTGACGATTTCGTCTTTGTGCTTCCGGATCTAAAATCTAGCTTTGACAACGCCTCGTTCCACTCAAAAGTGAACGAAACATACGTCATTAGTCCGAAAATGGTGTAAAAATCAAGGTTTTAAAAGGTTTTGCTCAGATCTAATATAGATCTGAGTGAAAACAGAAGTTTTGATGGAAACAGATGAATATTTTCGTAAACAGAAGAGATTGATGAAAACAAAGGCAATGCCTTGTGCAAAATCGTTGTAAAACGTTGTTGAACATCGTTGTAGTTGAAATCGGGTCGATTCTTACTTAGGAAACAAAATGGTTTCGGGTTTGAGAGCTCTGGGCGAACTTACAGCAAGTTCAAATGAGAGAATAGAGCTGGGTATTTATAGGAGAAGGCAAAAAGGTGAGCTAGTGGAGTCAAGTTCTCATGCAAGTTCGCGCGAACTTGTGAAGATTTCAAGAGTCACTGGTCAAGTTCAGCCGAACTTGTACATAATTGTACAAGTTCGAGCGAACTTGAGGTTATATGAAGGAACTGAGTTTTGGCCAGCCAAGTTCGGCCGAACTTAGGGTTACCAAGTTCGAGCGAACTTGACCCAATTGTTGGGTTCTCTTCGTTTATTTCGCGTTAAGTATTCGTTTGGCGGTTCGGTTCGTATTAGTTAGTTATATTAAGTGTTATAATTGATATAATAGTGCGATTTAGCGATTCGAGTGTGCGAGAGCAATGCGATAGCGATTGTAATCATAACCACAAACACACATAACACATAAATAACATAAAACCACATAATTAACTGCAATTTGTGATGCGATGAATTAGAGATGCAACTTAATAAGCGATTAGATGCGATAATAACGTACAACACCAAGATTAATTAACATAAACTTTATTATAAACCGAATCTCGGGATTACAAAAGGTAGATACATCGGAAAGACAAATGAAAAGATAACAACGAAATTTTAGGGTTGTTACACCACCCACTTCCCGAGTAAAGAGGGTACTATCTATTGTTCCTCTGGTGAAAGAATTTCCCAGATGGTGTTGAGAAGGCGTCTCGTACCAGGCTCTCAGGGCCTGGTGTAAACCGTAGAGTGCCTTATCCAGTAGGTAAACCTTGTCCTTATGGGATCGACAAAACACGGTGGATGGCCGATGTACACCTCCTCTTTAACTTTCTGTACAGGAAGGCGGATTTCACATCCAACGGGTAGACCTTAAACCCTTTCCATGACGCAAAGCCATGAATATGCAGATAGCTTCTAAACGTGCGACAGGAGCATAGACCTCGGTGTAGTCTATCCCCTCTTACTGGTGAAAACCTTAGACTACGATCCGAGCTTTGTTTCTAACTACAACCCCTCTATCATCTTGTTTGCACTTCAAAACCCACCGTGTACTGATTTTCTTGTGATTATCAGGTAGATCAACAAGCTTTCAGACTCCAAGCTTTTCAAGTTGTAATAGCTCTTCCTGCATAGCTTCAACCCAGCTTTCCTCCCGAAGAAATTCCTTATATGTCTTCGGTTCAACCTGTGAAATAAAACAACTATAAGAAATGGTATCTTGAAGTGGTGCAATTTTAGTGTAAAAGCAACTTAGATCCATATTGACCTAATTTCTCATTTTTACTCAAGTTTTCAATTCTCCGATGATATTTTCCGACTGATGGTATGAATACGTCCTTGGCATCACTTCATTAGGGACACTGACTTCACTTTGCAGATTCGAAATGTTCTGTTCAGCACTTTTTCTGTAGCAGCAACATCATTCCTGGCACTTAATTCGCCAGCTTGACTGTTTAATAAACTTTGAACCTGTTCTGATCCTTCATAGAGCTGGATCCTCCATTGTCATAAGTAGGCTCTCCATCGGAATCTGAATCATCTGATTGATCGAAAGAGGGTGCTGTGTTGTTCACATTTGGTTTGACTACGGGTTCTTGTTGAGTAATGCTCGGACCTGCTTCAGATTCATTTATGCCGACTTGTAATTGTGAAATCACTAACGGTCTAGGAACTTGTTCATGATTATACGCATGATGTTGTTGATATAACAACATAAGTTCTTCATCTCTAGGTTCATCTGGCAGATAAAAAGAATTCCATATACTCTCGTAGTTAAACAACCAAGGATCACCAGGCTTCTGTGTTGGAGAAGTGTATCTTTGGCAGTCAACATGTTGAGCTAGAATAACTCGGCTTAAGCTAGGCATGTAAACTCTTTTCAGCGGACTAGCGTATCCCACGAAAAATCCCTCCAAAGATCTAGCGCCGAATTTACCATCTGGGTCAATGACCGTACATGGAGATCCAAACGACTCCAAAAACTCCAAATTTGGTTTCCGCTGGTTAAGCAACTCAAATCATGTCTTCTTATGACCCTTGATTGTTAATACTCTGATCAGCGTATAACAAGCAGAGGCAACTGCTTCACCCCAAAAACTAACAAGCAATTTTGAATCGGCGAGCATTGTGCGTGCTGTTTCTATCAGAGTACGATTCTTTCGTTCAGCTACTCCATTTTGTTGCGGAGTATAGGGAGCGCTGAATTCGTGAAGAATACCTTTAGCATTTCAAAATTCGAGCACCTTGTTGTTTTTCAACTTCGTACCATTGTCACTACGTATTCTTCTTATTGGCAAACGGTACAAGTTCTCCAACTTTTTGAAGAGGATCATCAGATTTTCAAACGTCTCATCTTTACTCTCTAGAAATAGAACCCATGAGAATCTCGAGTAGTCATCAGTCACAACAAGACAATACAGATCACCAGATATAATGCGAACATTAACTAGCCCAAACAGGTCCATATGTAACCTTTCTAGTGGCAGCTTAATTGAGTTCAAGAGTTTTCTTGGATGAGATTTCTTGTGTTGCTTTCCCTTCTTACAGCTGATACAATCGTCACTCAAGTGGAAACTCTTAAGATTCACACCCTCCACTAGATTGTTGTGCACCAAATAATTCATCTTCCGTAAATAGATATGACCCATCTTTCGATGCCATAAGATCGATTCTTTTTCTCTCGCCTTTCTTACAAAACATTGAACGGTTTTAGATGTAGTGGATGCGACGCTCATGTCATTAACATAGACATCATTTTCTCGTGGAGCGCGCATGAGGATCCACTCTTCGTGGAATTTTGAATCTGGCTTTAGAATGAGGTATTCTTTATCATTGAAATGAGTTGTGAACTTCTTGTCGCAAATTTGTGAAACTCTCAGCAAATTGTTATCTAATTCAGCGATGTACTTGACTTTATCAAAAGATACTACGCTGTTCATGCGAATTCCCTCACCGGTGATTCTACCTCCTTGATTACCCGCAAACTCTACATTGTAACACCCTAGATCGCGTAATACAACACATGCGGTGGAAACACTTGGGGAGTCACGTTGCAAGTAGTTTCAAAACACATGGTACTTAAAATTTTCTTTTATTGAATTATCGAAGTACATTGTCTTGGAATAATGGATATGAAATACAATGAAAACGTCTTTCAAGTTTTAAAGTCACTAAAGCCCGAGTCAATCCTATGTGTAGCATGCAGCGACAATCATCACAAAAGTAGACCTGAAACATATGTGAAAATAGGTACGTCAGCATAAAAATGTCTGTGAGTAACATAGGTTTTGGTAATGATAATTCATGGCTTCGTGTGTTTTAAAGAAAAGTTTAATCATTACAAAAGTAGCCATGAACCGTTATAGAAATGTTTCTTTTATGTAAATATGAAAATCAAATGATATAAAAGATAGGATGCATGGTTAACTTAATAACCAAAATATGTTATGTCTTGTGTAAAAATTTCATGTCTTGTATAAACCAATGTCATGTTAAACCAAATGTCATGTATAAGACCAATGTCATGTGTAAACCGAATGTCATGTATAAACCAATGTCTTTGTTATAAACCAATGTCATGTGTAAATCAAACGTCATGTATAAACCAATGTCTTTGTTATAAACCAATCGTCCTTGTTGTAAACCAATCGTCCTTGTCATGTATAAATCTATGTCTTCATATAAACAAAGAATTGTGTATAAAACAATGTTTTTGAATAAACAAGGGTTTGTTTAAATCCAAAAGTTATGTCTTATAAAACATTACTTTTATTGTAAAACATATATTAGGATTGTTGGCGAATACATTCAAGCCTTGTCGACTATAGAATAAACCCTTATAAAAGAACAAAAGATCTATCATTGTTCATCGGATTCTGTCATTCCCCAATGGATATTTTCAAACGTCTAGAAAGCAAGAATGGGGTGTCAAACCTATGGTACCATTATATACTACCGGTCGGCACTAATGTTAATGAATGTATCATTGTATATTCAACGCACCAATATGTCTTGAACAATGTAAGCATGTCATAAAAATTTTTAGAAATGATGTACTTGGCATACTAAGTCAATATGCCAAGCAAAATGTCTTTGAAATCGTAACTAGGTATGCTAAGCCAACATACGAAGCAAAATGTCTTTGAAATCATGTGTAGGTATACTAAGTCAATATACCATGAAAAATGTCTTTGAAACCAAATGTGCTAGGCATGCTAAGTCAACATACAAAGCAAAAATGCAATTGAAATAATGTATTATATGTACTATGTAATCAAAGCATAAATAATGTCATGAAAATGTGAAAGTAGATATAGGCACATATGTATCACCCTAAAACATTTGAAAATATAAAATAGGGGACTATGTACTCACTTGGGATGGAAAGAATGTCCTTGTTCAAGAAAGTAAACGAAAGCTCAATAGTCCGAGGATTTAAGTATGTCCTAATACCGGATAACTATGTTAATGTCGGGACTTTAATCAGAGGATCGGATAGAATGAAGTCTTGTAAACCAAATGAGTGGTTGAACTCGTATGAAATGGTTTAATAAACTTAACATTCTGATTTGGAAAGGATTCTATGTGCTTTTGACCCGTTATGACTCGTTAAGGTAGTTTACGCTACTTTAACGGGTCATTTACGTAAATATATGTTCGGATGGTTAAATATGTGTTATGAGTCTTATATGCCAAAACATGTTTAATAATGTTATAACATCTGTATATGGCAAAACAAATTGGTTACATAGGCTTAAAATTGATTTATGCACAAAAAGGGCATTTTGGTCATTTATAAAGGCATAATAGGCGACTTAACATAACACTAACCAAACGACGTGACTATAAGGTATAACCTCATAGGGTTATTCCCTAAATAACTATGGTCCAAATATGTGTTTGGTCGGATCCTAAGATCGACCAAACGGGTCGGATTCAAAAGTCAAAGCGGTGGTCAAGACCGCTCGACTTATGACCTTAAATAAGCACTAAACTAGAGGTGACGAGTTAAACATGTCAAATATGTCTAACTAAGTTTATAAAACTGATTTGGTATTAAAACTTAGTGTTTTGATACCCGAAAATAGATCCGTCGTAAAATGCACATAATGCGCATTTTGACCGAAACTTTGACTCGTCACTTCGACTAGTAAACGTGGTAATCAGTAGGTGTGATCGCTAGGGATCATAAACTTTGTGATTACGATCACGTTGCAAAGTTCGATTGAACTTTGACTTGATAAAAAATGGTCAAAACCAAAAGTCATACAGAAAGTCAAACTATTTGACTTTTAGCTCAAAATAAGCTAAAATAAATAAACAAGACTAGGAAGAACACTTACTTGTGTTCTAGAATGAAGAATGCTCAGATGGGAGGCCTCCACAAGTGGTAGCACTCCAACTTAGAGAAAGGAGAAGAAAGAAAAGAATTGAGCAAGTTAGAATAGAAAAATGACTTGTTATTTATAGTGTTCAAGAGCCCTTGAGATCATTCCAAGTGTCCAACAAGGTGTCATGATCCTAGGAGGGGTTTAACAAGTGTCAAATGTAGGTTAGAAGGTGGCAAATTGAGTTCTTGGTGTCCAAGCAAATGAACAAGAAGCTGCCAGGGTGCTGTTTCAATTCTACTGAGCTAGGGAGCCCTTACGGACCGTAAGGGGTCTGGTCATACGGTCCGTAAGCCTGCTCGGGGGGCTGAAGTTTGCTTTTTGGCAGCTTTGGCCCCTGCACTTGTATGGTCGCGTTTTGGCACTTTTAACACCCGTTAACCTCATTTTTAAGCTTTATAAGGACGATAAAGCTTAGCGAACTTGAAATATGTCCAGATATATCACGGATGTCGGTTCGTTCGGTTGTAGGGTTACGTTTTTTGCTTAATTGCGACAAACGCTTTAATTAACGTAAAAAAATTTTGGATGTACGTACGTGTTCCGTATTTAGAAATACGCGAATCAGCGTACTTTCGCAGAATTTGCAAAATAGTCCCTCGAGTTGCATAAGCATGTTTTCGCCATACCGAAAACCTCAAAACTTATTTCTAAGTTATATAAAGGATATTTAGGGTATGTTTAGCTTGTTTTGTTGCTCTGGGGTGTACGTCGCGTTAAACTGATTACGTTTGCATAGCAGTTTTGTGATTTCACTTCCAGAAGTGGTTTGAAAGATCGAGATGGAACAAGGATTGAAAATTTGAAATGTCATATACATAGCCTCCACGAATAAATTTTATGTCACATAATAAGGCTAACATTCCTGTCATGTGCCGAGATGCTCCGCTGTCCATTATCCACTTTGAAATGATTGACCTCGGGAGCCCCTGCATATGCAATCAAACAAATTACTTGAATAGCGAAACCCAACCATATTGGTCTTGGGTGGGTTTGGGATGTCAAATTTCGGTTCACAAACATTCTTAACTTCTTTCTTGATTTCAACCTCCTGTCTAACCTTTGACTCAATTTCATCTCTTGTTTTGGTTGGGACAGTGGTTGTTTTCAAAACTGCAGAAGATGGTTTTCCCTTTACCACCCAAGTTTGTGTTTTCAAAAATGCTTTCTTAGGATAAAATTTTGAATCCATTTGTTCGTTTTTGGTTGATGATTCACCAACTTCAAAGTTTGAAAATTTTACATTCGTTGGCTTCACATTTTTGTTGGATTCATTATTCCATTTTAAGATTTGTGTTGGCACAAACTCAGGGCCTTTTGTTTCACATTTGTCACACCCCCAAAATTTCATTTGCAGAGTCTTACCGCGAGGCGTGTGACGTACAAGGATCCAGCCACTAATCATGTCGAACTATAGTAAATATTATAAAACAAGTCATCATCTCCAACATGAATAGTGAACTTCAAGTTAAACGCTTCAAACATATTAAGTATTCAACGGAAGCATAAACAATTGTTTAAATAATAAAAACCATTTTTGTTCAAAACATAAACATAACATTAAGCTTTCGTCAAACGATACGATCAATGACAGCTCCTGCTCCTCAGGCTGCAAGTTCCCAGAGCAATGATTATCTAACGACCTGCAAGCATGCAGAAAAAGTGTATCAGCGATTAAGCCGCCGAGTTCGTAGTACTGTTTAACATAAAACAAGTAGGTGTTTAGTTTAAAGATATGTTGATAATAACTCGATACCACAGTGACGTCAGTTTGTTTGCCCTTACTCAATGCCTATCAACATTGGTCATGTGGTTAAGGTCATTAGTTCACGCATGTCCTCCCAGGTACGGTGTGAGGTTGTCAAGCCTAATAGCGATACCAACTAATACCCCGTTGCCCTCCAAGAAACTAGTTCGGTAGTAAGATGGGACTTAAAGTGATAGATTTGAGTGTATTATCCAACATCGAAATTAAACTACAACATCTATATAAAAAAGTATTCCTCCAAGGAATAGTAGTTTGTCCCCCCGGGATGCATGCATGTGAAAGAGTAATGAACTCACCTTTGGATGCTCGGATTAAAGAATGGAAAGAAATACGCGAGGTGGAACCGGTCAATGACGTCCTAACATGATTACCGTTTAAGAGTTGGTGTGTGTGCTCACGCGGAAACACAAATTCTACACGTATCTAGCACGTAGCACATTTTATCATATAATACTAATTATCATACATGCATCTATCACGACATCGCTTAGCGACAACACAAGTGTCACGAAAGCTTTAAGATACTATTCAAAAAAAATTCAGCAATATAGTGCATTTTCGGACAGTTTTCAGAGTGTTATCCGGAATAGTTTGTGTACAGAAATATTCCCAAAAAAATTACAGGACGTGACAATCGGAGCATCGATTATTGTGTAAAAATTTTATAGTCTAACTCTTTACCAAATATTTATATAAAACTTTTACTGAGTAGTAATCAGATTCGTCACTTCTGACTGCAGCTCACGGAAAAACTCATTTAAACCCTCGGTTATCCTCCAGTTGGAGATTCACGCCGATATCTAAGGATATCTATAGTAAAAATTTGAGATCATAACACTCGTAATGGGCTGTAAATTCTGACGAAAAAAACGCAGCCTAAACCTTTGACACGAAATAAATCATTTAAAATATCAAACGACGTCAAAAAATGAGATTTCGGTTGGTTTTGAAAGGTATTTCCTGGAAGGTCATCATAGACTTAAGAAACATCAGCTTTTATTAACTTTTGACCCAGTTACAGCTGAGTAAAGTCGGCTGTAACTGTTGGACAGCTTACCGTTCTCGTTACCCAATCCTGCAAACGACTATCTAGCGAACCCGTGACCCTTAAATATTAACCCCAGCATGTCATAAGTTGTTTGTATCGAGTTTATCATGCTCAGCCATCAAAGATATAACCCTAACCATTGTCATAAACCTATACGACATATTCGAGAACAATCCGCATCATTACCTGGTTTCCACACACCCTAGGCTACAGTTTAACCTGTAACACTTCAAACCATAAGTTAGACATAATCACAGCCAAGATACTCACAAAAATACATACATGATCATTATACATAAAATCACAAATCAGCAAGTTTCAATCCGCAACAACCCTAGTTAATTCATCGAACACGAATACAATCAAGCTATCATTTAAACACGGTTTCTAGAAAATTCCTAACTTACTTGCATTCACTTTAACATCTAGAATCATAATCAGAATAAAACGCAGCCATATAATCAACAAAACTATCAGCCAAGACAACACAAAATACTAACCGTAAGAAGAGAGCGATGCGAGAGAGAGAGAGCTAGTACGAGGGAGAGAGTCGCAAGAGAGGGAGTTGCAACCGGGTAGGGGTTTCCCCTTGCTGCCATCGACCTTCAAGTGAGAGAGTAGGGTTTGTTGTTTTGTGTTGTAGTTCTAATACAACATGCATACAATATACGTATATGGCAGCAAGTCTTGTGGGCGGTTTGGAGTTAGATCAGTTATGGACTTGAGTCCATGAAAATAATATTAACCCAAAGGAAAATAATGGGGGTGTATGTGTGCTAGGCCGATTGGGCTGGTCACAAAAGAAAAAGGAATTAAAGGAGCAGAGAAGGTGGGGTTGACAACGATTGTTGTCTTACATTAATATTATTATCATTTTTTACCTCAACACTAATATAAAAGTAAAATTCAATTAAGTAATAAAACGTATAATGATCATGCTATGGTTTGGGACTTATAAGTTTCGAGTTACACGAGTGGTTGATCCGATAAGCGAGACATGTGATTCGGTTTAAACGGTTCAGGTCGATTCAACACGGTGTGCATTTGGTTTCGAATAATCTTTGACACACTACAAATTAGGAAAAAAATATAATAAATTAGTAGAAGCGAAACGAACGGTTTTTATCTCAAAGTTACGGGTTGTCACATTATCCCCTAGTTGAAAGAAATTTCGTCCCAAAATTTGATAAGTAGACACAGGAGAGTGAAAGACGAGTTAAGATGACTATAGGTTTTCCTCAGGTACCACAACATCTTCTGTAGAATTCTTGATGCTATAAACAGGCTTTGGATATTTTGATGACATTGCTATGTAATATACCCGACTTTGTTGCATTTATAGCATTTTCTTCTGTCATTTCCAATAGAGGAATCCATGGCTTGTTCATGATGTTCCTTTTCCCTTTTAAATTCATCATTAGATTGTTTGCCCAGACTTTCCTTTTCATTCATAGTACTCATTCCAAAAACAAATCAATTTTGTTTTTTATAATTTGGTTTTCAAAACCGTTTATCATTTTTCTTCTTTTCGTACCCCAAACCTTTCCTTTTGTTCTCAGGATAATACCTACCCTTCTGATAGTATTATTGTAAACTCTTTTTGATCTTGTTATTCAAGATCAGAAAGACTGACTTCAACCAACTTGAACAATTTATCAACACGATAAAGATTTACATTCTGAATTGGGAATTCTTCATCAGAATACAGTTTATCCGATCCATTCATTTTGTAAACCACTACATTTGGATCATCACTTAGGTTGTTTTCTGATGATGAAATGTAATTCTTATGACTTTCTTCGTTTTAAAATGTGAACTTGACTCAAACCATCCAAGCTTTTGCAGCAACCTGGGTTCCTCAATGGAAATGAGAGAGAATAACCATGGATCTTATAACCAAGCTGCCAAGGACATCTAGTGGATATGACATTATTTGGGTAGTTATTAACCACTTAAGAAAATCTGCTCATTTCTTACACATTAAGGAAAAGTATAACGCAGATAAGCTATCAAAAGTCTATCTCAAAGAAATAGTTGCACGACACGGAGTGCCAGATTCGATAATCTCTGATAGAGATGGTCGCTTTACATCGAAATTTTGGCAATCATTGCAAAAAGCTTTAAGTTCGCGTTTGGATTTGAGCACGGCATATCACCCATAGACAGATGGTCAAAGTGAAAGGACTATCCAAACAGTAGAAGATATGTTGCGTGCAAGCGCAATTGATTTGGTGGAAATTGGGACACTCACTAACCTCTAGTTGAATTTTCCTATAACAACAGTTACCACTCGAGTATTAAGGCAGCCCCTTTTGAAGCACTGTATGGAAAAAAATTGCCAATCGCCCCTGTGTTGGGGAAGTCGGTGAAAAGAAACTAACTGGACCTGAAATCATTCAAGAGACTACCGATAAGATCTCTCAAATCAGGGACAAGTTGAAAGCAGCCGCAGACCAACAAAAAAGTTATGCCGATAATAGAAGGAAACCGTTGGAATTCTAGGTTGGAGACAGAGTCATGTTAAAAGTATCACCCTGGAAAGGTGTTTTTAGGTTCGGCAAAGGTGGAAAATTGAGCCTGCAATATACAGGACCATTCGAGATAGTTGAGCGAACTAGTTAGTTGCTTATAGACTCAAGCTATATTTGAAGTGAAAGTTTAAAGATGAAAATTAATGAATGAAGATAAAACAAAGATAAGTGAAGCGGAAATGTAAACGTTGATTCACAACAATTGGAAGATTGGTTTCATCAACATGCTTTTGTAATAATTAATCACGTATGCATGAGAATTACAAACTCCCCCTCAGCTCGATCACTCTGATATGTTCGTACAAAATGTATAGATTGAAAGTGATTAATAGAACAATAAATGCACTGTGCTATTTATAGTACATTTACAAACCATTAAGCATCTTTGCTGACGGTCACTATGAAAGTAACATTTAACAACCTAAACAAACTGGAACATCTGCTAGACTAAACATTGTTATATTAAAATACTATATAAAGTCTGTTGTTACCAACTGCTGAGTTATCCATTGTTGGGCTTCAGCAGAGCTTTGCCATATTAGTGCTTAGATTCTTCATCAGAGTTTAACTCCAGCAGACCTTTCCAACAGAGCTTTATCATGGCAGATCTTTGAAATCAGTCTTTAATCTTGGCAGTGCTTTGAGAGCAGATGTTACTTATTATTATTATGGATCAGATGTTTGCAGAATATTTTGGCTTTTCAATCATCTGTTCTTTTGTAGGGTTCAATAGTTTCAATAATCTCCCCTAGAACAGATGATGCCAAAACTAATCGTTATTCCTGATCTTATTTCTCATCAATAGTTCCTTTATTTGACCTTTGAATTGGAGTTCAAAGTTTAGGGCAACCATGTCTTCAAAATCCCTTTCAAGCTCAAGATTCATCAGATCTTGGAGGTCATCTGCATCCAAACCATACGCATCCTCCATTCTTATCTTTTCAGCTCTACCATCTGACCTGAGCAAAGTCAATTCATGGGTGTCTGTGGATGACTTCTATTTTAGAATTTTTGAGTCAGATGGTTTTCTTGGGTGAAGAGTTATTTATGATGAATTGGGTCTACTAACAAGGTTCTTAACTATTTCTCTTAATTTGTCACTTGCAGCATCAATATGGAATAGCATATGGTTTTTGATTCCTCCTTTCTATGTTCTTCAAACAACTACTCATCACTCTCAGCCGTTGTCTTTTGCCTTTTTGCTTCATTTAAGGCAAGTGTGGATAAGGCAGTGGTTGAAGAGTGTTTTTTTATTGTTTGGGTCTGTTGAGGGGCAGTGCTTTTTTTCCATATATATGTTAACCGATTACATTATATTTACTTTGTATGTGTAATGCACGTGTTTATTCAACCTGTGTAGTGCAATACACGAGCTTTTTTTAAAGATATAAGTTTTTTTATATAAAACTATATTTATTCAACTTGTGTAATACACGGAGTTCTAACCTAATTATTATTAAATTAAAATATAATAGTAGCAACTAAAGGTTGAAGTTCAGCCCATCTGGTTTGTGGTAATGATCGTTTGATACTCCAACTTTTTAACAAATAAGGTTATTTTTCTTTTGTATTTTTGTTGGTTAGGCGATTGTAATGGTTAATTGTATCCAAACAAAAAGCAAAAAAAATCCATACATTATCTAAAACTATAGAGACCTTGGATTAAGGGTGAGCAAGATATGGGCTGATCAAACCTGACCAAAAGGCCCGGGCCAGTCTGATCATAGAGATGGGCATAATCGGGTATTTTTAATATCCGAAACCGGTTTCTACCTAGATCCGATTCCTGATCATGTTGAATGGAATTGGTTCCTCTGTGGATCCGTTTCCAGTTCATACCCAAGTATTTGTCACTAAAATTAGAACCGACTGTAACCGGTTTCGGGTACTATGTAATCGGTTCCGGACAGGAACCGGTTCCGTCTGAAAATTCACAGATAAGCTGCATTTTGTACTATAGGAACCGGTTCCAACGGCTATAATGCCGTTAGAAACCGATTTTTAATATTATAATCGGTTTTTTTTTGTATATATACCCCATATTCCCATTATCTTTAATTCATCCACTTCCAAAGTCAAACAATCAACGACATTTAATGACATTTTGCAACGACTAGGAATCGATTCTAACGGTAACTTTGATGCCCGGGTACTGATAGGAACCGGGTACGAGTAGTAATCGGGTACGGGTAGGAACCGGGTACGACCCATTTATAATCCTAAAATATGGAACCGGGTAGGAATGTCGGGTATTTTGAACCCGGAACCGGTTCTTCTTTACGTCAGGTTGAAATTGGAACCGGTTTCAGGTCGATTCTACCGGGTCGAGTTTGGAACCGGTTATTATGTCCATCTCTATGTGACCACCCATCCTGAGTTTACCTACTGCTGGTTCAATTCTCAACTCTCATATCTAAGCAAAATGGGTCTAGGTTAGGCTTGAAACCATGGATACTGTTTGACCCGTGTAAAACCGACAGGGATTACAAAAAAATAATAAAATTAAAACCTTAATGGGTATGTGGGAAATGAACTACATTCTTCCATCGACTTCAAGGAAAAACAAACGATAGAAGCACCTTCGAGTGTTTATTTTTGTTGTTATCTAATTTTTTGTAATTAAAATAAAAATATAGAACTCACCATTCCAGTTTCTAATTCAATTAGTTAAGTTTCAATACTTACTTTGAGAACAAAAACAAGAGTCGTATTTGGAGGGTTAGGATAAACTTTGTATATCAACATGTATAATTTTTTTTCATATCTTACATTACTAAAAAATTCATATGTTTTCCTAAAAGCATGAAAAATGAAAGATTAAAGCAAACAAAACTTAGACACGATAAAGAAACTCCCACTCGATTAGGTATGGCTAGCTTTCTTTTTCTATATTTGGCTTACATATAGCTTCACTTTAAGCATTGAATTTTGAGGACAACATTTGGTATTTCTTCATGATTGATGTGAATTTGCTTGCTTTTTCT
Source organism: Scalesia atractyloides (assembly GCA_947069175.1). NCBI lineage: Eukaryota > Viridiplantae > Streptophyta > Magnoliopsida > Asterales > Asteraceae > Scalesia > Scalesia atractyloides. The sequence goes on along the minus strand of CAMTDV010000025.1, from coordinate 72,903,457 downwards.
CCAAAGTCATTTCACATTCGAAAAGACATCAACCAGAACCCGATCATGGCAATCAATGATCCTATAAATCATGGAAATAGACAAAATCATTATGTATGGATTCAAATAGAGAAGGTGCGTGGCGTTATGGTCATATATTCGATATAAAGATACTGGTATATAATTACCTGATATCTCGTTCATTATTGAGATAGTCCCTCCAACTGATAATTTCATAACTACACAAATTATAAAAGAAATATTATTATTTATAAAATATGGAATATCTTTGAAGATTTGGATTATCCAACAAAATTCATGTATAACATGTAGCTTCTATTGATTGAATTTTAATAAGGAATTTTAGCTAACTAAAAAAACTTACTTGTATCACAATTTGAGGTAGAATTCCAACTCCCACACATACAAAGTTGCCCAAATTGTCCCACGTCATGCCCGCAAGATCCACCCGTTGCCTCACACGCTTTACAAAAGGAATCATTACTCGCCTCCACATTATACTTGACTTGTATCCCATAAGTCCACTCAGATGGCCCACTGACTCGCAGAGGTGCAAGGGTATATGCACTACTATATCCTTGACACTCTAATTTACTAAGATTTACACTCTTGATTGAATCAAAAGGTAAAGCACAACAAATAGGTGGGCCCGTCCCATAAGCTAAACCCATACGAGCGAGCCCAAGATCCATCCAACCTTGACAACCATAATACTCTTCACAACCCATGCCCGAAACATTTCTACATGGTACATGGTTCCCAGCTGGAAAGCCTTGGAATAGTGGTGACTGGGTGGAACAACCCAATAGCATGAAGACATTATCCGCACTTGGGTTCAAGTACGGGGCCCGCCAATGCTCCACCACAAACCCATTTCCCCTACCTCCTAGCACGATGGAGTCACAAGTGGACAAATGTGGGTCATGTAATGTTATTGACCGGTAAGCATAGTCTATATTTAGAATCATGTACGAGCCTGAGCTAATATGAAACATAAGGACATCATTGATGCAAAACAAGAGGTCTCTAAAGCCGAGTGGCCACACCCGGGTTGAAGAGCAAACGGGTAATCTATAGTTATGTTGCCGCAATAGGAGCGACATAAATGAGGTGCGCCAAAACTATACACTAGCGGAACAACAAGACGTGTAATGAGATAAAGAGAACAAGTTTAGCCATGGTGAGGGAGGTTAACAGGATCAATTGGTCTCAAAGTGGTAAGAGTATGGATTTAGGAACTGAAGTAGTAATTGAGTGAGATGTGAGGATACTTTGCTTGTGATGGTCAAAAGTATTATGCTTTAGTGAAGAATCTTGGTGAATTGTTTATGGGTTTTTGGTTCGGCTTTTGGAGTTTTTTTTTTTTTTTTTTTTTTGGGATGGCCCAGTTTTTGTGATTTTTTTTTCTTTGCTTTAATATGCTTTTGAAGCAAATATGCAACAACGACCGGTGTTTGTTTGGTAACTTTTTAAATTTTAAAACTCATAATATTTAATCTTTTATTCAATTATAAGAGAGCATATAAGTTAAGGTGGTATGGTTTTATAGCATTTGATATGAATTTTATGATTTATTTTTTTGAATGATCATGAATAATTGAATACGCCTATTTTTTATATGAATTTTATGGTTTATACGCCTATTTTCATTTCGGTCACCTGTATGGAGTTAACAATAAGCAACAATTTGATGAGAAAAGGTTACATTCGAATCTAGCTTTCGTAATTCTGTCCCCTTTTCACTGTAAAAACAGACTATTTTTTATATCATAATCAGTATAATTAGACATCACCCTTCAATTCTTTTGATTTTTCGTTTTTTTCATTATTTTTTGGTTCCACAATCATTTCTAAATCCAAATTTAAAGCATGAAACAAGAGAATGTGTGAAATCATTCAAACAGATTGAAATTAACTCGACTGGTCGATCCTCGAAAATCTCTAAAAATCCAGAGGGCCAAGAGGGTGAGTAGAAAAAAATGACCCATAAAATATTTTTCTTTTACAAATTTATATATATAATAGCTTAAAAAATATAAATAATTTATTTTTTTATTTTTCTTAATCAGAACCCCGAGAGGGGGGCCCTAGCTGGTCGTCCACCTTGTCCCTCCTCTCTACTGGCCTTGTAACTCGAGGTGTATTTAAATGAATAAAACCTCTAATATCGTGATATCCATGTTTATATTATCATTATTATTATTGAACTATGATTTTGTTATCGTATTTTATGCATAGTTTCATGGGAGGCTTAGATGGTGTGCGATAGGACTTTTGCACAGGGCCTGTGATTTCGTGGGTCATATGTGTTATGGGTGAAATTCTGAGCTCATATCCTGAATTATATCTTGACTTAATTATAGTTGTTAACGATCAGGATACTAGACCAGGATATTGGTGACATCCTGAGGCAGTATCCTGGTGATTACTAATTATTCGGGTGCAGGACATAGCTGCAGGATCACAACGTTCACGAAGACTCGTTCACCTGAAGACTCGGTCTAAATGGTTATAAGAAAGACGTTGAAGCCGCAATACCTGGTCAATAACGTTCACTAGCGAATATTCCAAGGCATCCCACCATTTTAGGAGAGTTCGTTTTTCTTTGTAACTATAAATACCGGATAACCAGATCGATAGGTCACGGCACTCACACTCGCTACTTTCGAATTCTAACATTTTCTCTCGCAGTTACACACAAACACTCTTCACTAGCAATTTTTGTAACACTTAGCAATGATCTGGGAATTATCCTGCACTGTATCCTGAGTTTTGAAGTAGTAAGAAGAACAAGGCATCTGCGATTGTCAGCTCCCGAGGTTTTATGCCGGAGATCTAGATTGATCAAGGGCTTTCCTCGTACGTCTCATGTCAACCTTTACATTTTCGCTCATTGTTTGATTGTTGTTATAGCTCAATATCCTGAGCTGTATCCTGAAAACTATTTTTGCAAACAAGCAAACGAACACATTTTTCATAAACACTGCTAGCACACTACCTCATAAAACTAATTTGATCACTTAATTGCTTCGGTAATTTTTGACCAAAACAATTTGGCGCCCACCGAGGGTCAAGTGGTGCTATTTCTACTAAGAGCTTTGTTAAAATCATTACTTGGCTTTTTGTTTTCAAAACTTTTTTCACAACTGTTTTCGATGGCTTCTAAATCAAACATGAGCTCTTCCTCTACACCTGCTATGACCTCTGCTACAACTGGTTCAGTGCTTCCACCACCTCCATCCCGAGATGCTCTGCCTGCTCAGAATGTCTACAGATCTGGTGTCCCAGGGAGAACTCCTATTATGGCTTCTAATGATGAAATTTTAGCTTTGTTTGGTAATATACCGGATCAGATGAAGCAACAGCAGGAAACTAACCAAACGATAATGAGAGAAATACAACTCTTGAAGTCCAACTCCAAGAAACCTACTAAGGATGTTGTCACTCCCTTGCAGCCCAGGAATCTGAACTTTAGTTCAGCGGTGTACACTGAGGATAATCAGGGCAATGTCGTACCAAGCCGTCCTAGAGCAATGTTCCTGAAATACCCTCATCAGCCAGGATATCGACTGTGAGGGGCCTAGGATACGCTCCAGGATATGGCCAGAATCAGCAGACTGGTAATTTATCTAATAGTGCTAATACTCTTGCTACTAACAATATTGGATCTTCGCAGGATACAAGTGTAACTTCGGCACTCTCCAGAGAGCTTCAAAAGCTAAAGGATATGATATCAAGTGTACCTGGGGTAGTGCAACCCATACCGGAAGTATCTCAGGATAGTCACAACATATCCTGCTTCGTTCGTCATATTTGTGATGCTGAAATCCTGAAGAGATTCCAAACCCCCAACATGAAGCTTTATGATGGGACGACGGATCCTGAGGAGCATATTGCCAATATAGGGAGAGGATGGAAGTAAATCCTATTCCACCGGATCTTAAAGAAGCATGCCTCTGCAAGGGCTTCGGCTCTACTCTGACAGGATCGGCCTTTAAGTGGCTCTTAAGCGTTCCACCTCATTCAATTACATCATTTGCTCACTTGGTTAATTTGTTTAACAGTCAATTTTCTTGCGTAGAAGCTTTGAAAAACTAACAAGTGACCTCTATAGGGTAACACAAGGACCTCAAGAATCCTTAAGGGATTATGTGAACAAATTCAGCAGGGAATCCTTGGATATCCCACACCTTAATGTTGCTACAGTTGTTCAAGCATTCAAGATGGGATTGCAAAAGGATTCCCAATTTTATCAGGATCTTGTGATGAATCCTTGCAGAAACTTGGATGAAGCTTGGAACATGGCTTTAAGATATATCAGGCTTGAAGACGACAAGAAAATGCAAGAGAGGATTAATTCATCCTCAACATATGAATCAACTAACAGGAAGTCAGAATCCTCGTACAAGTCATATCGCTCTAAGCTATATGGCGGGAATGACAGCAAAAAAGTGAATGTTGTTGAGGACGAATATCCTGAGGAGTATCCTGCGTTGTCAGAATATTGTTTTTCTGTTAATATTCCTGAACTAATGTATGCCATGCAGGGTTTAGGAGATAAAGCAAGATGGCCAAGGAAGAATCAACAAAAGGCTTATTGGAAGGATAAGTCCAAATGGTGTGCCTTCCATGAAGATTTTGGGCATGTAACAGAAGATTGCATAGCTTTGAGGAAGGAAATAAGCTACTTGCTGAGCAAAGGTCACTTAAAAGACCTTCACGGCAGGAAGAAGAATAAGGGTCAGGATACTAAAAAGGATCCTGAACGAGCAGCATCACCTCCTCCGGACGCCAAGATAATTAACTTCATATCTGGAGGATCCGATATATGTGGAACCTCATACTCGGCGGCCAAGAGACATGCCAAGGAGGCTAAGGTAGAAAGAGGAAATAAGTCGACGAGGATGTCAACACTTACAACTGACAAAGTGATAGCATTTGATAGTGATGATCGGGATAGCATTTAGGATCCTCATCATGATGGTCTGGTAATCACTTTGTATATTGCTAATCATTTTGTACGCAGGATATTAGTGGACAATGGCAGCTCGGTTAACAGCATTCAACTAGAGACCCTGAAGAGGATGAACATCCCAGAAATGGAGATTACCTCGAAGTCCATTGTGCTTGTAGGATTCAGTGGAGAAGCAAAGAACACTGTTGGAGAGATAAAGCTGCCTGTATACGTTGAAGGAGTGAATTCAATGCAACGGTTTTTATGTCATGGATTCATTATCCTGCTACAATATTATATTGGGCAGGCCATGGATTCATGATATGAAAGTTGTACCTTCCACCTATCATCAGTGTGTTAAGATCCCTACTCCTTGGGGGTAGTCAAAGTGGAAAGCGATCAACAGGAGGCGAAGGAATGCTACTCCTGTTCAATGAAGGCGTCAACAAAATCCAGAGCAGGATAGCAATTAAAGATACAAGCCTAGGATCTCGTGGAAACTTTAGAGCAGGATGTTAAGAAAGTTATCCTGGATCAGGATAATTAGATATCTCGGTGATTGTAGGAACTAATATCCCGCAGGATATTGAGAATCGGCTTAATAACTTTTTGAAATACAGGATGTCCACGTTTCCATGGAAACACGAAGACATGATAGGTATATCGAAAGATATTTATAACTCAACAACTTGGAATTGACAAATCTTTCAGGCCCATTCAACAAAATAGAAGGAAATTCGCTCCTGAAAGGAATGCGATTATACAAGAGGAGGTTGAAAGGTTATTGAAGTCCAAGATAATTAGGGAAGTTAAATTTCCTAAGTGGCTAGCAAACGTGGTGGTGGTCCAAAAGAAGAATTGGAAGTGGAGAGTTTGTGTAGATTACACATGTTTTGGTCAAAAATCACAACAAGTATAATGTAACCAAACTTTGAATGTGAGGTTTAGTGCTTGGTTAACGAACAAATGTATGAACAAATATTAAAAGTAAATGACGATGAACACAATGATTTCTACGAGGAAAAAGCCCTTGATCAAGAGTTTATCTCCGGCATAAAAAACCTCGGGTGATGGAAACTACCGATCACCAACTATTGAACAAGAAAGATTACAACTTTGGAAATATTGAGCTTGTTACAATAAGAATTCTAATGAGTGTTCGAGAGAATAGCAACAGTATGTATGCGAGTGTGTGTTCGGTCAGATTGTGTGTCTATCAAGCTCAATATCCCACTAAATATCTAGCTAATCTCATTAACTAACTCTCCAAAATCCATGCAAGCTCCCCACGTTCACATATAACGGTCATGGCTTCACTTGCACGTGCTAGAAATGGCATATTCCTCTGACATTCCCTCGATGACTTAGTCCACGATTACCTGCATACGTAAACTAACACAAAGGAACAATTATCAGCTAACATAGATATAGGTAAGGATCCTTGATCCTTAGACTCCCTGCGATTTCCGTTAAGGATCCGTGATCCAGGTTCAGTCTCAGGATGGATGATCCTTGGAATAAAATCCATGCCGCCCCCAAAATATGAGGAATTAATTGTAACTAAGTGAGTCATATTTTCTCGTTTATTCTGGATGACTCGTTACCAACAAACTAGCCGTTACAAAGATGACATCATCGATAAGACTCCCCTGCAACAAACATGATTATAAATAGGGTAGGGATATAGATGATATCTCCTATTTAATATCGATATCCTTTGCTTAAATCCTCACACCGAATATCAAACAGGTATTCACTCTCTCTCTCTCATCTTTTATTCTCTGCAATTCTTTCTTTCCCCCTTTCTTCCTAGAGCATCATGACCAAAACCATGATCTGTTCCTCACCACACAAGGATCAAGGGAGAAACAGTCCTCCCAAAAGCCAAGACCTTTTTAAAGAACCTTCGCAAGAACTTTGCCGGTTCACTGATCCTGAGATTGAGCAAATGCACCCCTGTTTTCTGGAGGGTACTATTTTTAGGCCCTTTGATTCTTCAATGAAGAGTGACTGCATATCATCCACATGGGTGTGTTTTCCTGCTACCCCTTTTGAAATAGGTTTTACTTACCCTTTTCCAACTTTCACCCAGAGCTTTTTCACCTTTACCGGCCTATGCTACATCCAGGGCATGCCTATGCTCTGGAGGGTTCTTTATACGCTTGAGCATATCATTGCTAGAGAAGGTATAGAGCTTCGTCTTGCTGAACTTAACCACCTATACAATGTGGTTAGCCACGGGTCTCACCGATTCCTCTTCAAAGCCAAGCCTCAATAACCCCACCTATACTCAAAATTACCAAAAATGATTCCCTCTAGGAGAAGTCAATTCTTCTTCGTCAGGAGGGATTCCATTTCCAACGGGGATCATCTTCCCAAGAAGTGGAACGTAGAGGGTAGGATGTAGGATTTATAAAGTTGCTTCATAGAAAATTTGATATTTAAATCTAAGGATATCTGATCCTTCATTTTTTGTGCAGTGACCAATATCAACACTTCGAAAGACTTTGCTACCACCGCTGAGAGAGTTGCTGCTTTTAGGGCTCTAGATTCAACTGTTAGAACATTCCATCCTAATATCAAGGATTTAGAAGAAACAATATCAGTCTCCTACACAATGTTAAGTAAGTGTGCATGTATATATGTATTTAGTTATATGGTATGAAATAAAAATGAATACTCATCTGAGTTTTGTGTCTGTAGGTGCTGCTAAATCCTCATCAAAATCAGCCACCAGGTTCGGCATGGGAGATGTCGAAGGTATCATGTCCCCCCGATCCATCAAGAAGGAGCTGGCCACAGGCCCAAGCCAAGTCGGGACCAGGAGCACCACCAGCAAAGCTAAATCTGGAGCCAAGAGGAAGAAGCCAGATGCGCCATCCAGTGACGTCCCCAGGATTGAATAGCAGATCCATGACTTCATCTCCGAGGTAAGGATCATGGATCCTTCTTTTAAAGATACTTGATCGTCATAAATTCTAACAATTTGCTCTCAACAGAAACTTGTTGAGATCGAGACCATCAAGAGCAAGCGTCTCGCCGGGGGTGAGGAAACGGTGGCCAATCTACGTGCCATCGGTGCTGCCATGGAGAAGAAAATTGCCCAGCTGGAGAAGGAGAATGGTCGCTTGGAGAAGCAGATCCTGGTGGATGAAATCCAGGCCAAAAAGGATCGGTTGGAGGTCACAGAAGAGGCCAAACTATCTGCTGCCATCGTGATTCTAAAGGCCAAACTCAAGATGGCAAAGGAGGCTACGGATTCTTCCTTCGACAGGGCTGAATAGGACACTGCTAGCTGGAGGCAAAGGCTGAAGGAGCTTGGGGATGAGGATGAGCTGGAGGAGGCAGTCACGCTGGAGGCTATCCAAGTGGCACTAAGGATCCTGAGGAGGCAGTGGCTGGTGGTAGCGGTGCAGGTGATGTAGCAACGAAGGAGTAGGCTGCATCAATGGGCAATGATGGAAATTTCTAGACGTGGCCGGAGCCCATTTTTATGTTTTTTGGTTGTTGGTGTTTTTATGGTGAACAATTCTGGTGTGTATTTGAACAATAGTTTTTAGGGTTAAGGATCACTGATCCTTTTTGATCAATAGGGGGTAGCAAAGGTGGATGGGTCCTTCTGTTTGTGGAGGATGAAGCCCTTGATGCCCCCACCTTTACTTTCCTGCACTTATTGACTCGTTAGTATAGACACCCTTTGCCAACCCAAGTGGACGGGCCACGCTTTGCTGGTAGAAGCTTGGGTTAGCAATTTTGACAACCTTTAAAAAAGGGTTTTTATAAATAAATAAAACTTTAAGCTTTTGACTATCTTTATTGTTACTTCTCTTGAGTTTAAATATATTTATAATTGTATACGTCAATAATTCCATAATATTTAGCTAAGAAATCTATAGGAGTTTGTCAAAATATATTCTTTAAAGATAGACATCATATGATCAAGGATCACATATCCTGTTGTCAAAGGATTAGGGTAACATAAATAAGCCAGAAATAAAGCAAATGCAAAAGAAAGATTATACCAGTGAATCCAAGTTAGGATTCTTTATCCTTAAAGCTTACAATCGAAACAATACGAAATAGAAATCAATAGAACTGTAGGATCCAGGATCCTTATTTATTAAGTTTCAGGGACCTATTATAACATACAACTTGGGACTAAGCCAAACATCAATTGAATGACTCATCAGTAACTAGGGACAAGCCCAAATAGCTGGGGACAAGCCCAAATAACTGGGGACAGGCCCAAATAACTGGGACAAGCCCAAATAACTGGTGTAAATTGGAGTATGGCCCAAACTGGCATCTATCCAATCGTGAGTGACATGAAAATGTCGAAACCTTAGCTAACGTGAAAATGTTAGAAACCTTAGGAACGGATGTATGGTACGTCTACCATTATACTTAGGATCCTACAAATAGCCAACAGCAATGAAATTGTCAGCCCCTAAAGCGGGTACTGGTCCCATTGCCTCGAACTATACTTGGATAACATGCGCTGTTGGCGGGGTGTTGAAACTCAATTCGTGTGAAAGGTGAAAACCTTTAAACCTTAGAAGGTATTGGATACCTTAAACTGGGGACATGCCCAAAGTCTTGGAGAGGTGGCCAACCTCTTGATCCTTTGTAATAACTTCTGCAAAACTTAAAACTTGATAAGGTTGAATGTTGAAAATTCAACATCCTTACTTTAGAATAAATAATAAGAAGTACAATAAGAATGAAAGCATTAGTAAAATGTTACCGAATCAAGAATCTCATATCCTTTGAGGATCCTTCAATCTGAATTGATCATTAGGATACTTAAGGATCCCTGATCCTTTACATAAAATACTTTTTTGGGTGGATAGCATTCCAAGCTCTTGGAAGAAGGTCACCATCCATAGTCAATAATCGATATGCCCCTTTCCAGCCTCGGCTTCAATTAGATAGGGGTCTTCCCATTTTGGTGCCAATTTGCCATCAGAAGGATTCGTAGTATTCTGAAATGCTTTCCTCAGCACCATGTCACCAACTTGAAATCTTCTTATTCTGATATTCTTATTATAAGCACCAGCCATCCTTTGTTGATAACTAGCCAGCCTTATCCTTGCCAAGTTTCTTAATTCTTCCATGGTATCTAGGTCTTGAGCCAGAGTCTCAGCATTTGCTTTAGGATCACGGATGCTTGTTCTGGCTGTAGGGACTACCATTTCTGTAGGGATCACTGCCTCAGCTCCAAAGACTAAGGAAAAAGGAGTTTGACCCGTAGCATTCTTGGGAGTTGTTCTATCTGCCCATAAGACATATGGTAGTTCTTCAGGCCACTTTCCTTTCTTTGATCCAGCTTTTTCTTCAAATTGTTGATGATGATCTTGTTGGATGATTCCGCCTGGCCATTAGCATGTGGGTGGGCTGGTGTTGATGTAATCATCCTAATCCCCCAGCTGTCACAAAAGTTAGTAGTTTATTCCCAATAAACTGGGATCCATTGTCACAAACTATCTCTGAAGGAATACCAAATCTAGTAATAATATTTCTTTTGATAAAGGATATAATTTCCTTTTCTCTAACTTGAGCAAAGGCTTCAGCTTCTATCCATTTGGAGAAATAGTCAGTCATAGCCAACACGAATACTTTTCCCCCTGGTGCCTTAGGAAGCTTGCCAACTATATCCATTCCCCATCTCATAAATGGCCAAGAAGAAGATATAGGATGCAGAGGTTCTGCTGGTTGATAAAGAATGTTGCTGTGTCTTTGGCAGGCATCACATTTTCTTGCATACTCCACAGCATCCTTCTTCATTGTAGGCCAATAATATCCTGTCCGGAGGATCCTGGAGAATAGAGCTCTGCCCCCAGTGTGATTTCCACAATCTCCCTCATGAAAATCTTTTAAGACTTCTTGGATTTCAGGATCTTCAATGCATCGTAGATAGGGTCCTGCAAGAGATCTTTTATACAGCATGTCATTAATTATAGTAAATTGTGCTACCTTAATCCTGAAGGTTCTAGGATTCTCTCCAATAGGAATTTCTCCATTCTGAATGTATTTCAAGCTTGGAAGGATCCAGGATCCTGAATTCGACTCCGGATTATCATTGGGCAGAATCGCTGTATCACCCACTATCTCTATTGTTTCATTTTCCTCAATTGCAGGAGTTAGAACATGGATAATAGGTATCTTTACATTCTCGGGCATATTCAGTGAGGATCCTAGATTGGCCAAGGCATCTGCTTCTGTATTTTCTTCTCTAGGTACCTGTGTAAGGCTGAAAAAAGCAAAAGAATCTGCCAATTTCTTGACTATCTCCAAATATTTGATTAGTTTCTCACATTTAACAGCATAAGAACCATTATAGTGATTAGTAATTAATAGAGAATCCACAAACACTTGAAGATACCTGATCCTCATCTGCTTAGCTAATTGCAAACCTGCTATCAAGGCTTCATATTCAGCCTCATTATTAGTTGTCTGAAACTCACATGCTATAGACTGGGGTATAATGTCCCCCTGTGGCGATTTTAGTAGTAGGCCTAGTCCAGTTCCTTTGACATTTGAAGCTCCATCATTGAAGAGTGTCCAAGGATCCTTGGTCTCTTCAAGTTGTTGCACTTCTAATTCAGCTTCTCTTTGTAGATCACTACTGAAATCAGCCACAAAGTCAGCCAAAGCTTGGGATTTAATAGCAGTTCTGGGCTCATACTTAATGCCATATGCACTAAGTTTAACAGCCCATTTTGCCATTCTTCCCAACATCTCTGGTTTCCTGAGAACATTCTTAATAGGAAAGTTAGTTTTAACAAGAATAGTATGAGTTTCAAAATAATGTCTTAATTTAGTAGAAGCCATGCTTAGAGCAAGAATTAGTTTCTCTAAATGAGAATACCTGGCCTCAGCATCAAGTAGACTTTTACTTACATAGTATACCGGATGTTGTTGGCCTTCGTGATCCGTAACCAGGACCGCACTTACCGCTTTACCTGAAACAGCTAGGTATAAAGACAATGGTTCTCCATTTTCTGGTTTCATCAAAGCCGGTGCTGAGGATAGGTAATCCTTGAGAGCCTGTAGAGCAGCTTCATGCGTTTCAGTCCACTCGAATTTCTTATTCTTCCTCAAAATGTCATAGAAATCCTTGCATCTTTCTGAGGATTTTGAGATGAATCTATTCAAGGCGGCAATCCTTCCTGTCAATCTTTGCACATCCTTAGCATTGGCAGGAGACTTGATATTCACCAAATCCTTGATTTGTTCTGGACTTGCTTCAATTCCTCTTTTGGTCACCATATATCCTAAAAACTTTCCAGATTTGACCCCGAAATGGCATTTAGACGGGTTTACTTCATGTTGTATTGGTCAAGGATATTGAATGCTACTTCAAGATCCTTCAGGTGATCCTCGGCTCTTTTAGATTTGACCACCATATCATCTATGTATACTTCCATTGTATGTCCAAGTTGCTCCTTGAACATCATATTCACCAGCCTTTGGTATGTAGCACCTGCATTTCTTAAACTAAAGGGCATAGCAATATAACAATATATGCCGGTGGGTGTCATGAATGCAGTATCCTCTTGATCAGATGGTTCCATCTGAATTTGCTGAAATCCAGATGAAGCATCCATAAAGGTTAACAATTCATGACCCGCCGTAGCATCCACCATGGAGTCAGTGTGGGGTAAAGGGAAAGGATCCTTGGGGCATGCCTTGTTCAAATCAGTAAAATCGACACATACCCTCCACTTTCCATTTTTATTTTGAACCACAACCACATTGGCTAACCATCTTGGATACTTGACTTCTCTTATCATACCTGCCTTTAGTAATTTGTCTACCTCTTCTTGGATAATTGCATTTCTTTCAGGTGCAAACTTCCTTCTTTTTTGGTGAATTGGCCTGAAAGACCTGTCAATACCAAGCTTATGAGTAATGATATCCTTCAAAATACCTGTCATATCTTCATGCTTCCAGGCGACGGTAGATTTTCTTCGTTTAAGGAAGGATACTATATCCTGCTTATGCTCTCCTGGATCCCGGATCCTATATACACCTTGGATTCAGGATCCTCAAGCTCTAAGAGTATTTCCTTGACGTCCTGTTCTCTTGCCTCCATGACGTCTTTTGGAGGATGCTTTAATTGTTATGCTTCCCTAGACTTGGAAGCAGGTTTCATCGAAGAAGTGTAGCAATTCTTTGCCTCCTGCTGATCACTTTCTATCTTGACTATTCCCCATGGACTTGGAAGCTTGACACATTGGTGGTATGTTGATGGGACCGCCTTCATGTCATGTATCCATGGCCTGCCAAGGATAACATTACAGCAAGATAAGCTATCTATTACACAAAATTTTTGGATAGAATTCACCCCCTCTATGTAAATTGGAAGTTTGATGTCCCCCAATGTATTCTTGGTTTCCCCACTGAATCCCACGAGCACCGATGATCTTGGTATGATTTCAGATTCAGGAATGTTCATCTTTTTAAGGACATCTAACTGGATTATGTTCGCTGAACTCCTCCATCAATAAGAATCCTGCGAACAAAATGGTTAGAAATAAATAAAGTAATGACAAGGCCATCATGATGAGGATCCTGAATGTCTACACGATCCTCCTCATCAAAGGATATCACTTTTGCTGTGTGAGTGTAGATGTTCGTGGTCTCTCCCCATTCTCCATCTTCGTCTCCTTAGCATGCCTTTTAGCCGCTGAAAATGAAGTTTCACAGATATCACAACCACCGGAAATAAAGTTAATGATCTGAACATCTGCTGGCGATGGAGGAGCTCTCTCAAGAACTTTCTTAGTATCCTGAGTCCTTGATCGTTTCCTTCGTAGCAACTCCTTCAAATACCCTTTGCTAAGAAGATAGCCAATTTCCTTCCTCAATGCTATACACTCGTCAGTAAGGTGGCCAAAATCCTCATGATAAGCACACCATTTGGATTTATCCTTAGTGGCTCCAGGTTTATCAGTTTTCCTTGGCCATCTAGCCTTGTCACCTAAATTCTGCATAGCAAGTATTAGTTCATTATTATCAGCAGAAAAACAATATTCATAAATCGGAGGATAATCCTCATCATCTTCCTCCTCTTCAACCACATGCACATGGTGATTGCCATTCTTAGAGTATGACTTGGATCGATTATTCTTAAAGAATGATCCTTGTTTTTCCTGTCTTGAGGCTCTTGACAGTCTCTCTTGGGTCCTCTTATCCTCTAACTGAATGAACCTCAATGCCCTGTTCCTTACTTCATCTAAATTCCTGCAAGGTGTCATAACAAGATCATCATAGAATTTTGAATCTCTAAGTAATCCCATTTTAAATGCTTCCACAGCAGTGGCAATATCCAGATTGGGGATATCTAAGGATTCTTTACTAAACCTAGTGATATAATCCCTTAAGGATTCGTCACGCCCCTGTGTTACCCTATATAAATCACTAGTTGATCGTTCAAAGGTTCTACTACATGAAAACTAATTATTGAGCAAATTAACTGAATGAGAAAATGAAGTAATTGAGTAAGGAGGAAGACTTAGCAGCCATTTCAGTGCCGATCCAGTGAGTGTGAATCCGAAGCCCTTACAAAGACATGCTTCTTTTAACCTTTCTGGAATGGGGTTAATCTCCATTCTTTCCCGGTACTGTGCCACATGCTCCTCTGGATCAGTCGTACCATCGTATAGCTTCATGTTGGGGGTTTGAAAGCGTTTTGGTATCTCAGCATTGCATATAGGAGGTGCAAAACGAGACACCCTTTGACTTCCATCTGAGATCTCAGGAATGGGCTTAACCAATCCTGGACGCTGGATATCATATCCTTAAGCTTCTGAAGTTCCCGTGCCATAGCCTGATTGATACCTGTATCCTGCATGGAACCATAATTAGTACCAAAAGATGTATTGACATGGTTACCTCCTGATTGGTTTGGAACCGGTATCGCAGAAGTGTATCCAAAAGTAGACACTTCAGGTGCAACAGTTGGACCAGATGAAGCAATAGTCTACATAGGGATGAAGTCCCCTTTGTGAACTTCAGAATCCTTGAATATTTGACTTCCTGAGGATCCTTGATCCTAAAAGACATTGGGTCCAGGATACACGAGTGCTGAGGGCCTTGAAGGATACTGCATAGATCCTTGAACCTGAGAGGAGGATCCTTGAACCTTATCCCAAGCGCAGGATCCTTGATCCTTAGAAAAGGATCCTTGATGCTGGAAATAGGATTCTTTTGGTGCAACCGACTCCAAATATCCTCCTGAGCTGAGATAGCCTCCTTGATGTTGATTTGAGGATCCATAAGGTTGGTAATGAGATGCTTGTGGTTGCGTCATTGCTAATTATCCATGCTGTAATCCTGAGGATTCTTGAGCCTGTGTCATCGCCATTGATCCCTGCTGGTAATTGGAGGATCCTTGGGTTTGAACACCAGATCCCCTTGAATGCTGGATTGTTGACGCCGGAGAAGTGAACTCCAATGATCTGGGCATCAGCGGAGAGTGATCCTCCACTGATCTCTTCTGCTTCTTGATTTCATCAATCTCCCTGAGGATCCTCTGGTTAGTTTTGTCTTGTTCTTCCATGTATCCTTTCATCTACAAAATCAAAGTAGACAGATCATTGTTAGTAGGTGTAGAGGATGAAACAGTAGAAGCCTTCGAGAAAACTGGTGTTGGCTTCTTCTGAACATTATCAGCACTCCTCGCCGGTGCAGTGGGAATGGGAGGTAATGATGCACAAGTATGAGATGAGGTGACCGTCGGCATGGCACTTGAAGCAGATTTTCCATGATAAGCCATGTAGTTAATGGAGATGAACATAAATGAATGAAACGAACGGAATTTTTAGAATTGAAGCACTGATTGCCCCACGGTGGGCGCCAAACTGTTTTGGTCAAAAATCACAACAAGGATAAAGTAACCAAACTTTGAATGTGAGGTTTAGTGTTTGGTTAAACGAACAAATGTATGAACAAAATATCAAAAGTAAATGACGATGAACACAATTATTTTACGAGGAAAAAGCCCTTGATCAAGAGTTGATCTCCGGCATAAAAAACCTCGGGTGATGGAAACTACCGATCACCAACTATATTGAACAAGAAAGATTACAACTTTGGAAATATTGAGCTTGTTACAATAAGAATTCTAATGAGTATTCGAGAGAATAGCAACAGTATGTATGCGAGTGTGTGTTCGGTCATTGTGTGTCTATCAAGCTCAATATCCCACTAAATATCTAACTAATCTCATTAACTAACTCTCCGAAATCCATGCAAGCTCCCCACATTCACATATAACGGTCATGGCTTCACTTGCACGTGCTAGAAATGGCATATTCCTCCGACATTCCCTCGATGACTTAGTCCACGATTACCTGCATACGTAAACTAACACAAAGGAACAATTATCAGCTAACATAGATATAGGTTAGGATCCTTAGACTCCCTGCGATTTACGTTAAGGATCCGTGATCCAAGTTCAGTCTCAGGATGGATGATCCTTGGCATAAAATCC
Source organism: Scalesia atractyloides (assembly GCA_947069175.1). NCBI lineage: Eukaryota > Viridiplantae > Streptophyta > Magnoliopsida > Asterales > Asteraceae > Scalesia > Scalesia atractyloides. The sequence continues at coordinate 72,887,006 of CAMTDV010000025.1, read as the reverse complement.
ATGCCCTAACAACACAGACCTCAATAAAGCCTGTCCTAAAGACCCGTTCCCATTACCTCATATAGATTCGATGGTAGATGCAACTGCCGGTCATGAAATGTTGACCTTTATGGATGCATCCTTAGGATTTCAGCAAATCCAAATGGAGCCATCTGATCAGGAAGATACAGCATTCATGTCACCCACAGGTATATATTGTTATACTGCCATGCCTTTGGTTTAAAAAATGCAGGTGCAACATACCAGAGGCTAGTCAATATGATGTTTAAAGACAAACTGGGGGACATAATGGAGGTGCATATTGACGATATGGTGGTAAAATCCAAGAAAGCCGAGGATCATCTCCAGGATCTTGAATGTGCTTTCAATATCCTGGACCAGTATAATATGAAGTTGAATCCTGCTAAGTGTCACTTCGGAGTGGGGGCAGGAAAATTTCTAGGATATATGGTGACCAAGAGGGGAATAGAAGCAAGCCCAGAACAGATTAAAGCTATCCTGGATCTCAAATCACCATCCAACATGAAGGATGTACAGAGATTAACAGGACGGGTAGCAGCGTGGAATAGATTCATATCAAGATCCTTAGAAAAATGCAAGGAATTTTACGATATCCTGAAGAAGAACAAAAAATTTGAGTGGGGAGAAAGGCACGAAGTTGCTCTAAAAGAACTGAAGCAATATCTTTCAAGTGCACCCCTGTTGATGAAGCTCGAGGATGGTGAACCCTTGTCCCTATACCTTGCAGTATCAGGAAACACAATAAGTGTTGTCCTGGTAAAGGATCATGAAGGTCAGCAGTATCCTGTTTATTATGTAAGTAAAAGTTTGTTAGACGCTGAAACTAGATATTCACACTTAGAAAAATTGACATTAGCTCTAGTCATGGCATCAACCAAGCTTAGACATTATTTTGAAACGCATAGGATACATGTTAAAACCATTTATCCTGTTAAAAATGTACTTAGGAAACCTGAGATGTATGGTAAGATGGCTAAGTGGTCCGTAAAACTAAGTGCATACGATTTAGTATATGAACCTAGAAATGCTATAAAGTCTCAGGCTTTAGCAGACTTTGTGGCTGATTTTAGTAGTGACATCCAAAATGAAGCTGATCTAGAAGTACAACAACTAGGTGAGAATTCAGGATCTTGGATATTGTATACTGATGGTGCATCTAATGTAAGAGGTGTAGGATTAGGGATACTACTAAAATCTCCACATGGGGACATATTACCCCAGGCTATTAGATGTGAATTTCCTGCTACCAATAATGAAGCTGAGTATGAAGCTCTGATAGCAGGATTAGAATTGGCTAGGAATATGAATGTTTAATGTTTGCAGGTGTATGTTGATTCCCTGTTGATTACTAACCATTTTAATGGATCTTATGCAGTCAAAGGTGAAAAGTTAGCTGAATATCTTGAAATTGTTAAGAAATTAGCAGGGTATTTCGGAAATTTTACACTTGAACAGGTACCAAGAGAAGACAATGCTGAAGCATATACTCTAGCAAATTTAGGATCTACTGTCAGGATACCGAAAGGAACTCAGATACCAATACTACATATCATGTATCCCGCTATGAAACTTTTCAAGTCTCAGGATAAGGAAGTAGTAACTATCCAGAATCCTGGTGATGGATATCCTGAGGAAAATCCTGAATCCTAGATGACTCCAATTGTGAAGTACCTTGAAGAAGGAGATATCCCAAAGGATGAGAATCCCAAAACTTTCAGAATGAAGGTATCCCGTTTTTTTATTATAAATGGTGTCTTGTATAAGAAATCCATTGCAGGTCCATATCTAAGGTGCTTGGAAGATCCTGAAACCAAGGAGGTACTTCAGGATATACATGGAGGAGATTGTGGCAACCATACTGGGGGCAGATGTTGAGAAACAGGATATTACTGGCCGAACATGAGAAAGGATGCTGTGGAGTATGCTCGAAAATGTGATGCATGCCAAAGACACAGCAATATACTACATCAGCCTGCTGAACCATTATATCCCATCATATCCCCGTGGCCATTTATGAAGTGGGGAAACTACATAAGGCTCCGGGAGGAAAGGTTTTCATGCTGGCAATGACGGATTATTTTTCCAAGTGGGTTGAAGCGGAAGCCTTTGTCCAAGTAAGGGATCAAGAAGTGGTATCTTTCATCAAGAGGAATATCCTGACAAGATTCGGGATACCGGCCGAGATCATTTGTGACAATGGCTCTCAATTCATCAGCAAAAGAACTACTGATTTTCGCAAAAGTTGGGGAATCAAGATGATCACGTCGAAACCGGTACATCCTCAGGCTAATGGACAAGCAGAATCCTCCAACAAGATAATTGTCAATAACTTGAAGAAAAGGCTAGGTGCCAAAAAAGGAAAATGGGCAGAAGAACTACCATTTGTCCTATGGACTGATAGGACGACCGTGAAGAGTGCCACTGGGCAGACACCATTTGCTTTGGTGTTCGGGGCAGAAGCAGTGATTCAACAGAAATGGTGATACCTACGGCAAGATCAAGCCTGCGGGATCCTGAAGCAAATCCTGAAACTTTATGTCAAGAATTGGATACTGTTGACGGAACAAGAGATGCAGCAAAGCTAAAGATGGCACATATCAACAAAGGATAGCCAAGTCATACAACAAGAATGTAAGGACTAGGAGATTCCAAGTTGGAGATTGAGTTTTGAGGAAAGCGTTTCAGAATACAACCAATCCTGCTGATGGAAAGTTAGCCCCAAAATGGGAAGGACCTTATGAAATTGAATCAGAATCCGGAAAGGGAGCATACCGACTTAAGACCATGGAAGGGGATATGTTGCCAAGATCCTGGAATGCTATACATCTCAAAGCTTATTTCAAGTGAGTTTAGAATTTAATTTCTAACTCAGGATGGTGTGAATTCTATCTCTTCTAAATATATTTAATTTAATGTTCTTTTAAACCCAATACTGACTTAAGCATCGAAGGGGTATTAGCCTAGCTAACACCCACCTTAGTTTGAAGGTGTTTTGTAGGATATGCTTCAGGATAATACTCCAGGATATCTGCTCAAGATGGATCAAAAGACTAGAGGACTGGCCCCCTCTCTCACGTTTAAGGGATTCAGATCCCTTCACAGGTTTAAAGGTATTCACCTTTCTCCCGAATTGGGTTTAAACACCCCGCCTGGAGCGCAAGTTATCTGGGTATAGTTCAAGATGGTGGGACCAGTTCATGTAACAGTGGCTGACAATTTCGTTATTATTGGCTATATCCTGGATCCTTACGGTATATGAGGATTGATCACCCTCTCTCGTGAAAGGGTATTTTCATACTCTCTAAGGTTTAAAGGTTTTCATCTTTATAAGTCTTGGAGTTTATACACTCCCGCCTGTAGCGCATGAAACGTGGGTAATATCCCCAGTAAAACTCAAAGGCTTAAAGGTTTTCACCTTTTCAGGTCTTGAGGTTCTTATACTCCTGCTTATATGCGTGGAAAATGGGTTTAACCCAAGTAAAATGCAAAGTTTTTGGATAATCCCATGAATACTCTTAAATATGAACAAGTGTAACTATGTTTGAAAGAAGATTGCTAAGTTCAAAGATCAATTGGAAAATTACTTAAACGATGATATCCTGATGCAATAAACTGATCCTGCACACTGGGGACATTGCGAAGGATTCAAAGGTTGAAGTTGGAAATTATTGCATAAGTGTTTCTGGTATGGCTTTTTATTTTTCAAAACTTGAAAGCCCTATCTAAATAACCTAAGTTTTCTATAAAGTAATGTTCAACCAGGCTTTTGTCTAATATTTTTAAAAAAATAACAAAAGTATTGACCATTTTTATTAGTATCCTGACCAGGATATTTGATCAGAATATTTCAAACATATTTCTCAAAACAAAAACATAACAACAGATAAGGCTAAAAGATTAGTCTATTATTAGCAAACCAAAATGTCACACTCCTGGTTTCGTCTTAAACCAAGACCCATCCACCAAGAGTGTGATAAGTTCTAAAGCATATAAACATTAATGACTAAAGGCTTTGTCCTGAAACTCAGGATCCCTCCACCTCTAGTCATCACAAAGTACTAATATTTAAAGTGCAGGAAATATAAAGTGTTCAAATGCAGGGAAAGTAAATTGTTTAGGGATTACAGACCATCAAATTTAAAAAGTGGGCTCCGGCCTAGGCATCAATATCCATCATCGCCCACCTCGTTGCCCTTATGCTGCAGCACCTTCAGCAGTATCCTTGGCAGTATCACTTACCACATCTTCACCATCACCACCAGCCTCACCACCGGCATCGGCTCTAGCATCAGCCCCGGGACCCTTTTCAGCCTCAACCACCACCTCAGTCGCCTTGGAAGACTCGCAACCGTTGGCTTGGCAGGATATTCCAGAGGATTGCCGCCGAGATCCTTCAATTTCGCCTCCCAAGCGGTAATATTCCAAGTGGGGCATTCAAAGCCAGCAACCTTGGCTTCATAAGCCATCTTCAATCTGGCTTGGAGGAGGGAAATTACCACGGACCCTTTGAGGCTATCACGATAGGAGACCATCTAGCTCATGTTGGGCTTGTGCAGCATCCAGTTTGGCCTGAGCGTCCGAAGTAGCTTTCTCGAGAGCGGCCTTAGCATCCTGGGAGACCTTTTTCAGTTTGTCCTCATAAAAGCGGGTCCTGGTGGCAGCCGTTGTCCTCAGCTCCTCGACGGTTGTCTCTGTTTTTTTGGCCCTGGCCTCATGAAAAACGACTGTCCCATAAGCTTCCTCGTACACAGCCTGCAGACGATTTAGGCCCTACAAAGCCGGACACAGGTATCAATATATATGTTCGGGATATCTCTTCAATATATACTTGCAGGATACAGGATCAGGATATTTACCTGGCTAATCAGACCGCTGGACTCTGCGAACCCAAGGTTCTCATAAACAGAGACTTCAGCAGATGTAGCGGGAGAGTCTGTCTCCTTTCTCTTTCGGGAACTAGAAGCCCGGGGCTTTGAGGATGAGGAAGGCTTAGGAACAACGGCTGGTTTGGAGCTTGAAGAAGGCTTCGATGCAAAGGAGGGTTTGGCGCTTGGCTCTTTCTTCACTAGTGCGGGTCCAGTGTAGCTATCTAACTCGTCTAGGTCGAAAACCTCAGGGGTCTTGGCTGGTTCTGCACGAACAGGGAGGTAATTTTAGACTTAATTAATCAATATCCTGACTAACAGAATATCCGCAGGATATTGAACAGGATCCTTACCAGACATGTTTGAACTTGAGTATTGGGTTGAGGATGTTGTAGGCGGAATGAAACTTCTTTCGGAATCCGGAAGCTGGTAGACTGCTTTGATCCTCTTCTCTGAATCAGCGAGGGGAGGTGCTAGTTTCCTGAAGTCAGCTGCACAAAACATAAGGAAGATATTAGACAGGATATTGAACAGGATATATCTAAGGATAACCCTAAAACCCTAGTTCCTACCCTTGGTTAAGCACTTCACCGGATAATATGCTCCACCAGGAATTGAATCTCTTTTTACAAAAAAGAACTTGGATTTCCATTCCTCTTCATTCTTGGTGGCCCGGAGTATCAAAGGATCACTGGAAGTGGAGTAAAACAGGAACCGATTAGACCCATGGGATCTTAGCCGGTAAGCAATGGGGAGATCATTGACGCGGAGCTCAGGAATGTGCTCGTTCTTTACTCGATCAAGAACTACCAAAACCCTCCAAAGCATGGGCATGGTTTGACTGAAACTAAGACCGGTGGTATGAAAGAAATCGGTGATGAAATCAGAAAAGGGAAATCGAAGGCCCAAGTTAAACGGATAAGCATTAAAACAGAGCCACTCATCGGACGCCATATCTGACCAGATTTCCCGATCATATGGCCGGAATACCGTCCCTTCCGGGAAGATACCCGAAGTCCTGAGGGCCGACGGATGTGCGTTGTCAAATGTTGTAGGCGAAATGAAACTTCTTTCGGAATCCGGAAGCTGGTAGACTGCTTTGATCCTCTTCTCTGAATCAGCGAGGGGAGGTGCTAGTTTCCTGAAGTCAGCTGCACAAAACATAAGGAAGATATTAGACAGGATATTGAACAGCATATATCTAAGGATAACCCTAAAACCCTAGTTCCTACCCTTGGTTAACCACTTCACCGGATAATCTGCTCCACCAGGAATTGAATCTCTTTTTACAAAAAAAGAACTTGGATTTCCATTCCTCTTCATTCCTGGTGGCCCGGAGTATCAAAGGATCGCTGGAAGTGGAGTAAAACAGGAACCGATTAGACCCATGGGATCTTAGCCGGTAAGCAATGGGGAGATCATTGACGCGGAGCTCAGGAATGTGCTCGTTCTTTACTCGATCAAGAACTACCAAAACCCTCCAAAGCATGGGCATGGTTTGACTGAAACTAAGCCCGGTGGTATGAAAGAAATCGGTGATGAAATCAGAAAAGGGAAATCGAAGGCCCAAGTTAAACGGATAAGCATTAAAACAGAGCCACTCATCGGACGCCATATCTGACCGGATTTCCCAATCATATGGCCGGAATATCGTCCCTTCCGGAAGATACCCGAAGTCCTGAGGGCCGACGGATGTGCATTGTCAAACGAACAAACTTCTTTCTCGGGATTTTGAAGAAGGTTTTGTGGCGTGAACGAAGAATCACCGGAGCTTGACCTTGTCTGTCTTGTCATATCTTCGCCGGAATTAGAGAATAGGAAGAAGAAAAGGAATGAAGAAAGGGAGAAATAATTTACCTTTTGATTTCTTGAGGAAGACAAATGACGATAGAGATGAGACAATATAGGGGGATGATGAGTGTTTATAGCCTGGGCAGTTACAAGTTGTCACATCAAAGTCCTATCCCTTAATTACCTTGAAACTCGTAAAAATGTAACCGTTAGGGCTTGGTATCCTCAAACGGTAACATTTTTTGGGACAATTGTATGGGTGAAATTCTTAGCCCATATCCTGAATTATATCTTGACTTAATTATAGCTGTTAACGATCAGTATACCAGACCAGGATATTGGTGACATCCTGAGGCAGTATCCTGGTGATTACTAATTATTCGCGTGCAGGACATAGCTGCAGGATCACAACGTTCACGAAGACTCGTTCACCTGAAGACTCGGTCTAAATGGTTATAAGAAAGACGTTGAAGCCGCAATACATGGTTAATAACGTTCACTAGCGAATATTCCAAGGCATCCCACCATTTTAGGAGAGTTCGTTTTTCTTTGTAACTATAAATACCGGATAACCAGATCGATAGGTCACGGCACTCACACTCGCTACTTTCGAATTCTAACACTTTCTCTCGCAATTACACACAAACACTCTTCACTAGCAATTTTTGTAACACTTAGCAACGATCTGGGAATTATCCTGCACTGTATCCTGAGTTTTGAAGTAGTAAGAAGAACAAGGCATCTGCGATTGTCAGCTCCCGAGGTTTTATGCCGGAGATCTAGATTGATCAAGGGCTTTCCTCGTACATCTCTTGTCAACCTTTACATTTTCGCTCATTGTTTGATTGTTATTATAGCTCAATATCCTAAGCTGTATCCTGAAAATTGCTTTTACAAACAAGCAAACCAACACACTTTTCATAAACACTGCTAGAACACTACCTCACAAAACTAATTTGATCACTTAATTGCTTAGGTAATTATTGACCAAAACAATATGTTATTAAAAAACCCGATTATATGTTAACTTTTTTTGAAATAGTAAACCCATACCAATTTCAAGTAAGGCTCATTTACAAATCATTTTTTTTATATTTTATACTTTAGAATTTGGCCCACTAGGTTAATTGAGCCCATTACTAATTGAAAACGAAGTCTTAGAAAATATAAACTGTGAAGAGTTGATCCACCAATTTACTATGAAGAATGCAAGAGGTCTGCACGAATCATTGGTTAGCTATTAGCTTATTAGTTATTACAGTTGTAACTCATTCGAATGCTATAATTTTTCCATTTTTCGTAATTGCATTGTTTATCAAATACTACGATTTTGTCGTTTTTGTAATTTTCTCATTTTTCGTAATTGCATGTTTCGAGCTTAAACAGGGTATATAAACTCTCAGAGACGTCACTGCATAGTTTAAAAAAAGTCAGAAACAAAGTGTTCTAGGTAAACCAAGCCGAATGAAAAACTATCCAATTTCATCACTTTACGAAATAAAATAATAAAAATCATCTTTTTCCTACCAGTGAACGTTTAATACGACATGGGTGTCACATCTGGTGCTTAACAAGCTTGTGATGATCCATCTTAATTTTATCCGTTGCTTGTGAGAGCTCGTTAACTAACCCCACCATGGGTAGACCTATGTTATGGGCATGGGCTGTAAACAAACTGAACGAACACGAACAAGACCTTGTTCGTGTTCGTTTGTTAAGAAATATATGTTTTAACGAACTGTTCATGAACACTTACCGACAAGATTTTATGTTTATGTTTGTTTGTTAAAAAAATGAACGTGTTCATGTTCTTTTGTTGATTTTAGGCAGTGAACGTTGGCGAACACAAACTAATGTTCATGAACACAAATGTAAAAAAAAGCATTCATGAACATAATATATAATACACTGACACTTACTAAATATTTATTATCGGAACGAACACAAACAAACTTCCCGCCGAACGGTTCACGAATTGTTTATTGAACGTTTGGTTCGTTTGCCGCCCTAGGCACCAGAGTCGGATGACCCCAAAAAAAAATTTATATACATATACGTAAGTTGAACATTGATGTTGATAAGTTTTTTAACGATTATTTAAGGTCACCTCAAACTTAACATTTATAGGGGTTGCTCAAGTGGTGGGTTGGGGTTAGAGGTGCACAATTCAGTTTCCGGGGCCTAAACCGATTCGGGTTTTGTCAAAGATAGGTTTTTGGTCAAACCGGGTCAAGTTGAAACCTATTTATGAAAAAGGATCGGTTCAGGAAGAAACCAATTCGGTTTGGGCTTACATGGTTTGAACCAGTAGGTTCCCAACCTAGTTTCAACCCTACGGTTCAGGTCGGGGTCAGGTCAGGTCCAAGCCGTGTTCTCTAAACCGGTTTTAAAATCATGTTCAGTTCAGGTTAAAAAGCGGTTTGTGTGCATCAAGAGATTGTAAATAGACGTTACTTATAAAATAAATCGTATGCAGGAGTTACTTTTATATAAATTTTGGATATCTGATGACAAAACCTATCATAGATATTAAAATAAATATTAAAAAAATACATGGTGCCACTCGTACGTGATGTGCGTGCCTTCACCTCTCACCTTGGCTCTGAGGATCACGTGTCTCTGTGTGCCTCAGCTTTTTAAAACCAAGGCAGGAGCGAGGTTTCAGTGGGTCCAAACAATCTGCGTCAGGATACAAAGCCAAAGTCTTCAACGGGCCTCTTTGGTCTGTTATGGTAATGATTAACTGACGGGTCATAAATTTTGTATTTGAAGAAAATATATATACATCTATACATACGCATTTGTATATACCCAAACACACGCATACATAGGTTTGGTTTTGAAACTTCATAAACCGAAGTGAACCACTGTCACCAAAAACAAAACTAGATTTGCAACTCAGATATTTACCATCTACGATTGATTAAGTACAAGGTGATAAAGCATCATTCGTATACCTCAAATGTTATCGGTCACATCCCCTAACGATGAAAGAGCGAAGGGTGCAACAGTCACATTGAATGTCTGCGATCCCACTTTATCAATATGCTTCATTTCATACTCACCCTCCTGCATGTAATTAAATAATCAGGAAATAAATCATACACACACGCGCGCGCACATATACAGAGGCGTTCAAATACATAACCAGTTTTAAGTAGAGAACCGCATAAACCCGTGCACGTGTATCATATGGAGCATGTTCAATACAATCAATTTTACATACAAACCACATAAGCAGTTGTACGCGTGTGTAGGGGCGGTGTTCATCTCAAAACCAAAAAATATATTTTTCCCTTTTTGGTGGACACTGGACAGGGGATTAAAATTAAACAATATAATCATCAGCAAAACAATAAAATAAAATAAAATAACGAATAACTGCATACACACCATTCTTCCACTAGGAGTGGTTAACGGGCATGCTGATGAATATTCAAAACTATCATTCGGAAGTAGAACTGGTTGTTCACCGATAACTCCAATACCCCTACGAAAAGAAAGATTAAATATCAAAATACATCATACTTACAAAAAAAAAATCAGCAATATAAGAATCGTATTAATGGAATCATACCAAACATCCTCAGATTTCTCGTTAGCATTGGTAACTATCCAGTGCCTCTTGAGAAGTTGAACGGGCTGGTTTGATTGTTGGTAATTCTTATTTGGTAAGCAAAGAAATATTGGCCTCTCAACGGTTGACTGCGCCCTTCGATATACACACTCTTAGCTTGAACCCTGATCCCCTAAAATAGTTTATGGCAGTTTATTAAATTGTTAACTGGTTGAAACTTCGATATACACACTCTTAGCTTGAACCCTTCGATATACACACTCATGGTTTGAAAAGGCTTTCGGAGGCCTGCCATGAGGCTACCGATACCATACTGAGGCTAGGGATGAGATTTTATTTCCGAATACGTACCGTAACGATACCATACCAGTCCCGTACCAAATGTTCCTAATCGGTATCGGTTTTAGGATTTATAAATTTCCGTATTCGATAAAAGCGGTATCGGTACCGGTATTTTTTTTCGGTATTTCGGTATTTAGTACCGATTTGGAATATGAATAGGTTTTATTTAAATTTCCATAACTATGCTCTAAAAGATCTTGGTTGATATTTCCTGAATCTCCATTCAATATTCACCTGTCTTTTGGATCATCATCTTTAAAAACATACTTTAAAGAAACTAGAATTGCAATTATAGTGTAAAAATCCATGTTTCATGATTTAGTAAATTAGGTTTACGGTGTAAATGATGAGTCCTAAAAATTATAACTCCAATATTGTTATGCTTGTCTTACAAAAATAGTTTACTGTATAAATTTAGTTGGAAACCTACGTACTTCCAAAAAAAATAGAACTTCAACTTCTTTTAGTATACTACTAATTAAATTTACCGAGTATGATGATGATGATGATGATACTACTAATTAAAAAACTTATGCTTCATTAGTCTTATGTTTGTATAGGGATTCAAATACACAATACAACACAGGCACACCACAATATCATATATCAAATTTGTTCTTGAATTAACACAAATATTTAGTTGGAATCTCTATATACAATTAAATTGAACGGAAAAACTTGGCCTACTAAACTTTGTTAGCTGAAAGATGACGTGAATAATACTGGGTTCAAAATCTTGTTAGCTGAAAGATGACGTGAATAATACTGGGTTCAAAATCTTAAACACATGCATTACGTAAAAAAAAAGGGAAAACATTAACGCGGTACCAAAGCGGTTAAGTACCAAAATACCGGTACCGATGCTGATACCGTATATTACCGAACCGATACATTCGGTACGGTATTCGGTATCCACTTTTCTTCAATTTCTGTATCGATATTAATACCGGTACGGTACAGGATCCCTAGCTGAGGCTATGAAAAAATGCATAAGGCTTAGCCTCATGAGGGTCAACTGAAACCTAGGCCTCGGCCATCCGAGACTTTCCGAGGCGGTGAGGCCAAACCTTGTGAAAATTGATTTTTTAAAAGTTTTCTAGACTTTCTATTAGACCCATTTAGTGTTTATTGGGCCTGATTGGTGGGCCAACCCAATTGCGGACTTAAAATAGTGATTAGATTTTCTTTGAAACCTAATCGCTAACACAGTACACAGAATCACTTCTGATTCTTCACGCAGCCACCCATCTTCTCCACGCACACAGAATCATCTCAGCAATTTCCGACCTAATCACTTCTATTTAACATGACTATTTATGATGTTTATTTTATTACTAAATTAGGGTGTTGAACTACTTTATGATGTTTAAATGTAATAACATGATAACATTACTAATTTAGCTTGTTGAACGACTTATGATGTTTGTTTTATGTTAAACCTTGCTTGTTGTACTATTAATGACGTTTATTTTATTACTAAATTAGGTTTTATAATATTCATGACGTTTGTTTCATATTAATTTGTGATTTTATGAGATTATATATATTTTTTTTTAATAATTTTTTAGGCTTACGTCTCGTGAGGCTAAGGTTAGACACCTCAAGGCCCTTTCCGCCTTTTAAACCATGAGTACACAGATGGTCCCTGTGGTTTACCAGAATTTTGGATTTGGTCTCTAGCTTTCCAAAAGTACACAGATAGTCCCCTATGGTTTGCACTTTGTAACGCATTTAGTCTCCAGCCAACAGATCTAAAGGTTTTAGCATGTCCAAGTTAGGGATTAAATGTGTTGCAAAGTACAAACCACAAGGACCATCCATGTACTTTTGGAAAAAGTTGCGATTAAATGCGTTACAAAATGCAAACACAGGGACCATCTGTGTACTTTTGGAAAGCTAGGGACCAAACCAAAAATTTTCGTAAACCACAAGGACCATTCATGTACTTTACTATTAAAACAAGTAGAAAAAAAGAATAAAAAAAGCATAACACAAGTTCATCAGGAAAAGATAGCTATAATACCAAGGTTGTTGCATCACTTGAACATTTCAGTAGATAGTGAGGAGCAATTTCTTTTATCTGCTTATGATATCTTGCTGCATCCTAAAAGAGCATAAAACGAAACAACAATGAACAAATATAAGCATGTACGTCATAATTTCCAATGGGTTTAAAACATGCTATGAGCAGATATCTAGAGTTTCCCTATTCATGTACTAGTTTAATCGTTCACAAATTTGTAAACTATTAACAGTAAATTAGGGGAAAATAGTACCTCAAACCTCTCGTTTGCAATGGCTTCCTTCATCAAACCTTGAAGTCGTAAAACAGGTTCTTCCTCTTCAAATAGTTTTAAAGAATCACGAAGCCTCGCAGCCTCTTCATAATTCTACAGAAGCATAGCAAAAAAAAAATTTACATCATCACTTATTATTTGTGCAAACAACCCCAACCATATTGATACGAAAAAGAAGATTAATGATGCAGTTTCGCACGCAATCAAATGGCTCAAAAACTATTGATAGTCAAAGACGACATAAGGAACTAAAAGGTTCAAGAACTATGTTCTTTTATATTAAAACTCAATCAAAACCTGAAAAAACAATAAACCCTAGATACCCTATTTATAGTCGAATGGCTCAAAAAATATTGATGGTCAAAGACGACATAAGGAACTAAAAGGTTCAAGAACTATGTTCTTTTATATTAAAACTCAATCAAAACCTGAAAAAACAATAAACACTAGATACCCTATTTATAGACTAGGAAATAAAAAGATAAAATAGAAATTTGAATTTTAAATAAATAAAAGATATTCATGCTCCTGCATCATTCTCCCTCTCTTCGGAAAAAAAACTCGTCCTTGAGTTTTTGCCTGCGGACCAAAACCACCTGGATCAAAAGGAACATCAACCCGATTCCTATTCATGTTGATATGGACCCGCCTAAACAGTTTTACTTCACAAGTTGTCTCGCTTAATTTTGGACTGGTACCACCTGGGTCAAATGGAGCATGGGACCACATCCCGTTCATCTTCGGTTCAACTCGGGAGACGGACCCGAACTGAATTGAAGCTTTGACATTATCCACCATCGAATCCGTGACAACACTATCCACATGAGTGTTTGTTATGTTAATTGGGCCACTAAACAATTTTTTAAATTGCTGAACAAAGACTATATCATCTTTAGAGTAATATAGAGCAGGCCCTTCATCACATTTAATTGGCGGAATGTTATTCGCCCAAGCCACAACCAAATTTGCATGTGAAGGTTCCACGTAATCCCCCATTTTTTTGAATTAGTGTGTATGTCTCATGCTTGGGTGGCAAACATTTAACCTCATCATGCATAATAATCTTATCTATAGAAAGTAGATTATTATATGTGGCAACCCAACCATTTCCACAAAACTTGTAATCGTTTCCACTTTGAATTCCCACCTTTCTAGGAGATAGATTTATGAAATCGATAATATCCAAATTTACCAAACTAACTGACAATAATTTAGTGTGATCCAAGGATAGCATATGACCACCCTTGACCCCCGTTTCACAACCAACGATCACCATAGCATCACGATCAATATCGTCTTTGTTTTTCATTGGTTTATCATCTTGAACAGTAATTCCGCTTGGAACCTCAGGTACAAACGAAAATTCTTCGTCATCAGGTTCGCTCTCGTCTTCATCAAATACGGGTTTGTCTTCCGACAAACACGCTTGATAGATCGGCTCGTAGAACCGAGGGTGGATATGGCCGAAAGGATGCTCCTCTTCCTCGTTCACATCGTCCCGGACGATGGATCCCGATTCGTCCCCTTAACGTGCCTCTTCCGTTGTAACTCAAAATCTTGGACTCGTTGGCGGAGACATTTGATCTCTTCAAGATCACGGACTCGTTGACGGAGCCGATTGATCTCTTCAAGATCTTGGACTCGTTGTCGGAGTCTTTCGATCTTAATAATATCCCGTGGATCACGGTTTCTGATCTCTTTGCCTCGGCCGGCGAATCTACGGTCACAGTTTAATCGATCTCCACGAACGCGTGAATCACCAATGTTCTTGTCGATGCCTCGGTCGGCGACTCTTCGAACAAGAGAACACTTGCCTTCACATAGAGCCATTTGACCATAGCTCTATACCACCTGATGCAATTTCGCACGCAATCAAATGGCTCAAAAACTATTGATAATCAAAGACGACATAAGGAACTAAAAGGTTCAAGAACTATGTTCTTTTATATTAAAACTCAATTAAAAACTGAAAAAACAATAAACCCTAGATACCCTATTTATAGACTAGGAAATAAAAAGATAAAATAGAAATTTGAATTTTAAATAAATAAAAGATATTCATGCTCCTGCATCAATTAACAAAAAGAGAGAGCATAGCCAACTAATCAATAACTTCTCATTAGCCGGCGTCAAATACTAATAGGGATTATCTAACTAATTCATCAGTTAGTCACTTATAACAATCAAATCCCCAAAGGCCTTGATGTGTTCTAAAGGCTGTCTTTTGGATGTCATCTTTGTTCATTCAAATTTGATGATAACCTGCCCGTAGATCCAATTTAGAAAAGATCATTGCAGCATTAAATTCATCGATGATGATCGAATTGTTCTTCTATGAGAGGAATACAACAACAACAGTGCCCAGTAAATCCCACAAATAGCAAAAACTATTGGTAGGGTCTGGGGAGGGTGGGATGTAAGCAAACCTTACCTCTATCTCAAGGATAGAGAGGCTGCTTCCAAAGAGACCCCCTGCTCTAAACAAACAACAGACACGTAGACGCAACAAAAGATGGAAATAAAGCGTAGCAATAATCAGATATATCATCAGAAAACACCAAATAGGCATAAAACAAGAAACCCATGTCATCGGAAATCACCAAATAGGCATAAAACAAGAAGCCCAACCGATGTAGGCCTACTTAAAGTGTAAAAGAAAACTAAGCTAAAGACGAAGCTAGGACACAACCATACCGTCCCCTAAAAGTCCTTAACCTTAATCCTACGTCTCCACATACTCCTATCCTGGACCATGTCCTCAGAGAGGTGCAAATCTATCAAATCATGCCTAATACGCTCGTCCCAAGTCAACTTGGGCCTACCTCTACTTCTCCTTCCTTCCACTAACGGTTTCAACTGCTATTCTATGAGAGGAATAAGTAAGCGATTTTTCTATATTGACTTTAAGTAATAGAGCATCCCAAAAGACTCCTATGGTGGGTGAGGAAGTCCATTTGTTGCCCAAACAACCAATATGGAACAAGTCCTATACATTGCAATGGTTTCAATACGTAACATTCAACCCCCCCCCCCCCCCCGGGCTCCTTAAGGGCCAACGTTCTCATTGGTCACCTTCGCTGGATAGCAGTTATACGAAAAAGAAAATTAATAGAAAGAGAGAGAATCACCAACTAATCGATAGCTTCTCTTTAGCCAACATAACAATACTAATATAATAGCAGTGATTATTCAACTAATTTAGACCATCCACAATAAGGAGACCTAAAAACACTCAAAAAACGTGCCTAGTCAGCTGCCAAATCAGTAAAACACTCATTCTTAAAAAACACCCAAAACCCACCCAATCGATAAGGAAACCCGGAAACATTGACACATCATCGCCACCTTTTTACCTAGCCCCCACCCCAATGCGTCTTTTCTTGTTCTTGGCCAAGAACTACAAACGGTGTCAAAAACAAGCTCCGCAATAGTAAAACCCAATAATGTGGCATTTTTGGAGGCTAAAACAAGGAAAAAACATGATGCTCTTACACTTATTACAATCAAGTCACTGCTTTATTGCTTTACATGGCTGTCCAAAAACCTCGTGGCTCGAAGTTCGTTTGGATTTAGCTTGCTTGATAATGATATGGCTCAGCGAGCCAGCTCGTTAGCTCAACTAAGGTTGGCTCGGATTATTTTACTTTTGATATATATTAATTTTATATAAATATAATATATTATAAAAGATGGTTATTATTTTCGGATATTTAGGCGCACATTTAAATGTCTATAACATATTTGGGGTTGATTAAGATGCTAATGAGCTTATTTTGTATTTCCTTGAATTTTGAAATTTATTTTTAATAGTTTTATTTGATCTATCGAATGATATTTTAGACTACTGACTGTATATATTAAATTTTCTTTTTCCGAGCCCATTATAAAATGTTACAAGAATACATTTTCAACTAACAGATAACACACTCAGTAATCCCTAATATCATGAATTGAAAGTCAACTGAATGTACAAATCAGTCAACCACCACCTGTTTACATACATAACTCAGATAATAACAAAAACCTAACCTCAGATAAGGCGGCAAGTTCCATTTGCTGTTTCATCAACGCTACATTTGATTCCGCTCATAAAACGACGTCGTATTCTGCTCACTCTCTGTTCCACCCGCACTGGCATCGCTCTCTGAAGCACGCGTGGTTAGGTTACAGTTTCTCTTCCACTGGTTTACATAATTTAACCTAACTGGAAAATTTCTGCCGCTGAAACTAAGCCGGTACGGCGTCGTGTGGCGTGATTCGAGGTTGTTGAACTCTGCAAACAACTTTAAGCTTGCAGAGTGCGTCATTGGATGATTCGACTGTTTTTTTTTTCGGAATACGGGAAGGAGGTTGTGGAAGATTTGATGTTGTTTGTGGATAAAAAGGTGGATATGCCTAAAACCCAAATAAGTTTATTTTTCTATTAAACGATGTTTGGATGAGGTTATTTTATCCTTCTACGGCTTATTCACTTCTTGCCAGTGTTGTAAAAATCGTTGTCGGCTCTCTACTGATTAATTTTTTGTTAATCAGTCCATTAATCGCTAGTCGTCGTCCTAGTCGGCCCTAATCGGCCCTAGTCGTCGGAAAAATCAGAAAAAATCAGGAAAATCGGAAAAAAGCAGAAAAAATCGGAAAATATCACATATTCCGTCCAAAACCTCCCAGATTCCGGTCAAAACTTATCCACTTAAAAAATTACTTATAAAAATATGTGTATATATGTATAAAACTAAAAATTATACATAAAAAGTCCGATCTGAGTAATCTTGGTTAATCCCGAGTAATCCCGATTAATCGCTAGTCCTCACTCCACCGGCCGACTAGCGCCTAGCGAGCTCTACAACCATGCTTCTTGCAAAATGATTTTTTTGTGAAATGATGTTTGGGTAATGAGGTGAAAATGCTAAATGAAAAGGTCATTTGGTTGTGACTTTTCTAAAAAGGAGATAAGAAGGTTAAAAAGTCTATAAGGAGAAATGGAAACTGTCTTCAAGGGTTTTGCTTTGAGCGGACTCAACAAAGTTTGAAACAGAGGGAGGTAGGGCTCGGATGTATTTCGCTATGGCCTTGTCGGTAGAGTCAACTTGACCAGGGCATAGGGCACTAAGTTGCTTGAACCTAGCGCTGAGGTCGGGGTTGTCGCTCCCAATCTTCTTGATGTTCCAAAACCCGTTCTCGAGTTGTTAGATTTCATGGAGAGGACAAAACTCGTCCTTTATGAGCTTCTTGAGCTCGGTCCAAGTCAATGCGTAAGCAGCGTCGTCACCACGCGCATTACGCTCGGCAATCCACCAATCGATTGCCCTCGATCGGAAAACGTTGGTGGCATTGGTGGTGCGAAGGTGTTCGGGACACCCACTGTGACGAAACGTGACTTCAATGGCATCGAGCCCTACAAGAGTTGAATTGTTTAAAGGTAAAGGTTGATTTGGGTGGGTCGACTTTAGATTCAACCGAGGCATGAGGGGATTCGGTGTTGTTGTTGGTGGGTTGGATTTTACTAACGATATCAGGGATAACCTTGGCCATGAACTTCATCATTTCTTTCTTTGACATTGACTCGGAGTTGGACTTGGAGCTTTTCTTGGAGTTTGAGAGGCGATTGGAAGACATCTATAAGATTGAAACGAGAGAGTGACGAGACTTGATCATAATGTATTTATAAAAAAAAATGTTTGTTTGCGTGCATGAGCGTAAAGTATATCACACAACACGTAAATCTCACATTTGTTTGCACAAGTATAACACGTATTCACATTATATAACCATGAATAAAGACAAAAAGGAATTTAAATTTTGTTGTTCTCAAATATTAATATTGTTTTAGATTGCGGGTAACGTGCGATTCGTGCTTCGGTTTGAAATGAGAAACGTATCAAATGTAAAACACATAAAATTGATATAGCATAAAAGAGATTCGATGTAAAACTTGGAATGTCTCGGAACGAAACTAAGACTATTCCAAAGTGGTCAAAAATTCTTGAGTTAGAGAAACACGCTTTGGCCTAATAGGTAAAATACTCTCACCGAGGAGCAGTTAACGACGTTCACCCTTCCGGTTACTACATGTCCTTAGTCAATCGAAAATTCGAGACTTTGGCGAGATTAGAAATCAAAGAGTGGGACTAGTTATCAAGATGCAGGTTTCACCCCTAACTTTATAGCATCGTACCCGAAATGTGGTTAGTACTTACCGAACAGGTCAAGGAAATAAATTCTGACTCATTGGATAAGGGTCCACTAGAGTAAGAATGAGAAATTTTCCTTCAAGATGTTGATATCACTCCTAACTTGATGGCGTAATTTCATGAAAAATCGAATAACGCGGATTGAGGGACTTCACCAAAAATTGTGGGTTTTCATGCCTATTTTTGGTGAGATCGTCTCGTTGGTGAATTACGAGTGTTTTCACGTCTTCCTGTGTGTATTATTGTTAGTCTTAGGAAAGACATGTCTAATTTAAGACAAAAGATAAGATAAGAAGCAAAGTAAGAAGAATTCAAGTATATTAAGCATGAAAACACGGATGGTTAAGTATGAGTACTTAGACTATAGACTAGGTCAAATCATGGCAATTTTCCTAATTCCCTATAGTTATGGCTGTGATACCAATCTGTCACATCCCAACCGGTGGCGGAAACATCAGGGCGGGACGGAATAGATTGCAAGAGACTTCATAACACTATTGATGACAATATTAATGATCAAATATCATTTCATCACTAAAAGCAAGTACAATTGTTTGGAAACAAATACAACAAGTTGAACGTGTAACAAATTACAACAACAATAATAAATTAAAATGAGTTTCTAGTCATCCTACTAGATTCCATTCATCCTCATCATCATCAATTTACTGCAATACGTATTAAAGTACATGTCAACAATTAAAGTATTGGCAAGCATACAAGTTTGATTACTAGCATAAGCATAAGACGCTTAAACGAATCCACATGACATAAAATTAATCCTAAGCATATCATAGCAATACTAGCATGAAACCCTGCTTGTCAACCCAAAGTTCCCTCTAGCGTAATCTTGTCGTAGCAATGACAAGACCGTTTTGTTTAACATAACATGACCTCAAGAATACGGTGGTGCGTTAATCCTATAGTGCTATGCATATTAAAGGAGGCTTGATCGAAGTTAATGACAAAGTATATCGTAAATGCGTTTCTAGCATCTTTGAATTCTTAGCATAACGTATTAAGCATGTATAACGGATTGTTTGTTTGTGTTTAAGCATAAAATATGTGATTGTGTGAGTTTGATAACGTATACGTATTGCACCCAAAAGTGTTAAAAATAAGAAGGGGTCATGTACACTCACGGTTTTGTAAAGCTTTCTGACTTAACCGAGAGTTGACGAGCGTTGAGATTAGAACACCGAAGTCACCCTATATGGGGGAAACGAAGGTGTGTGAGTATTCGGAGTTTGTAGGAACTTCGGATTCGGATTCAAGTAATAAAAGTATATATGCACACGAAAATATATCTTTCTAGATACTCGGTTGGACACTTAGTTTTGTATGTGTTTTCATGGGTCCTAACGTGCCCATTAGAATCACAAACGAGGAATAAAGAACAAAGATAATATAGCCTAAATTCATAACATCTAACCATACCCGGTTAGTATTATGAATTCGACTATATATATATATATAATATTATAAGTTTATGTAGTATAGTCCATCATGAATGTCATATAAGTCAAGCATGGAGGTAAGATGATTAGCATCCATTAAACCTCATTGTATGAATTCACCAAAGCACAAAGTTATCAACATAGTTGATAACCCCGTTGGTCATGAATGAAAATAAAATAAAGACTAACTAGTTCATCAAGTTGCCAAGTAAAATCAACCTGGGTGTTTCATACCCATCATGGCAAATGTTGGAGATGCGACTGAGTTGTGTTACTTTGAATCTATGAAACGACTTGGAATATCATAGTAAAACATCAAGTGAGTAGTGGAACAAGTTTTGGAAAGCCAAAGCTCCCATGGTTCACACCCTTAACAAAGCACAAATCTCGCCATATTGAAGATGGTGAGCTGGGATGGTTTCATCACTTGTAGGTCATCTAAAATCTTGTCAAAACTTGCACCACTAAACTCATAAGAATTAACCCTAATCAAGCTCCATAACCATATGTTCGGTTAGAGGCAAGATGGGTGTAAGTTTGAATAAGTAAACACAAGTTCATAAATGTATTTATAAAGATTCATCTAAAACAGAAAGTTTGGACCTCAAAATGGTGATGTTCCACCTTAGTTTACCATGGTAAACTTGTGGAAACACTCCTATAGGTGTTCCAAGCTTTCAAGTGGAATAAAAGGTGAAGAAAAGATGAAGAAAGTGAGGTAGATGCTCACTTTTGATACTAAGATAATTATGCTATAACTTGCAATTTCAACAAATTTGGGAGTGTTTTGAGAATGTAGGAGAGTTGGAAAAGTGAAAATGAGGTGATGGAGGCTTGTTTATATAATGTTGAGGTAGGGTTTAGTGTTAAAGAAGGTTTAAAGATGATTGGGGAAGAAGAGAGGTAAAGGAAATTGGCCAACCAGCTCAAGGGAAACAACTCGACTGAGGATAAGCAGCCTTGAAGTCACGCCAAGCCAGAAGGAGGGTGCGTGATGCGACGCCTCACTAGGCCATCCAAGTTTCATTTGTTACACTTTGGCCCCTAAACTTTGATTCCTTCTCATTTTATACAAAAACTTGGTAATTTTACATGTTTTCAAGTATGGAATGTGCATGTAAGTATGATTTGTGTATCGTGAATGTTCGTATGAGTATTTTCATGTATAACAAGTGTTGGCTTGCAAGTAAACACGTCTGTAACACCCCAACCGATGGCGGAAACATCGGGATGAGACGAAAACGAGATTGCTCATTGCTCACAACATTATTAAGTGACAATAATTAATTAAACCATATTTCATTTCACAAGAATTGTCAAAACATCAATGTAACCAAACAAAGAAAACCTAACATTTGCAAAGTCATAACAAAATTGATACGTCGACATTAAACCTAACGTCTAATTTGTGTGTATCTAGTCCTTGCTATATTGTTTTCATAGCATCATCTCCTTCAACCTGTAACATGTTTTAAAATAAAGTCAATGCAAAAGCAAAGGCGAGTACACAAGTTTAAGCATAGCATACGTATACGAATAAAGTTTTAACAATCGTCATGGCAACCAAATCTATACAAGAGCAATATCAAGGCATGCAATGCTAATAATCAAACCCGTAACGCAATCACGATGTTTTAACATGACCTCACGAATAACACGATGGAGGTGGATGCGTGAATTCCTATAGCGCTAAGCATGTCAAACAAAGGTTAAAAATAGTTAATGACTAAAGCACAGCACAACGTTTATCCCTAGACAAGCAACAAGTATACGGATTCAAGTAGTCATGTGTATAGGATTGTTTGTGCGTTTCATAAAGTTTAAGTGTTTGTGATTTTTGTATATGGAAACATGTTACACCCAAAAAGTGATATAAACAAATGTGGGTCGAGTGTACTCACAATATTGCATATGTTTTCCGATTGGTGATTCCGTGAAGAGTTGGAGGTTGGAGCTTCAAAGCTTCTTTTAAAACACTTAATGTTTTCTTTTAGAACTCTTAGAGCTCTCTTCCTTGCTTGGAAGATTTGAGAGAAGTATAGAAGTTGAGAGAAGAATGGGTGGAACACTTAGTGTCCTTTTAGAATTCTTGATTTAGAGAGATGAGAGAACTAGAGAGATGGAGAGAAGAATGGTGTGAAGAAAATGGTAGAAGGGGTTGGTATTTATAAGTTGAAAATGTGAAAAAGGGTGAAATATGATTGGTTAAAGAAGGTGGAAGAGGATTGAGAAGGTGATTGGTGGAGAAAGGAGGTGGAAAAAGATGAAATATGATTGGTTAAAGAAGGTGGAAGAGGATTGAGAAGGTGATTGGTGGAGAAAGGAGGTGGAAAAGGGTGAAATATGATTGGTTAAAGAAGGTGAAAGAGGATTGATGAGGTGGAAATATAATTGGTATATTTCTTGGTATTTCTTGAGTATATATTATGTAATTGAGTATATAAAAAGTATAAAAGTATAATTCAAGTATTGAGGATGTGCGTGTAAGTATTTATGCTTTTAAAAGTGTCGGTTTGCGTATAAATACGTATTTTAAATGATCGGTTGTGTGAATAAAATAAAAAAATATAAAATATGAATTTTATTATGATTAACGCCTCGAATTGTGAGATTGAAATTAAAATACGAATGTAAGGTTTCTAAAATTAGAATACGAATACGAACATTTTTTAAAATAGAAATACGAAGATACGAGGCGTTACAACGTATTTAATGATTGATTATATGTATAACACGTATGTATAAAGGATGAATTTCAAAGTCTTGGATTACAAAGTTGGAAATCAATACGAATACATGCTTCCATAAATAGAAATACGCTTACACTTTCTAAATAAGGAAAGTATAAAAAATGCGGAGCGTTATAAGTTTTATCTAACTTGAACGTAATATGTTGGGTCCCTAACTTGAACAAAGGTTAAATTTTTTAATTATATAACACTAGTATTGGGACCCCCGCGTTGCGTCGATGATGTAAAACCGTGAAATGACTAATGTTGATTGGTCAGACTGAATTTAAGAACCGAATAATAAAATATATACTTTTAAAAATATTTAAAATTATTAGTTTTATAACTAAAGTTCTATAATTGTAATTATGCTCAATTATTTGTTTTTATTATATTTTCCATCTAATTGATATCATTAATATTTACAGTCACAATCCTTTATTTGGAAAACTCATTACAGTCACAGTCCTTTATTTGGAAAACTATTATGTTTGTATCGGATTGCAATGGATGTCCTTTAACTTTTCATCTTTTATGTTTGTATCGGATTGCAATGGTTGTCTTTAACGTTAATAATTTCAGACACAATCCTATATTTGGAAAACCTATTACACTTTACGTTCTTTATCACTAACCAGGTTAAAACTTTAAGTTAAATATATTCATATATGGGTACTTTAGTTGTTTTACTTAATTATTTATAGTATTTAATAAATAAAATAATATAACATTAATAAGTTATAAAAACAAATATAAATACCCTTCTTTTCTCTCTTTCTCTCTCTAAATGCTTTCTTTCTCCTGCTCATCTCCGGCGAACCAAATAGCACCACCCCGGCGAGTTCCCCCCCTTCGGGACCAGATCTGAAGCATCCAACACACTTCTTCTAGCACTTAAATCAGACTAATTCCATCAAGTATGAACCCAAGGTTTTCAACTTTTGATTCGGTTAATTCCATCAAAGAAGGGAGTGAGAATTATGACTAATCGTGAAACATCTTTTGTAGATTTGTTTTTTTGTGTGTGTAGGACAATGATATGACCTATCCATACTACCTAATCCCAAAGTGAGAATTCACTTCAAAAACACTTTAGATGCAGAGAAATTATAAAAGGGCCAATAATAGTGTTCTCAAACTACCTTTTATATATACCACCAACAAGAGGAAATTACCTGAACATAAAAAAATGGACAAAAATTGAATCACACCCTCAAAATCCACATGCGTAGTTTTATCGCGAGGCGTGCGACTGACTATGACCAATCCACTAATCATGTTGAACAATTATTAAAGTTATTAAAAAGTATCACAAACTACACACGATTAGTGATAAAAAGTTCAAATGTCCAAAAACATAGTTCAACTAACAGGGAAACAAAATATTAAAAATTCAGACAATAGTTAAAAGCATAGTTGTTTAATAAACCAAAACAAATAGTTTAACGCAACCACGACACTCCAACGCAGGAAGCTCCCGAGTTGTACCTAACGACCTGTAAAGCATGCACAAATGTATCAACAAAGGTTGGCGAGTTCACAGTTTCAGTTTAATTGTAAAAGTAAGTTCATTTAAATACATTAGTTTATAAAACATGTTATGGGTAGCTAACCCATGGTTAAGCTACTAAACTGTGTGGTACCGAAACTTGACTGTAGTAAGTTGTTGTGCCCCGTATCAATGTATATCGTCATTGATAAGATGTCAAGGTCAAAAGTTCCCGCCGGCTCCCAGAACGGTGTGAGGTTTGTCGAACCTAATAGCGCTATCAACTTGTGACAAACGACAAATAACCGTTAATTCCGTACAATCTAATCACTATTCTTATTACATAATCTCATGTATTTAACGTGATTTAATTACGTTTCCTGAATCGTACAATATATAACAGTGACATGACACATTAAACATACTATAACATATATTGGTTTTCGCCGTGTCGTGAAACCAATCAAACTATGTCCTAAAAGTGTTGGTAAAGTGTTGGGCACACTATTCACGGTTATACTATTTATGTCAGCAAAATTTCTGAAACGAAAAAGAACATTGAATAATGACATACGAAAGACATATCTAAGTCCATTATATATATATATATAATATATATATATATATATATATATATAAACCCTAATGTGGAACCTGACTTGCAATAATACATACTTCCCGGTATAACACTTAAATCACGAAAATTTCCGTTTTGGCTATAAAAAATAACAATTTTAATTCGTTCGCAACACTAATTCAGCAATTCCGCGACTCCAGAATTATGATTAGATAATGACAAGTGCCTTAAAACACTTTGAGGATATCAAAAATGCATCTAAGACATTGCTTCCGGCACTACGACGAACAGTGCATAACTTGACCCGAAAGCGCCCGATTGTCGAACCGATGAAGGTTTCATTATCCGATAGCCTTCTACACTAGTCCGGTGAACTAGTTAGGCTTCATTTTGGATCCGAAATCCTTTCATACATCTTAGTGTCACGAAAATACAATCGATGAAATTAATCGTCGGTATAAAATATAATTACCGTTACGGACCCGATAATTACCCCCTAATAATGCAAGACCACCCTTAACTAATATACTTATATTAATTACCTTAATATCTATTATTTCATCACATTTTATATAATAAAGTTACACTTTACCCCCCATGTGGACCCCACACACCTTTCCTAATGATATGGATGAAGATAAGAAGTGATGGCCTATGAAGATTTTAGTTGATTTGTTGTGTATATATATATATATAATATATATATATATAATATATATATATATAATATGGAGAGGATCATGAGAAAACTAGAAAACTAACTAAAAAAGCATAAAAAACATACAAATTTTTTATTTTTTTACAATTTTTTATAAAAAATCGCTGCATTTTATGTATAAATTTTTTTTTTCAAACAAAAAAAAAAACTTGTACTGCACATGTGCACTATATGTGTACTACACATGTGCATTATATGTTTATGTTGCACATGTGCGTTATATGTTTTTTATTTTTTATTTTTTAAAAGTTTTTTTTTATATAATATATATAGGAATTTTAATTAAAAAAATCAAAAAAAATTGATAGGTTTTTTTTGGCTTTTTTAGTTAGTTTTGTTGGTTCTCTTATTTAAACTAGTTTTCTCATGATCCATCATATATATATATATATATATATATATATATACAGAGAGAGAGAGAGAGTGTGTGGGGAAATGTGTTTTTCCTAGAAAGTCTAGGAAGCGATCTGGGCCATCCGATGGGTGTATTTAATGGTTGAGATCATCTTGGTGGCATTTTGGTAATATGTGTGTCTTAATAATAGGATTATTTAATTAATTAGGGGTAGATGTGTCATTTAAGTTGTTTTAAATAAGGAAATAACTACCAATCATAAAACCACCTCAAAAAATATAACATTTTTTTCTCTCTCTCTAATCCCTCACATTTGAAAACACCAAATCATACAAAAAATAACGATAAATCAGATATAGATGTGTTAATGGAAGTGTGTTTAAAGCGATAAAATATAATGCGACGAACTAGTGACGGATTGCTAAAACACAATGTGACGAACTAGTGACTGACTGCTAAAACACAACATCAAGAATGCCAAAATCATATCAACCAGTAACTGATAAACACATTGTGATGAAACAGTAACTGGAACTAATAACTGATAAAACACATTGTGATGAAACCAATAACTGATAAAACACAACATCAAGAATGTCAAAATCACATCAACCAGTACTGAAAAACACAGTAACTGATAATACACATTGTAATGAAACCAGTACTGATAAAGCACAACGTGAACCAAACACAACCTCAAGCATGCCAAAAATTATATCAACCAGTAACTGATAAAACACATTGTGATGAAACAGTAACTGCTAAAACACATTGTGATGAACCCGGTAACTGATAAAACACAACGTGAAGAAATTGTAAAAGATTGAACTTCGTAATTTAAAGTAACTGCCCTTTTGAAATCGTAATGATTTGAAATTGTCAAAGAGATATATATTTCCATAAATATCTGGATAGTTAATTTTAGGATATAAATATTCCAAAATTAAATTAATAATCAAATTACCATCATGCCCTTTTGAATAAAAAACTAAAAGACACATGTTACCTCCATATTGCTCCTAGACTTTCTAGAAAACTTAGGCTTTCTAGCCAACTCCCACACACTCTCTCTCTCTCTCTCTATATATATATATATATATATATATATATATATATATATATAACAACTTCTTTCTTTTTTTCATCCATACATATCATAACTTTCAAACACCAAAAATCTCCTCCTTGCTCCCTTCATTCACGACTCCACCTCTACTCCATAAACCCACCATTTTCACTAATAAACACCCTAAATTAACCCATTCTAAGTCATTACAAGGTGATCAAAGGAACTTGCAAGCATGGAGGAACATTAGGGCTTTCTTTGAAGCTTATTTATCTTCTTAATCTTCACTTAAGCTTGTGCAAAGTTGTAAGATCAATCTTTACTATTTTAAGCTCCTTATGATATGTAGTTTATGAAAGTACTTGTTGATCATCTTGAAAACAAAGAAAAATCAAACTTAAAAACCCTAACTTCCCTTAATAATCTACTAAATATAGTTTATTATGTGTTGATTATGTGTATTAGTGTAAACTAGTTAGCATTTTGATGTTGATTATGTTAAAGTAAGTTGTTTAAGTGTGTGATCTTGTATGATTAAGATTATAATTGACGATTTAAACATTGTGATGTTTAAATCAAAACAAGATCGTCAACATCATGATCCATGAACTTTATTACAACCGAAAAATGATTTATTACATATATGTGACTTTTATGAAGAATAAACACCATGGTTTTCATTATGATCATCTTAAAAGTTTAGTAAACAAAGTGGTTTAAAATGGAGATCTTGATTAGGAATTATAATCAAAATGATGTCTTTAATGTCGGATATGTGACCTTAATCATCATTAAGGAAGTTTTAATGAAAAAGGGTTAAGCCCTAACCTTCCAAATATTTTATAAATACTTATATATATTTTACAAGATAAAACGAACATTATCTATTATATATATATATATATATAGGAATAAAAATATATGTATATACTTTGTCACCATCATAAGTGTATGTGTATAAATACATGTATATTGTGTGTATGTATTAGAGTTAGGAACCTACTAACTAAATACAAAGAACACACCATATATGAAAACTCTATAAACGCTCAAGGATATAAAAATAGTGATGAACCTTCATGGATATCTTTATCGGAAAATAATACACAAACTATACACATTTGAAAGACACTTATGTGTTACTTTAAACAAATAATCGGACGAACGAACAATTCGGACTACGGACGGACTTACAAAAATATATTCATAAGAAATGATATATATTTCAAACTGACAAATAAATTATTCGGTAAATAAAGGAATATATAACGTCACCGACAACAAATGAGCATATCGCCACCACGAGGAGCTACTACGACACTTGGGCGATTTTCAACACTAAAGTATATATATTAAAAGACTACGACGACACGTCTAAAAATAATATATTTTCAGACACTTAACGAATATATATTACCGAAACAAAATCCGAAAAAGTTGAAATGTATAAAAGTTGCTAAACGATTTTATATAAGTATATGAACATACTTAAAAATCCATACTTAGTAAATAATACATGAATGCAAGAACATAAATATTATGGACTCATGAAATTAAGTTAGGACATGCCCATTATATAATATACATGGGCAAGGCCCAATTATAAGAAAGACATGGGTAAAGTCCAATAACATAAATACATGGGTAAGGCACAATAACATAAAGACATGGACAAGACCCAATATCATAAAGACATCATAGGTCCAATAACATAAAGACATGGCCAAGGCCCAGTATCATAAAGACATGGGCTAGACCCAATGACATGGGCGATGCGCAATGACATATGAAGGGCGAGACCCGTTCATACAAGATTAAATACATGACAATGTATATATCTATACTATATATAATATGCATATCCGAAGGGCAGAAATGGTCATTTGCCACTTTTCAACATGTACAACCCTTTAAAGCATATGGTACAAGCATTTGAAGCTTGAGATCTTCAAAGTCTTTAAATCAAAAGATTCCTGAAATCTTGAGCGGGATTTACATTCCTGAAATCTTGAGCGGGATTTCAAATTTCAAAACACCCTTTATTTTCAAGATCTCAACATTCTAATCAGATTAAAAGTCTTGCTAATCAGATAACAAGGTTGAATGTCAAGCTAATGGTCAGTTCTCATGATGTTTTACAGCGTTCTTACAATTGTTTCATTAAGATCTTTTATTAAAAGCATTATTTGGAGAAGGTATTATTCGTTTGTTCTATCTCAAACCAGTTAGATTGAAACATATAACTAAAGAGATAATTGGTTGATCTTCAACTTATTACGTGTTTACAAAGAGTCTAAAAGAGTGGACAAGGTGGTGGGTTGCAAGTCAATCCAAACCATTTCGACCCACACTAAAATTTACCCATTCTCGCCTGTTACCATTTTTTTCTTTCCAAAATCACCTCATTAGCTGTTGTTTTTTTAATCATTATTGGAGGTCTATATCATCATTTTCCCCCATTAGGAGATTAGAGTCGTTGATCAAGTTCTCTAATGAACGGATGCAAGTATGTACGGTAACGCGAAGTTTCTCCAAAATGGTTATGCATTTGGGGTTGTACCTTATGAACTTATCTCAGCCAAGGACTCCATTATCAGAGCAAGTGAGCCTGATGCTGAACCGAAGGGCCTTGTTGCCTTTGGTGCGTTCTTAAATTATACATACTCTTTTAACTAATATTATTTTTTTCATTGTTTTGTTTATTATGAGATGCTGATGAGTTCAATATTTTTGTTAATGGTTTTATCTTAGTGGCAGCTGGTGGCGGGGTATTGCAGTTGGTGATGCAACTGGTGGTGGCACTGCACCGGGGCGGTTGTCGTTGCGGAAACAAAGAAGGAATTAATGGTCGAAGAAAAAGAAGAGTCATCACCGATACGGTTCTTGGTGATGTTGAAGATACACATGTCAAGTTCCTGCATAAAGGTGGATAAACATGATGTTTCAAACGAGATGGTGAGATCATTATTTTGATCCCCATGATTCAATGAGTGTTAAAATCAACAATGATGAGGAAAGTAGTCATACAGTACAGCGGTCTTTAAATACCGACACTCCATTTGCTGAGTTTTATGATGCTTAAGGAAGGTAATAATGTTTCTTTGTAATTTGTATAAATATAGTTAGGGTGGAAATGGGTTGGCTGGGTAATGTCACATATTTTCTTATTGATAAATGTGATGATTGGGAACAAGAAACAGGCCATTTAGAAGGGTTCCCCACAGGTAAGGTTTGCTCCAAAATCTGTATGGCGGGTCCAATAGCGGGTGAAAGAAGAGTATTATTTACACTAAAAATACCAGTTTCGTCCGGTTGACCAGATTGTTTTAGTTTTCCTATACAATACTAAGTGTCTAATATGATTAAGAAAGTTATATTATCTCATTCCTAACCCAGTAAAGTGGTTTAGAAGGTGAATTATCCATTTTATAATACACATTGAACGACTTTTATCCTGCTGACCCGTATCTTGTAATCTAACCTTTTATTTTGATTATACAGGTCCGACCAATTTATTTGCTAATAAGTAGTTTTATGTTTTTTCTTTTGAAGATTGATGATGGATTTACAAGATGCTCCTAATAGAGCAAAGGTTTTAAAGGTTATCCTCGTGAAAGAGAATTTGTCAACGGATGTAGATTTGGATGCAATTACAAGCATGACCGACAGTATCCTGTTTAGTTTTAAGGTTAAAGCTTTAGTTTTTTTTGTTTAACCAACACAAACTAATGTGACATGTGCTGACATTCTGGGGCTTTGGCCTTTTACCTCTGATAAGTTTGTTCAAGCTTTCATGATTATGGAGTTGCATACAACAATCTTTGATCTTCATCATTTCATTTTGATATGCAATGTTATTTTACATTTAGTTTAATTTCTGAGGATTCAGGATTACCGGGAGAGGTTCACATTACTCTCCTACAATTAATAATAAGAGATATTTGCAAGGACACCCTCTGGTGGGCCCAGGACTAATCAATACACGGTCGGTAATCTTGAAGGTGACTATCCACAAACTCTCGAAGAGGTAATATATTTATGGATTCTGAGAATCTTTTTAACAAATGTCTAAAGTGGTTCTAATATACATTGACCATTGTTGTGTTTTTCTTTGTAAATAGGCTTTGACTTATTCAGATTACTTAAACATCTAACATGGCCTGAAGTACTTAACTTTTGTCTGCTGGTATGTTGAAAAGAATAAAGCCAAACACCGTGCTTGCCTGAAAATGATGAGGTGCATATTATGCTCTCTTTTTACTAAATAAATAGTTGCGGTTTAAACTCATGTACGTGATTGGATGTGGCAAGCTTTAACTGAAGTACTTAAAACGAGGCGATTTTGGCCGTGCTTCATCACTAATGGACCGAATTAAAAAAAACTTAGCTAACAGTGAAACGTGTCAAACAGGTCGAAAGTCACCAAAAATGTATTTAAATGGCTGAACTTAGTGCCCTGGTTATTAGATAAGTTTGTTTTTTTTTGTGTTTCTTGGGGTGAAGTAATGTTAGCCTATTTATTGTATAAAAAAGGACACCAAACACTACTTGATTTTAATGTTAAAATTATTTGTAGATTAAAAAAGAAAAACAGCACTACTTAACCTGAGTAACACCAAACCTAACAACATTTATGTGTTATACTCGAGTGTTAGGTGTTGGTTATCGAAAGTCGGACAAAGTATCATTATGTATGAAAAATTTTTGGGTTATATGTTATACTCGAGTGTTAGGAGTTGACAACTTCACAAAAGTGTCTAGGCATGGTGAGGTAGGACTTGGGAGGGGGGTTATGGGCATAAAAATGGAAGGTGGAGGCACTAAAAAGGCCAGGGTAGTCATCTGGCTTTAAAAGCCTTCCTGGTTAGTCTTCCTAGATTTTGTTCTTCTTTATTTTTGGCTTTTTGATCGAACACTTGTATGGGTCACTTGTGAGATATGGTGTTTTAGCTTTAGCTTTTGTGACTGAAGACTTAGGTATGGATAAGCATGATGTCTGCTTTAGCAATCAGGAATAGTATGGATCACCAGGGTTAGTAAGGAATATAAGGTGTCGATGTATCAAAACTAAAACTTGTGATTATGGGGTAGAAAGTGTAAAATGGTTAAATGTGAAGGTTTAACTGCCAATTGAAAATGGGAAGTCACTCTTGTGAATTTGGATATGTTGGTACAAGAGGGTATGCACCAGGTACAAGTTTTGTTTTATTTTTTATGCGAATGGTTGTTTGTTTGTTAAGAATAAAAAAAGAAATGTTACTTTTTGGTCAATAGTCATCAACGAGTCAACCACAGTCAAGGAAAAGTTTGAATTTGTAAGGGTGGAAGTTTAATTGCCAATGATAGTGACCAATTTTGAGTGATTTCTAGCAACACATGCTATATCAACATGTATTTCTGCATACCTTTTAGAGACAATGACATATTAATCTCCTCTTTGTTCAACCTTCAGGTTCAAGTACATGCATGGAATCTTAACGAGCATGAAGTTTATCGCAACTGATCCTTTGTTCATACCGTAGTCATGGTGAATATCTTGCCAAAAATCTTGTGTAAATTGCATTCGTACTCCAGTTCATAAAATGATTTGATTGGCCGCAAATGGTCTCAGCAATGAATTATGATTTTAGCTTATTTTTAATCAATTTGTAATAATCACGGGCACTCATTTATCATAGTAGTACCACTTAAGTTCACAAAATGATCTACTAATCACATGGGTCAATATATTAAAAACTTCCAAATATGGTTATTGTCTATATACATTGTTGTTTATGATGTTGTCGAAAGCTTGGCATTTCCATGGCGTTGTGTGTCGGGCAGGGGATTCTTCCTAGCGTGGGGGCAATTTGGTTGGTGATGTGGTGCGAGTTGATTGGTGGTTTGTGGTAGGAGGTTTATGATTGGTTAGGTTTTATTTTTTCATAAACACTAGGTCGGGCTCTTCCGCCCAACACCACCCCGTGCTTTTTTTACCACGCCCCTTGCTTGTGGCTGTCACATGGTGCTTAACGCTTCATCTTCAAGCCCATCCTTATGGTATTACAATAGTAATCTGATTTTTATATAAAAAGTTGAAATCATATGGATTAGTCTAAATGCATTTGGGTGTCGACCCATGTGATCCATGTGACACTTCTTTTTTTCTTTCTGGGGTTGTTTGTAGTCAAAAGTCCCAAAATATTTTAGTTGATATGTGTTAGCTCTCCTAATAGTTACATTTCTTTAAAAAAAAAGCGAAACAACTTTAGTTATGATTGGAATTTCACAATTCATTCAATGAATTTACAAACACGTGTTCAGTTCTATCAAAATGTATCTACTGAAACTCTGTGCTAAAATAATGAACAATCTCGAGGTGTTTTGTGAGAGTATGACTGTCAAATTAGTAGCACCAATGTTGTAATGAGTAGGCAAACAAAACAAACAATAGAAGTATGTAACTCTGGTGATAATAATCTAATCCAATAAATCTTAATAATATTATGAGAAAATAGTATTACACCCAATGCAAGTAGTTGATACATTTTTTATATTATATTATCACTGTTATTTTCTTATTCATGCGTGGAAGTATTTTGAGAATTTTAATGTTAAATTATTAATTGGTTGAGATCTGTAAGGCTCATGTTAGACCATATCAATATTATGAATAAGAAAACCAACATACGTATTATACAATATATCACGAGATAATTGATAAACTAACAGAAAACAAGTATCGAATTATAAATTATCGCTGTCGCCGAAACGCGTGGTTTCATACTAGGCACATGACCGGAGCCTTATTGCCCCTTGCATTTGAGGCGCGCTTTTTTAAAACCAAGTGTAGGAATGTAGAAATTAGCCATCAACCATGATGTAATGCACATTGTCGAGGTACTGTGAATGTCTATGATCTGTTAACAATTTTATAATTATATCAGCTTGTATAGCTCATATGGACCTTAGTTAGAGTGGCATTTGAGTTATAATAGAAAATGATGTCTGTGAAGTTGACGTTTTCTTGTATTGAATATACATTTTCCTTTTTACATTATATGTTTGTTAATTGAAGTTACGAATAAAGAATTGGGCTTTTGTTTTGTTTTTAGTAGTATAAATATGCACTTGGGAATTGCTTTGAATTGGAAGAATGGGGCGGATGAAATGGTCTATAATGGCTATAATCATTTTGAGTGTCAAAGGGAAATCACGTATGCTTAGCATCTTGTAAGTTTAAATAATATTTTCCATGTAGCCATCGTTTTATAAAGTGAATATGAATAAATGATTAGATCCCAATTATTTGTTTGGGAAGACTATTTGAACCGATTGAAAACGGTCCCTGCCATGGCTGTTATTAATGATTTTGAACATCCTTTTGAGACGAAACCGCCTTAGTCGAGTTCATCGTCGATTGTTAGCTATACAGTTTTGCCAACATTCATTTTCATAGTTTTCAGTCGAAGTAAAACAAGTGTCCAATCATGTCGGATTTATCTCTTTCGGTTGCTATACGGAGCACTTGTATCATACTTTCATATTGGTACTTTAACAAACCAAACTGACAACGTAACGAAACAAACCGATACCAATGGCAATGAGTACCGCGTCACAAATTATTACATTCTTTTAAAACTCTTTAAATCCCCATGACTGGTTTTGAAGTATCTTAACCGAAAATTTAGATTTTAGTTATGACCCAACTGAACTGAACCTTTTCATGCACACCCTTAGAATTACTAACAAGTGTTGTGTTTTCCATTGCATCGCGAATTTGGTTTTGGTTATGGCTCAAAACCGAACCGCCCCGTACATCGCCCTAAACTCACCAACCTAAGTGATATGTTTCCCGCCGCATCGCACGGGTAAATGACTAGTATATATATATATATATGTGTGTGTGTGTGTGGAAATATATATAAATAATAATCGAACAAACAAACTACCAACACTATAATAACATTAAAGTTGTTCTAATATGATAAATAAATACATAACAAGAATTCAAGATGAACAACTTGTACGATGTCCAACGAGACCTAAGTGTCTAATAAAATTCGTACACATGTAGGTTACACACGTGTACCAAGTTTCAATAGTACGACTTATGGAACGCAAAACAGGGAGTTCATGTCCCTCTTTTCAAATATTTCAAAGTTTTGTTTTTAAAACAGTCGAGGGGAAATACATGTCATAACAAACAGTATGTTAGCTATAGGGGTTAGATGATAACACGATCAATGCGCGTAAGTAGGATGATGGCAATAGTAACCATTAATCACTTAGTGACCAAGGTGCAAAAGGAATAGACCTATCAACTTTGAGGAGCGCTCCACTCCTAGTTTGTTACCCTTTAGGAGTGCTTTTGTGATCCCAATTAACGTCAAGAGTTGTCTCGGTTTGGTTACTTAATAATGGCACATATGTCAGGGTGCTAGTTACACACTGATAGATCCTTAAACTCCATAAATGCTAATAACATACTAAGATTTCATTATTGGATTACAAACAAGACATGTCATACGAAAACAATAACTGCATGAACTCGCCAACTTTATGTTGACTTTTCAAACTTACATGTATTTAAGGACGCAAAACTCGAGCCGGTGAAAAACTACGGGAAGTGGGAGTGAACATGACAACAAATGCCTTTCTCGAGGATTTGCCTCTTATATCCCAACCTCATATGGGTATATAGGGTCAAAACCTCAACATGCTTTTATGACGAAAACAATCTTTTGACTCAAAGTGTGATGTAAATTAAAAACTAAATTTTGGATAACATTGTGAACTTGTTTGAAACTTGTAATCTCACTTTGGGTACTTGTGAATTTGTGTCGCAAATCAATATATATATATATATATGGTATCGTTGTTGATTTATATTTGTTTACATGATTGGATGCAATGATTACCTCATAATCACACGATTGCGCTTCCGTTACGACCAGGGTGTGATACAACTAATACCCTGTTTCCCAAACCCGACAACTAATCGGTATAATGTGTAGGGACTTTTAGATAGATTTTCGTTTAGTACACTATAGACATGAAAAGTAAACTACGGTATTTAATTAGAGGTATTCCAATCCAGGAATATAAGGTGGTCCCAAATCCAGGGATAATGTGGTTCCCAAACCCGGGAATGCATGCTTTTAGTAAATGTGTGAACTCACCTTAGATTAGCTCGACAGATAGGTTATGTGAGCTAGTATGGTCAACCACGTCCTATTATGGTTACCAATAATATTAGGGGTTCTTTGTGTAATTCACGCAAGTCCTACATGTATCTTGCAAATAACATGCGTACAGGTTGTCACAAATATATTACCAAGTAGTTTTCAAGCACATGTTCACAATATAACCTACAACGTGCAATACACCGTTCATACAACCATTAAGCATGTGCAGATATTAAAAGTAGCAAGTTCGACACTTATAACTTTAATCATGCATAACAAAAATGACAGAAATTAGGTTGTTTTAGGATGCTCGTTTTCCATACTTTCGAGGTTGCAAAAATTATAATATTTTTATGTGACGTGTCCCTCTAAGGGTTGGCCTTGTGTTAAATTTTTAGAGTCTAACTCTTTACAAAAAATTTATAAAAAATCATTTACTAAGCAGCAATCAGATT
The DNA here is from genome assembly GCA_947069175.1 of Scalesia atractyloides. Lineage (NCBI taxonomy): Eukaryota > Viridiplantae > Streptophyta > Magnoliopsida > Asterales > Asteraceae > Scalesia > Scalesia atractyloides. The sequence continues at coordinate 72,849,909 of CAMTDV010000025.1, read as the reverse complement.
TGTCACTTTCTGACTAATGTAATTCCAGTTGTTGCACAGACACCTAAGACCATCTATAGTATAAATTTCATAGTCTAACTCTAAATATTTACCAAGTTATGACTTAAAATATAACACGTAAAATCTGCAGAAAAATACAACTTTGACTACTGAAAAGAAATAATTCGTTTAAAATATCAAACGACCTCCAAAAATTATGATTCCAACGCCATTAGAAGAGTACTTCGAAATACCATGTTTTAGAGTCAAGAAAATTTAGTTTTCTTTATGTTATGACCCCGTTATAGACGATTAAAGTCGGCTATAAATGTTGGGCAGAACCTTTTTCGTTACGCGATCCCGCAAAGGATTATCTAGCGAACCAGCGACACATAATCATTAATCACAGTAAGTTATAGGTTGTTTATAGGGATATTTACATATATCCCCCTACTAAGAGCCTTTATTACGTTTTTTACCCAACTCTTAAAATCAATTACATATTTCCCCCTTCTTCTTGTGAAGTTACCATTTTACCTTTTTTTTAATTAATTGTTTGACTAAAATCATTGTAGTTTCCCCATATATCTGATTCCTTTCACTTCAAATCTCGTTCATCCACTTGAAAATCTCTGCAACCATTTCTTATACAAATATATACACATACATAGTAGATCATACATCATCGATTCATGGTCGCCCTTGTGTAAACCAGCCATTGCCACGGTGAGCCATAAAAGGGGCCGTCGGAACCAATTTTACGTACACGCAAACGACGTCGCAGCCGTTGGCTTCGACCACCAACCGCCCCCTTGTCTGGCTGAGGTAGAAACCCACCTGAAACCAACCTCTGGCTCTGGCTCCGGCACCATCTCTTTGAACCACCTCCTACGTATATGAATGACATAGTTCTTTTTCCGACTAAGAATTTCCGAAGTATGGTTTGGTTCTCTTGGGGTGTGCCGACGGTAAAGAGAAACGAGATAGCTTTGAGGGTGACAGGGTGTTTTCCTAGGTTTTAGTATGTGTGTAACTGTGTATGTCCTTATATGTGGGTATATATTTGATCAATTGATCTAAAAATAAGAAACCATGAATCTGAATCTTAATTGATAGCATAGTTGAATATATTTATTCAATTAGTTATTAATTAAAATGATTAATATTAGTTAATATTAATTCTACAAATGAATTTGATTTTAGTTATGTATTTATAAAATATTATAAATATAATAAGAGTAATTTTAATGAAAATGGATAAATATGTAATATATGTTGTTTAGGAAGAAGAAATATGTAATTGATTTTTTAGGTTGGGTAAATATGTAATAAATGATCGGGGAAATATCATGCTAAATCACCAAGAATTTAAACCCTAATTCATATAATTATGTCTATGCAAAACATAATCAGTGACACCAAACCCCCATTCTTGCTCTTTTATGAACATAGCACTATAAATTATCATCATAAACATCAAAATCATTAACACAACAGGAAAAACACAGATTATAAACAAAGGACAATGCATCAGATCTCACATGAACTAAACATAAAAACTCAAAACACGGTACCTAGCGATGACGAGAGTGTACTAGAGTCTTGAATTTGAAAGATTGAAGCCTTGGTGCTCCCTTTGATCATCCACAGTAGCGTGAGTGAGAGGGAGGGGAATGATCGCAGGTTGGTGAGGGTTGGGTAAATTATGAGAGCCACGCAACAATTACGTAACATAATAAACAAACTGTTGGGCGGTTTGGGTGGTAACTTGGGCCGAAGGTAATAAGTGTGTGGGCTGCTTTCCTTGGGCCACACCTCATACAAAACTGGAAGCGAAAATATGGTATGGATGCTAAATTAGAGGAGTGAAAAGGAAAGGAATTGTTTGGTGATTTAATAATGATAGTGCTATGATATTATGCATGCATGCGTAAACATACAAAATTATGTTGGGCCGATTTGGCTACTTGGGTTGCACACATCAAGATATTTGATGGCAGCGGTTTGTTTAGATTCACAGTACATACATATATTATTATTATTATTATTATTATTATTATTATTATTATTATTATTATTATTATATTTACATATAATCCAACTAATTATAAAATTATAATTAGTCAAATCAACTAATAAAAAGGGTAATAATGAAATTATGGTTCGGGTCTCGTAAGTTTAGAGTTACACGGGTGGTTGAATCGACAAGCGAAACAGGTGTTCTGGTTCAAACGGTTCGGGTTTCAACACAACAGAGATTTGGTTTCGAATATTCGCTTGCATAATATAAATTGGATAGGTATATAGTCACTTTGTCATACAAGTTCATTCGTTGATATACATAATGTACGTATATGACATTATTTATGAAAACGAAACGAATGGTTTTCACCTCAAAATTACGGGTTGTCACGCTGAATCTCAATGCTAAATCCAAAAAATGAATTATTTTCTACAGAACAAGAAGAGTGTGGTTGACAGTGTCACGGTTACAACAAGATCCGAAGGTTGTGACCCGAATATAAACTAGGGCTCGAACTCAAACACCACCTAATCACCGTCGTGTACAACCACTCATACCCGACACCACTTCCCGAGCCAAACCCCACTCCACCAAACACCCCCACCTCCCGTCACAATCACCCCTGAAACCCTGTGCTGCCGCCATGGCTCCCCCACCATGGCGTTGGCCGGCCATTTACTAGAGAGAGAAAGAGACATGAGAGAGAAGAGAAAGATAGGGGATAAAGTTTTGGGTTGTGTGGATGTTAAAATGGAAGGAAAAAGAAGAGAAAGATGTTATAGAGTTAGGATCTGGTGAATTTGTTGCTGGTGGCTGGTTATGGTGGTGTTGGATTTTGTGGTGGAGGTTGGTTGGAGAGTAAGATATGGCTTAGAGAAGAGATATGGTTTTATGTATGAGTAAAATTACAAATCTACCCTTGTGTGCAAGGCACATGTTCATAGTTGACTTACAAATTCAACCTGGTTAGTTATAAAGGATGTAGGTGTAATGGGTTTTCCAAATAAATAATTGTTATTGTAATTATTCAAGTTAAAAGGCATCAATCGCAATCCATACAAACATAAAGGACGAAAAGTGTAATTTACCCTTAATATTTTTATTTACATTCACCAATATTACTATTCTATCTATTTTAAACTAAAATGTCCACGGATTTCCATAGACGTCCTCTAAACTATCATCATATTGCAATTTAACTCCCTTGGCTTTGCTTCCCTTAAATTTTCATAAAATGGTAATTTTAGTCGTTAGATTACTACGTCATGTTACAAGTTTTACAAATTAATCCCTCAAGTTTCAAATGTTCCAACTTTACTACTGAACCATATACAATATATGTTTTTAACCTTTTATTTTCTTCAATAAATTCCGTTCGCTGATTTCTTTTTTAAACAACTAATTTGTGGTTGACTTCCTTGAGTTTCTAAAGTTTGAGTTTACCCCTTTCGTTCATTTACTTAAAAAAAACTAACTTTTTACTTGTATTTAGAAACGAGTCAGCTCAAATTTAATATGTTTCGTGCTTATTTTATGTACATTTCGGTTAGTCACGTTTCAACGTAAATTTTGTATCAAACCGAGTGTGGTTAAATAAAATACATTTTTATTTGACGGTATAAATATGAGTTTCTCTATGTTTCGACTACTAGCAACGTAAAACGAGGAAAATTATAATTATATTATCATCATATATCTATACAAAAAACCATAATTGTTGATGTTTACACCTGTCGACTTTGGTCCTTTCACTTTACAAAACACTCATGGTCGCCCTTTGATGTGTATTTGTTTTCTTTTTTCCTATTGTGGTTTCTATTTTTTTAAAGTTATAATAAGCCCCTTTTGATTACACGTGTTAGTTATTTCTCTATACATGCTTTATGTTTTTTTATACATTACGTTGTTATAACTGTACGGCATAAATTCGATTTACTTTACGTTTTGATATAACCGCAATGCTTGTATAAGTCACATTGAGTTGAACCGATTACGTCAAAACATGCATTTTCATATGGTTAACGCATGACATAACGCTTAGACTAATCCATTCAATGTTTGCAACGGACTCGCGACGCATCGCTCGCATGTCATATTACTGGTTTATGTATTTTCGGATGTTATTAAAACAATACATATACAATATAATTTTACTTTACTGCAAAAACCCAAATATACATATCTATTTGAGTAAAATGTAATTTGCGTCTCTATGCTTTAGGAGTGCCGAAAAGTAGAGTCCCTAAAAGGAAAATTCCGTTGCCTAAGTCTTTGCCCTATAAAAAACGCTACACATTGAGTTCCTCCGTTATGGATCCGTTAGTTTGACTGTTAAGTCGAAGGGTATTTTAGTAAACTCACCATATTAAAATTAAAAAAAAAAACAAAACCTAAATCTAATTTGTATCATCTACACATATCAAACCTAAATCTAATTTCTATCAAGAACCCAGATCTTCAAGATCTTCATAAACATCATCTTCTTCATAAAAAGTCTTTATAAACCCTAGAATTTCAAGACACCATATCTCCTTCAATTTTTTAACCAAATCAAGCGGTTCTTAGGTGCAAATAGTGTAACTTTTTGAGACGAACAAAACCCACTGAACAGAATTTTGAAATTAAACCGTGTTAGGAGATTTATGGGCATCTTTGTTCCCAAAATTTGAAGCTTTTTGGTTGTTTTTTTCAAACATCATCATCAATTCATGTTCATCATCATTAGTTCATCTTCATGTTCTTCTTCATCAGTAAATTCCAGATCTAAAAAATCCATGAAAAATCTTCAACAACACTAACCTCCAGATCTGAAAAATCTTCATCAAAACACATGAGTACCAACACATGAAAAATCAATATCATCATAAAAAATTACCAATTGGAAACGCACTGATAATTTAAAATATATTTACCCACATTATCATCACACTTTCATGGAATAATCGCTTGGATATAAACACCCAAAAAATGTCATACAAGAATGCACAACTCAGGAGAACTGTTTTTTCCAAAGAGGGTCATATAAAAATATTAAAAAGAAAACAAATTGCAATAGGTTAAAATTAATTATGCGACTATTATAATATTGTATTTACGTTACATGTGTATATAAGATCTATGGGAAATTTTAGATTTGAAAATTCATATTTTTGTGAAGATTTTGTATGTTTTTTAAGAAATCTTAATTTACTATTGAATAAACAAAACATCGAAAATTATGTTATACAACATTTGAGTATTAGAATCCAACTTAAATGAACCATGAAAATTTTGTATGCTTTTTAAGAAATCTTAATTTACTATTGAATAATAAAAACATCATCAATTATGTTATTCAACATTTAAGTATTATAATCCAACTTAAATCAACCATGATTACCTTAAGCATGATTATAAATACAACACCAAAATCTTATGAGATGAACTAATGAAGATGAAATGGGGCTTTGAACAAATGATGATGGATGAATGTCATTTAGTATAATAATAATAATAAGGGGTAAAAAAGTCTTTTTACATTGAGGATAAGGGTAAAATGGTCTTTTCAATCAACTAGACAATAGAGTTTGAATTAGGGACTCAATTCGTAGCGAATTTTAGAGTACATGGACTCAGACATCCAAAAATTCAAAATAGGAACTTAACTTGACAGCATCCCTAAAGCACATGAACGCAAATTGCATTTTACTATATCTATCATCGTCACATATGTAGAGTACATGGACTCAGACATCCAAAAATTCAAAATAGGGACTCAACTTGAAAACACCCCTAAAGCACAGGAACGCAAATTGCATTTTACTCTATCTATTATCATCACATATGTAGCCGATAGATTTACTAGTGTTTTATAATTGTTTTCACTTGAGCTGTTTCCTTCGATTTTCACATAACATTAATTTTTCACTTTCCAATTTACACCACTCTCCTTCTATCACATGAACCCTAAAATGGCCTGCACTTAAGATATATTTCGCTAGAAAAAAAACCCACCAACCAACATGACAAATTGAAGGCAACTTACCTAGAAAATCACGATGACGATTATGGAGATGGAATATAACGACAACGACGAGGGAAAGAGGGACGAGAAGAAGAATAGAGAAGGAAGACTTGCAAGAGAGAACAGGGAAGGAAGGAAGACTGGCCCAATGTCACACCCTCAATTTCCACTTGCGGAGTTTTACCGCGAGGCGTGTGAACAAACCAGAATCTGAAACACTAGTACGTCGAACGACTCTACCTGGTTTGTTAATACGTTTTCCAAAATCGTTCATTGTAGATTTTATATCAATTACCAATATTTAGCAGAGCATTATTTTTAAAGTTTGAGCGGAAGCATAAATAAGTAGTGATGCGGCGCCAACACAAACGCCAAAACAAATGAAAAATCTCAAAACAATATTAATAAATAAGACTCGATAAAGATGTCTTGTTCAATGCATGTGCGTGCACCTAGAGCTCCTAGCGTCCTGAGAAACATGTAAAGAAACAAGTGTCAACATTAAAGATGAGTGAGTTCACAGGTTTTCATAAATTCGTTTGTTCGGTTATAGTTTGTTTACTCCGTTATCCCCAACCCGGGATAACATATCAGTTCCATTATTCCAATCCCGGAATAACAAGTTGTTGCTTCCAATATTCCCAACCCGGAATATTAAGTTGTTGTTTCCATTATCCCCAACCCGGGATAATAAGTTGATGTTTCCAATATTCCCAACCCGGAATATTAAGTTGTTCCGTAATTAAGTTCAATATTAATGTATATAGGTAGCTAGCCTAAAGTCATGTCACTAAGTGTTCGCGATCGAAGCTGACAGTTGTGCCTCCGTTTTGCCAGGCCTATCACATGACCATGGCGATGTTAGGCCAATCATACACCCGTTGACCATACCCGGTCGGCTAGCGCGACTAGCTCGGATGGGGCTCGTCAGACCCAGTAGTACTACTTATAATTCCCCCGCTATTTAACCCAAATACTAACGATCCGAGGAGATTGTCGAGGACTTAAGTGATAAAGCTGCATAGTGACCATAACATTACATTAACATTAACTTAGTTACCGTATAGTTATGTGACGTTAAATTCGTATAACGTAAAGAGATTGAGTTTGAGAGTATATACATGTTTCTCCCCCTGTTGTTTAAAAACCGGATAAAGTTAGGGGCCGTGAACTCACCTTTATTTGCTCGGTTAGTGTGGCAAAGATGTTATAAGAGATGGGACCGCTAGTTGCGTCCTAACAAACCAATTAATTCCACGTCAGTGTGTAATCACACCAATACAAATTCCACACACGCAATTTACTCACAAAGTGATACACACAACCAACATATCTAACACTCAAACATGCATGCAAGTATTCTCATATAATTATAGTAATCAAACAACTTATCATGAACACATTCCAAATCCATGCAACACTTTAATGCATAAAATCACAAGTTAACAACTTTCTGCTTAACACTCAATTATTCAGCTGTTTTCTAGGATTTTTATAAAATAGTTCCAGCATTCTAAAAATTCCCATATTTTTACAGTAGGTGACATTTATACCATAGAAATTTATATAATTTTTCCAAGTCCTAAATCTTTACCAATTAACCATAAATATTAATTCACTAAGCTGCAGTCAGATTTACCGCTTTCTGACTGCAGTCCACGGAAGAATTTATTTAAAAATCACTGATCGTCCGATTAACAAAATTCCAGTTGGAGTTGCCCGGAAATTTCTATACCTAGTTGCTGTACAAAAATCATGACTCAACTCTCTACTGATTTTAAAATCTAGCTTGATAAACAACCAACAAAATTCCAGAATTTTCACAGCTTTAGCTACTGAACTTGTTTAGCCCTTTAAAAATATCAAACGACTTCAGAAAATTATGAATCCAGCGCCATTGGATTCCTTATTCAAATCTCTACGTTCTAGACATCAGAAAATCTGTTTTTCGACAACTAACGACCGAGTTACAGCCAGATGAAATCGGCTGTAACTTTCACTCAGCTTCCTGTTTCAGCATGTTATTATTATAAATCGTGTAATCCCGTTCATGCGATTAATCTAGGTGATCAAGAACTGATTTCTAGTCCTAGATTAATACTAATAACCTATCCATGCAACCCTTCTCAATAACTTTAGTTTTTATACACAATCCACAGCCTATACAATCAGCTTTCAATATAACATTCAATTCGGTTTAAACACTCCGCAATCATACAATCATCTAACGCAAACATCATTAACAAATCAGCTAGTTTAACATTCGTTCAATCATGCTTGGCAAGCTTAGGTGCTCCGACAACTATCATACATATAAACAAAGATTAACAAAGCCGATTTCATTCAACAATTATCGTCCGAAACAACTAACCATTCAAGCATAGATATATCCGAAAACAACACACTCAAGACACGTATATCCGACTATGATCTAGCAACATATGATAAGTTTTAGACTTTTAATGATAAGGTAATCGAACCGTGAGTATGTTAAGGAATCCAGTGATCAAAGATTGCTTGCAACCGAGAGATCCGTGACCGAGAAAAGGGTGTAGTTCGCGACTGGAAAGAATAGTGGGCTGTTTGTGGCTGAGTTGATAAAGGCTCCGGCTGCTGCTTGCTGCGACCGAGAAGAGAAGCAACTTCCTGCGATCGCAAGTCTGCTGCTGTTGTTGCCGCGACCGAAAGAAAAGAACAGGAAAACTGTTGCTTGCTGCGACCGAGATGATGATGAGGGTAAGGCAGCCGACGGCAATGAAACTCTAGGGTTTTGTGTGTGTTTTTGAAGGAAGGCATGCATGTGGGTTAGTATATATAACGCAAGGTGAAGGGTTACGGTTTGGGTTTGGGTCTTGCGGCCGAGAGATTAAGGTGAGTTAGTTTGATTTGGATTTGATCTCGCGGCCAAGTCTTAGAGTGGTTTGGTTTTGGGTTTGAACTCGCGGTTTTTGAACTTGATCTCGGCCGAGAGTGTTTTGGTTTAGGGTTTAGGTTTGCTCTTGGTTTGGATTCGATCTTGGCCGCGAACTTGACTCTAGTTAAAGTTTAAAACTTGTTAACTCCTAGGGTCACCATGAATCTCTTTGGTTCGTGTCGCGGTTCGTCGCGGTTCGGTTCGTGTACATATCTACAATAATTACTTTATAACTAAACAATTACACAAACACTCATCACGTATTCATTCCATGCACGTTTAATACTTAGCACACATATTATTCGACAAGTGTCACGTGTAAGTTATCCGAAAAACCCGGGATATCACACCCAACCGCTCACAAAATATCATGTTATGCCGCTGACCACCATCAGAACGTGTCTGCCACCATCAACCGGACCGCCCATGCCTACGGTCGCTGGTTCGGCGAGTCGGACTAGGCGGTCCGATCTGGCCCCTGAACCATTGCTTTATACTAATCTATTTCTTTTTTAAACCTGCTCAATAAGTTTTATGGCTACAAAGCAGTTATATTATGTAAAGTCGCGTATTTTGAACTTTCTATGTTTAGAAACTTGTATTCATATTTCATTTCCAATTTTGTAATATGTTCGATCATAATGGAAATTTTTATTTATATCAATCATGTTAAAATCATACCTATGTTTTATGCAATCAATCATCAAATACGTGCTTACATGCAAAGTCGAGACTTGTTATACATCTGAATTATCAATCACATGTGCACGCCATTCATCACATAATACATACATACATACACTTCCCATACTTGGAAACATGTTAAAATGCAAGTTGGTGGCATAAAATAACGTAATGAACAAGTAGAGGGGCCAAACTTGAATAAAAATCAACAAGTTTTGGAAAATTGGAGCACCGCGTTGTGCGGCCATCAATGCCTCCCACGCCCCGCGATGCGAGGGGGCATAATCCGCAGAAGGTTGTTTCCCCCAACCGGATTTCATCCTTTTCCACCCCCAATCACCTTCAATCTTCACAAAAACTCTAACCCTAATCAACCACTATATAACCAATCCTCCCACACCTTCATTTCACTTTTCCCACACCCAAATCACTCTCATAACACTCTCAAATTACTGGAATTGCAACATTTGGGCAAAATATCTTCAAGTTCAAAAGTGAGCTTCCAACTCACTCTCCCTTCTTTTCTTCATGAATTTTTGCTTCAAACCTCTTGGATAACATCAAGGATTGATATCTAATGTTCACCACGGTGCAACAAGGTGGTACAATTCCAAATTTGATGTCTAAAAGGGTTACTTTTTCTATTTTTATAACTTGTATAACTTGTGTGTGTTCATGTTCATCATATGGAATGTTTGCACCATTCTTGTTCCCAACGAATCTCATGTTATGGGGTTTGTGTTGTGGTTTATTCCAGAATATTAGAGTTACAAAACCTTCAACATGGGATGCTCTAAGGCCCCAAGTGTCACACCCCAAAAACGTCGCAGTGGAAATACAAACGTGGCGGTGACGGAGGTTGGTACCCATAAATTTCTTACTGGACTATGCAACATAATTTTGGACATACAACTTAACTAAAACACGAGTTTAAAGTTTAGAGTTTAAACGTAAACCACAACCACATCATTTTTGTTTGATCCTTATGGATCTTAGTACACACGGTCCCAAAAGTAGTTTTAAAAGTTGTCTAAATATTATTTATTAAAAACTTGCATCCCTTACCACAAGACATGCCAAAATCCCGAAGCTGAACTCATGTACCTGAAGAACACGTAAAATCAAGTGTTAACACAAAGGAGGGTGAGTTCACATATTCAAATTATGATTAATTTATTTAAGGAAAACTTTCTTATTATGAGTTTTATATTAAAAACATCCATATATAATATAGGAAGTTAAATTAATTTCCTTATCAAATTCCATGGGTCAGTTCTCTGATCGGAAGGGTTTTCCAAAACCTTCGACACTAATCATTTTCCCAAAGTTTATTTATATATTAAATTTCCAACATCAATTATACAGATTCGTAAGTTTGCAAGACCTGCGAGGTATATATTAACAACAAGGGTATAATCAGCGCTAGACAATAACATAATATAAAATCGTCGTTTGACTTGACACGGAGCTACCGGCTATGACGGGGTGGTCGATGTAACGCTTCGCATTTTGTACATTCCTTATTTAGAAAGTGTAATCGTATTTCTATTTATGAAAACTTTTATTCATGTCTTGTTCGTATTTCGTTTCAAACTTTGTAATCCGAGACGTCGATCATAATGAAAATTCATACTTTATTCATACTTGTCATACATACAATCAATCATTCAAATATGTGTTTGGCATACAAATCAATACTTATTATACATGCAATACTCATACGTTACAACTTTATACTTGAAATACTCGAAAACCAACTAAAATACGTAAAAACAGCCCCAAACCAACCCACTCGTGCCAGTTGAACCCACTTCACACGAAGTGGAGCTGACAACAACTTGTTCCTATAAGTAAGTGCACACTCACACCTTCAATCTTTCTGAATCTTCACACTTTCACACTGAAATTTTTGGAACCTTGGCAGATTATTCTCAGTCCTTCTAAGTGAGTTCAGCTCACTATTACCTTGTCATTCTTATAAGTCTTTCTTCCTTTTTCTTTTGTACCAAGTGTAGAAGCTAACCAAGTTCATTATCCTCACTAGAATTGGACTTATGATCCAGCAAGTGTAAGAACCTTGGGAGCCTTGGCTGCCCGAATTAAGTTCCATACCTCACTTGAACATTTTTATATTTAATTTATGTATATTCATGACCAACCGAGTTTATCAACTATGCTGATAAACTTAGGGGGCCTTTGGTTCGCAGGAATTTAATGGAATTTAAGGGAATTGGAATCTGAATTCCATCTCTTAATATGTTTGGTACACAGAATTTGATGGAATTGGAATCTCAATTCCAATCTTCATGTGTTTGGTTGACAATGGAATTGGAATTGGAATTAGGCATGAATTCCTTTAATAAAGGAATTCAAAATCCTTCCTATATGTGAAGGAATTAAAGTAAATTCATTGGAATCTTCGACCATTTTGACCCGTACGTTCGACCATACCGTTTCGACCAGAACCGTTCCAACCCGAACCGTTCTGACTCGAACCATCTGACGCAAACCATTCCGAAACAAACTGTTTCGATACGAACCATTCTGACGTGAATCGTTCTGACCCGTACCATTCTGACGCGAACCGTTCTGTACCGTTTTGGCGCGAACCGTTTCGACGCGAAACTGTTTTCACCTGAACCGTTTCGCCCGTACCGTTTCTTCGTGAATGGTTTTGACCCGTACCATTTCGACACGAAACGATTCGACGCAAACCGTTTCGACCCGTACCGTTTTGAACCGAACCGTTTCAAACATGCGGCAATTTGTCAAGAAAGAAGTATTAAAGTGGCTCGATGTGGGTATCATTTACCCCATCTCTGATAGTCAATGGGTGAGTCCCACACAAACCGTCCCGAAGAAGGCAGGTATTCAAGTCGTCAAGAATGACGCAGGTGAGGAGGTAGCTACCCGGCCGGTAACCGGCTGGCGGATCTGTATTGATTATAGGAAGTTAAATCATGCTACTTCTATAGGTCATTTCCCCTTACCGTTTATTGACCAAATCGTGGAAAAACTAGCCAGACAAAAATTTTATTGTTTCTTGGATGGATATTCAGGATACAATCAAATTGCTATTCATCCGGAAGATCAACAAAAGACTACGTTTACATTTCCCTACGGCACTTTCGCGTTCAGGCGAATGCCGTTTGGATTATGTAACGCCCCCGCCACCTTTCAAAGGTGTATGATGAGTATCTTCTCGGATATGGTGGGGGAGTCATGGAGATCTTCATGGATGAATTTTCCATTTTTTGGGTCATCTTTTGAAACTTGTCTAGACCAATTAGAAAAAGTGTTGAAACGATGCGTTGAAACAAACTTGGTTTTGAGTTGGGAGAAGAGTCATTTCATGGTTCAGGATGGGATAGTGTTGGGACACGTGGTGTCAAGTCGTGGGATAGAGGTAGACCATGCAAAAATCAAAGTAATTTCTACTTTACCATATCCCACGAGTGTTAAGGGCATTAGATCATTTTTAGGACACGCGAGTTTCAATAGGAGGTTTATTAAAGGGTTTAGTGACATTTCAAAACCATTATGTAACATTTTATTAAAAGACGTGCCATTTGACTTTAACGAAAAATATGTAATGATGCTTTTAATGTTTTGAAGCAAAAGTTAGTTGAGGCCCCAATTTTGCAATCACCAAACTGGTCACTTCCATTTGAAATTATGTGTGAGGCAAGCGACTATGCGGTTGGGGTAAACGGATAATGGTCATTGACTTAAAGCCGTTTTTTGATGGTAACGAAAGGATAAAGGAAGACAAGGAATTGATGAGCTTCTTGGCGAGCATTCCGGTCTATGAGGTCGACTAGAAAGGGCCAGTAACATATTTGTAGAGTTTTGTATATTTTAATTGTTTGAGTTTGTGAGTGTTTGTTAGTCGTTGTTATGGTTCATATTAACTCTCTTGTGACGTGTGACGGTCCGGAAACCATGGACGAGTCACGAAGGTGCAAGGTATGTTTTTAGATTTGTGTATGTGTATTGGGGACAATACACTTCTATTCCAGGGGTGGCAGGATCCTTTAAAAACCGAAAAATTTCACAAAAAGATTTTTAATATTTTTAGGTTTTAATTAGCATAGGCCTCTTTTGTAAAAAGTGCGTGTATTTGCCTATATTTTCAAAAAAAAAAAAAAAAATCAAAACTAGCACTTGGGGGTGGCGTCGCCGACACACCCCGGTTTGTGGCGTCGGGCTGAAACTCGCGTAGACAGTCTAAAACAGCATCGAGGGTTTTTTGGTTTTCCAGCTAGCGTCGCCGACGCTTCCCCGGTGTCTCGGACGCTGAATTTTGGCTTTCCATTCGTTTTTAACTTATCGGGTCGCCGAACCCGTTTTTAAACACCATGGACGAGTTTTGAACCATATATTTGACCCAACCCTATCCCCATCTGCATCTAAACCTATTATCACCACAACCCATCTATCTTTCACTTCATCTTCTTCACAAAATCTCCAAGAACCCTAAACCTTCTTATCTTCATAACTCCTTCAATTCTCAGCCGATTCAAGTGATTCTTGAGCCAAAATCAAGTAGATTTTTTAGAGAACAAAACCCCCATCTTTGTTTTCAGTAATTCTTGCTTATTTGTGGGATTTTTGAGCTACAAGTTTTGGGTTTTCTAGAGTGTGTGGAACAAATCACTTGTTTTTACATTCTTTAGAGTTTTCTTGCTTCTACATTGATAAAGATATGAAATTTACAAACTTTTGAGCTTGATTATCGTATGGTATGTGATTTCTTCCGAAATTTTTAAGCTTCATTGTTTAAGAGTAGGTTGTTCATGATATGCTTGTGATACATTAGCTTGAATAGTGGGGTAAAAACATGGATTAGGTTATAATTGAGCATAGAACAAGTGTGGGGATGTGATTACACCCACTTGTTCATATGGTTAAGTATGAACATTATGATGAACATTGTTAAAGAATCTTATAGATTTAGGATTGAAGCATGAAAGTTTGATTCTTGTGAGATGTTAAAGTTTGCTACTTGATGAGTTTAAAATTGGCTAATTTACATCTAGAGGTTAAACATAAGCTTTATCATCATGGTTCATACTTAGAGTTGAATTGTTTAGAGGTTTAAAGGGTGTATTCATTGTTTTGTGGTGTTGTTTTGTAGAGATGGCCAGCCGTAAAAGATCTAAGACTACTGATGCAAAAGCTTCATCATCGAGTGGCGTGCAAGTTAAATGGTAACAACGATGCAACTTGCCGGATATAGAAGACATGTTATTCAGGCAAAATTGGGATAGGTCCCGATTTGATGATCCGAATGTCGGGGCTCAGTGGGAGCAAAGTCAGAAGACACCTTTGTATCGGTTTGACAATAAGCAAGTCGAAGCTAATTTGTGGAAATTTAAAATGTCAAAAGTGAGTGCAATAGACAAGGTGCGTGTATGTGAAAGAGTAGTTAATGTGGAAGAGTTTCGCCAGATTGGGGTTACCCAAAAGTTCAAAAGATTGGGTTGGGAACAATTTTTGGATTGGTGTGAGGGTGCGACTCCAAGAATTTATCTAAAATCGGTGCCAAAGTGGTACGCAACATTGCATTTAGAGCACTCGGACGAGCACCTTAGTAGGTGGTGTTTAGTTGGTGATATAGGAAAGGGCCAAATGACAATATGTTTTGACACATTGAACCGATTGCCAATTTTGACTCGTTGGGCACCGATGGTTATTTTTACTATGATACAAATCTGTTTTGGTAACCAGAGCTAGTTCAGGCGGACCAAGTTAATATGCTCGTGACCACTTTTCCAAATTACACGACGGGTAGATATGACCGAATTCATTTGTCCTGTGAAGGGAAGATTCTACAGAACATTTATGTGGAGAACGTTATGGTTAAATTGGGAGACAACGGGAAGTTGTGGATGTGGGATCTCCTCATGTTGCACGCCTTGCTTGTTGGTACACCCAAGTTGTCATGGCGACACATAGTCATGATGAACATTTGGGACACAAGGAACCAGTATAAGAGGAAGATGATTCCTTATGTTTGTCTCATTAGTGTGATGATCTTTCAGCAAAACCACCTTTCCGACAATCCACTGTGGGTGGTCAAGGGTATTGATACGATTGATTTTGCTCAGCTGAGATCGGGGGCGAATATATATGTGGAGGTTCTGAACAAGAAGGCAAGAATCGTTGATCGAAAAATGGGATTTCAATTTGAGTATGTGCAAAGGGGTGAAGACGAAGAAATGGGCAAAGGTGATGAAGGAGGTGATGAGGAAGAAGAGGAGGAAGATAGGGGCGAAGGCCCTCTAGGCAAAGGTATGCTCGGCGACATAACGAATCGTCGCACACAGTAGCACAGTTTATCAACAATAGACGAAGAGCAGCCTACGCCAGTTATCCTCTTGGAATGCAAGACACATATGATAGCGTTTCCGCGGTTATGGGGGAAACCGTGAGTATCATGAGGAGAGCGACAGTGGGAGCGGAGTTTTCAGGCCCAATACCAAACACATTGGGATGAGGAAGCCACCCATCGGGCTAGGATAGAAAAACATTGGGAAGAGCAACAGAGATTTCAGGCTCAACATAGAGCTCAGTGGGAAAGGATGGAGCAGCAAAGGGCACAGGAAATAGCCCAAAGAAGGGCTTGGGAACAAGAGTAGATCATCTCCGTATAGAACAAAATGCTTTATAGGGTCGCTATTGGATGGCGATAGGTACGTATCAACAAATGGTGGTCAATAATAAAAAGGCTCTCCATGACCAAGAACGGCATATACGGGATTACATGGTCGGATTGCCTTATAGCGAGCACACACCGTGGACTAACTTCGAGAACCTACCCGTGCCCCAAGGTCCCTCCGACCCATCTCCCCATTGGCCCGAGGCACCGTGCTCTAGTTTCCTCCCACCACAGCTACCGACACCGCCAGAAGGGGAACCTGGTCCCCTTGACAATTGGAGGGAGGTGATGTCATCCCTCATGGGTATTCCTATAACCCATACCCGCCAGTTGACCCGAATGAGCACTATCAGAGATAGGCGAGGTATGTTTTGTGTTGTTGTTGTATTCTTTTCCTGTTTTAGTAGATAGTTTTCACTGCTTTCCTGGATAAATGAACGTTGGGGTATGTTCTCTATATAACCCTCACGAGACCTACTCGTCCTCCCGAGCTATCGGAAGGTTTAAAAGGGCTTGTTGCATCAGCTAAATGCAACCGTGAATCCTACGAAAGTGAGTTAGGTATGTTGTTATTGTACATTATTTTCCATATAAACAAAGCGAAATAACGTAAGGCTTGGTAATGTTTTCATAAAAGTGGTAGAACTAGGTAACTAACAAATTTTGATGGTTGTGAGAAGCATGCTTCTACACAAGGGTTGAGTTTTATAGGTACATCATGTTCGTGAGACGACCATTTGGTTGAAGGATGAAGAGCACACGAAAGACGAGCTCGAAAATTAGGTGCATACGTTTCTTTTTTACTTTGATTCTTAGTTAGTAATAAGTGGAGTGTAAATTGTACTTTATGTTCCGGGGTGAAATTTTTGGGAAATTAGCCGTGTCACGTCCCTTGTGCGTTTAAAAGCTTCATTCTTACACATTGAGGACAATGTTGACCTCAAGTGTGGGGATGGGGAGAAAAGTTTTCGATTTTGTCCCGTTCATTTAAACAATGCACATTGAAGACAATGTTAATCTCAAGTATGGGGATGGGGGAAAATTTCAAAAAATTTTCAAAAATGTCTTTGTTTCAAGCGATCTAAAAAGAAAGTAACTAACTTGATGAGGGATAACACGACCCATGTGGTCTTTTGTTAAAGTTCAATTTAATAGCATATGGGTATTTAGTGGATGGTTATTTGGGAATAATCCGCCTAAGAAACCTGTAATTTGTGTGTATCATATTCCATACCCTTTATACGTGAGGTTTGGAGCCGCTTTTATACATCAAATATACATATATTTCTTTGTTTGAGTTGACCATTAGTCATGTATTGTATAACTTGCATCTTTTGATACGTTTGAGACCATAACTGAATACAAGCACGAGAATGATTAAGGCATTTGGTAAACCTTTTCCTTTTACACCATTTATTTATCCTCACCCGAAATCTATCCCTTAGTCGCTAACTTTGAGCCTAAACCTTTCGTTTGACCAACCCATTTAGCCCTTAACCTTTAAACCTCTTTTAACCCATGTGATGAAATTTGATTTTAGGATTAGTTGTTTGTAAATTTGTGTTTCGTAAAAAAAATCAACAAAGTTGCAAAAAAGAACAGAAATCATTGAGAAAAATACAAAAAGATGAGTTTGAGTTGTACAATAAAAGGCGAAAAATTATTGCCTCGTAATTGATATCTATAGTTCGTTTTGTTTAAAGTAGTGGTTTTGTAATAAAATGTAACACCCCAAAAAGTTAATTGTGCTTTTGTACTTTTAATCAAGTAGAAACTTAACCTAGTTAAGTTGTATGTAAAATGCTAACTCAAGAATGAATCATACCTAAATAAAAACAAACACATAAGTGGAGGGACACACTTTTGTGTGTCTGGATTGACCAGAACAGGAAGAAGAAAAGGGGGAAAACCCCTTTGATCAAAATCAGTGAAATTGGAAGGATAATAAAAGGCCAAACTAATGCATGAATCCAAATTTCTAATCATCTAAGCTTGTTTATTAAAGTGGTAAGTCGAATTTCTTGAATTGATGATTTGTAGAAAGTGGGTTTCAACCCATCCATGAGTTCATGTGAGAAATTGTGTAGTTTTAAGTTAGAATGATGCTATAGAACAATAATTATGCTTTATTTTGGTCATTTGAATGATTTAGAGTAAAAACCCATTCGAAGTAGTACTAAGATGTATATGATGATCATAATGCAATGTAAATGCAAATGGGAGTAATCTTGATATATAATCTTGTATGCAATAGTGAAATTCTAAATAAATTGATGTAGAATGAAAGATACATGTGAATCTTGTTGATTATGATAATTCATGATATGAACTAGTAATAAGAAGCTTAGAATACTTGTACTTTGTGCTTTGTTGGTGACATGCACACCAAGTGTTTGATGAAATGCCTTAGTTAAAAATTCAGCAATTTTGACATTGAACCATACATAACAATCATGTTTCGAATGTGTAAATGAGATATGTGTTAAGTTTTAAGATCTTTAATCAAAGGATGTATGTAAGTGAATATAAGATATGAAGTCTAAGTATAAACGGTTATATATAGGTATAAAGGAAGAAGGTTCGAGTCACTCGAAACAACAAGGAGATCAAGACCGAGGTACGCTACTTGTACATTTAAAGTTTTTATTGTATCTTTGCTTAACGCTACATATTGCGACAATCATAGTTTTAGAAAGAATGGTCATGTATAAGGCCTTATTGAGAATGGGTAGAATGAATTAGAATGAAGGTGTAAAAGAATGATCGTATGGGAATACACCATGAATGAAATTAAGCAAAGGAGTGTTGATAATTGATAATAAGAGAACTTGAATGTTTATGCTAAATGTATGTTGTTAAATGGTTGTGAGTTGGAACCCTTATGTTAGTGGAAGGTATTATGTTTGAATGTTATTAACCCTTGATGTTGTGTTATAGGTAAATCTCAAGTTTAGATGGTCATGCTTCACTCGGATCGAACACACTTCAAATGCCCTTCAAGCGCTTCCGCAAATTTTGTAAAGATGTTAACGGGTCAAAATACTTTTTTACAATTAGCTTATGTTTAGTTGTTAAACTTTAAACTTTAGGTTGTTATGTCTTTTGTAAAATCCTAGTTAGTTGTAAATGTTTTAACGCATGGTTTTCGTATGAATGACTATGTTTCCTTTTCATAATGGTATGCAAAAAGTTTAAATAGGTTCGTGACCATGTTGTCGATAAAGTAATGAGTTTTGATCATAAGAAAGTTGGGCGTTTCATAAAAATCGAATTTTCATCATCTTAGCCACTTTCAAAACATCCTATTTCCTACCCTTTGCCTAGCCTCATTACAACCCTTTGAAGACCTTTTGACTTGTGCTTAGTGTTCGTGTTTGGTGGTGGATAATGATTGAGTTGCAAGCCTATGCGGGTACGTGTTATAGTTGGTTTTGAGTGATTATTTTCAAAAGTGCTAATACATCAAATTAGCCAAGTTATAAATCGAGTGGAGTGAACATTGTGAGGGATGTGTATGACTTGTGAGTTTCAAGGGCGGGTTAATCTTGGATAACCATTTTAATATTATTAGTCTTATTTGCTAAATATTTTGAAAATTGTAAAAATCTTGAGCCGGATATGACATTACACCTTAGCTTACTTCTCGAGAATGGGAAGTGTATTTCTCGTTCGACCCACGTGAAAGTGAAAACAGATTTGCTTGAGGGCAAGCAAAAGACGAGTGTGGGGATGTGATACGTGTTTAAAAACCGGTGCTATGATGTGTTTAAGTTTGTGTATTTACATAACTTTTAGTTTTGAATAGCCTACTTTTGATTATAATTGTGTTTTGCAGGTCTAATGGAGTTTAAGGAGCTATTTGGGAGCTATTCGGAGTACCGGGAGCAAACAGGATCAACCGGAAACGCGTGAAACGAAGAACCGGAGAAAACCAACTTGGAAAGGGCGTCGGCGACGCATCGCGTCGGTGAAAATTGGCGTAGACAGCATAATATAGCGTTAGTAGGAAAACGATGTTTCCAGCCGCGTCGGCGACACGGCCTCTTGCTCTCCGACGCTACTTTGTTCTGTTTGTTGCGTTTTGACGGGTTTTAATGCAAGATTTGACCATTCTTCCACACTTACGCAATTTTAAACTGAGAACCTTTACCTTGGAGCCAAGAATACCATTCCTTGATCCTAGATCATCCCCAATCCATCAAATCAATACCGAATCCCCAAATCGATCATCTTTGCATCCAATCCAATCCATCATCACCATCATTCAATTTCTCCATTTTCACCATAAACCCTAATATCTCATACAAGGCTTCGAGATGTCAAGATCCAAGTTTCAATCATCTGGTGATCAAGTTCCTTCAACCATGAGCAGGCTAATCACCTTGGTTTCACCCCGGTGTAGGTAGTTTTTAATCTAGGGTTTTCATTTGTTTCTTGATTTAACTTTGTGACAACTTGTATTGGTTTTTGAAATCATTAACAATAGTTTGCATTTGTTTCGTATTCGTAAAATGTCGAACGATGATAAAGTTATGACTTTGCAAATGGTTATGTGTATTTATGCATTGTTATGATTAGGTTTTACTTGTTGTGATTACAAAGTGCATTCTCGTCCGTTCTTCGGAGCGTTGATAGTTAATGGCACCTACGTCACGGTACACTAAATCCGTTAACCACTATACAATTGAGTTAAATCTAAAACTTGTAGAACCCTAGGTTGGCAATTGTCAAAACCGCGTGTGAACCCTTTTTATAAAATATTGTTTGAATCATTACTTGTGTTTTCGTAACCATAATCAGTTCATTCATAGTAGTTAATCAAATTTACAAACCACGTTGGTTAATTCCAACATACTTTCAATCAACTAAAATAAATTTAAATAGCAAGCTTCATAAAATTGTGACATCTTAATAATCAATCTAGTCCATACGTAAACCATAAACTCTTCACGGATCGACCCCTTACTACCACTAACACATTTGTTAAGGGTAATTCGGGCTTATAGATATTATCTTTGACCGAAGCGCGACAATCCGATCATATATATATATATATATATATATTGTCATAAGCGATAAGATTATTTACATTTATACTTAGTTGAATTCATGATAATAACTGATTCATAGTTAAGTATTATGACCTAGACTAATCTGCCTTGTTCATAGATTCATCGTTCAATAGAACTCATTGTCGAAACGGGGATGAAAGGAGCTACATTTTTCCAGAACTTCCAACTTCGCACGAAGAGGTCTGTCACTTCGCACGAAGTGGACAGTCACTTCGCACGAAGTGTAGAAATCACTTCGCACAAAGTGGCCAGCCCCTTCGCACGAAGTGGCATTTTTCCACGTTTACGTTTTTCGTACTTTCTGATTTAAAATCTGAATCCTTTGCAAACTCTAAAAACACTCAACACCTCCGTTTCCTCGTGTAGGGTAACTTTGGTGTTCATTACCTCAACTCATCAGTTCTCGGATTGCTAGGAAAGCTTGCAAAACCGTGAGTATACTCGATTCCCCTTTTTCTTTACACTTTTGGGGTGCAACATATATGCTTATCAACCCACCAAACCACAAAACTTTATGCTTAATTAATCACAATACAAACATTCAGTCATACATGCTTAATACGAATACTTGAAACTTATTCATGCTAGAATCGAATGCTTTATGCTATGTCATTAACTGTGTACAAGTCTCCCTTAACATCTATAGCGCTATAGGATTAACGCACCGCCCGTATTCATGAGGTCATGTTAAGTAAACAAAATGCTCTAGTCATTGCTATGATTAGATTACGTTAGCGGCAAACTTTGGATTGACATGTGTAGTCGCATTACTAGCATTGTATGATAGTTGTAAGTAACGTTTATGCCATGTCGAATGTTTAGACTTTTTATTATCTAATATTGAAACTTGTATGCACCCCAATGCCTTGTGTGTTGACTATACTAATATACGTTGCGGAATGTGACGACGATGAGGATGCATGGAATCTAGTAGGATGAACTAGAAACCCATTTTTAATTAGACTCATGTTGTACTTGTATTTTCAATTTTCATTGTGGTACTTTGATTATGTTGTTGTATTTTGTTTCCAAAATTATGTACCAGAATTCTAGAAATGAAATGAAATATTGTTTCTTTAAATACTTGTCGCAAATTAGCCTTATGAAGTCTCGAGCAATCTATTTCGTCGCCCCGATGATTTCGCCATCGGTTGGGTGTGACACTCAACCCGATAGATCTATAAACAATTCTACGCATATCGATATTAATGATTAAACGCTAAATTCGCGCAAAGTTTCACATAATGGGTCAATTATAGTGCCTGCCTCATGAACAAAATATATATCTTACTAAAATGATAAATTTAATATTTCGTGTTATACGAATTCCCTGAAGTCCGCACCGATACATAAGCCTTTTCTGATATTTACTCTCTTGAGATTAAGCGAATTCGTCACAACGTTAGATTTAAACATTTTTAAATCTATACGGTCGTTTCACCCCAAACGTCGTAATCCTCCCCGTTTCTCCCCGAAACTTATATATATATTCATCAATCCCGTTTCTCCCCGAAACATATTTATATCATTCATATTTCTAAAACCATGTTTTTCCTCAAAAACATAACATATTATTTCCAAACCATATTTTCCACGAAAATGTATTTATAATTTATTCAAAGGCGTGTTTTATACAAAAAACGTATAATTATCCTTTTTAAGGCGTGTTCTTCTCCCAAAACGTTATATAAAAGAGTAAACGAGGGTTACTGAAACTCACCTTTGGGTGTGCTTTTATATTAGCATAATTCCACAATTTGGTCTAGACGTCCTAATTTAAGTAGGAACTATTTAATAAAGCAATTATTCACATAATTATAGTTTTCTCCAATACTTACATTTTCATTAATGTTAAGATTTCTCAAAAGTCTTTATTTTGATTATTTGCGTATTTATATAAGTGTGTTCATATATATATATATATATATATATATTAACTAAGATTTTCGTGACTTGAACGATTTTATTGGTGATCCTCATTATTTTATATTTGTTATCACATCCGTTTATAAGCAATATATCTACGATTTGTGCTTCGTAATATATTTACATAACGTGAACATATTATCATATATCATAATACACGTATCTCGTCAACGCATTATCTACGATTTGGCCAAAGCGCGGTGTTTCGATATCTCAGCTTCTTTTTGTTGGAAAAGGGGTGGATTCGGTCAAAAAAGTGGGGGGTTTTGGTGGGTTGTTTGGGTTGTATTTGGTTGAGGTTTATTTGTTGAAAATTATGTAGATTTGTGTTTGTTCTATAAAACATATATTATAATTTTTAAAATAAATTTATAATTTAAAAAGTCCTTTAAAAAACAAATAATGCCTTGAAGCGCGACATTCTTTTCTCTCCGGTACATCATGTTAAACGCTCCGTTTCTTTATGCCATTTTTTTTATAGATGTTAACCGATTTAATTTTAATAGATAACATGAACATGTTTAATTACCTTTGAGTGAGATTTTGAGAAGGGGTAATGCACTCAAATTAAAGCTATATGAAAGATCAACTGCATAAATATATAAAAAGTCAATATGTACATACAAAACAAACAAAATGTCTAATACAAAATAAAAACACTACAAACTAAAGCTAGTGATCCTCTGGCGGTGGAGATGGTGGCAGTGGAATCTCCGGCAACCCAAATGAGTAGTGATAGCCATGAGCGTCTGAATAATCCACGTATGCTGTCGATCAGAACTTCGGAGGCACCGATCGAAGTCCCGAGCCACCTCCTGCGCAGTCAGGAGGCAGGTCTGCATAGACGTGCTGTGGGTACTGCAGCGGGTGTGGAGGTGGCAGCGGTGGTGGCGGAACTCGTCGTCAACGACGTGATCAGCCAGAGGCGAATACGGAGGTGGAAGCGGAGGTGGAGGTTGAGCCATCTGAGCTGAGCCAAACCAGAGCTTCAAGCTGAGCTTGCTGAGCGTAAGCTGAACAGCCGCAGGCGATATTACTCTGTCCCTAAGCACAATAACAACTGGGATCACCTCCGGCAACGGCTCTGGCATAAAAATCTGGTAATCGCGCGTCCGAAACGCAGGCCAACGTCAAACGTGTGCGTCAAACCCATGCTTGATACTGACGCTCGGCCTAATCTAGTTGACGGAATGGCTGCGGACAGCAATGGGTCACTGTTGGGCACGATCCTTAAAGAGCGCGTGATGGTGGTAACGTAGGACCCGCCGAAGAGCCTATCGCGCTCCTGCCTATGCTAAGCGGAAGCAAAGTACTCCGCCAGGGATGTAGTGAGCGCGCACGACTAACGCCGCAACAGACAATACAGAAAGAAAAGGTCAACCATGTTGACCTTGTGCCGGCTGTGAAACCGGGGCACGATCGATGAACCATGATGCGGTGAAGGTATATGTACAGGGGGTCTACGATGGCGGAGGCTTTTTGCGAGAATTTCCCAAAGGAAACCTCGCAATAGCCTTCCTAAAACAAATAAGGGTCTGCTTGTTTAAGGCTCTAACCCCCTGTGTGTAAATATCTGTATCAAGCCCGGCCTGGGTGTACAAACCTGAATGGACAGCAAAGTCCCACAGACTCATCCCAAACTCCTGGTTGGCCAGATGGAAGGTAATCTCGTGCACCGATGGTCTGGGTCCTCTACATAATCATCCGGAAGCGGCGCGTATATAAATGGAGATATAAACTCGATCGTAATCTCACGATACGAGTCCTCTGTCGCAATCTGAAATAAATGCGTAAACGGAGTGTCCAATCCAACTATCTCCCTCGCACTCGCGGCCTCCTCCATGGTCTCTAAAAGGTCCCAATCAATCCCCACATGTGCCCCTATCTCCAAGGTGCGCAGCCTCGCGCACCTCGTATGCCTATCTGTCGCCAACGAGAAAGTCAGATACGTGTGACCATCGAGTATATCAACTGGGGGCTGCTCCTACTGCACCTCCTGATCGAAATCCATATCCATGTCGAAATCGATATCCATATCTGTGTGTTTAAAATACAAATTTATAAACAATTATTAAAAACAATATTTAACAAACAATTATTAAAACTAATTTAATAACAATTTTTAAAAATAATTATTACAATTTTAAAAACAAATATTACAATTTTAAAAACAAATATATTTAAAAAAAAAAGGAAGGGCAAAGCGTCGTGCTTTGGGCTAAGCGGCGCATTTTGCCCCTTCTGTTTTTGAAAAAAAAAACCAGCAACAGCCCTAAATCGATCCAAAACACAAACAATTTATGGAAACTAAAGGATCTACATAAACGGGGACTAGTAATCGCACCTTATAGCTTTTGAATCGTCCAAAATGGTCTTGAATCGGAGTCGTATTGGCCAAGTATGTGAAATCGCACCTTTTAGTGTGTGTTTTTGTATGTTTGGTTGAGTTCAAACCGAAGTTGCCCCACTTTGGTGTTATACGCAGGGCTGAACGCCCCGTTTGGGCCAAAGCAGGGTGTTTTGGGTTTCATATTTTACATTTTGACCCAAAGCGCGGCGCTTTGCTCCTTCCTTTTTTTAAATATATTTGTTTTTAAAATTGTAATATTTGTTTTTAAAATTGTAATAATTGTTTATAAAATTGTTGTTAAATTATTTTTTAATAATTCTTCGTTAAATTTTGTTTTTAATAATTGTTTATAAAATTTGTATTTTTAAACACACAGATATGGATATCGATTTCGACATGGATAGGGATTTCTATCAGGAGGAGGTACAGCAGGAGCAGCCCACAATGATATACTCGATGGTCACACGTATTTGACTTTCCCGTTGGCGACAGATAGGCATACAAGGGCGCGAGGCTGCGTACCATGGAGATAGGGGCACATTGTCACACCCCGACCCGCAGCGGAATAAGAGTCGGGGCATAATTGGGTTATCACCAAAGCTCATGATGTTTACTAAAATGTTTCATATTTATTAAATTCAAATTACAACTTAAATGTTCAAATCAAATCCATACAATTACAAGGAAAATGAAACTAAGTAAAACAATCCAAAGCTTAAACTGATTTATTCTTCTAAGCCTTCCTATGTGTTTCTTGCCTCAACTGGATCACATGTACCATGTGTAAAACGGGGGATATTTTGGGTCAACAAAAGTTGGCGAGTGAACCTTGATAAAACATTGTTATTAATTTCTTGTTTTATTTAATATTGAAAATTTGTGCAATAATCACATGTGAGCAAACATATATAAATAAACAATCACAAACCACTTTGGATGAGTATATAACATGAATGATGATGTATGTGAGATCAAGGCTCAATCAAACGGAGCCGATCAAATGACATGAATGATGATGTATGTGAGATCAAGGCTCAATCAAACGGAGCCGATCGAATGAGGCACCTGATACTCAACCCGTATCCCACGGGGAGCTGATGGGCCTAATGAAATGCATGCACTGAAAATAATAACTTCAATCTAAACATAATTCACACAACAACTGATACATATTGGATACACATTTGATCACGGATATGATGGATGCACAAGTGTTTAAATATAATAAAGAATTAAACGACACATGATACACCCCAAAATGTGATTAAAAAGGGGAATTGGTAGAGATTCACTCACATTGGGTGCGTTCTTTGATGACGTTGGATGCGCACGAGTTTTGGGATTTGATCGACGAGGAAAACTAACCTAAAATAATAACGAAATGGTTCGGTAAATAAATGGATTTTTAGATTTATTTTTGTGAGTTTAAGGACATTTTCTAACTTTAAAAATATTATTTTTAAGTATTTTTAATTGATTTTTAAATTAAATAAATAAATAAAAAGAAATAAAAATTTTGACTTTTTGACCGTTGACCGTTGACCGTTGACCGGTCGGACTGTGGTTAATTGTGCGCTGAGTGAGGTTCGAACCCGGGACCTCTCGTACGCGTGCACGCAGCTCTACCAACTGAGCTACGTGTCTAACCCGAAATATTCTCTGTTTTAATTATATTTATATACTAATTAAGTTTAAATTTATTTGGTTTTTATTAAAAAGGATTTATATGGCCGAACCGGTTGCAGGGACCCGGAGTCGAACTCGGGTCCTTCGGTTCGTATGCGCACAGCCCAACCAGTTGGGCTGTGTGTCTAATCTGTTTAACTCACGGATTATATTACTCTTATAAACATACTGTGACTTGTTCTGATTCAGTTCTAAAAATATTGGTTTTATTTCTGAAAGTCGGTACGTTGTGCGATTCGAACTCGTGACGTGTGTGTTGTTTGCGCACACAGTCCACCGCTGGACTGTGTGTCTAACCCATTTGAATATATGATTTTAATTATACTTATATTTATTCTCGACTTCATCTTTTTCGTTTACAAAAACTCAGATTAGTGAGATCCGACGGTTTTGTTTAATTCGATTATCAAAACTTATAATGGTTGGAATGTAATAGTTAACGAGATTAAAGAACAGAGTGTACCAAAACAGTGCGTTTACTTCAGATTTCCGGCAGGAGTCGTCGGCTCTGATTTGTGACTCTCGGCTGAGTGAAATGTTTGACAGTTTAGTTTCTTGTGTTATGAAATTAAGTTACTGAGTAAGAGATATCAAGAGTTTTAGATGATTATACCGATCGACAGTGAGATTTTGATGTACAGTGAAATTCCGGCGAGTATGGGATTTCCTGGCAGCGTAGTCTGGGACAGATTCTGGTTGAAGGATTGAAGTTAATACATGTCGAATAATGGATTACAAACAAAAGAGTCAAGAATTTTACCGATTTGAAGTAAGTCTCGGTTTTCTGGTGAAAGTCCGGCGAATGCAGAATATCTCCGGCGAGTGCTAAAGCTTCGAGAGATTGAGCGATTTTGAGCGAAAAAGTTACGAGAGGTTTGGGTGGGTATTTATAGGGAAGAAACAGAATGTATTGAGTCCGAATTTGGTCTTGATTCGTGGTCAAGGTTTCTCCGGCGGTTATGACTAAAATCAAGGGTACCGATGTCTTAGTCGGTTAGCGTGTTTTGGTCAAAAGGAAATTGGCCAAAGTCGCGGATTGTCGGATTTCCCGGTGACTGCGAGTTCTGAGCGCGGTGAAACTCCGGTTTCGAATTCGGGTTTCATTTTAAGTATTATTTATTTCATAATATTCACAAAGAAGGCAAGTGGCGGAGCGGTGTGTTGTGTGATTGATCTTATGGGCGACCCGGGTTCGAAACCCGGCAGCCTCATTTTATTTTTTATTCACTATTTATTATTAATTATCAATTATAGTTTTTTAATTCTAATATATTTATTAATTATGTATCGTTTAAAATTAATTTGAGCAATAAATGTGCAACGAAAAACTATAACTGGATATTCGATTAATAAACGAAGCGGGTTTTGGAAACCCGTTTTTCGACGGATGTTACAGTATCCCCTACTTTTAGAAATTTCGTCCCGAAATTTAAGTAGTAGTGGTAACAGGAAAAAGATGTGGGTATTTCTCGCGCATTGAGTCTTCACCTTCCCAAGTAAACTCAGGTCCTCGTTTTGACTCCTAGCGTACCCTGACAATTGGAATACGACTTCGTCTTAAACGCTTCTCTCCGAAGTCCATGATTTCTACTGGTCTTTCAATGAAGTGCATAGATTCATCGATCTGAATGTCTTCTAGAGGAATATGGAGGTTCTCATCGGCGAGGCACTTTTTCAAGTTTGATACGTGGAATGTGGGATGAATTCTGTTGAGTTCTTCTGGTAGGTCAAGCTTGTATGCTACAGGTCCTACTCTTTCGAGTATCTTGAAAGGTCCTACATAGCGTGGTGCTAGCTTGCCCTTCTGGCCAAAACGAACCACTCCCTTCCACGGTGATACTTTTAAAAGTACTTGATCACCAATGTTAAACTCCAAGGGCTTTCGTCGTTTGTCTGCATAACTCTTTTGACGACTTTGTGCCGCTAGAAGATTGTTTCGAATTTGATGGATCTTGTCTGTTGTTTCTTGAATTAATTCTGGACCGGTGATTTGTGCTTCCCCAATTTCGTGCCAACATACTGGAGATCGGCACTTACGACCATATAACGCTTCGAAAGGAGCCATGCCGATACTTGAATGATAACTATTATTGTACGAAAATTCAACCAATGGTAGGTGAGCGTCCCAATTTCCCTTGAAGTCTATGACACATGCTCGAAGCATATCTTCAAGAGTTTGGATGGTGCGTTCAGATTGTCCATCAGTTTGAGGATGAAAAGCGGTACTGAGGTCTAATCGTGTACCCAAGGCGGTTTGTACGGCTCGCCATGTTCGTGAAGTGAAACGACCATCACGGTCTGAAATGATGCTTAAAGGTACACCATGACGGCTTACGATCTCGCTGATGTGGATACGAGCTAACTTCTCGTTCTTGAAGTCCTCGCGGATCGGAATGAAGTGAGCTAATTTTGTAAGACGATCAATGATTACCCATATAGTGTCATACCCACTGGAGGTGCGAGGTAACCCGGTAATGAAATCCATGGTTATGTTTTCCCACTTCCACACAGGTATTTCGGGTTGGACTAGAAGTCCTGAAGGTCTTTGATGTTCAGCTTTTACTTTGGAATAGGTAAGGCACTTGGAAACAAAAACAGCAATATCCTTTTTCATGCCCGGCCACCAGTAGGTGTATCGTAGATCTTGATACATCTTGTCGGCCCCTGGGTGTACAGAGTATCGTGTTTTGTGCGCCTCATTCATGAGGAAATCACGAAGGTTGTCGCGATCGGGAATCCATATGCGATTTAAATAGTATAGAATACCATCGATTTGGTTTCGATTTTTAGTTCAGCTCCACATGACAGCTCATCGCAAACGTCATTTTCGGTTACAGAAACATGTTGAGCTGCTCGGATTCGATCTTTGATGTCGGTTATGATTTGCGAACATAGAAGACGAATGGAGTTCGCATAACCTTTTCGACTGAGCGCATCGGGCACCACGTTTGCCTTGCCAGGATGATACCGAATTTCACAGTCGTAGTCGTTAAGAAGTTCGACCCATCTTCGTTGCCTCATATTCAACTCCTTTTGATTGAAGATATGTTGGAGGCTCTTGTGGTCAGTGTATATTTCACACTTGGTACCGTAGAGGTAATGTCTCCATATCTTGAGAGCGAACACAACGGCTCCAAGTTCCAGGTCGTGGGTGGTGTAATTCTTTTCATGAACTTTGAGTTGCCTAGAAGCATAGGCTATCACTTTTCCTCTTTGCATCAGAACACAGCCTAGTCTTTGCCCTGACGCGTCGCAATAAACCACGAAGTCATCACAACCCTCAGGGAGTGTGAGGATAGGTGCGTCACAGAGTTTTTGCTCTAGAGTTTGGAAGGCCTCTTCCTGCTTAGGTCCCCATATGAAGGGTTTTCCTTTATGAGTCAAAGTCGTGAGTGGTACAGCAATACGGGAAAAATTGGCGATGAAGCGTCGATAGTAACCAGCCAAACCAAGAAATGACCTAACTTCGGTAGGGGTACGTGGCGCTTGCCATTCCTGCACTGCCTTGATTTTTGAAGGATCAACGTGAATTCCTTTGTCATTGACGACATGTCCGAGGAATTGTACTTCTCCTAAACAGAATTCACATTTTGAGAACTTTGCGTAGAGCTTTTCGGTCCTTAAGAGTGTAAGGATGAGCCTAAGGTGTCGTTCATAATCGTATTTAGACTTGGAGTAGATGAGGATGTCGTCGATGAAGACTATGACAAAGCGGTCGAGGTAGGGTTTGCATACCGTATTCATTAGATCCATGAAGACAACTGGGGCGTTGGTTAAACCAAACGGCATGACCATGAATTCGTAATGACCATAACGAGTTCGGAAGGCGGTCTTTGGGACGTCTTCTTCATCTACTCTGAGTTGATGATAACCAGAACGAAGGTCGATTTTTGAAAAACAGGTGGCGCCTTGAAGTTGGTCTAGGAGGTCATCGATGCGAGGTAATGGGTAGCGGTTCTTGACCGTTAACTTGTTGAGTTCTCTGTAGTCGATACACATGCGAAACGTTCCATCTTTCTTCTTCACAAAAAGAACAGGTGCACCCCAAGGCGATGAGCTAGGACGTATGAATCCTTTGTCAGTCAGCTCTTGCAGTTGACTGGCCAGCTCTTGCATTTCGGATGGGGATAACCTATAAGGAGATTTTGCGACTGGTGTAGCGCCAGGTATAAGATCGATGCGGAATTCGACTTCTCTCACGGGAGGGAGTCCTGAGATGTCGTCGGGAAAGACTTGTGGGAATTCTTTCACTACTGGTATATCTTCGAGTTTCTTCTCCTTGTTTCCCTTCTTGGCGACGTGAGTTAGGAATGCGACATAGTTCTTGCGGAGATATTTTTGGGCTTGAAGACAGGACATTAATTTGAGTCATTTCGAAGGGGTTTCTCCAAAGATACGTAGGGTCTGACCGTCTGCAAGAGGAATGCGAATGAACTTTTCGCGGCATACTACTTCGGCGTGATGCTGGCTGAGCCAGCCCATACCGATTATAATATCGAAACTTCCCAACTTCATAGGAATGAGGTCAACTGGAAAATCGTGATCGTTTAGAGTGAGGGTACAATTTCGTATAATAGAATTTAATGAAACGGGCTTTCCGTCTGCAACTTCCACCGTTAGAGATTCCATGAGATTATCACGAGTTTGGTTGAGGATAGGTTCAAATTCGAAGGACACAAAACTCTTATCCGCGCCAGTATCGAATAACATGGATGCATAACTACCATTGATGAGAAACGTACCGTTAACCATGTTGTTGTCAGCCCTAGCTTGGTTGGCATTGATGTTGAAAGCTCTTCCTCTAGCAGGTGGAGGAGCTTGGTTAGCTTGATTTACCGGATTCGCTTGAGCTTGGGCATGGATGATGTTCACCAAGCGGGGACATGTGTTCCTGAAGTGGTTTGGGTCTCCACAGTTGTAACATGCTCGCATGGGTTGCATCATGGGGTAGTTGGGTTGGTAGTAGGATTGGGCTATATGTTGTTCAGGTGGTAGAAGTAAAGGTTGTTGGGCTTGACCCACTATTTGATGGTGGGTTTGGGTTGAGGGTTGATTGCGGTTCATTCGTTGAAGCGTGCGACAAGTTTGAATAGTGTGACCCGCACGGCCACAGCTGGTGCAATGTTGGCAAGGAGTTTCGGGGAGGTGATGGTATTGAAAACGGTTGCATTTTGGGTATGGGCCGGTGTATGGCTTTTTGAACGGTGCAGCTGAGGGAGCAATTTGGGTAATTGGTGCGGCAGTGATAGGAGGGTTTGTGTGTGTGACGGCAAAATTTCTGCTGTTTCATTTCCTCTTACCAACAAACTTTGAAGAGGAGATGGAATGGTTTGAAGTTTGGGCCTCAATGGGGGCTTTCTTTTTCTCATCCTTGAATTTGCTGTTTCGGATGCGATTCTCGGTAAGTTCGGTAGCTAATTCCATTGCGGCTTCAAGTGTTGCAGGCGAAGTGCTTAGAACCGAGTCTTGAATTTTCGAGGGGAGGCCTCGAATGTAGTGTTCAACCAAGCGGTACACGGGGATGAACAGATTAGGGATCATTTGGTTCAATTCGAGAAATCTTTTGTTGTAAGAAGTGTGATCTCCTTCCTTTTGTTTCAACGAGTGGAATTCATCTTCCAACTTTTTGATTTCACTTCTTGGACAGAAGCGCCTTGTCATTAGTTCCCTTAACTCTTCCCATGATAAGGCCATGGCATCTTCGACTCCTCGCTTACCCTTTTCTGTGTTCCACCAGGTAAGGGCTACTCCAAACAGTCTCCCTGATGCATAACGTACCTTGCGATCCTCGGGACAATCGCAATTGAGGAAGGTGTTCTCCATTTCTTCAAACCAGTGGAGGAGAGCAGTAACACCTTCGGTCCCTTCATACTTCGGGGGATCGCAAGATTTGAAGTGTTTGTAGGAGCACTTTTTGGAGGGAGGGTTGTCGACGTTCTGGTCTTCTTGATTGGGAGGGTTGATGGGATTCACGGTGAGAGCTTGTTGGACTTGAATTACGATGTAAGGAAGCACTGCGGCCTTTGTTTTGCAATTTAGGTGGCCAAGCGTTCGTTTGATCTTCCTGACTTTCTACCTCCACGTAGTTGCCTAGCCGACATCTACAGGAACATACATAGGAAGACTGTGAGTTTAAGAAGTTTTTAGGTGTCATGTGTCATTAAAAGAAAAAAAATAACATAATCATCAATAATGCAACTACATCCATAGGATGTCTTGGGTTTGCTCATGTTTGGGCCTCCAATGTCCCCCATACCATCGCCTGTATAGTCATGTGGGCCCCCATGACTATTGGCTTGGTAGGATTCACATTGGTGTTGGCGGTTTAACACTCGCATCACCCGAATGAAAACCATGAAATATGATTGCGAGATGTATGGTAGGAGGGTGTCCAGGTGTAGGCACAATGACAACTCAAAGTGGGGCTAGCTCACACGACGTTTGGTATAGCATGCTTTGGCCTAATGGGTCCTTCGTACTCTCATCGTTAGTCCCCAGGTAGGCAAACTGGTCCTTTATTTTGGATTTATACGAATGCCAAGCCTAGACAGGACGTTCCGACTACCGGTACTCGTACCCTTCCAGTTACTACATGCCCGTCATGAGAACTCACTTTGATGTGATTTGAAAAATACAAAAATCGTTGCAAAAATCATGGGAATTGTGTGGTGTGTGCTCTCATGGATATGATATGTTATGAGGATATGATTCATGATGAGCATTATATAATAATATGTACTTATGAACATGCTTGCATAACATTGAATGTAACAATAAACATAAAGCATATAAACATCATGAATTTTGTATGTAACGCATAAACAATTTAAAATTTTAATCAACTATAGTATAGGCTCTAAGGGTCTAATAACATATCCTATATCCCTATAGTCATGGCTCTGATACCAATCTGTCACACCCCGACCCGCAGCGGAATAAGAGTCGGGGAATAATTGGGTTATCACCAAAGCTCATGATGTTTACTAAAATGTTTCATATTTATTAAATTTAAATTACAACTTAAATGTTCAAATCAAATCCATACAATTACAAGGAAAATGAAACTAAGTAAAACAATCCAAAGCTTAAACTGATTTATTCTTCTAAGCCTTCCTATGTGTTTCTTGGCTCAACTGGATCACCTGTATCATGTGTAAAACGGGGATATTTTGGGTCAACAAAAGTTGGCGAGTGAACCTTGATAAAACATTGTTATTAATTTCTTGTTGTATTTAATATTGAAAATTTGTGCAATAATCACATGTGAGCAAACATATATAAATAAACAATCACAAATCACTTTGGATGAGTATATAACATGAATGATGATGTATGTGAGATCAAGGCTCAATCAAACGGAGCCGATCGAATGAGGCACCTGATACTCAACCCGTATCCCACGGGGAGCTGATGGGCCTAATGAAATGCATGCACTGAAAATGATAACTTCAATCTAAACATAATTCACAACAACTGATACATATTGGATACACATTTGATCACGGATATGATGGAAGCACAAGTGTTTAAATATAATAAAGAATTAAACGACACATGATACACCCCAAAATGTGACTAAAACGGGGAATTGGTAGAGATTCACTCACATTGGGTGCGTTCTTTGATGACGTTGGATGCGCACGAGTTTTGGGGTTTGATCGACGAGGAAAACTAACCTAAAATAATAACGAAATGGTTCGGTAAATAAATGGATTTTTAGATTTATTTTTGTGAGTTTAAGGACATTTTCTAACTTTAAAAATATTATTTTTAAGTATTTTTAATTGATTTTTAAGTTAAATAAATAAATAAAAAGAAATAAAAATTTTGACTTTTTGACCGTTGACCGTTGACCGGTCGGACTGTGGTTAATTGTGCGCTGAGTGAGGTTCGAACCCGGGACCTCTCGTACGCGTGCACGCAGCTCTACCAACTGAGCTACGTGTCTAACCCGAAATATTCTCTGTTTTAATTATATTTATATACTAATTAAGTTTAAATTTATTTGGTTTTTATTAAAAAGGATTTATATGGCCGAACCGGTTGCAGGGACCCGGAGTCGAACTCGGGTCCTTCGGTTCGTATGCGCACAGCCCAACCAGTTGGGCTGTGTGTCTAATCTATTTAACTCACGGATTATATTGCTCTTATAAACATACTGTGACTTGTTCTGATTCAGTTCTAAAAATATTGGTTTTATTTCTGAAAGTCGGTACGTTGTGCGATTCGAACTCGTGACGTGTGTGTTCTTTGCGCACACAGTCCACCGCTGGACTGTGTGTCTAACCCGTTTGAATATATGATTTTAATTATACTTATATTTATTCTCGACTTCATCTTCTTCGTTTACAAAAACTCAGATCAGTGAGATCCGACTGTTTTGTTTAATTCGATTATCAAAACTTATAATTGGTTGGAATGTAATAGTTAACGAGATTAAAGAACAGAATGTACCAAAACAGTGCGTTTACTTCAGATTTCCGGCAGGAGTCGTCGGCTCTGATTTGTGACTCTCGGCTGAGTGAAATGTTTGACAGTTTAGTTTCTTGTGTTATGAAATTAAGTTCCTGAGTAAGAGATATCCAGAGTTTTTAGATGATTATACCGATCGACAGTGAGACTTTGATGTTTCAGTGAA
Source organism: Scalesia atractyloides (assembly GCA_947069175.1). NCBI lineage: Eukaryota > Viridiplantae > Streptophyta > Magnoliopsida > Asterales > Asteraceae > Scalesia > Scalesia atractyloides. Next base: position 72,813,973 of record CAMTDV010000025.1, on the reverse strand, counting down.
ATTCCGGCGAGTGTGGTATTTCCCGGCAGCGTAGTCTGGGACAGATTCTTGTTGAAGGATTGAAGTTAATACATGTCGAATAATGGATTACAAACAAAAGAGTCAAGAATTTAACCGATTTGAAGTAAGTCTCGGTTTTCCGGTGAAAGTCCGGCGAATGCAGAATATCTCCGGCGAGTGCTAAAGCTTCGAGAGATTGAGCGATTTTGAGCGAAAAGGTTACGAGAGGTTTGGGTGGGTATTTATAGGGAAGAAACAGAATGTATTGAGTCCGAATTTGGTCTTGATTCGTGGTCAAGGTTTCTCCGGCGGTTATGACTAAAATCAAGGGTCAGACATCGGTTATAACCGATGTCTTAGTCGGTTAGCGTGTTTTGGTCAAAAGGAAATTGGCCAAAGTCGCGGATTGCCGGATTTCCCAGTGACTGCGAGTTCTGAGCGCGGTGAAACTCCGGTTTCGAATTCGGGTTTCATTTTGAGTATTATTTGTTTCATAATATTCACAAAGAAGGCAAGTGGCGGAGCGGTGTGTTGTGTGATTGATCTTATGGGCGACCCGGGTTCGAAACCCGGCAGCCTCATTTTATTTTTTATTCACTATTTATTATTAATTATCAATTATAGTTTTTTAATTCTAATATATTTATTAATTATGTATCGTTTAAAATTAATTTGAGCAATAAATGTGCAACGAAAAATTATAACTGGATATTCGATTAATAAACGAAGCGGGTTTTGGAAACCCGTTTTTCGACGGATGTTACACACATGTGGGGATTGATTAGGACCTTTAAGAGACCGTGGAGGAGGCCGCGAGAGCGAGGGAGATAGTTGGATTGGACACTCCGTTTACGCGTTTATTCCAGATTGCGACTTTGGGTCAAAAATGTAAAATTTGAACCAGAAACGACCCGCTTTGGCCAAAGCGGCGCGTTTTGGTATTTTTTTCATTTGTTAAAAATCATTTTAATTTAAAAACGCACCTAAACTTGTCGTATCGAGTCATATTTTTCCATTGCACGTTCTTTAGGAAGTTTATTGTCTATATGACACGTTCCGGATAAGTTCGGTCATCTGTGTTGCTATATTCCATCATTTCGTGTGATTCTATTTTGATTTCACTTGTAGTCTAATGGGTCGTGTTGTATGTATACACGTCCTACCGAATCAGTACTTGACGTATTTTGTCATTAAATGTTGTATTATGACGTTTATTATCACTATTGTCGCGTGTTATCGCATATTTTGGTACTACGGTTCGTGTCGGTGACTTTCGGTACTATACATACTTAACATACATCTTGAACATCTGGGAAAATATTAAGGTCCGTGGGTGTGTACATTAATCTTCGATATGCATTGATTCGATCATTGTATAAGTCATGCCAGCCCACTGCACTCTCTGTTCTATTCGAAGTCCAAAGACAGTTGGGGAGGCATTGGATAGGATTCTTCAAGCTTTACGTTTATGAAATGTCCACCGTCGACGAACACAACCGCAACCACCTGATGAAGTTTCTCGGCTTCATCCGGACCGTCCAACAGAGGGAATATTGTGTCGTCGTCAGGAATGTTGATCGTGTGAATAATCACACCATATCTTTGAGCAATAAGAAATCCCGTCTCAGGCATCAGCATCCAATTTGGGCTCTGCTCTACCCACTCCATGAAATTCTATCCTATTAAACAACTCATCATAATGTCCTACATTTTCTGGATCGAAGACTTGCCTCCAAATACACTCGTTCATACGCAACTCCAATAAAAGTTGCCGCCGGATAGACAAATACTTGTTTTGTTTATGTCCTAACCCCAGAACTACGGATCGAAACCCACAGTGACCATCTGGTTTCACGTCCTTTATTTTCGAGATCCATGGGTGAAACACTTTTGGAATCTGACATCGATAGTTCCCGATAGTTATATCCGTCTTAGGGCCCAACGTTATCATTGGGAAATCGGGTGTGAACTTTAAGCGGGTGTTGTTTTTTTTTGTCTTTCAAAGTCTTGGGATGATACGTACGAGCTGTAACTAGGCAGATCGTCCGAGGCGTCGAACCCGCTTTGGGTAGACGGTATATAAGAGCTTTTTCTTCCAGCTTCTACTGTCCTTTGTTCTTGCGTCTTCTTTGTTGGACGACCACGGGTGTTCATTTGAAAATCAGGAGGTTTTTTTGTATTGTTGCCTGGCATGACGATATTTTATAATTTTTCAACGTAACTCCTTTTCACTTGAAGAGGTGTTGGATTGATTTGTTGTTTAAGTTTTTAAAATTCCGCGTCTACGACGATATCTTCACTCTTACTCCTTGTCGGCTTGAAGTCAAGCTTCTTCCAGAAAACGTGTATGGAAATGATTTAGATATGCTCACCTAAGAAAAAAGAAACATATGTTAGAAAATTAGGTAATGAAATCATAAAAGCCAAGAGTTAATAGGTAAACATATCGTTTTTTTTCTAACATTTCCAGACGACAAGCACATGGTAAACCACAATCTGTAAAAAGCTAGCAACCACAAGTTCCGCCATAGGCTCTCAACCCGTCTTCCTTACGTCGTAGCTTGAAAGCCATAAGCTCAATAACATATATATTGAAACCTTTCGACATATATTTGCAAGCATGAGGGATACCGGTAGGGATGGGTCCGCCACGAGCGGGTGAAGCTATAGGAGATGGGGGTACTGGTGATAGTGGATGAGGGGCTGAATGTATCGGAGAGGGTGGTGCTGGGGCGGCTGAAGAGGCATCATGCGACATATGCCCACTGTCGGCGCCCGATGAAGATGAAGAAAGGTCAATAACTGGTATCACTGGTGGGGGTAACTCGAGGATGGCAATCTCGTTAATAACCTCTCCGTCACCTAGCTTGTCCTCTAGGTGGTCAACATGGAACGCAGGGATGTCGTCATCGTCATCGTCTAGGTCGATGACAGGTGGGACAATAGCTAGCGGTGCGACTAGGTGCACAACTACATGCTCTCCCTCAGGGTGACCATGAATGGCCACGTCATACGGGGGCTGAGGGATGGCCAAAACATCATCATCCATGTCCTGTGGGAGCACGGGATGTCCTCCATAGGGTGATCAGGAAGTGCGAAGGGCTGATAACCGTCGAGGTCCTCGTCATCCGAGACCTCCTGGGCTACCCCGTCGACCTGGGGTATAGCCGCTGCATCTGAGTCATATCCTCCGTCGGACATGTACTCACTAGGGTCCTCCTCTGAGCTGGAAGACGACATGATCCTGACAAATAATCCGTACAATGCAGATATATATGGGTTAGACATTTAGTAATACTTGTAATATATATATATATATTTCTCTTTTTTATATATATAATCACCAATTCTCATGCGAACTTTGTTCTTTGATTCCATGTGCAATCTTGATGTTTTCGTGTCTATCTTCCATAGACTAACATGTATATCCTAAGTCTCTACTTAGGATTGAGCTTGTGTGATAGATCCTTATGTTATCGCGACATAATGAAAACCTTTGCATTTTTGTCTTATTTTTGAAATCATTTTCGTGATGTTATAAACTTTGTTTTCAAGTGAGAGCCCTTAGTGATTGTAGACCAAAGTTTAATACAAGTTTTTCCCCGGTTCACTACAATCGGTGCTCTGATACCAATCTGTCACACCCTGGTCGTACGAAAGCGCAGACGTGTGACTTTGAGGTAATCATTGCATCCAATCGCGTAAACACATAATAATTAACAACAATGCCATTTCATATATTAAGTTGCAACCAACATTGCAAGTTTTCTGAAACAAGTTCACATAGGTTCAACAGGTTCAAGTTTGTTATCCAAAAACATAGTTAAAGTTACATTACATCACAAAAGCAAGTTTTTTATCATCATGAAATAAACCAAGGTTTTGACTCCTATATGCCCATAAAGGTTGTGATATAAGAGGCAAATCCTTCAAAAGTGGCATCCGTTGTTATGTCGTTCCTATTCTCCGAAGACTATCACCGGCTCATGTCTTGTTTCCTGAAATACATGTAAGTTTGAAAAATCAACAAAATTTGAGCGATTTCATGTAGTATTGTTTTTGTATAAATGTCATAATTGTCATCACTATGGAAATCCGAGTATGTTATGTCATTTATCCATGAGTTTAAGGATCTATCAGTGGGTAGCGAGCCCCCTGACATTATGCGCCATAAGTAAGTAAATAACCAAACCGAGACAACTTTGTCATCAATAGGGCTCACAAAAGCACTCCACGGTTAACAACTAGGAGTGGAGCGTGTCTCAAGCTCAATAGATCTACACCTTTTGCACCTTGGTCACTAAGTGATTAATGGTTACTAATGTCATAATCCTACTTACGCACATCGATCATGTCATCATCTAAACCCGTAGCTAACATACAATTTGTCATAAACATGTATTCCCCCCCCCCGAGTGTTATAAAACCGAAAACGTTTAAAAGAAAAGGGGGACATGAACTCACAAGTTTGCGTTCCGTAAAGTCATACTAATGTAATGCGAGTGTCCGAGTACGCGTGTAACCTACAAGTGTACTAATTTTATTAGACACTTAGGTCGGGTTTGACCTTGTACAAGTTTTTCATCTTGAATTAGTGTTATGTAATCATTTGTTTTCTTTGAACAACTTTATTGCTTTTATAGTGTTGGTAGTTTGTGTGTTCGATTGTTATTTGTATATATATTTTACAAATATATATTTGTTACTTACGCGTGTGAACGGGCCTTGCCCTTCACTTGTCTTCGTGCCTTGCACGCGTGTCCATTGGGCCTAGCCCTTGTTATCTTGTCTTTGGGCCTAGCCCATGTTATCTTGTCATTTGGGCCTAGCCCATATTATCTTGTCTTTGGGCCTAGCCCATGTCTTTATGTTATTGGGCCTAGCCCAACTTGATTTGTGTTAGTCCATAACATTTAATATCTTGCATTTATGCAATATTTACTAAGTGTAGTATTTTTAATGTGTTCTTCTTATAAGAAAACACTTAGTAATTTTTACACTTTTTAAACCTTCCGATTTTGTTATCGGTAATATATATATTAGTTCGGTGTCAAAAATATATATTTTTAGACACGTCGTTGTGATCGTTTAATATATATATTTTTGTGTCGATGAAAGTGTCGTAGTAGCTCCTCGTGATGACAATATGCTCGTTTGTCGCCGGTGACGATATATATTCCTTTATTTATTGAATAGTTTATATGTCTTAATTGTCGGTTTGAAATATATATTATTTCTTAGGAATATATTTTTATAATTACGCCCATAGTCCGAATCGCCTGCTCGTCCGATTTTGTTTAAGTTTTGTGTAAAGGCACATGTATCTATGAACTTTTATACTTGTAACTTTCAAGTATTTTGGGTGTTGTATAGTTGGGTATTTTGTATTTATCTTGTATACCCTAGTCATGCTAAATACATAAATACACATATATCATACACATACACTGTGATTGGCCAAAGTATTTACATATATTTTTACTTTCAAAAAATATATATGTAATAAATATCATCCATTTTTTCTCTTGTAAAAATATACATATAAGTATTAGTAAATACTTGGGAGGTTATGGCTTAACCCTTGACGTTAAATTTCCTTAGTGACGATTTAGTTCGCTAATCGTGTTTAGCCCCGTTAACACCCGTTAATAAAATTTTAATCATGATTAGATTTTTAGAAAAATTTCGCCATAGTTTCCCCTAAACTATGGCGTTTTCCATGTTTTTTCTTAACGTATCTTTAAACATGTTTAACTCATTAATCATCATTAATCTCAACCAAGTTTTCACATATCACGTTGCATGCATATATTCCTGAATATTTATCATTATTTTCCATGGACTTTATATATAATATAATATATATATATATATATATTTGTAACATTATACTTAAAAATAATGTCACTTTTATATATTTTAACTAGATCTTTTTAAATCATCATTATATCATGCTTTGTAATCTAGTTATTTTCTCTAACACATTTGTCTAAATTACCTTTAAAGATTATCTTAGGGTAAATCATAGTATTTAGTTTTATAAAAGTTGTACTCATCATAATCCATCTCCAAGTTCATATAAAATCCATGGAAAATAAGGATAATGATCTTATTTAGATCTAAACATCAAGATGTTTAGATCATAATTTCTAGACTAGATTATACAAGATCATAATTTTCGTCATCCTATTTTAATATAATCATCACAAGCATGTTCATCAACTAGCACCAAGCAACAACATCAACACATAATATATGATTATTATAGACTTTCTATGTGGTGATTAGAGTTTTAGGCTTCGTTTCTTTAGTGTTCAAGATGATTAACTTGTACTCTAATAATCTACATAATTTTAACAGGCTAAAAAAATAATTAGAGAGGATCTTACAACTTTGCAAGAGTTTTTGTGATCTTTAGAAGAAAATAAAGCTTCCAAGCACCTCTTAGTGTCCATCCATGCTTGCGACTTCTTTATATCATCATGAATGGCTATGCAAGGCTTGAATTAGGTTGTTTATGGGTTGAAAGTGGTGTGAAAGGGGTTGGTTCGGTTTGGGAGTTTAGAGCCGAGAGATAGAGAGTTAAAGTTGTGAAAGTGAGTATGTTATGTGTTGAAAGATATAATAAAAGGGATGGGTAATAGGTGTGGTCTTTGGGGATCCTACCCACCTTGTTCTTAATTAATAATAATAAAATGCATTTAGTCAGAAATTGATAAATTCTCCAACGTGTATACTTGGATCGATGGGACCCGATTGGGATGAGATAAGTGAAAGTAATGATGATTAGTATTGTCATGCATTGATGATGTTAGGATAATTTTTTTTAACGGCCAACGAAAAAATTAATAGAAAACTAAACAAAGGGCGCCTAATCAGCAGCTAGGCCACCCATACAAACCCAAAAACAAGAACAGAGCCTCCATACACAAGACACAAAAAAACAATCAAAAAACTCTAAAACTCCTCCAATCCTGGATGGACAGACCAACCGCTTTTGACCTGTGTTTGACCCATAGGTAGCTCATCCCCTTTGTCTCTTCCACCACCCTTGCCAGCGAAGCGATTTTGTTACCGAAAATCACGTCGTTACGCATGCTCCAGAGGCTCTATATCCCCGTTAAAATTACCACGTAGAAAGCCTTCTTTCGCTTTTTGGAACCGTTCGTATACTGATGTAACTCAATAAGATCTTTAAGGTCAAAAACGAAATGATGAGGAAGATTACACCATTGAAAGACTACTTGCCAAAAGTGTTGTGAGAGGCTACAGAAAACAAATATGTGCTCACTTGTCTCCCACCATTCCCCGCAAAAGCAACAAAATTCATTATTAACCGGAACGTTACGTTTGATTAAGGCATCTCTCGTCGGAAGTCTATCCTTCACCGCACGCCACGCAACTATACTCACCTTTAGGGGAACCCATTTATTCCACAGAAAGGTGGAATAAAGCTGATTAGCTGCAGCTAAAAGAAAAACTTTTTTTTGTGTTTTTGACCGAGAACATGCATGTATCGTCCGGCGTCCAAATCCAACGACCGCGGCAGTCCGTAAGCACACCCGGACCATTAGAGGACAGCAGATTCAACAAACTGTCTGTAACATCCGTCGAAAAACGAGTTTTCAAAACCCGCTTCGTTTATTAATCGAATAGTCAGTTTCAGGTTTTCGTTGCTTATTTAATGCTCATTTTAATTTTAAACAATACATAACTAATAAACATTTTAGAATATGGAAACTAAAATTGTTAAAAAAGTAAAAAATAAAGTAAATAAAAATGAAAATAGGCTGCCGGGTTTCGAACCCGGGTCAGCCGGAACACACAATCATCAAACATTTAACCACTCCGCCACTTGGTGTTTTTGTGTAATCAAGGAAACAAATAAAACCTTAAGTTCACCGTGAATCTATCTGTTTGCGCCAAAACTGAAACCGATCATCGGCTTTCAACTATCCAAAGACGTTTGAGTGATCGTGGGTTACTGATTATAACCGATAAAACCATTACAACCCACGTTCTTAATCATTTCACTCTTTATTGAACTCGATTCATATGATTTTCGAGTTTAATAACCGAAATCATTTACCTCCAAGTTACACCGGTAATATCATTATCTCACAACTCAGAAACACTCACAGAACCTCCAATTTCACTTTCGCTCTAATTTCTGTTCGTCGGAAACGTTTTCTGATATCGCCGGACTTTCGCCGGAAAACCGTGACATTCATCGAATCGGTAAAGTTCTCAATTCTTTCATCTTCTATATATTGTTAGACTTATACTAACTCAAATCCTTCAACCAGAATCGGTCCCAGACGACGATACCGGATAATCTGCACTCGCCGGAAAATCTCTGAAAATTCCGAAATCACGCTGTGAATCGGTATGAACATCTAAACTCTCTGATGATTCTTGTTTAGTCATTTAATCTCACAATTTGTTAATCAAAATTGTTAATTGGTCCGCTCAGACGGAATTCATAAAACAGAGCCGACGACTTTGCCGGAGTTCTGAAAAAATCATCTTTCCGGTACATTCATTTCCAAAACCTTCTTTATCCATTTCATTTTAATCATTCATATGTCCGTTAATCGAATTAAACAAGAACAGTCGAATAATTGTTGTTCTGTGTATTTGAACGAAGAAGATGACGTCTGATCAGTCTATGAATATAATTAAAATCGGTGTTTTAAACGAGTTAGACACACAGTCCAGCGGTGGACTGTGTGCATTTCATGCTATTGATACCGAGTTCGATTCTTGCACATAAACGGTTCCTGCGATAAATCCCAATTTTTTTGAAAGGCCCCAGAACACCTTCCAGTTAGTATATAAGATTAATAGAAACAAGTATTTTAACCAGGTTAGACACACAGTCCAGCGGTGGACTGTGTGCAAAGTTAAACCACAGGTCACGGGTTCGAAACACATCATGCGCACCGGTTCGACTAGTTTAAAAACCTTTTTAATTAAATAAAATTCTGAATAATCTAAGTAGTATATAAATATAATTAAAAACAGAAATATTTCGGGTTAGACACGTAGCTCAGTTGGTAGAGCTGCGTGCATGCGTACGAGAGGTCACAAGTTCGAACCTCACTCAGCGCAAACAAACACAAAGACCGAACCGGTCAACAGTCAAAGTCAACGGTCAACGGTCAACCCAAAAAGTCAACATTTTTTTTATATTTTTATTTATTTATTTAATTTAAAAATCAACTAAAAATACTTAAAAATAAAATTTTTAAAGTTAGAAAATAACCTTAAACTCACAAAAATAAATCTGAAAACCCTATTAAAATTGTTAATAAAATCCACTTATTCACCGTACCTTTTCGTTATTATTTAGGTTAGTTACTCCTCGTCGATCAACCCTCTAAACTCGTGCGCATTCAACATCATCAAACGAACGCACCCAATGTGAGTGAATCTCTACAAATTCCCCGTTTTAATCACTTTTTGGGGTGTATCATGTGTCTTATTTTTATTACATTTAAACACTTGTGCATCCATCATATCCATGATCAAATGTGTATCCAATATGTATCAATTGTTTGTGTGGTTAATGTTTAGATTAAATTTATCATTTTCAGTACATACATCATCATAGGCTCGTCTGTTCCCCATTACCTATGGGCGGAACCGTTCCCCATTACCTATGAGAGGAACGTGGCGTTGCCAACATACGATCGGCTCCGTTTGATTGAGCCTTGATCGCACATACATCATCATAGGCCGTCCGTTCCCCATTACCTATGAGCGGAACGTGACGTTGCCAACATATACATTATCATTCATGTCATATACTCATGCAAGGTGGTTTGTTATTGTTGTTATTGTATGTTTATTTACGTTTGCTCACATATGATTATTGCACAATTTTTCCATATTAAATACAACAAGAAATCAATAATAAATGTTTTCTAACAAGGTTCACTCGCCAACTTTTGTTGACCCAAAAACCCCCATTTTTACACATGATACAGGTGATCCAGTTGAAGCAAGAAACATATAGGACGGCCTAGAAGAATAAATCAGTTTAGATTTTGGATTGTTTATTTAATTTTCCTTTCCTTGTATTGTATGAATTTGACTTGAACATTTGAGATGTAATTTGAATTTAATAAATATGAAACATATTAGTAAACATCATGAGCTTTGGTGATAACCCAATTATGCCCCGACTCTTATTCCGCTGCGGGTCGGGGTGTGACACTGTCCAGCTCAAAAACCTCTTCAGCTGATGAAACTGGGCGCTTCCAACTCCACACCCATCCTCCACTCGTACCCAACACCCATCTATCTAACACCGAACAGTTCTTGCGAGTTTCTAATGCAAACAAGGCTGGATACTTCAAAGCAAAACGCTCCAAACCCACCCAAGTATCCAACCAAAAAGCAATATCCGAACCCCTACCAACTACCCCTTTAATCACTTTTCTTAAATCTAAACCAAATTTCAAAAATTCTTTCATAATACCATGTATATGCTTCCAAGGACCAATATTGGAGACCTTAGCCGGAATAGCTTGCCACGATCTAGAGTTGTGATGTAGCAACCATATAGTTTTTCTCCATAAGCCATCCGGGTCACCCTTTAAACCGCCACCACCACTTGGCGAGCATGCTAAGATTGGTATCACGAAGCGACCCAAAACCCAAACCCCATACTCAATAGGCGCAATAACAAGCTCCCAAGGCTATCCAACAATGCTTAGATTTGTCTTCCGATCCTCCCCAAAAAAAGTCCCTTCTCAATTTCTCCAAAGACTTAATAACTTGGCAAGGAGCTTTGTACAAAGAGAAGTAATAAGTCGGAAGTGAGTTGAGTACCGACTTTAGCAAGGTGACCCGGCCGCCATAAGAAAGATGTCTCGCTTTCCAAATTGAAAGCCTATTACGAAAGGTATCAATAATGGGTTTCCAATTATTAACAAGATTCATATTGGCACCAACCCACAATCCCAAGTGCTTAAACGGAAAATTACCAATCTTGCAACGGAAAACATTTGCCATGGAGATTTTCTCCATATTCGACACCCCAAAACCAAACAAACTACATTTTGCAAGATTGACCTTAAGCCCGGACACCAAGTAAAAGCCCCTAAGGATTCTACAAAGATTTTTAGCACTATGTTGGGACCAATCGCTCCAAAAACAACATCATCCGCATACATCATGTGAGAGATAATCGGACCGTCCGCCCCACATTTAATTCCTTTATACAATCCTATTGAGCACGCTTTCTTCATATCCCCGTTAAACCCTCCATAGCCATAACAAACAAAAAGGGGGAAAGTGGATCTCCTTGCCGGAGACCCCTTTGGCACCAAAATTCCCGGGTGGGAGACCCATTTACTAAAACCGAGGCCTTAGCGGACGACACAATGGTCATTACCCACTTCCTCCAAAGGTTCTAAAACCCATTTGCGCCATCATTGAATCGAGAAAATCCCAATTTAAAGAGTCATAGGCTTTATGAATGTATACCTTGAAGAACAAACATTGTTTCTTAAGTCTCTTCATCCACCCGTAGATCTCGTTTAGCATAAGGGGTCCATCCATGATATCCTCCCTGAAAGAAAACCGGTTTTTTCCCCAGAAATAAGCTTTCCAATTACCCCTTTGAGCCTATTCACAAGAACCTTGGAGATGACCTTGTTAACACACCCGATGAGACTAATAGGTCTAAAATGAGTCGGGTGCATCGGGTCCTTCACCTTCGGGATGAGGGCAATGAAAGAAGAAGCGCAAGACCGACTAAAAGAGTCATTCTCAAAAAACTCAGCAAAAAATCTTACAAAATCTTCTCGTAAACCATCCCAACATCTTTTAAGAAAGGTGAAATTAAAGTCGTCCGGGCCCGGAGCCCTATCTCCATCGCACTCCCATATGGCATTCTTGATTTCAATTAAAGAAAAAGGCGAAGTTAAGGACTCTGCATCTTCTACAGAGAGAGTAGCCAAGTTGGGGCAAATTAACGTGGGCCTCACCGGCATGGGCTCCGAGAATTGATGTGAAAAAAACTCGTAGAAACCCTCTTTTATCTCCACCGGATTCAAACCCAATCGTCATGAAGTTGAAGCCCATGGATCCTCCCACTACGAATATTCGAATTCATAATCTTATGAAAAAAAGATGAATTCTCATCCCCATCTGTAGCCCATCTAACCCGTGACTTTTGACGAATGTCAATAAGAGCCGACCTCTCGAAGTCAAAGACGAAATCCTTGCAAACATTTCTATCCGCCAATTCTTGGTTATTAAGCGGTCTTATCTCTGTTAGGCTTTCAAGCTCCTCTATTTTTTTCTTCATCAAAAGATAATTTCCTTCCCGCGAAGCCCTGTTGTTCTTTAACCAATCATTTATTCGGTTCTTTAACCAACGAAGTTTGGTTGCTAAACATAAATCCGCCTCTCCTGTGAATTGAAAACTGTGACAAAGGCCCATAATATGTCGCCACCTAAAAAACTGTGACAAACGGCAAATAACCGGTAACTCCGTAAATCTAATCACTTATTTTATTCTATAATCTCATGCTTTTAATCGTAATAAAATTTCGTAACTGGGTCGTACGGCATATAACAAGTATTAGGACAAGCAAAACATGATATAACATTTATTGGTTTCCGTTACAACGCGAAACAATTAAAACTGTGTCCTAAAAGTGTTGGTAGAGAGTGATGGGCACACTATTCACGTCAGCAACGCTGAACAGACTAGAACAACAGATTAAGAAAAATGAATGACATAACTGAGTCCATATATATATATGAAAACACTAATGTGGGAACAAGCTTATAATATTACATAACTTTGCGGTATGACACTTTAATCACAAAATTGTCCGGTTCGGCTATAAAAAATATAACAATTTTAATTCGTTTGTAGAACTTGTATATATGGTTATACATCCTAACTAAGCTTAGGGATATAAATGGGATACCCGAAACATAAACTCTCGGTGCTACGCTGCATTGATCGCAACTAGTACAGATTCGAACCGATAGGCTAACAAATTATATTTTTACCAAACAATTGGCTAAACAAAAAAAAAACTAGCGAACTAGCTAACCATATTTTGACGTCGTAAACTAGTTAAATAAACGCCATAATATCGATGGTAAAATAAAACCATAGCTCCCGGTAGTATGTAACACTTTTCATATATCACCCTGTATTGAACCGACAAACGAACTAGTGGCATTTTTACCATCTAAAATCTATACCCACTAAACTAGTGAACTAGTTAAGACCACTTATCACCTTAAACCTCTCATTACACTCTAATCAACCTAGTAACATAACTACCTTAATATCTATACTTAATATAATATATTATGTATGATAAGTTTATAAAAAAAACATAATAATAACAAACAACATGCAATCGTTTCTTTTTTTTTATTGAAATTGCAATGCCATATTGTTGATATTTTATTCTTAGCAAATTTCAAAGAAAGCCTATGTCACCTAGTGAGAGACAATAGGGGCATAAAAGAAATCACAAACTCCTACCAAATCCTTGACTTACGTGGATGGTGATGTCTAAATCACCATGTGCCTAAGACCTCACCATTTCTCAATTGTTTATACAAAATACCATCACTTTTCTTTTACGTAAGAGTTGGAGCCGTCAACAGGAGCAAAAGAAGTTGGCATGCTCCAATTTTTGTTTAATTAACAGGAGAGGCGGATTTATGAAAACTGTTGTCGGTTCAATACAGGCTATTCAATTTTTGGTAAAAATGCTATTAGTTCGCTTGTCGGTTCAATACAGGGTGATATATGAAAAGTGCTATATACTACCGGGAGCTATGGTTTTATTTTACCATTGATATTATGGCGTTTATTTAACTAGTTTACGACGCCAAAATATGGTTAACTAGTTCGCTAGTTTTTTTTTGTTTAGCCAATTGTTTGGTAAAAATATAATTTGTCGGTTCGAATCTGTACTAGTTGCGAACAATGCAGCGTAGCACCGAGAGTTTACGTTTCGGGTATCCCATTTATATCCCTAAGCTTAGTTAGGATGTATAACCATATATACAAGTCCTACGGATGAATTAAAATTGTTATATTTTTTTATAGCCGAACCGGACAATTTTGTGATTAAAGTGTCATACCGCAAAGTTATGTAATATTGTAAGCTTGTTCCCACATTAGTGTTTTCATATATATATGGACTCAGTTATGTCATTCGTTTTTCTTAATCCGTTGTTCTACTCTGTTCAGCGGTTGCTGCCACGAATGGTGCAACCGTGAATAGTGTGCCCAGCACTCTCTACCAACACTTTTAGAACATAGTTTTAATTGTTTCGCGTTGTAACGGAAACCAATAAATGTTATATCATGTTTTGCTTGTCCTAATACTTGTTATATGCCGTACGACCCAGTCACGAAATTTTATTACGATTAAAAGCATGAGATTATAGAATAAAATAAGTGATTGGATTGTACGGAGTTACCGGTTATTTGCCGTTTGTCACAGTTTTTGTAGGTGGCGTCAATCATTAGCACATGCGGGAAGGCACACCACATAGTGAATGAAAGTTTGTGGACAAAGAAGATATCTTCAACTGCGTTGGTGGTCTCATTTTCGCGTACGTAATAAGTGAAATCTTTTTCAACAAGAAGGTTTTCTAGTTGTTGCATTGGAGATTCGTCGACCCTCTTTCCGGCATTGATCTTCTGAACAGCATTGTGAACATCTTTCGGAATAATCTTTTTTGTCGGGTTCTTTTTCATCAATGTTCGCCAGATGCTACGGTTTGGAATTTCTTGCTCTGCCAGCTTCTCAATTAGTCTTTTATCCTCCGAAGAAAGCCTTCTCGCATACGCGTGACCCTCTAAGTTTTCAATAGGAGTGTGGTTGTGCCTCGGGTCTGTCACCTCTATCTTCCAAACACTTCCCTTTGATTCTGTAAACCCTATCAACTCAAACAGACAACCTATTTTCTTGCTACCTGTTTTCCTCACTGTAGCTACACTCTTATACTCCCCACCAAGATTGCATTGAAACCAAACCTTGAAATTACTTCCTCTTTTATTCGATCTTTTAATCACAATGGCGTAACCATTTTCCTTTCCCGTATTCTGTACCCAATCCACTAACACATCACGTGATGAAAATGTAAGATTTGTATATAACCTTAATATAATTGGGTAACAGGCATCCTCATCGACTAACAGATCTTCCAGCTCAGCACCGTTTCCCTGGTCCGGATAGTCTTGTATTGCAAAGTTCTGTTCACCACCATCTCACTGGTCAGGATAGTCTTGCTTGACAAAGCTCTGCTCATCACCGTAACCGTGGTCGGGATAGTTTGGCAGATATTCGGACTGAGGATATGGTTCACCTCGTAGCCGTAATTCGAATAGTCGTGTTGTGCGTACAAGTCTTCCACAGGGATATTCAAGTCCAGCTGCACCCCGTACGAGTCTTCCACATGAATACTTAAGTCCAGCTCCACCGTATTGTCACGATAATGAATTCCAGAGACAACCTCCTCCCCCCTCATGTTGGATGGGACATGTTTCTCGTATGAGTCAGAAATAGCGGTCCCCTCGTTAGAGTCTGGAACAACGGACTCGTCAGAGTATTCACCAAAAAGGTAGTTGCTAAACCACGACATCATATGTTGAAAAATCCCACTAAAACAACAAAAGGCTCTGTGAAAAGTCCCTTGTCGAATGCAACAAAAGGTTCTTTGAAATTTGAATAAAATGTCCTAAATTTTCGAGTGTAACAAACTTTAGTGAACCTAAGCTTATAAGCAGAAGGCTCTGTCAAAAGTCCCTTGTCTTTTTCAACAACAAAGCGCCGCACTTTGGCCAAAGCGCGACGCTTCGGTGTGTGTAAAAAAGGATGTGATGTGCGAATATCATGGTCATTTTAACTATAAAAACAGTCTTATGAGTAGATTTGAATCAACTATAATGAATTCGGATATGTCACGTTTTACTTGGTTTTATACTATGTTTTTGTTAATCACCACTAGACCTGGCAAAATAAATCCATTCATTTCATTTTGGGTTGACGTGGGCATTTTAAATTTTAAGATGGCTTAAGATGGGTCAAACAAAATTAGTCACTATGTTAGAATAGGTTGTGCAGCGCTGCATAAAAAAATGAGTAGGTCAGGATGGGTATGAAATAAAATCCAAGGGGGTCAAGATGGGTTAAAATCCAATCCAAATAAAATGGATCATGATCTGATCCATGATCCAACATAATGGATCGTGATACGATCTATATGCAAATAATTTTAAATAGACGATCACTATCCAGATCGATCCATAATCAAAACATATAATGAAAAAACTCAAGAAAATAAAAAAAAATCACAAAAAAAATCAAAATACTCTAAAAAATTTAAAAATTCTAAAAACAAAAATAAAAAATTCTAAAAAGCAAAAAATCTAAAAAATTCAAAAAGCTAAAAAATAAAAAAAATTCAAACAAGATCTAAATAATAAAAAAATAAAAAAAATTCTAAAAAAATCAAAATAACTCTAAAAATCAAAATAGCTAAAAAAATCTAAAAATTTTTAAAAAATACAAAAAGAATTCTAAAGAATAAAAAAATCAAAAAAATATAAAAAAATTAAAAATATAAAAAATTATAAAAATAATTAAAAAATCCAAAAAATAAAAAATTCATGAAATTCTAAAATATAAAAACTAATTTTTTAGTTTTTTGGTAATTATTTTAGATTTTTTTATATATTTTTGCATGTTTTTGATTTTTTAAACTTTTTTTATGTTTTTTTTTTCTTTTTTTAGGATATTTTGTTTTTTTTTGAGTTTTTAGAATTTTTTTTTGATTTTTTTAATATTTTTTATTTTTAAAAATTTTTGTTTTCTTTTAACCTATAACGACTGAAATCCATCTTGAGCCAAACTTATATTAACCTAAACTCATCCTGATCTTTTTCTTAAAAAACCACCCTAACTCAAACCATCTTGTTGATGCACTATTGTGTTTGTCACTTGTCGAAAAGGATAGATTGAGCGTGTGTTGAATATTGTATAGGTTAGAATCGAACACACGACCGAAATACGGAGTTTTCAGTGTAAAAGGGAACAAGTTCGCTCGAACTTGACATGTGGCAGACAAGTTCGGCCGAACTTGTCATATGATAGACAAGTTCGCCCGAACTTGACCTCATATGCACTTGTCAAGCGAACTTGGCTGTTTTCCCTATAAATAGGTGGTGTGTGCTCATTTGTCATTTAAGTTTTTGCCATAACTACGGAGAGGTGCTGCCGGATTCTCTCCAGGAACTCCGGCAGCTAGACTTATAAAGATGTATACTCTTTCAGTATGAATGAAGACTTCCGCTGCATTCTACTTCTACTCTATTCTTAATAACTCTTTTGGGTTTTCGATGACCGAACGGGCATGTTTGGGGACACCGTCTAGAGTTTCAGAGTACAGATTTGGTGAAACGGTCACAAAATTTTGAAGATAACGGGAGAGTCATTGATACTGGTGCAGAATGTTGATCATTTGGGTGTCGTGACTAGTAATGAGCCTAAACGTTAAATCCGCATTTGTTAAAAACTGAAAGTTCCGGATTTCAGGGGGAATTTCAGTGAAAATTTCAGTATGGTCAGAATTTGCAAAAATGAGGGGAAATAAAAAATTTTCAATATTTGAAGATTTCGGCATTTTTGAAATTTGTGAATGCTGCAACAGTATCCGGGTGGTTACCGATTGCAGATTATCGGGAAATGCAGAGGATCGAGATTCATCGGGTGATCACAGGAAGTTCTGATTTTTCAGTTCATGATACAAAGTGATGCTTAAGGGTTAGAGTCCTGATCTCCGGTGAAAGAACAGTTAGCTGGATTAGCCGTCGTTAGTATCAGTGAGGAACTGAGAACGTTCAAAACGTTCGGTGATGATCTTAAGAGCTAATGACTAGCTCCGCAGATGGTTGGTTTCAAAATTACCAAGGAAATCTGATTATAACCTTAGGTGGCCATTATTTTTAGTCTTCAAGCAGATGAATCATTCTTCTCTTTGGACTAACCGCCGTTGGATGATGATGTTTGGTGATTAAGTGGTGCTGGTCTACCGGAGATAGCTATATATCTGGTATTGTGATTGAAGAGGAAGAATGTGAGTTTGGTCACAGGCGTATGTTTCTCAGATTCAATGTTTTACCGGATTATCTGTTTCCAATGAAGATTTGCTGATTGAGCAGTTACCGATTTGCTAATCAAATCTTTCTGAAGGGTGCTTAACTGCGATTACGGAAATCAGGATTTCGGATTTTCGAGGGTATTCGTTGATTTGAAGTTTTCCGATGCGGTGATTCGAAGTTTCTATCAATTGCCGGTTGAGTTTTTGATACTTTAGGAGTGTGCGGAATAAACTCTCGATGCTCGACGCTTATTCAAAAACTGAACCCGGATGCGGTTATCGTCGAAATGGAGAAGCTGCTGCATTGATTAGCTTTGAGTTGATGGTTATTCGAGAAAATTTGCCGGTCAAGTAAATCAGAGGAGTCGGAAACCACGCAAGATAAAGATCTGAACTGGAGATTTCAGCGGAATTGAAAGTTGTTAATGCAAACCCGGATCATCAATTAAGGGGGAATTTGTTGACGTTTCTCGACGACATCGACAGACACGTTGATTGAAGTTGCAGAATATTCAAACACGGCTCAAAGTTTTGAAGTTCAAGACAAAGTTTCGACAGTAACGAACAAGGGGGAATATGTTGATGCACTATCATGTTCGTCACTTGTCGAATAGGCTAGATTGAGCGTGTGTTGAATATTGTATAGGTTAGAATCGAACACACGATCGAAATACGGAGTTTTCAGTGTAAAAGGGAACAAGTTCGCTCGAACTTGACATGTGGCAGACAAGTTCGGCCGAACTTGTCATATGATAGACAAGTTCGTCCAAACTTGACCTCATATGCACATGTCAAGCGAACTTGACTGTTTTCCCTATAAATAGGTGGTGTGTGCTCATTTGTCATTTAAGTTTTTGCCATCCCTACGGGGAGGTGCTGCCAAATTCTCTCCAGGAACTCCGGCAGCCAGACTTATAAAGATGTATACTCTTTCGGTATGAATGAAGACTTCCGCTGCATTCTACTCCATTCTTAATAAGATTCTACCGAATCGGTTTACGTATTAACTTCCGTCTAGAACCGCCTGATCACAGACCTTCACATCTTAACCCAAACTCATTATAACCCATTATCCAAACTTGACCAACTCACCCATTTTGTCAGCCATAATTACCACGTAATTTTTTTTTATTTGGATTTTGATGTGCCACGTGTAGATATCGTTTTGGTCAATTTTTGATAATTTGTATTTTCATGATGTGTTTATTTTTATTCTTTAGGTATTTTTTCGATTACTATAACGTATGACGATACAATAACAAATCGAACTAATATACGACACGAAATCCCGTCATGTTTTCGTCATAACGCACCGGTTAAATCCCAATAGTACTTGCAACAAAACCTATCCAAAAGCAAAAAGAGGGCATCCCTTCTTTGAATGTACAAAGTACAAACAACCAAAAACACAAATAAAATTAAAAAAAAAACAAAAACACACTTGAAAACACCCCCACAGACTCTCACTACAACCCTCCCTCCACTGCATTGGCGGAGCCTCCACCACACTCTCACCAACCCCAACAGATCTCGAAAATGCAGACCGCTTCCTTCAACCTCTCAACTTCACTCCCAAATCTCAAACACTATCCAAAACTAAACCCTAACCCTAACAATCTCCACTCATCCGTCACTTTTCGCCCTATCAATGCCGGTTTCACTCGCAGATTGCCATCAATCTGCTCTTCATCTTCACCTACAAAGCTAGGCTTCTCCATTCATCTCCTTCTCCGGTTCCAGAACGTCAATCCGATGGTTTTGTGGTTAGAGCTGCGTCGGTTCCTGATAGTGCCGACGGCGGCGACGCTGCGGCGGCCGGGAAGTCCAAGGTTGTGGAGACGGTGGTGCTTGGATCGTTGTTTGGGCTTTGGTACCTGTTTAATATCTACTTTAATATTTATAATAAGCAGGTTTGTTTTCTTCATTAGCTTTTTTCGTTTTGAAATTTGTAGTGATATGCATGATTGTTTTGAATTGTATATTGTTGCAGTTGGACTAAATACTTAGAATTTGTTTGCTTGCTCGCTCTATGATGTGGTTCCAACCGGTAATCGATTGGCCAAAGAAAAATAGACGAAAACCAAATTAGAAATATAGAAGGATAATTAGACTAATCTCATAATTTCATTCATAATCATTTCACAAAATAAGAATGCCTTATATAGGCTTACAAACATGAACGAAATTTGCAGGTAACTAACTCTAATGAAAACATGGACCTAATGCTATTCCTAATTTAATGCAATAAATAAGGAAACATGGGGTTTCGCCACGGCGGTCGCCATTCAAGTCCTCAAGAACGAAATGAATTTCCCACGACGGTCGCCATTCAAGTCGGACAATCTCATACGTAGCGGTAGCAACGCGTCACGGACGCCACTCGAGATGCGCCACTGCACGTGGTTGCAAGTCGGTTTCCCCGATGGCTTCTACATTTGGTGGCCCTCTCTTAATTTTCCGAACAAAATGCTTGAGCATTCTCTCGTCAAATTCCTCACCTTCAAGATGGACGATACTACGCTTCTTTTCCATAGCACTTGTAGCCTTCTGTTAAACACATAAGGGCAGCAACTGTGGGTTTGACCGATGTTGATGTTGTGTAAACTGGTGGAAACAAAAGGATTGGTTTCGGTAAAGACGATGCCGATTTTCGGGCTGATGTCGGTATAGCAACATGTAAGGATTTAGGAACAGGTACAAGTGAGGGTGTTTGGGCGGTTTTTGGTGGTGAGGCAGGTGGTCTTGCGGCGGAAACCGGTGGTGCGTAGGAGCAGTTCTTGGTGGTGGCGATGTAGGGGTGTGGCGAGCTTCGAACGTGATCCGGGTCGATCGGAACTCAGTGAACACAGTTTCAAACTGGAAGTCTGGTCTCGCAGAGGATTCCCTCCATTGTTGGAACTCGAGTTTGGATAGTTTTTGAGCAGCCATAGGTCCGAAGGGGATCGCGGCGGCTCTATACCACTGCGTTCTATCAATGGATGAATGAATCCCTTGCGAGATTCGAATCTCAATTGCAAACCATACTCAATGAGTCCAATCGATCCGAACGGCGAGACAAGCCGTCCAATCTCCTACAACTCCACCACCAATTTCCACCGTCACGCCACCATCCGCTTCTGCCGCAACGCCATCATCTGCCTCACCACCACAAAAAGCGACAACAATAATCTTAAACCCCGTCAAAGAAGCGATTGCATCAACACCAAGGCAACCCGTTTTCGCCTCCGCACTACCACCGAAACAAGTGCCTTCAACCGCCTTGTCAGCTCCAAAACCTGCACTCGTGCCGAAACACGTCTCACTACGAGTAACGCGGACGCATTGCGGTCCGTTCCATAGATTTGAGGAGTATCATCAACCAAGCATGTCCTCTCGACCCAAGTTACAAGAACCATATGCCAACAATAATCGAACTATGTTGGGGTTCCAAGGTTACCATGATCCAAAATGTGCAAAGGAATTAAACGCTCATGACCACAGACTTGTTGGTGGAGTTTGGGTTGGTTCCCCTGCCACAAAAGAGGTTGTTTCTTGTATAAATGCCATGTGTCTTAACTTTGTTCGGAAGCAAATTCATAATATTCATGAGGGTGGCAACTTTAAGTTGGGTAGTCAAGGTGATTGAAATTTAACGGGTTGGAAGGGGCTTGTTGTTGGACGGAACCAAAGGCAAGTACCGTAGTCGAGTGGTGCCCACCGTAGAGCATTACTAAGATTCGTTCGGATATTCCCGGGATAACAGAGTGGCGGCCACCGTGGCGTGTCGCGGAGAACTGTCCCGATTTGATCCTTATCCTTGAGGACAAGGATGTTTTAACGGGGAGGGATTGATATGTGCCCACTACTCCATGTTCATGCAACCCACAATTTCTGTTATAGTTCATGTTTTGTTTGTTTCCTTTGCAAGTATCTAAGTAATAGGGTTTGTGGGGTTTAACCATTTAGTCCATGTTTTGTTAATTCAGTTTGTAATTAAGCCTATAAAAAGGCATATGTGTTAGTGATTGATCATAAATGAAAAATATTAAGTCTCAGATTCTCTCTAAATTTCATCTTGTTTGTCTCTATTTTCTGTGGAGTTTGACCCACTTTAACGGGTTATCTACCAAACCAAGTGGTACACATCACTCTACTGTTCATCAGCTTTCTGTTTTGAATCTATAGTGATATATATGTTTGTTCGGAATTGTAAGCTGTTGTAATTGTAGTAAATAATTAAAATCTGTTTGCTCTATTGCTGATTTGAAATGTATGGAATTAATATATGTGTGTGTTTGTGTGCGCGTGCTTGTTCTGAATCGTATACAGATGCAATTGTAGTAAAAAAGTAGAATCTATTTATGATTTGAGAGGTTTTTTTTCGCATGAAAGGCTTTGTTCAATGTGATCATGATTGGCTATTTGAAATTGTTAATGTGGATATTCTTGGTTTTAAAAAGCGCGCCTCAAGGCGCAAATCATATCGCTTTGCGCTTCAAAGCGGGGTGGGTGTACAAGAAGCGCAGATGAGGCGCGCTTTTTAGGGGAAAATCGACCTAAGGCGCAGGCTGAGGTGCGCTCTTTTTGTACATGGGGTGTTTCTATGCAGCTGAGTGTTGTACAACAGGCCTTTGATGCTGTACATTTATGTTTTTTTCATTTTAAAACATATATGAAGCTTAATTATAGCTAAATCATAGGTACTGGATGCTAAACACTTATGGGATATATAAAATAAATTATATAATCACTTTGCGCTTTGCGTACGAAAAGCTCACTGTTTTTGCGCTTCACTTTAAAAAAAATCGGTTTTAGACCTCATCGCTTTTGTGCGCTTCCCGCTTTTTTAAACCAAGGGAATATTTGAACCTCTCAGATTTAAAATTGATCTTGTTCTCATCAATTGCTTGAGTTTGAATTACGTGAGTGCAATATTATCGATGAAAAATTTGACATGAATATGTGTGCAGGTTTTGAAAGTCTTCCCAAATCCAATAACTGTCACTACGGTTCAGTTTGCTGTTGGGAGTGTGATTGTATTCTTGATGTGGACATTGAATATTCTTAAACGACCTAAAATCAGTGGGGCACAGGTACTTCCATGCTATGTAGTTAATATCCCGATATATCACTGAAATATCATAATCGTTTTTACGGTTTTCAATTAGCACGTGTTTCTCTTAGGATCCCTACCCTACATATGTGTGAGTGTGTGTATGTATATAATATACACACATACATATTGTTATATACTAATTTATTGCTAACTTGCAGCTTCTAGCAATCCTGCCATTGGCTATGGTGCACACCTTAGGAAATCTATTCACAAACATGAGCCTGGGAAAAGTTGCTGTTTCATTTACTCACACAATCAAAGCAATGGAACCGTTTTTCTCAGTTGTACTGTCTGGTATTTTTTAATATACTTTATCATATGCACCATATTCTGATATTTTATACATATTAATTCAGCTTCAAGCTGTTTAATATACATATTATAATACTCCTATTGGCTTTGAATGCCTGAAATCTTACTCACAGATGCCTACACCATGGGTGGTTGCATCCCTTTTACCGATTGCTGGTGGAATGGCACTTGCTTCGATGACTGAGGCCTCATTCAATTGGTATAAGACCGAATTTATATATATTTTACGTTTCCTTTTGGAATTCTGTCATTATTTAATTAATTTTTGGAATTCTGTCATTATTTAATTAATATAACAAAAGAGGGTGGCTTAGGAATAGTACCTAAATTAATTATTAATTATTAATTATTATTATTAATTATTAATATAAAAAAAGAGGGTGTCTTAGGAATAGTACCTAAGACACAACCTCTATTATTTTATTGTTTTTCTTTGTTAAATTTACAAAACTGCCATCCAATGGTTTCTTTTTGTCTAGTTAATCCTTCAACTTTTAGTATTGCTACTTACACCCCCTCAGCCTTTTAAAAACTTTGTAAAATGTCATTTTGACCCCCTCGAGTTTTACGTGCTTACTGTTATGTACGTGGTCAAATATAATATGTTTCTTTGTTTATTTTTATGTACATTTTTGGTTGTCTATGTATTTTGTGTGGAAATGAGTCGGGTCAAATGTAATATGTTTTCACTAGGCGGTATAAATTCGAGTTACTTTACGTTTCGACTCTGCCGCAACGCGTGCTATTCTTTAACGTAAAAAAACACATTTTTTACGTGCTTATTTTCAAGTACATTTTGTTATAAATCCAAGTTGGTTTACGTTTTGACGTAAATTTTCTTGGTAATGAGTCAGGTCAAATGTAATACGTTTTCGTGCTTATTTTCATGTGCATTTTCGGTTGGTCTACGTTCTGACATAAATTTTGTTCAAAAACGATTCGGGTCAAAATACTAGTTCTCATGAATATTTGTTAAATGCAGACAATCATTTTTACTCTTTTAGTGACATTTGTTTATCTCAATGATCTAATCATTGCATTTGGTAAACAGGGCTGAATTTTGGAGCGCGATGGCATCAAATGTGTCAAACCAATCTCGTAATGTCCTCAGCAAGAAATTTATGGTTAAGAAAGAGGTATCTTTAGCAAACCCTTTTTGTCTTTCTTTTTTTTGATGGTGTGAAATTAATCTAAATTGTATGTGTATACTATACGCTCACTATTATGATTTTACAGGAATCATTGGATAATTTAACACTCTTCTCGGTTATAACAATTATGTCGTTTTTCTTGTTGGCCCCTGTTACTCTTTTCACTGAAGGAGTTAGGGTTACCCCTGCATACCTCCAGTCTGCAGTGAGTATTTTTCAAAACTTCACATTGTTGTAGCTTCATTTTCTAGCTTATATTTTTGCAAATTGTCATTTTTGGTGATTGTTTTCATTTAATATTTTTAGGGATTGAATGTCAAACAAGTGTACATTAGATCTCTCCTTGCTGCAATCTGCTTCCATGCTTATCAGCAGGTAATCTTTAAATCTCATGTCTTGATTGTTATTACATGATAAGTAGTATTCCAATTTGTCCCAAAAGAAGACAATTTTGCTATTTTAAAGAAATTTTAAATTAAATCAGATAACTTGAAAATTGGCAATGCTAAATTTATATGCTGGGCAGGTTTCCTATATGATTTTGCAAAGGGTGTCACCAGTTACGCACTCTGTTGGCAACTGTGTGAAACGTGTGGTGGTGATTGTGACCTCTGTTCTGTTTTTCCGAACACCTGTTTCACCGATCAATTCTATAGGTAAATTTTCATGTTGGGACATTTTATATAATAACATGTCTTTTGTAACTTTAAGGTAATCTCGACCTGTTTTTAGGTAAACGGGTTCAGTTCAGCTTATTCTTGATCTTTAGGTCATCAAATGTGCAAAACTAAAACAGTTGGCTATACTTGAAATTACAATCCCACAATTTTACCATACTTGTTTTTTCACTTCTGAAGTACTTGATGGGTAATTTTCAACTTTCAGGTACCGGAGTGGCTCTTGCCGGAGTATTCCTTTACTCACAGGTTAAGCGTTTAAAGCCAAAGAAGGCGTGAAATTGTTTCAAAATCTTGTAAGATCACATTGCATTGTTAGAAGTTAATCATTTTGGTTTTGGAGACTCTAATTCTATCTGATTGCGGGTTTTTGATGAACTTGTCTTCTTTATCCTTTTGCATAGCGTTCTATTACTTTTTATTGGTTACATTGTCAGTAGCGACATGATCATCTGGTGCTTGGAGTTAGAATTGTGCTTTTCGTGAGCCCCAAATATGATGAGACCCTCACTTGGGCTCGACCCACCATTGAATATCTGTTATGGTGGTTTAAATTAGAGATGGGCATAATAACGGTTCCAAACCCGACCCGGTGGAACCTACCTGGGACCGGTTCCGGTTCCTACCCGACATATAGTAGAACCGGTTCCGGGTTCAAAATACCCGATGGTTCCTACCCGGTTCCACATTTTTGGAAAAAAATAAGTTCTGGAACCAGTTCCAACCCGTACCCAGGTTGTACCCGCAACCGGTTTTTATCATACCCGGTTCCTACGGTAACCTTCCAGACCCGGCGTCAATATATTTTTAATGTGAGTTTTTTTATAAGTCTTTGCTAGAACAAGGTATAATACATAAACATAAAACTATTTATTACGAGAAACAAGTACCCGGTTACACAAACAACCTAAACAGGAAACGTTAAACAAAACACATAAAACACTAAACATACTAATCATAAAACACAAATGGGTTTACAATACATAAAACAAACTAAACTTTCGATGACCCGGTCTCGGATGCTTTACCCTTTTCATTGTTTTTCGCCTTTGTCACCGGACAATGGCGGTCGGTGTGTTTCTTGAGCGTCGAGTTGGCCGACGCCTTCATGAACTTCCCGCACCCCTTGCATCTAGCCATTTCATGGCTATCCGATATCAAGCACAAGTCAAAGTGCTTCCAAATAGCGGGGTTTCTTTTGGTTTCCAAAACATCCACGACCTCATCGTTGCAAGCCATCGTTATCTCTTTGATAGTATTACATTTGAAGTGTAAAGTGTTAAGTTTAGAAATGGTAAGTAGGAAGGGGTTTATATACAAAAACCGATTTTTTAATCAGGAACCGGTTTCCAACGGTAACATTTATCAGGAACCGGTTCCAACGGTAACATTTTATCAGGAACCGGTTCTGAACAGTAAATGACAGGTTTGACTGTCATGAACCGGTTCTCAATAGTAAAATGGCAGGTTTGACTGAACAGTAAATGGCTGTCAGGAACCGGTTCTGAACAGTAAATGGCAGGTTTGACTGCCAGGAACCGGTTCCCACACTATCAGAAACCGGTTCCGCACCATACCCGGTTCCACACCATACCCGGTTCCATAATACCCGTACCCGGTTCTACACGGTTCCATATTCTTGGGTGTGAACCCGGGTAGGAACTGGACCCGGTTCCACACCATACCCGGTTCCAATGACATCCAAGCAGAACCGGGTCCGGGTTGGAACCGGTTCCGGGTAATAATAAAACCCGATTATGCCCATCTCTAGTTTAAATTCACCACTACCATCATTTGCTTGTTGAAGCCCTTAAACTTGTAAAAATCCAGATCATTCGAATCCAATCCATATGGAATTGGGCCAAATGATCCATATGCCACAACCGGACGTTGTTTTAGTGGCGAATAACCTACTCCTAATCAATTCATATTAACCATCACTACCTTATAATAGTATAGGATTTAATAAAGGGAAGGTACCTTACCACAACACACCATGTCCTTTGGGTACATCACATGAGCCCTAAATGGGTTGAGAAAGACTCTGGTCCGGTTAAAAGATGTATGTCCTTTGGGTACAAAGCTTAAACTAAATATGGATGAATGATTCTTTCTTTCAAGTGAAATTCCATTTTATTTTGTTGTCACTAAACATGTGATATAAATCATAAATTTATATTCCATCCCCCCAAACTAAATATGGCCGCCCAAGTTCATTGTTCAAAAATAAACAATACATGGGTTTGTAAATTTCAAACAGATTTTTTTAAACGCAATATTTGAACTCCCAACCTTTTAAACTATAACAAAAAGTTCCAAGTACACTATCTATGTAGATCTTGAACGAGATGGAACTAAGACACCGATATTTGAATCAAATTATAATTAAAAGAAGAGAAGTTCTAGAGAGATGGAAACTAAGCTTTGTATTTGGTTTGTAACCCTCCCATTTTTTAATAGACATAACAAAGTATCTTATTGTACAAAACGTACGAATGAAGTGGAAAAGTAAAAAAAAAAACGATGTGCTATTTTCGTGATTATTTTACTTGTAGGGTAATTATCAAAATTAGAGAAATTTTGATCTTGTAGGGTATTATTGTAAAATGATCTTGTAGGGTACTTTTGTAAAGTATCATAATTACTCTACAAGACGATCTTGTAGGGTAATTTTGATCTTATAGAGTAATTACTTGTATAATAATTACAAAAATGCCACCAACGTTTTTTTACCTTTCCATACTATTCGTATGTTCTGTACGATAAAATACTTTGTACGAATCTTTACTCTTCGTATATACGTTTAAGCATGCTATGATTACCTCTTTTAACAAGCCCTCAACTTCAAACTAATGACCCAACGGCCCTTATTCTATTTAGTACTATTTATTTCATAACAATTTCACTCTTCCCCTATTATCAAACATCTTCAACTATTAACAATCATTCAATTTTGATTAAATTGTTCTTGTTCAATTTGGATTTGGATTCGATTTTTTCTCCACAAATAGGTTTACACAGTAACACAAAGATGAAGAAAACATTTGTGCTATGGTGCAGATGCGGACAATCAGTGTTGAAAAAAGCGCTACCAAAAGATCACATAAAGCGAAAGCGTGTTCACTATAAAGATCTCGCTTTTGTTTTCATACACATGAAAAAGAGAAAAAAACATTATTTCATTATAAATTTGATTAGTTTTTTCTGCCCATACGATACACATGCAATAAAAATTAACACACTCAGAAAATATACAACTCTTACCTATTAGCCGAGAATTATGCTTGTGATTGTGTTTCCATATATTCGTAATTGTATTGTTATTAGGTTATGATTATTGTTTCCTTGTTTAGTGCTAGGGTTCAATCCCTATATAAAGGGATCCTTTGTAAACATATTATTCATTCAGAAAATACAATACATAACCGCTTTTATGGTATCAGAGCCCTAGGTTCTGAATACCCTCTTCCTTTTTTTCCCTTTCTTTTCCGATTGTCTGCTGTTTCGACAGCCTCTTTCCTTTGTTTCATAAACCCTAGCACATCTATCCTCTGAAAGACAATAACAAAAAGGATGACCCCGAGTCATCTTCTTCCGATAAACCCACCATAAATCTGCACCCAGCCTACTCAGTAACAAACGTGCAGTCCAAGATACGTACCCTCGACGGCGTTAAGGTTACGTATACGTCTTGGGTTAAACTTTTCCGGCTCCACGCTGTGGCTTATCATTGATGGATCCGAACCGCCACTAGCCACCGCAGCAGATTACTAATCCTGGAAAGAACTGGATGCTCTCGTTTCCAATGGGTTTACAGCACTGTGTCCGACGACCTCTTGCCCCGGGTTCTTGAAAGCGGCCCTACGGCTCGCCATGCATGGGTGAAGCTCGAAAAAATATACCTAAGCAACAAAAAGGCTCGGGCCGGGGCGCTTGAAACCAAGTTTTGTAACCTCACCTTGTCCACCTGCTCGTCTTTGGACGACTACTGTCAGCGCCTCAAAGATCTCGCGAACCAGCTCAAGGACGTGGACCATCCGGTTACTGAAGAACGTCTTGTGCTTCAACTTGTTTGGGGGCTGCCTGCAGAGTATGACACGACTGCCTCTCTTATCAACGCCAATAATGCAGATTGGGATCTTGCTAGGAGTATGTTAGAGGATGAAGTTATTCGACAAGAAGCCCGCCAAAAGACCACACAGTCCGTTCATGTTACAACCTCTCAAAACCAAACCTCCCACAACCAACAACAACCACACCCTCCTACTGGAACAAATACCTACAACAACCAACCCTTTTATAACCGATCTGGACGTGGCCGAGGACGTGGTCGGGGCGTGGTAACTGCGGCCGCGGTTCTGGACGCGCAACAACCCTTCACCACAAACTTGGGCCCCAAAAAACTTCTCCTACCCTCAATGGGCTTGGTGGAACACTCCACCTTGCCCCTACCCGACCCAACCCGCCTTCCAGCCCCCCTGCTCCCTATTCCCAACCCACGGCCCAAAATCAGTCGGCCCACTATACTGCAGCCCATTCGACAAACCTGAACCAAACCGAACCCGCCTACGGCCCAACCCCATACTCTTCCACACCTTACACACCGCAGGCCCACTTCAGTTCCATCCAACCCACTGGTTACAATCCTATGTGTCCATCAGATCTTACTGCAGCCTTCTCCTCGATGCAGCTCCATTATGAACCGAACTCAATTATGGACACGGTAGCAACATCATACGCCACAGATGAACAAGGTATGATCAAAACTCCCGACTCTTTTCCTATTAACAGTAACATATTAGTCGGAAATGGCGCGTCCTTGCCAGTTCAAGGGTCTGGAACGGGCTATTTAACCTTACCCAATCGCACTTACATACTACCCAGAATCCTTTACTGCCCACAAATCATTAAAAAGTTAATTTATGTTAGACGATTTACTCGTGATAACAGTGTTTCCATTGAATTTGACCCCTTTGGTTTTTCTTTGAAGGACCTTCGAACTGGGCGTCTTCTCTCCCGCCATAATAGCACCGGGGATCTCTATCCTGTCACACCGCCAGAACTCCCACCTCAAGCAGCATTCATCACTTCCACATCTCTTCCATGGCATGATCGTTTGGGGCACCCCGACGCTCAAGTCTTGGATGTTCTTAGTCGTCATTTTAATTTTTCTTGTAATAAGAACAAAACATCTAGTCTTTGTCACTCTTGTCAGCTTTCCAATAGCAAACGTTTACCTTTTTATGCATCTAATTCTTTTACTTTTGCACCATTTGATATCATTCATTGTGACCTTTGGACTTCCCCCGTGTTAAGTAAATCTGGGTATAAATATTATCTTGTTTTGATTGACAATTTTTCACACTTCATTTGGGTATACCCTTTAAAATACAAATCAGAAACTTTTCCAACTTTTGTTAAGTTTCACCGCCTAATTGCCACCCAATTCAACAGAAATATTAAAACCTTCCAATGTGACCTCGGTGGTGAGTTTGATAACAATGCTTTTAAAACCTTTGCCAGCCAGCACGGCTTGTTATTTCGTTTTTCCTGTCCCCAAACTTCTTCCCAAAACGGCCGTGCCGAGCGCATGATCCGTAGTCTAAACGACACATTCGCGCTCTCCTTATCCACTCACACCTTCCCCTAGTTTCTGGGTTGAAGCCCTTCACACCGCCGCTTACCTCTACAATATTCTTCCTACAAAAAGACTTAATTTTTTTACTCCTACCTTTGCCCTCTACCTTCGTCACCCCACATATGACCATCTTCGGGTGTTCGGATGCGCCTGCTATCCGAACACATCCGCAAATCAACCCCACAAACTTCACTCGAGGTCCATCAGGTGCATATTCCTTGGTTACCCACCTGATTTTCGTGGGTACCGGTGCTTTGACCCCACGACCGGGAAAGTCTTTATTTCTCGGCACGTTTCGTTTGATGAAACCGTCTTCCCTCACACCATACCCACACCCACTCCATCATACCGGTTTCTAGACGACATAACCCCTCCCGATTTACCTTTGCTCCACCCATGGCCTCCAACAACCCCCCCCCACCACCCACGGCTCCCCCTCGGACCACTACTACTTCACCTTTTCGCTACACCTATACTCGCCGCCCACGACCATCACAAAACCCACCAGCCCCCAATCGACCCAAACATACCAGGCCCCCATACAGCCCACTACCCAACCGCATCCTACAGTCCCACAACCACCCACGCATGTTACACAGCCACCTACGGCTGTCCCACAGCCCACGGTTGTACCACAGCCGCTGACCCAAAACCAATCATCTCACCCAATGGCCACCCGATCCAAAACCGGAAGCCTAAAACCTCCCTATATTCCCTTAACACCACTACCATCTCTCCCGTCCCTAAAACATCACCAGGCCTTCACCGACCCGAACTGGCTGCGCGCCATGCAGGCTGAATTTACTGCTTTACAGGAAAATGAAACGTGAGATTTGGTCCCTAGACCGGTTGATAGACCGGTGATCAATGCATGTGGCTCTTTCGCCACAAGTTTAAATCGGATGGTACATTAGAGAGGTATAAGGCACGATTGGTTGTTAATGGGAAGTCGCAAACTGTGGGCATTGACTGCGAGGACACTTTTAGCCCTGTTGTGAAACCTGCCACAATTAGAACAGTATTATCTCTTGCAGTTTCCAAATCATGGCCTATTCATCAGTTAGATGTCAAGAACGCTTTCTTACATGGCCACCTTAACGAGACAGTCTTTATGCACCAACCCCCTGTGTTCATTGATAAACGGTTTCCAGATTTTGTGTGCAGGTTAAAGAAATCTTTATACGGGCTTAAACATGCACCACGCGCTTGGTACACACGCTTTGCGAATTATATCTTATCCCACGGGTTTAAGAGTAGCGCGTGTGACAATTCCTTGTTCATCTACAGCATCGGCCATGATATAGCATATCTTTTGTTATATGTTGATGATATTGTCCTCACAGCATCCCCTGACAAATTGTTGCATGACATCATTCAAACACTCTCCCGAGAGTTTGCCATGTCTGACCTTGGTGAATTACATCATTTCTTGGGGATCAAGGTCACCCACACGACTAATGGGTTGTTTTTGGACCAAACACAGTATGCCAAAGAAATTATTAATCGGGCCAATATGACATCTTATAAGCCTTGTGCCACTCCTGTTGACCTGTCTTCCAAATTAAGTGCCACGGATGGTCCTTTGTTTCATGATCCCACTCTATACCGTAGCCTTACGGGAGCCTTACAGTACCTCACTTTCACAGGCCGGACTATCTTAGCGATACAGCAGGTCTGCTTGTTTATGCATGAGCCTCATGATCCACATTATGCTTTCATGAAGCGCATTATTAGTACATTCAGGAGACTTTGAATTATGGTATTCGAATGGTAAAATCCGATACACATTCCTTGGTTGCATACTCGGATGCTGATTGGGGCGGGTGTCCTGATTCCCGTCGATCTACAAGTGGATATTGTGTTTTTCTTGGGAATAATTTACTATCTTGGTCGTCTAAGCGTCAGCCTACTGTCTCTCGTTCTAGTGCAGAGGCTGAGTACCGCGGGTCGCCAACGCAGTGGCTGAGGTCACTTGGGTTCGTAATCTTCTTTTGAGCTGCGTGTCCCCCTTCTCCAAGCTTCGGTCGTATTTTGTGATAATGTTTCAGCAATATATTTGTCTGATAACCCCGTGCAGCATCAGCGTACAAAACATATCGAAATCGATATACATTTTGTCAGAGAAAGGTACGCCTAGGTCATGTTCGGGTCTTACATGTTCCTGCTCCGTATCAATACGCGGATATATTTACGAAGGGTTTGTCTCGACAACTTTTCCAGTCATTTAGATCCAGTTTGACCGTTTGTCCCATGACGATCAAACTGCGGGGGAGTATTAGCCGAGAATTATGCTTGTGATTGTGTTTCCATATATTCGTAATTGTATTGTTATTAGGTTATGATTATTGTTTCCTTGTTTAGTGCTAGGGTTCAATCCCCTTATATAAAGGGATCCTTTGTAAACATATTATTCATTCAGAAAATACAATACATAACCGCTTTTATTACCATCTTACAAACATACAGAAATTGCGAAAAAAATCAGGAGGAAGAACCTTTACTAGTGTCACCAAGATTAGATGGACCAGGACTTGGAGTTTGCTTGATTTCTAGCCCTTTTCCCGGAGATCTCGACCTCCTGTCAACCCGTACCTCATGCAATGGACTATAAGAACTCTGCGACACACGTGGGCTGTATGAAGGCTGCATTTCTCGTGGGGTTTGGGTCGAACTTGTTATTTTTGGACTGTTAGTATGGCGGATCTCTCCTCGGCTTCTTGTTATAATTCCGTCAAGTACTTCCCCGCTATCAATTTGAGATGTTCTTGAATGAACATCATCCTCCTGCAAGTGTATATATAAGAATGATGTAATCATGTGAGCAAATTATTTATTTTATACTAAAATACTTGAAAGCTTTATTGAACGTCTCCATATAGGACTCACACGCTTAGATTATTCATACATATTATTTTTCCACACAAATGTTTTCTATAATGTCTCTCCTTTTCTTAGTAGCTATTAGAACCTGTTGGCGAAAACTCATACGACCCCACCAATACCCTTTAACAGTGAGACCAGTGGAAACTGAATTCGAACCTGAGACCTCTACTAGAGGGAATCAAACACATGGTACTCTACTAACATTTCTATGCGTTACCTATTTTTCAAATTTTTTTTGCAATAGTGTTAGAGAAAATTGACGTACACCAAATGCCATATTGTAGGCTGTGGAAGGTGCTTCTTCATATTCAGCAGCATCCAAATCTTGAAGATGAGCACCTTTGAAAAATTTCGGAAGCAAATATTGTCTTGCAGGAACAAGAAGCATGATCAAAAGCGGAAAAAGAACACTAGCGATCGGGATCCATGTTATCCCAAAACAAGCAAGCAAGTAAACCGTTTGGAAAATTGTGAAGAAAGCAACCGTCTTGAAAGGCACGGTTTCGACAAATGTAGCATGATTTTCTTCCAGAACCCTGATTAAAATGGCAGTAACAAACAATCTATAACATAAGTATATACGAGAACTATGATAAGTAACAAATAATACATTAATTTGATTCCGGAAACTCAGGTAGTGTTCGTTTCATGGATTGTAATGGAATTGGAATGGGAATTCGCGCCGAAATTGAAATTTGATATGTAATTTAGATGTGTTTGTTTTGCAAAATGGAATGAAATTTGGATGAAATTAGAATGTAAATTACCTTCCGTATGTTGTTGTTCAATTCTAATCCATCATTTTGATGAAACGAACAAAATAAGAAGCGAAATCAACATTCCAATTCCCTCATGATTCCATTCCATTCCGTGAAACGAACACTACCTTAGGTTTGATTATCAAACATGCAAAGGTTACGAATCCAAAAGGTTTGAAATCTTGCCGTTTTCATCCGGCTCGTTAACTCCATCCAATTTTCTCCGTGAAGTCAGGGGTATTTTCGTCTTTTTGTTAACTTAAAGGGAAATTTGGTCTTTTGAATACTTGTACATCATGCTAACTACTTGTACATAAAGTGAAAAAGACCGAATTGCCCTTTTAATTTAACAAAAAGACGGAAATACCCCTGATTTAATGGAGAAAAATGGATGGAGTTAACATCCGGATGAAAATGGCAAGAGTTCAAACCTTTTAGATAACCTTTGAACGAAAGTTGCAAAAGTGGCAAAACCTCAGGACAAAAATGACATTTTACTCCTTTTCTAATCATACATGACTAAACGTTTTAAAAATTTCGAACAAAAAGTGTTTTGGACAAAAAGGATGTTTTGGCACATCCTGTTACCCAACCTGCTCTTTGCTACAAATTTAGGATACCAGTGGAGTTAAAAACTTACTTGTATCTTCGACTTGGAGCGGTGAAAAGCAATAATATTCTCTCCCAAAACTGATTACCAGGCAAGCTTTCAATCGCCATAAAAGCAAAATATCCCCAAAGAACCGAAGTGGGAATCTTTTTAAGAACAGGCATAGCAGCAACACAACCACCAACCATTAAAGCTTGTAACAGATTGCTCAACCGTTGTTCTTTCACTTCAATGTTCAATAAATCATCAACGTCTTTATTAACATCGAACACAGTTTCATCAACGGGCGCGTCAATGTAACCACCGGCAGATGCTTGTTGTATTGTTGATTCTTTCAGCTCTTTTAGTCCCTGTTTAAAAAATGATTATTCAAATCTATATCTATACTATATAATAAAAGAAAACCAATGGGGGACACATGTCATCCATTGGAGTCAACTAATTTTTGGTTTTCCCGTCTCTCTCCTACTTAATTATTGATATTTTTTAATTAAATATAGTTATTATATCATTAAACAAATGAATTTAATATGAAACTTAATTATTATTTTTTAATAAACTTATTTTTTTTAACTTAAAAGCTTCACCAAGTTTAAAATCATGTTGGTTAAAATATTAAAAACGAAGAATAATGATGATTGTTGTTTTTATGAATGATTTCTAAAAGTTTTTCAAATATTTAATGCGATTGGATGGTAAGAATGACAAAAATACAATATGTTAAATATTAAATAAATAGGTGGTATTAAGTAAATCAAAGTTAATAACTTAAGCCCAGTTGAAAGAAATAATGTTTTAAGAATTAACTTACAAATTTATAACTGTCACGTCAATCTTCATTTTTATAAATATATATCTCGACGACTGTATATGTTAACAAATTACATTAATTTTATTCTATTAGTATAATACTCAGGTTTATTCATCCGTGCAATGCATGTGTTTTTTTAAAACATATATATTTTTATTAAATTACCACTATAATTTATTCTATTCGTATAATAACAGGGTTTATTTAACCGTGCAATGCATATGTTTTTTTTTAAACATAACTGTTTTTATTACTAATTATATAACATCACATTTATCAACCCGTGTAATACACGGATTGTAACCTAGTAATATATAAAAAAATGAAGTAAACATAGACGGAAGTTACTTCGTTACATACCAGAGTTGATGGATTCTGGTAAACGAGTGGAGTCTGCATTTCATTGTACGCCTGTTGCATGTTTCGGTATAAATCACCCAAGTTTGAGTTTTGGCGTATACTTCTTCGAGCTGTAGATACAAGTTTATTGCGTAGAAGCTGTTCAAGGAAAAACAAAACTTTTAACTTTGTATTACACATGTGGACTGTGTGAGAAAAATGATGACTGGTTGTTTAAAGATTATAATAATAGTAAATGATTCGATATTATTGTTTTTTTAAAAGATGCTATTTTAAATTATTGGTATCAAAAGTTGACTATTGGTAAGGGTGGGGGAGGGGACAAAGGGGGTCCTAGCTTTTTGTTTATAAACTGTTTTAAAAAATGGTTATGCGGACATTTATAAAAAAAGAAAATTAAGGAAGACATATATTGCATATACACGCATGCGTGTTAATAATCATACATAATGACCAATTTACGCAATTAGTTAAGAGGACCGCATCATCCTGCTTTTATAAAATAAGAGGGAATATATATGGTTAGGATCAAGTGAGAATCACTAGGGTAATTGAGAACCCTGAGAACAATTCAGGACCACACATTTTTCCTAAGCAAAAAATGCAAAAAAAAAAAAAGAAAAAAAAACAAAAAAAAATGGAAAAATCGCAGCCTTCTCTTTTTAGGTTTTTTTGGATATATGCATAGACATGTGTGTATGTATAAATTTTTTTTTATTATTTTTTTGGCTTAGAGAAAATGTTTGGTCCAGAATTGTGATTGTTCTCACGGTTCTCAATTTGTATGTGTTTCTCTTAGGACCATTACCCTATATAAGGGGATGGTTAACGTACAATAGCCCGCGTAGCCGAGTAAATTACGCATAACCCTAATCACGCATAGGGTAAACTCAAAATCATGCATGAACAAAAAACACATACTCACGCATGACAATCCCTAATCACACATGTTATATACATAATTACGCACAAAAAAGAATGACACGCGTCTCAATCTCTTGCTTGCTTATCTTCGCACGATAAAGTACTATTGTATTCTACAATTTCTCTCTCTCTCTCTCTCTCTCTATATATATATATATATATATATATATATATATATATATATTATATATAGACATTAGTAGGATGAGGATCATTACAGAATACTAATTATTATTGCAAGAACAAAAAGAACTCTAAATCACTAAATTTTGGGATTTAAATTTCATGTTTTTATTTTATTTTATGTTTCTTACATCCATATGTATATTATATATACATAAAGAACCATATATATTTTTACCTACACGTATCCTATATACATGTAGGTAATTTAACATACACAAACCTACATATGTGTAGGTTATATAAAAACTGAATAATTTCCATATTTTGTATTGAATTCCAGCGTGAAAAACAATATATCCTACATTTGTGACATTTTCATTTACTTTTTAGGTTTTTAGGATTGAAAAAATGGGTAATTCATTTTGTTCTGCGTGTTCTCGAATATTTAGTGTTCTGCATAGATCCTTCCCCGACAGCCACACACACACTAAATATATTATATATAATATAAGTATATATACAGATATATATAAGAATACCTGATGTTTCAGGGTAGCTAAGCTCTTTGTGTGCATAGGAGATTGCGGAATAACTCCATTGGCAGGAGGAATGCCAATTAGCCCACATAGTAAAGTCTGTTTAACAAAAAGATATAAATAAATAAATAAATGTACTAGAAAAAGATAATAAAAAGTAAATTCTCATGAAGGTATAAATAATCATTTACCAAAAACCTAACAGAAGAAGGTCATAATGATACGAAGACGGCTTCTTTAAATTAAACTCTTTTTGTTGTGCAAGTTGAGATGCAACACTATGATCAAAATAGTAAAGAACAGCAATCATGGTGGCGGGAACAAAAGCTCCATAATATACACAAGTGGGACGTTCAACATATCCTGCAAGAAATATGCTATGGATAAAGAGGAAAAAAAAAGCATGTTCTTATTCATGCAAGTAAAAAGTAGAGTAAAGTACACGGATGGTCCCTGTGGTTTACCAAAACTTTGGATTTGGTCCCCAGCTTTCCAAAAGTACATAGATGGTCCCTATGGTTTGCACGTTGTAACGCATTTAGTCCTCAGCTAACAAATCCTAAGGTTTCAGCATGTCTAAGTTAAGGACTAAATGCGTTACAAAGTGCAAACCACAGGGACCATCCATGTGAACTTTTGGTAAAGTTAGGGACTAAATGTGCTACAAAGTGCAAACCACCAGGACCATCCATGTAGTTTAGGAAAGCTGAGGACGAAATCCAAAATTTTGGTAAATCACAAGGATCATCCGCGTACTTTACTCTTATACATATAAAAGATCACCTTTGCAACGGTCCAGTTTGTATAAGCACCAGGTGACCACGGATTTGGACTAAAAAGCCGTCTGGGTATTCCTTCCGGGACACTGTTAGTCGGTATGTACGACACACTGGTCCAAAGGACCACCATAACGGGGACCCCATAATCCGCGATAAATCCCCTTAGCCACCCTTGAAACAAGAATCACAAGTCAACAAATGGGTTGACTTTATTAACATCAATAGCTAACTAAAAGTTTGGCATAAATTTTAAGTAAGTGTTTGGACTTGCAATAATTAGTTTTTAAGAGTAAAATGCCATTTTCATCCTAGGTTGGCCATTTTTGCAATTTTCATCCAAAGGTTTGTTTTTCCGCATCTGGTCCTCGTGGTTTCAAAATCTTGTCATTTTCGTCCCTCCCTAAGGGCCAAACCTCGAGGGAGAAAGTCGCAATAAATTGCCAAACCTTAGGGACGAAAATGGCAAGATTTTAAAACCACGAGGACCCAGATGCGGAAAAATAAACCTTTGAATGAAAGTCGCAAATATGGCCAAACCTCAGCGACAAAAATGGCATTTTACTCTAGTTTATAATGTTACATTTTTATACCATCTGCAACAAAAGTGAGCATCGAAGGTAAAATAAAAATTACCTATTTTACAAGACATCCCTCATGTTCGTTCACAAAAATATCTCATTCTTGGTTGTTTTATTTATTAATTCATTAAATACTTTGATGTTGCTAACACTCAGGTTTCTAAATATCTTTTGATTGTTATTGCAGCTTCAAACAACAAAAGCACATCCAAACACTACTACTACAGCCTGTTTTATTAAAACTGTTTATAGATTCGGATTATATATTGTTAACCACTTTAGAACGCAAATCCAAACACCCCCTTAATCACAAATCCCAGAGGTGGGACACTAACCTGTTCCGTAACGCCACGATCTGGCTTTGCGGCTTTTTAAAGAAGTAAGAAGAAGGCCAAATGATAAGACCAGTGCAAACATTCCATTTGCAAAACACCACGAAGATTGCATTGAAAGTTGACTGGGATTTTCACTTTTTGGTATACCGAATTCCTCCACAACTCCCTATGAAGTGAACATTGTGTTAAATGATAAATCGATATTAGTTTAGTGAATTTAAATGAAGTTGAATTTAGAGAAGATGTAACTCACTTTAATAGCTTGCTGCATGAAGAGCATTGCAATTAAAAGACCAAATAATTCACCAGCTACTCGTGTGAATCTATTGATGATTGAGCAGGCACCCAATATAGATAGCAGGACCAGCAGAAAAGCCGTCCACACACAAACCCTGTTCTCAAGAAGACAATAATAACTTTCTTAAACCCCATAATTTTCCATAGGGGTGTGCACGGTTTGGTTGGCTTTTGAAATTGTTTGGTTTTGGGTTTTTTGGTTTTAGCAACGGTTCGGTTTGGTATTTTGGGTTTTGGAACAAAATTACGTAAGATTCAAAACTAAAAAGTATAATCCAAGATGTAAGAATCTTTCTTAGATGTTTACATTTTAAGTTATTATATTTAACCTTTTTAATAAATATTGTTCACAAACCTAACCTTATAGTCTATATTTGTATTTCTCCAAAGTTTTTATCACGACATCTCTTTTACAATACTTTAAAAACCATTTAATTTTATCTTAAATTTTGTTATTTCTTGTAGGCAATGGATAAAACATTTTCAAAGATAAATAAACATGTTAATGGTTTTATTATAAATACTTAACATCCAAGAATAAAAATAATAATTCCTAAATCAGTATATAACAAACATTAATAAAATGATTTTTTGGGTTATTCGGTTCGGTTCAGTTTTTTCCGGTTTTCATAAAATGCAACACCGTAACCGAAACGTAAATTTTGGTTCGTTTTTTTTTTCCGGTTTGGTTAAATCGATTTTTCGGTTTCGGTTCGCTTTTCTGCTCATCCCTAATTTTCCAATAATTAGCTATTTTAAGTCGAGGCCGCAATTTTGACCCATTTACTTAACCCGCTTGAGTTGAGTTATGTTTTATCTCTAACCGGTCAAACGCCCCATATCAAGATAATTATTTTGTAAGGATCAAGGGTCAATAGTCACCCAAACAACACTTTAAAAAATAGAATAATATTGTTTCTATAATCATATTTAGAAAACTAATTATTATAAAAATGGACAAGAAAGATTTTCAGGTTGACCCAAACCGACCGACCCGACCCGTTACCCGAACTAGCCAAGAGTGTTGAGAAAATACCACGCGGTCCAAGCTAAGAAAAGAGGTTTTCCTAAGTCCTTTTGATCCTTAGCAAAGTTGAACATAAACGTATACATTAACACAGTTGGCTCCGCAACACCTAATATAAGAAGCGGTTGACCTCCAATTATAGAGTGAATAATGCCACAAAGTGCAGTTGAGGCTAGAGTTTGGACCGCAGTTAGACTACCCTCTGTATTATATAAACATCAAAATACAATTTTTTAGCCTAAAGTCACATGATAATAAGTGAGAATATTAAACTTAAAACTTTAAAATCTCTAACCGGTATCACGTTCTAGTTGCTCCCCGAATGATATAACTGGTATTGCCGAAGCAAAGAATATATACGTCGTTGGAGCCAAAATCCTAATAAAAACAAAATCTTGTAACTAAACATAATAACACTATTTTCTCCAACTATCAAAAGAATCACAAACCTGATACCGGCCCGGATGCCACCTGTCCAGTCTTGTTTGTAGCACAATAATCTTCCTTTGAGATCATTGTTGATCCCACGAAAGGGTACAAATGTTTCTACCATAAATATGCAATATTTTGGTTATATAACCCTTTATGTAGTATCTTTTAATATATGAAGGATATTATGACGGCAATTTTAAGTGGATGAAAAGGGTCTAGAGGCGAGAAAACTACGTTTAAAACGTGCCTACAGATGGGCAGAAATTTAAAGAATTTTGTTTACATCATTAAAGAGTGAGAATTGGAATAGTTATGTTGAGTCATATAGAGTTATTATATAACAATTCCCATGAGAAAGATCCATGAAATTGCTAATATCTGCAGTTACCGATCACTACATCTCAGGAGATCAGTAAATAGTCACAGTATATAATATATAATATGTAATATATATTGTTAAGAACAATCAAAGAATCAAGTAATGAATGTGAACCATATGCAGGTGTCAAGAATATTAACGAAACAAATTCATCGCTAACCGACAGTTTAATAACTTAACGCGATAGCAAAGCACTCTCCATCTATAAAGATCCTTAAACTAACGGTTGACTTGATCAAAAACCAGATCCATCACCTGTTTTTTCTTAGAGGAATTTCGTCGAACAGGTGGTGTGCAGTTAAAACACAACAACAATTACATGTTACACACGTTAACAAATGAAACAAGCTTCAAGATCTATGCATAGAACTCAAACAAAAACTAGAAGCTAGAGAAAAACAAAGAGATTGAACAACTAACGAGCACCCATTTAACAAAGAGATTGAACAAGAAATTAGACTAATTTAAGCAAATGGGTATCTTCAATTTTACATGAAATTGAAATGGGGATTGCAAAAGGGGGTAGGAAATGATTTGGGGGAGGTTCTTTTGGTGTGAATAAGAGAGAGATGGTGTGAGAAGTGAATGATGAGGGAAGATATAAATAAGCATTTGGTGATGTTGAAGAGAAAATATACATAATTTAAGAGAGAGAAAGTTACAGGTTTCAGTTAAAAAGTAGAAGCACTGTGTCACATTTGCATTGGATCAACAGCAGACAACAATGGCGATTGGAGAAGAAAGTGGGAGGGGTCAAAATCAGTGATGCAACACAAAGGTTTTGAATTTCGATTATAGCAAATATATAAATAGGCTCATTTCAAACCGCCATTTTAGTAGTTTAACTTATCTAACTGTGAATTTTAACAAAAGTCTGTCTTAGCGTCAAGTTAGATTTAGGGGCGGCAATTCTTGAAATGAACTGTCAATCTGACCTGAACCCGACATAAAAAACAAGTTTAGGTCAACACGACCCACTTTAAAAAATGGTCAGGCCAGGGTTGATCCATATTAAAAACGGCTCGGGTTCCGGTTGACCCGTATAAAAAACGGGTTGATCCATTAACCCATGTAACTGTTTAGAAAAAAAAACTTTTATATTTTTGTTTTTTTGTTCGTTTCTATTTTACATGATAAGTTATAATAATGTTAATTTTGACAGACTATATTATTTATTTGTCACAATCGTACTCAACATTAAATATGTTATCGATAAACCGTTTAAAACCCAATAACTCGATTATAAATCGTCAACTTGTATGACTCATTTATAAATACAGGTTAAACGGGTTGGGTCGGGTTGACCCAAATTTATATGGGTCGGGTTAGGGTTGAAATTTTTTACCCGAATAATAATATGGATTGGGTTTAGGTTGAACATTTCAACCTGCCAACCCGTGTTTTTTATAAACTTAGATTCCTAACTTGTATAGAAAACACAGCTCTTTTTACGTCTACAAACTTTCACTAAAATATTAAAATTATATATAACATATAAACGGTATTTTGTGAGAAGGGCGGCCCCACCCTCTGTTTCCAAGTCCGGGTTGTAAACTTCTTTTTGGAAAACCCATGTAATTGTTTAGAAAAAAAAACTTTTATATTTTTGTTTTTTTGTTCGTTTCTATTTTACATGATAAGTTACAATAATGTTAATTTTGACACAGTATATTATTTATTTGTCACAATCATACTCAACATTAAATATGTTATCGATAAACCGTTTAAAACCCAACAACTCGATTATAAATCGTCAACTTGTATGACTCATTTATAAATACAGGTTAAACGGGTTGGGGTCGGGTTGACCCAAATTTATATGGGTCGGGTTAGGGTTGAAATTTTTTACCCAAATAATAATATGGATTGGGTTTAGGTTGAACATTTCAACCTGCCAACCCGTGTTTTTTATAAACTTAGATTCCTAACTTGTATAGAAAACACAGCTCTTTTTACGTCTACAAACTTTCACTAAAATATTAAAATTATATAACATATAAACGGTATTTTGTGAGAAGGGCGGCCCCACCCTCTGTTTCCAAGTCCGGGGTTGTAAACTTCTTTTTTGGACAACCTCTACAGAGTATAGACGTGGGCTACATCGACAAGTCCGATTCTCCTTCGTGCATGTGGATCTGGACCTCCAGCAAACCTCCCTAGATGGTCTTAGATAATGGTTTAAGCTAAAATAACATTAGTTTATAAATAATTAAAGACAGTAACAAATTAAGTATCTAATAACATGTTAATTTATTCCAGTTTATAAATTTGAAAGTTTTGAGGGTTTCATGGTTTTCATCTGAACTCGTGTTAATAAGTTATACGAGTTGATATTTACCAAAGAGTATCTTTAATACGATATTTGTGGGTAAGGCTGTGAAACCTACGTGAAGGAGGTAGGTAAAACGGAGAGTTAAAAATCTGTTTTTACGGATGTCAACGGACAGCTATTGTAAGAATAGAAGAGAGAGAAAAAGGAAGAAGAAAGGGTCTCAAAGATAGAATAATTGAGGTGGCATCAGCGTTTTTCGATGGTCTAACTCGTATATAGTAAGAAATAACGTATAAAATGATCTCCTTCGAAACTATAAAATCTTGTTACGAATGGTCTAAAGATATCAAGGACGATAAATTTCTTAGAGATGTTTGTTTTGTCAGCATATTTATCTATATATCTGACAAGTATAGCAACATATGCTAAGACAACTTTCTAATATCCATATCTAATGTTTCTTTAACATTTTAATTTATTTAATAGAATTCTAGGCAACCCTTAAAACTGGTTCGTTAACATTATACTTGTTACCCGTAATTTTGTTCGAATAAAAGTGTTTCATAATTTTTTGTTTGAATAAAAATGTTTCCAAGAAAGATAAGTAAGATGATCTCTACATAATAAAAATATATCGAACATTCATTCCTACAAATACATGAATCTAAAATATAAATGTATTTACTATTTAGTATTTGT
Organism: Scalesia atractyloides; assembly: GCA_947069175.1. Classification (NCBI taxonomy): domain Eukaryota; kingdom Viridiplantae; phylum Streptophyta; class Magnoliopsida; order Asterales; family Asteraceae; genus Scalesia; species Scalesia atractyloides. The sequence goes on along the minus strand of CAMTDV010000025.1, from coordinate 72,769,138 downwards.
GGGTTGAAGTCTCGTCCGAGGTAATCTATTTTCGGTTAATCAAAGTTTTTCTTTAGGTATGGTTTTTTTCCTTGGATGAATGGGTGGGGTTACCATGTCTTGTTGGGGTGATTAAAAGAAGAGTTAAATGCTTGGTTGGTCCTGTGGTTTGCAAAAATTGCAGATTTGGTCATAGTGGTTTAATAATTACACGCGTGGTACCAAAATTTGTCAAAAATGAACTCGCTTGGTCCCAGCCCTAACATCAGTTAAATATCTCAGTTAAAACACCCTATGTGCTTGGCACATGAGGATAATTTGATCATTTCAGTCCAGCCCATTATAATAAAAGATAAATACATGGTTGGTCCCCACCCTTCTTCTTCCCCAAACCACCACCACCTCATCTCCTCCGCAACAACTTAACTCCCACAGCTGCAATGTTTTACTTGCCCAATATTTCAAGCATGGATTGTGGATAGCCAGGAAGGATGCCTTTGCCTTCATTCATGAGTAAGTATATGTTAGAGCTCTGGATCCATTGACACAATTGTTGGGCAGCCCAAGATGTGTGATTTGAACACACTTCCATACCTATGTCATCAAGAATGCATAAAGATTGAGTTTTTAAAGATACCCAGATTGAAATAAAAATGGAAATGGTGATAGTGTACTTTCTTTTTATCTTTTTGAGTTGGGGTTTCAAGAAGATCAAGAAAAAAAGAAACAAAAAAGTTGTTTTTCATTTGTGTGTGTCAATTCAAGAACTCAAAACAATTAGTTTGACTTTTTACCCAGGTATTAAAACAACAAGTCTCTTATTATAACAACAAATTTCGTCGGAGTTCAGTGGTGGTGGGGGTGGTGGTTTGGAGAAGAAGAAGGGGTGGGGTGGGTGGGACCAACCATGTATTTATCTATTATTATAATAGGCTGGACTGAGACGACCAAATTACCCTCATGTGCCAAGCACATGAGATGTTTTAACTGATATATTTAACTGATGTTAGGGTTGGGGACCAACCGAGTTCATTTTTGACAAGTTTTGGTACCATACGTGTAATTAGTAAACCACTAGAACCAAATCTGCAATTTTTACAAACCACAAGGACCAATCAGCATTTAACTCTTAAAAACGGGATATATACCCACAACTCTTTTTGGTGTATTTATATATTATTTAAGTTATTTTCATATAAAACAGATGGTATTTATGTAAAAAATTAAAGAAGTGCAAATACTCTGTTGTCCAATAATTTAGAGTTGACTTAGAAATCAATAAAATGATCATAGGCATATGCAAGGGACGACGATTTATTAATATAAAAATTGTGCACTTGCTCCCAAAATTTATTTAATTACTTACTCTGTACAAGACAAAATAAATTAAACAAAAAAAAATGGAACGATGTCTAAACTAGGAATAAATTATATATCTTATTTATAAGGTGTACAATGGGATTAGCCTTATTGTGTCATAATTTCTAAGGTGAAGAAACAGATTGTTAATTACTTTGCTGATTAGCAATTCGAGGTAGGGATTCCTAGTAGGGCGTCACCTGTGCTCCATAGCACGAACACGTTTCTAATAAGTTTCATCTGAATTGGTTGTTGGTTATGCTTAACACTTGATTTCTCTAACGCCTTCAACCTTATAGATAGGATGTCACATCTTGATTCGTGGCGGATTATCAGTCGGAACGAGATGATTGTTCATAACTCATTACAACTATTAAAGTTTAAATATTTTATTAATATCCAAATTAAAAATGTCACATAACAAACAAAATCCAATACATCGATCCAAAAACATAACTAATAAAATAAGTCTCGTTTATTCGACTAAGGCATTTCATATGTGTCTTCATCCTCGTCTTGTCAACCTGATTTCATGTATCATGTGTAAAATAGTTTTTCGGTCAACATAAGTTGTTGAGTACATCTATGTTTTTAAATAAACTGTTCATTTGTTTTATGAAGAAAATGTTAGCATGCAAAACACGTGTTAATAAGGTACTACAAACAATAGACAATAACCACAATAAGGTACTACGAACAATAGACAATAACCACCAACAATCACCATTCACATGCAATAAACAAACAACAAAGGTAGCGTAACCAATCATCATCCCATAATCATAAGGAAATGGTCAACCTAAGAATAATGAGGTGATACCCACATCCCTGATCATGAGGAAGTATGTGATGGCAAACATCCCAAACTACGAGGAAAAGTTCGCCTAAGAATAATGAGACGGTACCAACATCACATGACTTGAGGAAAAGTCAACCATCATAAGTGCCTAGAATAATAAGGCACTTGTGAAATGAGCAACCAATGTACATAAATGAAACAAACAAACAAAACAAGTAACACATAAACCACACCATGAACTTGCAAGCTTTGATTATTGAGTTAAATGAAACATGAAATTTGCGACACATGATACACCCAAAAAAGTTAAAATTATAAAAATGGGAATTAAAGATCTACTCACAGATTGCGTTATGATTCTTGAATAAATACGTACGAGCACAAGAAAAAAATCCAATAGATAAAGTCACCCTAAACATAAAATAACAAAGAAAAACTCTAAACACAACCAAACACATATACAACATCATAAAACTTAATCTTATTATTTGGGGCTTTTGTAACTTAAAATACATACTAAAATTTGCAATCATGAAAATGAATTTGTATTTGAAACCATAAATGAATAAACGCGATTTATTTGTAAATTACGAATTTTATATGTTATTATATTTTATATATGTGAAGAGTTGGATAGATTAATAAAAGTCACCAATTAAACTTGTAAAGGATTTTTGTTGTATCTCTTATTTAAAATATTATATTTTGTAAAAAGATTTATTTGTTTTATATTTTGCTTAAACCCTTTTATAATGCGATAAATCACCAAAAATCATGTTAATTCTTCTAAAAATTTCAATACATGAATATATTATGTAAAAGTCAGAAAAATTATTTACAAAATTTTATTTTGACCAATTAGTATTTTTATTTAATTTTGTAGGTGATATAAACATAAACAAATTCATACAAATTCAAGTGCATTCAAAATTTCTAAAAATTTACACAAGTTACTCTAACATAATTGTGAACAGTAATCTATCAACAATTTCATCAAAATACGAATCTAATATCAAAAAGCCCCAAATCTACAAACTATGTCAGGATCTAAGTTTAAATTACTTGTAGTTTTTGTTTCAAATAATAGAAAATGGATTGAATTAGAAAGATATGCAGCGGAATTAATGGAAAACTTTTACAAACAAGCAATTGGTCGTTTGTTTTCATCACCATCATGCTTTCAAGTTGGTAAACTTTGCATGTGATTCACAAACTCCCCCTTAGCCAATTACAATCGTTGATACTAAGAAATGAAGAAGATAAAGTGCGAAATGATCTTTTTCAGGAAGACAAAGTTAACAGTTACAACGATCACCTATTTATACTAACTATCTAACCACTGAGCATTTTTGTGACGTCATGGTTGATAGTGACTGCTAACAAAATGTAACTAACTAAAACATTGCTCTAACTATACTATCAGTGCATAGCACTGTTACATTGATTAAAGTAAAACTATGCTAAGCTCTGATCTCTATCCTCTGATCTTGATTTTTCTATCAGACCTTTGCTTCTTGAGCTATCAGATGATAGGAACAGATGTTTAGGGAAAGCAGTGTAAAGATAGATCAGAGGTTATAACCTCTGATGGTAGAACCAAAGCTCGGATAGTGTATTTGGCTTTGATATCATCTGTTCCTTTGTTAGGGTTCGATCCCAACAATCTCCCCCTGGAACAGATATGCCAAGGCACGTGTTTATTCTTGGTTTTTATGCCTCAACAGAAGTTCTATGATTTGGCCTTTAAATTGTAATTCAAAATTTAGAGAAACTTCATCATCATCATCATCCTTTTCAAGTGTCAGATCCAAAAGATCTTGAAGGTCTTCTGCATTTAGCTCATATGCAGCCTCCATGCTAATCTTGACAGAAGCACCATTATACTTGAGCAATGTCAATTCGTGGGAGCCTTTTTCGACTTTCCACATTAGAATTTTTGGGTCTTTTGGTTTCTAGGATGACTTTTATTTGTTGAGGTGTTACGAACTTGTTGTTGAACTATCTTTGTCAGGTCGGCTCTGAGCTTATCACTAGCTTCATCTGTATGATAGTCAACCATATTTTTGATCCCCTCAGTGATGTGTTCAAAGACTCTCTTGTCTTCTTCATCTACCTTTTCTTGCCTTTTTAATTGATTTAAGGCAAGGATGGAGAGGGCAGATGATGAGATAGGCTTTTTGGAGTGTTGAGCTTTATGAACATCATCTTAGATTGGTTTAGGGGGCATGGTTGGATCTTTCTTCCTCCTCTCTTCTAACATCTTGTAAGTTTCAATCACCCTAACTTCTCCCCATCTTATCACTTGGTTCCTTGAACCATAGTGATTTTGAATCAGTTCTTCCTTTATCCTCTTAAGCTTTAAGGCTTTTTCAGGCATGTCTTTCTTGTGTTTTTCCCAGTTGGGAGGAGTTGGCTTTTTGAGAGGGTCCTTCAACATTTCTTGCATTCTTTTAATTTCTTCCCTCAACTCATTTATACTCCAGTCCTTGAACTGTGCCTCTATTGCCTGATATTGCTTGTTCTTCATGATGTGTGCCATGAGTTCACTTTTAAGAAGCCGATCTTCCCTTTCTGACAGTTTGTTGCTCAGATCTTTGACAAAATTTTGTAACGTCCTGGCTTTGCCTAGCTGATAAGATATGTTGGTTTGTATTTCTCTATCACTTTTACCAGCAGAGTCTCTTTTTGCTATATCCTCTGCTTGTTTCATTTTGAGTTCTAGATATTCATCAACATTTGTAGGTCTTGGATACCCATTAAGAGATAATATTGTTCTTTTGTCAGGGTCTTCCTCAGAATAGAAGCTTAGAATTTCTTCCCTGACTGCTGGTAAATCAAGGGATATTTCTTTGCAGTAGGAATAACTGTAAGGGAATCAGTGCTTGGGTTTGAGGATGGTGGAAGCATTGATGTGGAGGTCAGTGGTTGTGATGATAAAGGAGTAGGAGCAGGAAAGATCTCTTCTTCATTTACAACTTTTGTTGTTCTTCTCCTTTTGAATTCTACTTCTGGTGATGATGGATGAGTTGGAATTCTGGTTGGTGTTGGTAAAGGTTGGGTGGATGTATTAAATATGACCATGGCAGTGGATGGGTTTGCATCTGCTGCAACCTCTGCTATGCCAACAGATGTTAGCACAACAGTTGTTGTAACATCTACTTTGGTGGAAGTGGGTAAGGAAGTCGAAGAATGTGTGCTTGATTTTTGGAGAGCAGAGGTTTTAATGGTTGGATTTATAGTAGTCTCAGTTTTGGGAGGTGTGGATGTTGGTTGCCTTACTTGTTTAGCAGGTCTCCTCTTTGTTGAGGTACCAACCTCTCCCTTTTCTTTTTGTTGCTTAATCTTTTGCTCAACCAATACCTTGCCATCAAGAAACACTTTTCTATTCTGCTTCTCATTTTCCTTGGCTAGGATATCATCTGTTACATCCCTTTTCTTTGAACCATCTGGCCTGGGTATATCCACTGCTGGCCTTGCCATCTGATCATCAATATTAAGCTTCTTATGACCCAAAGGTTTCTCCCCCTTTTTGGCATCATCCTCAGTGTTTACAAAAATAACAGTGGGTGGAGTAGTTCTAGTGGTTTTGAGAAGTTGAGCTTTTATAGCTTTAAGGTCTGCCCTGGTATCCATGAATCTTGCTTCAACCATGTTTCTTACTTCCTGCATTTGATGTTTATGTTGTTGCTCTGAGAAGTGCTTTTGTTGTTGAAACAGAGGGTCTAGGGCTTGTTGCAGATCAGCGGTGGTTAAGACAGAGTGTTGGCTCTTTATAGCTAACAACTGCTACACAAGACTTTTGATCTCACCAACAGAAGTTTCAAGTGTTGACAGTCTCTCCGTCAATTCTTTGTATTTTAGTTCATCACCTAATTTAATAGGTTTATCTGAACTCCTACCTGAGGTGGTAGTTGTATCTAGGGGATCCCAGCATTTGCTTCACCCTTAGATGCCCCTTGTTCTTGGTTCTGGGGACTTCCCACTACATCAGAGGTTACCTTGGTAGCCTCCACAGTGGTTGCCTTCAACAGAGACTTAGAAATGTAACCACTGTCCAAAGGAAAACTAGGTAGTTTTGCAATTGTAGTGGCTGCTCTAGTTGAACTATCACCAAGGGTTACATGTAACCCAAGGGATATAGCCTCTTCATTTGGTGATGGGCTAGCAAAGAATAAATCAGACCCAACATCTTGTTGAAGTATATTCTCAGTGATAGGTTGTTGAGAAGTGCTGGATAATGTTTGATATAATTTAATTGCATTCAGCAAGGGTATAAAGGTTTGTTAAAGTGATTTTATTGGAGAGGGGATTGGTGCAGAAAGAGACATTGCCCTGGGAGAGGGGCTGTGGAAGATAGAACCAAGTGGTCCTAGAGTTTCATAATTTGGTGTCACTGTGTTTACAACCTGATCCTTTTGTGAGGATGCAGGAGGAGTTTCATAGCCAGGTTGAGATCTTTCAATCATCTGCTGTGAAGAAGTAGCAGCAGTGGTTTGTGACTTTGGTAGTGTCACAGGGTTATCCTCTGGGATCTCATCTTCCAGATGACCCTTTTGGGTTTGGTGGGTTTTCTGGATATCTTTGTTGGTTTCTTTTTGGTGATTTTAGGTGTGAGTTTCAGAGCAGTGGTTGCAATGTTCTGATCACCTAGAGCAGTGGGCTCAGTAGCAGGAGGAAGAGATTGAACATTTTATTCTTGTAAAATTGGCTCATCCTCCTCTACTTCTGTTTTGGAAGCTTTTTCAAGATTTGTTAAGCGTGTAAAAAGTTCATGTGTTAGGCAGCCAGGTGTGGACACTGCGCCTTGTTTACTTGCTTCAGATTTGATCTGATTTTGCAAGTAAATACTCAAGAATTGAGGATGTATCAAGAAATCTTTTCTTTTTGAAATATTTTTAAAATTATTGACAAGATCATGAAACAAAACCTGGGAATAGTTAAAATCTGATTCAGTCAAAATTGCAAATCCCAGATATTGCATGTTTAAAGGAATTTCATTAAAAGCAGTTGATTTTGCAGAGAGACATGTTAAAAGAGTATGGAAAAAGAATTTCATCTCTGCTGGAAAATTGGGTTTAAAGATTGTCATACCTTTCAACTGACCAGTGAAACCCCTTTCCACAAACTCTGCTTGCATCTCTCTTAAAGAAAAGGACACGGGATGTGTCATATCATTCAGTTGAAAGACCTGAGAGATTGATTGTGGTGTGATTTTCATAGGAGTACCCCCAACCTTTGAAGTGACAGCATAAGGAACATCATCAGCGGATGTTTTGACCTTAGCATTTAGCCAGAAATCCCAAAGAGAATCGATGTAGATCTTGGTTTTGGCTTCAAGCATGTGTTTAAATTTTGATTCTTTGAGAATCCGGATCATTGTATGGTATCTTGTGTTGACATCGGTTTCTTCTAATATTGCAGTGTAATTGTGTGGGGTTTTGATGATCAAGACAGATGGTGGTAATTCTTGCTTTGATTTCGCCTTTGATTTTGTCTTGGGAGCCATGATTTGAATGAAAACTGTTTTGAGATTTCTAAAATCGACAAAGTGTGGTGAACCCTCTGTTCTTGATAGAACATGGTTTTTATAGGGTTTTGAAAAAATGATGATGACATGGCATCTGATGCAACAACTGTCGAATAACATCTGCCCATGTGTAACCTCTGTTCTCTAAATGGAAGACAGTTGTTTGGCTAACCACTGTTGGTAAATGTGATCAGTGGATAAGAACAGTGGTTACAACTATAAGAGGATACACTTTTTGACAATGGATAGATTTTTCTAAACGAACAGTGTTTTAATGCTATCAGTGCTTTGAACAGACTTTGAGGATTTATTGAAAAGTTCAATTTTAAACTATTTTTAAGGATGGATTTTGTTTTTCTACAAACATTTTATTGCTATTTACATATGAATCACAAATAAATTTTGTTTTTAATCCATGTTTAGCATTCCAAGCCTAGAAATCAAATTGTCAAAAGTGTGAGCATCAAGTGCTTTTGTCAACACATCTACCAATTGATCTTTGGTATGGACATGTTGTAAAGAAATTAAACCTTTTTCATAGCAATCCTTCACAAAGTGATGTCTGATGTCAATGTGCTTGGTGGTGGAATGAGAGACAGGATTTTTGATGATATTTTCTGCTGCTTGACTATCAATTTTGAGTGGTGTTTTCAAAGCAGTGATACCAAAATCCAGCAATTGATTTTGAAGCCACAAGATTTGAGCAGTACAACTTGCAGCAGCTATATACTCTGCCTCAGAAGTGGATGTAGACACTGCAACTTGCTTCTTGCTTTGCCAAGACACTAAGCAATCACCTAGGAATTGGGCTCCTCCAGATGTGAACTTCCTTGTTGTTTTACATCCAACAAAAAATCACTATCAGAATTTCCTGCAAGCTCAATGTTACCATTAGCTGGATACCAGATACCAAGTGTGGGAGCACCTTTTATGTATCTGAATATCCTTTTTACAACAATAAGCTCTGATTTTCTTGGCAATGACTGTGATCTGGCACAAACACATGTTGCAAACATGATGTCTGGCCTTGATGTAGTAAGGTACAGTAAAGACCAATCATGCTTCTATACAATGTTTGATCAACAAGGTCATCTTTGCCATCAAATGTGATTAGCTTGGATGTTGCCATGAGTGTGCTGCAAATCAAATTTCTTAAGTAGTTCTTTCACATACTTATTTTGATGGATGAAAGTGCCATGTTGCATTTTTTGACTTGTAAACCAAGAAAACATTGCAACTCACCCATTGCACTCATCTCAAACTCAGCTGCCATGAGTTTTCTGAACTCTTCACACATGGCACGACATGTGGATCCAAAAATGATGTCATCCACATAAATTTGGACAAGCATTAAATCTTTTCCTTTCTATTTTAAAAACAGGGTTTTATCAATCCTACCTTGGTGAAACCAATGGATAAGAGAAAAGTGGATAGAGTTTCATACCAGGCTCTGGGTGCTTGTTTTAGACCATAGAGTGCTTTGTTTAACCTGCAAACATGATCAAGATAGAATGCATCTTCAAAACCAGGAGGTTGACACACATACACTTCTTCCTTGATCTTTCCATACAGGAATGCACTTTTGATGTCCATTTGATACACCTTGATGTTGTGGTTGGCAGCAAAGGCTAAGAACAGTCTGATGGCCTCCAATCTTGCAACTAGAGCAAATGTTTCATCATAGTCTATGCCTTCTTCCTGTCTATAGCCTTGAACCACGAGCCTTGCTTTGTTCTTGACAACAATACCCCTTTCATCTGTTTTGTTCTTGAAGACCCACTTTGTGCCAATAGGACTAACATCTTTTGGCAGTGGTACAAGTTCCCATACTTGTTGTCTTTTAAACTGTAGGAGTTCCTCTTGCATGGCTTCTACCCAACTATTGTCTTTTAGTGCCTCCTGGTACTTGACAGGTTGTGTGAGTGATAGAAAGCCAGCAAAAAGACAAATGTTTTGGGATTGGCTTCTAGTGAGCACTCCCTCATTGATGTTGCCAATAACTTGATCCACAGGATGGCTTTTGAGGAAAATCAAATCACCTTGATATGGGACAATGGCATTCTGAGGTGAAGCTTGCAAATGTGTATCATCTGAGCTATCCTCTGTTGGTGAATTTGATGGTCCAGCCTCTGATTGGAACGGTGGTGGAGGAATTGGTGGAATGGATGTGAAAATAGGTTGACTTTTGTCCATTTGTTATGAACTTTTATCAACAGATGTTTGGTTTTGAGAGCTGGCAGAGGTTTGAGTATTAACCACTGTTGACCTGGCAGAGCTTTCACCATTGCTACTAACATCTGCTCCCCTGCCTGGAGGATAGATTTTGAAATTTGGAAGAATGCAATCACATCCTTGCTCTTGACTTGATGACTGTGGAATACCTGCATGGTTAGTCGTGACAGACACATCTTTAAATGTAAATTTAGATAGATCAAACAGTTCAGCAGGATTTGCTGGGATTTTCAAAGATGAAAGTTCATTGAACTTTACATTCAGAGTTTCTTCAACACACTTGGTCCTCGAGTTAAAAACTCTGTAGGCTTTGGCAGTGGTTGAGTATCCCAGAAAATAACCACAATCAACTTTGGCTGCAAACTTGGATATTGAATCCTTTAAATTTAAAATGAAGCATGGGCAACCAAAGACTTTAAAATAAGAGATCAGAGGTTTGATTTTATAAAGTAATTCATAAGCAGTCTTTTGATGCCTAGGGTTTATCAAAACTCTGTTCTGAACATAGCAAGCAGTGTTTACAGCCTCTGCCCAAAAAGTCAAGGGTAAACCAGAGTCTGCTAGCATAGTTCTTGCTGATTCAATCAAAGTTCTGTTTTTCCTTTCAACAACCCCATTTTGTTCTGGAGTTCTAGGGATGAGATATGCCTAACAATCCCTTTTGACTCACAGAAGGCATCCAACTCTTTGTTCCTAAACTCTGTCCCATTGTCACTCCTAAAGATTTTTACAGGGAGTTCAAATTGCTTTTCAACTTGTTTAACAAAGTTTTGCAAAATGTTTGCTGTTTCATCTTTGGAGTGTAAAAAGAAAGTCCATGTGAACCTGGAGAAATCATCAACTATCACCAGACAATACCTTTTGTGTTTTAAGCTCATGGTTTTCACAGGTCCAAACAAGTCCATATGAAGTAAGTGTAAGCACTGACTTGTTTTGGACTCTTCAATTGACTTGTAAGAACTTTTATGTTGTTTGCCCTTTAAACAGGAAACACAATGTTCTTCACAAGTAAATTGTTTGTGAGGCAAACCTCTAACAAGACTTTGTTTTGAGAGAGTGGTGATGGTTTTGAGATTTGTGTGACCTAGTCTTTTATGCCATAATTATGTTTCTTTGCTTGAAGCAACTGAGAACAAACATGCATTTGACATAGGATTATCTTTTACCATGTCTACCACATACACATTTCCTACCCTATTAGCAGTAAGTTGTGCTTTGCTCTCAGCAATTATTTGATTAATCTTATTAACAACCTCTGGGCTTACTATCTGACAAGTTTCTTTTGTGAAGAAGGATCCATAACCCTTATCACTCATTTGTGAGACACTCAGAAGATTGAATTTTAGATCATCAATGAGATTCACATTTTCAAACTTGAGTTTTCCTGCTGAGACACATCCTAACCCTAAAACCTTCCCTTTTGAATTATTTCCAAAGGATATATCACCCCCTCCATGAGCTTTAAAATCTCTTAGCAGGGCTTTACATCCTGTCATGTGCCTGGAGCCCTCACTATCTACATACCAAAGACTGTCAAGGCAGGTAGAAGCTCACTGCACATGTTTTTTTAAATAATTAGTTCAGGTGAGTTTCCAAAGCCATAATGGCTTTGGATGGGGTATCTGATGATCTAGACTCAAGTTCAGATGAACAGGCAGTGGTTAGATTTGGTTTTTGTAACCACTGCCGTGGACCACTTCCTATCAACTGTTGGTAACCATGAGGATGCCTATTTACCTTTGGTTTAGAGGACCTTTTGTAAGTTTCATAAACCATTGGAACTTTTTGATAATTAGACTGGCCTTTACCTCTTGGAAGCTTGTTTGATGGAGGTGCATCTGTCACTTGAATTTCTCTGTGAACAGAGGTTTGATTTAAAGCTTTTATGACAGATGTTTCAGTTGATTCAAATTTTTGTTTGTTTTCAGAAAAACTTGCATTTTCTCTTTCAAGAGCTTTTTCTCTAATCTCTTTTACTTTTTGATGATAAGTTTTGAGATAGGCACACTCTTTGGTCATGTGATTTGTTTTGTTGCAGATGGTGCATCTAGGAGATTTTGGTATAACATAAGTTTTGTTTATATCATAGGCTTTTAAAAGAAAGCAATCTGCAGCCACATGATTTCTCTTTTCACAAAATTCACAAAACAAGTATTTCACCTTTTCTTTCCTTTTCCTATCAGACTTTTTGAGAGTAGTGGATGTAACCTCTGCTGGCAAGTCTTTGATAGGGGTCACCAGTGCTTTTGGTGCTTTTAAACCATCAGTGGTTGAGAAGTCCATTGGCTTGAAATTTTCCAAAATGTCACATTCATCTGACCAGGTTGGTTTAAGCTGATATTTTTCAATTTCTTTTTCTTTTACTGAAACCTCTGGTTTTTCAAGAATGGTTTTGTTTCCATTTTTATCTGTGATTTTAATTTCTTCACCAGCCAAATTTGTTGGACTATTTCAACTATCTCAGAATCAATTTTGCAACATTTTCACAAGCTTGGTCATAGTCTCTAAAGCCTACCCCAAACTTTATGTTACTCTTGATTTGAGCATCAAGCATAAGCTCATAACCTTTACAAGACTCTACCCATTTTTCATAAGTGATCTGGGTAGTTCAAGCTCCTTTTTGCAAACCTGGTATTTTTCTACCATAGTTTGAAGCTGGTCTTTAGTTATGCTTGATTCATGCCTTAGGCTACTCATTTCAGAATCCTTTTCACTTAACTTTGTTTTCAACTCTTTAACAAGTTTTTCAAAATTAAGTTCATCTTCCAAAGTTTTGTTTCTCAGGTTTTCATTCACCTGTTTTATGTTTGCAAGGCAATAATGCATTTGTCAGAACATAGATCTTTTAGGATATGAGGTGATACCTTCGAAGCAGCCATAAGAGCACAATCACATTCATCTTCCTCACACTCCTGCTCATCCCATGGGTCAGATAAAGGGTCTTTTTCAACATCAACAACATTCACCTTAACCACTGGTGTAACCTCTAGTATAACCACTGCTTCACAACAATCAACCACATCAGACTTTAACTCCTGCTCCACAGATTCATCACCTTCAACAATGGTCTCCAAACCCATTAAACAAATATTTTCATTATCAAAATCATTTTTGGCTATGAGAGCAAAGTTTTCATAAGTTAAGTCCTCAGGCAAACTACTCTAATCAACAAAACCTTGTGTGAAAAAGCTTTGTTGATTAACCTGTGATCGTGTAGTAGTGGTTTGAGTAGGTTGAGTAACTTGTGGCATTTGCTGCACATGTACTTGAGGAGGTGCTTGTACATATTGAATATGTGGTGCAGGTGCTTGGACATAATGGACAGGACCTGTAGCAACATGATGTACAAAATGTGCAGTGTTTTGCATTTGAGGTGCATGGGTATATTGGGAATAATGGAAAGTGCTTTGAGAATTATTGCCAGGATGTGTTACAATTGGTCCTGCAGATTGTGATCTGCATTCTCTGGCAAAGTGACCCATCTTGTTACATTTGTAACACTTGATTTTAGACTTATCCAAACCAACCTTCAACCCCCCATGCAATCCTGGAAATCTCCTACCAGTTCTTTTGTAGAATTTACTTGCTCTAACACTTAAAAGTGCCAGCTGATGCAAAATGTCAATTTCTTCAAGATCAATGGGTTCAAAATGGTGTAAGTCATTCATTTCAAAAGACAAATTGTCAGAGGTCTGGCTTTCACTATTTGCAGCAAAGGCAAAATTGGGTGTACTAGGATTAGAGTTGAAATTGTTTCCAGATGTTATGTCAATGTAATGATCATAACTCTGATCCTTTCTACAACTAGACCCCTCCTCATGACTATTTAAAGCTGTGTTTCCCAAGGTATAGTCATCAGTCATTTTCCCTGACTCTTGCAACTTCTTTTTCTGGTTCAACTCTCTCTCATAAGTGAGGAGTCGTCCATGAAGTTGTGTCAAGGTCATTTCCTTGTAACCAACACCTGTTCTAGTGACATAAGCTACAGTCTCCCATTTCTCAGGTAAAGATATCAAGAAACGACTATTGACAGTCGAATTTGGAAATTCCACATTTACCAATTTGAGCTTACTGATGAGACAACTATATCGTTCGAACTGTTGGGTTAATGACTCACCCTTAACGTGGCAAAATGTTCCATACTGTTGATTTAAAACCTCTCTATTATTCTCGATCACCTCTTCAGTACCACCGAATTGCTCTTTAAGAGCATCCCATACCTCTTTAGCACTATTACAATGAAGTAATCCCACATAAATCTCATTGGGCAAAGCCAAGGCAATGATGCTAAAGGCCTTAGCATCCAATTCGATTTTGAGGAAATCCTGTTCAGAGTAATTTTCGAGTTTCTTAGGGACTTGAGTGTGGGGATCCTCTCTACTTGGAACCATGGGTACATGTGGTCCAAATACAATGGATCTCCAACATCCGGTGTTCTGTTGCGCGAGAATATGACCCATCCTACGTTGCCAAATAAAATATTCAATTTGTTTCAACATAGATGGTTTGAACATGGATCCAATGTTGGATTCCGGTGTGTTTTGTGTCATTTCTCTTGTTTAAAACAGATTTGTGTTTTAAAAACTTTTGTAGCAATAAAACTCTGTATTCAAGTAAAACTATCAACGAATTAGCACAAAGAGCTGATCATTCAAATCAATTAGACTGCTAAATCAAAATCGATTGACCAAGCTCTGATACCAATTGTCAGGATCTAAGTTTAAATTACTTGTAGTTTTTGTTTCAAAGAATGGAAAATGGACTGAATTAGAAAGATATGCAGCGGAATTAATGGAAAACTTTTACTACAAGAAAATGGTCATTTGTTTTCATCACCATCATGCTTTCAAGTTGGTAAACTTTGCATGTGATTCACAAACTCCCCCTTAGCCAATTACAATCATTGATAGTAAGAAATGAAGAAGATAAAGTTCGAAATGATATTTTTTAGGAAGACAAAGTTAACAATTACAACGATCACCTATTTATACTAACTATCTAACCACTGAGCATCTTTTGTGACGTCATGGTTGATAGTGACTGCTAACAAAATGTAACTACCTAAAACACTGCTCTAACTATACTATCAGTACATAGCATTGTTACATTGATTAAAGTAAAACTATGCTAAGCTCTGATCTCTATCCTCTGATCTTGATTCTTCTGTCAGACCTTTGCTTCTTGAGCTATCAGATGATAGGAACAGATGTTTAGGGAAAGCAGTGTAAAGATAGATCAGAGGTTATGACCTCTGATGGTAGAACCAAAGCCCTGATAGTGTATTTGGCTTTGATATCACCTGTTCCTTTGTTAGGGTTCGATCCCAACAAACTATGAACCCTAGAATAACATGAAATTAATTCGTAATATATAACTCTCTATCACATAAATGGATACGGAGGTTTTTTAGATCACAAAACACTAATAGGTTTAGACTCAAGAGCTAACTGAATCAATTGAGAATTGAAGGAGAAATTGAGATGGGAAGTTCCAAGCCCTAGAAATCTTTTACCTTAAATCAGCGAGTTGTAGAGGTTGTTCGTACAATTTGAGAGTGAGGGTTTACATGAGAGAGGTGAGATGTCATTTGCAATAGGTTTGAGAGATTAAATTGGTCGAATTTTGTAATATGATGATTTGATAATTTTATAACTTTAATGGAGATTTGATTATAAATCATACAAAAATAGGAATGAATTGAGACGTGTTAAGGGTGTGTGTTACTGTCTAACTTTTTAGAGTAAATTAGAACACCAAACATCTATTTTAACAACTGAAGTCGCGACTTATGATTGAGCAACACGCGACTTGCGGAGGAAGACATGTACACCGACATGTCGTTTGGGAAAAAGTATGGTGTCGTTTGGGAGGGGGTGCCAAACGATATGATATGTCGTTTGGAAACAGTCCATCTCACTTGGGGTTTAGACCCATGTCCCTTGGAAGGAGGCAAGGATGTCACTTGAATTGAATCAATGTCGTTTGAGAGCTTATCATTGAGTTTGCAAGTGTCGTTTAGATGAGGGATGGGTGTCGCTTAGGCGAAAATGGGTAGTTGTTTGGGATATAACATGATATATATGGTGTCGTTTGGTAGCAAAGGGAGGGGTTTATTGTTTGGTGTGAGTTTGTTTGGGAAGGGTGTCAAGCGACACCATGTTTGGCTTGGGTAAAGTGTTGTTTGGTATTAGAGTATCGCTTAGAAGATGGTGCTGTGGTGTCATTAGGCTAATATATATATCGAATAGGAATGATGATGATATATCGAATAGAAATGGATAAATGTAAGCAAATGATAAGAATAAAAATCAACATCTTTATTTATTACGAAATTCAAATCCGGTTTACAAACGGGTCAGGTTGTAGGATCTGATTTTGACAGATGTTACATAAGAATGCTCTCTTTCACGAGGTTCATTCCTGATTACCGTCCATCTTCCCTTGGGCCAATTTCCTATATGGACAACTGACTGGATTATATGTCAGGGATGATTGCATTAGGTCCATTATTGGGGTTCAACAACGAGATCCTTTAAGGCCCTTCCTTTTTATTCAGTTTTCCATCCCTCATTTATCAGGTGCGGGATAGTTACAACCTGCTTTTCCATGCATGGTACTTGAATGATTGTACGATATAGGAGACACTGTTGAAGTGTCTAAAGCTTTGGATATCATCAGGTCTGAGGGACCATGTTTGGGGGCTTGAGCTTAATATCAAGAAAAGTGAGGTTGTTTGGTCGTCATGCAATGGGGTGATGGGTAAGGAAAGGTTGTTTCTAAGTGAGATTCTGCTTTTTTCTTGTATGGAGGTTGCTAAGTTATTGTTTGGCCGAAAAACCTGCTAACCCATGTTTGTTGAGGAAGCTATTTATTTTTTCGACAAATACCTTCGGGATGCGATCAAGGACATTGTGGTTTGTAAGGGTTTTTTGGGAATTTTTAATGAAGGTTGGCATCTTTGTCGTAACATTTGAGGATTTTGGCGTATATTCGATGGAAGATGTATTAGCATACGCTTTCGTGGCATCGAGGGAACATTCTTGAATTTACAAGACCACATTCTACGAGACAGTGGTTTTAATGGGTTAGACTCTAATTATGGGTGTATGTTGGTGTTGGGATTGAACCCTTCCAAAAGGAATAGATGATACAAAATCCAAAATCACATAACCTATTTGATCCTGATAACAAAGGTTACAAACTCTGTTCAAGAACTGCTGATTGAACTAAGCACTGCCTTCTATCATTTGCTAGAAGTAAACGACAAAAGATCAATGGTCTGTTGAAGACTATAATAGTTTATCCAACAAAGTTTAGTATTATTATATCTTTATTCAATGTAATAGTGCTTTTGCACTATCAGTGGTTAGGTCATCAGAGTTTGTATTTAGTTGGTTTTGTTATCTGTCACTATCAACCCTGACGTCATCAAAGATGCTCAGAGGTTAGAAGTGTTAGTATAAATAGTTGTCTCGATTGTACTGTTTTATCTATCTATCAAAAGATCATTCACTTATCATCTTCTCTGCATTTCTGTACTATTCAGACGTTCTTATTCGGCTAAGAGGGAGTTTGTGATTCACATGCAAAAACTATAAGTTTGAGAGCATGATGATTAACACAAATGACCATTAGTTGTGATAAAAGTTTTACATCAATTTCCGCTGCATTAAACTTTGATTTCTACATTCACTTTCCATTTTTGAAACAAATATCACTACTAGTTCAAACTTAGATCCTAACAATTGGTATCAGAGCTTGGTCAATCAAAAGTTGATTTAACTATCAATTTGAATTGAAAGATCAGCTTTCCCTGCTAATTTGTTTGATAGTTTTCTTTAGGAAACAGAGTTTTTTTACATTTGAAAGTTTTTAAAACAAAAATCTGTTGAAAACCATTCAGAAATGTCTCAAAAACACCTGATTCCAACATTGGATCGATGTTTAAACCACCGATACTGAAAGAAATGAATATTTCATATGGCAGCGTCGAATGGGTCACATTTTAGCTCAACAGAACACCGGTTGTTGGCAATCTGTTGTATTTGGACCACACGTTCCATTGGTTCCAAGTACAGAGTATCCCAATACTCAAGTGCCAAAAAGTCCTGAACTATACTCCGAGCAGGATTACCAGAAAATAGAGTTGGATGCTAAGGCATTTAGCATTGTTGCTTCTGCCTTACCCAATGAGATCTATGCTGGATAGCTCCACTGTAATAGTGCAAAGGAGTTATGGGATGAACTAAAAGAGCAATTCCGTGGTACTGAAGAAGTGATCGAAAACAATCGAGAAATACTGAATCAACAGTATGAAACCTTTCGTCACGTCAAAGGTGAGTCGTTAACACAACAGTTCGAACATTTTAGCTGTCTCATAAGTGAACTCAAACTGGTGAATGTTGAATTTCCTAGTTCGACTGTCAATAGTCGTTTCCTTAGATCGTTGCCAGAGAAGTGGGAGACTGTAGCTTACGTTACACGAACATCTGTTGGTTTTAAAGAAACGACACTCACACAGCTTCTATAACAACCTGATCTTTCGGATTGTTATCCGAATCATTATCATTACCGTTATTTTCTGTTTCTATATCGTTTTGTAATCTGGGATCAATCATAATGGTTTAAATTATTTTAAAACACATATTACATCGCTTATTTATCGCATTTAAATCACTTAATACTCGCAACTCTCAACGCAAACTCAAATCGCGGATAATTATGTTACATTATGTTATTTATGTGTGCTTTATGTTTTACGGTTGTACTCGATATTGCAACGCTCTCGCTTACACAAATTGCTAAATTGCATTATTTTATTATCTCAATGCTTAATGCTTCGCTAAAACACTTAACGCTTCGCTAAAACACTTAACACAACTATCTAATACGAACCGAATCACCGAACGAGCACCTAACGAACAAATAACAAACAAAACGTAGCCACCAGGCCAAGTTCAGCCGAAGTTGGCACCCCAACTTCGCCCGAAGTTGGTCAGGCCACCAAAACAACTAAATAAACAACAAGTTCGCTCGAACTTGTACCATTCAAGCAGAACTGGCCAAGTTCGCCCGAACTTGTGCCAAGTTCACTTGGAATGGTGTCAAGTTCGGGCGAACTTGATGTCTGCCCATTTGTTTTCTCCTCACCTATAAATACCTAACTCCTCATTCATGCAACCCTTGCTGCTAACTTTGCTCCAGAGGTCCCAAAATCGAAAACCCTTGTTTATCAAATAAGAATCAACCCGTTTAATGCAAACTGCAATGTTTTCCACTACGATTTTACACAAGGATTACCTTCGTTTTCCTCAAAACTCTTCTGTTTATAAAAATCTTCATCTTTTTCTACAAAATTTCTTCTTTTCACTTAGATCTGCACTAAACGAGTGTATTTGGGTTTAGCTTTGGCTTCCCAAGCTAGAAATCTTAATGATTTCGACTCACCAAGTGTTAGATCTGAGCAAAACCTTTTAAACATTGATTTTTACACAAAATACGGACTAAGTGACGTATGTTTCGTTCACTATGCAGTGGAACGAGGCGTTGTGAAGCAAGATCTCAAATCCGGAAGCACAAGGATGATATCATCACCTTGCACGAACCGACAAGTTCGCCTGGATTAGCCCGAGTTCCTGTAAAGTGGCTAAAACTCGCTCCAAAAAGACCTCTCCTAGCACAAGGTTGGAGGGATGGACACTCGATTTCCTCAGCAAATGGCGCGAAAACGCAAGATTTTTGGACTAAAACAGTCAAGTTCGCTCTAAAGAGGTCAAGTTTCCAAGGAAAACTATCAACTTCGCCCGAACTTGTACCCATTTCTAAGAAAGGGTACCAAGTTCGCCCGAACTTGAACATCCTAGAAGATTCCAGTCAAGTTCGCCCGAACTTGTACTCATTTCTAAGAAATAGTACCAAGTTCGCCCGAACTTGTACATTCCAGTAGATTTCAGGCAAGTTCGCCCGAACTTGTACCAATCCAAGAGATTTGGTACAACTTCGCCCGAACTTGTCCACTGCTCCTTCACACGTTGACTGTTTCAGCACTTCAAAAGACTGATGCACTTCTATTCGCGTTTATAGGCTGAACCGGCGCTCCCTTCAATCCAGAACCGCTTCGTGTTTGTTTATCAAACACTAACAGTGAGTATACTTGAACCCTTTTTCGCTTAAAACGCACCTTTTGGTGCTACATACGTTCGCTATATCAAAAACACTATACACACAACGTTAAACTCTTTTAACGCTAACCGCTCTCGCATGTTATACGTGAATCGCTGAATATTTGTTTGCTACATGTGAATAATGAGGACTTGTAGACCACCCTTAGCAACGATAGTACTTAGGGGTGTGCATGGGTCGGTTTGGGTCAGTTTTTGCCTAAAACCATAACCATAACCATGATGTCGGTTAATGGATAACCATAACCATAACCGAGCGGTTATGTCGGTTATGGTTAATCGGTTTTGATGGTTATGGCGGGTCGGTTGTGGGTGCTAAACCGTATATTTAGCCTAACTAAAAATAGCTTAATTTTTTTAACATGGAATAAATTGTTATTGCATATTTGTATATATTAGTATATTACATAGTATAAAAATACATATAATCTATAATATTCATACCAACTGTTATCGAATATTCAAATAAAGTGATATGATATATTTCATAAATTCAAATAAGCATTCAACCAAAACCACAAAACGATATGAAAAACCAATAAATACCAAAAATCTTCAGCAAAAAACATCAAATATTACAAATATGGTGAAAAGTCCTAAATTTTACAAAGATTTCTTACATGTCGGTTCGGTTCGGTTATGGTGGGTATGGAAACATTGATAACCATAACCGACCCGCTACATTCGGTTTTCAAAAAAAACCATTAACCGACCCACCGGTTTTTGATTTGATTCGGTTTTTCGGTTCGGTTTTGTCGTTAATTCGGTTATGGTTCGGTTAATTCGGTTTTTTGCACACCCTAATAGTACTATAGTTTGGACTCAGCACCCGATTTGTTTGGGGGTTGTTAAGGCTCGCATACTTACTTTACGTGCATGTTCGCTGTTGTGAACACGTATCGCACATACCCACATCGCAGTCGTGTTGGTTAGCTTGTATCATTATTGATAGCTACTTATGTTCACTTTCTCTACGTTTTACATGCTAGTTATGCGCAAATGCTTTATTGCTATTATTATGCTATTAAACCTGTATGCTCACCTTTACTTTATTGTATTGACTTGTATTTTAACGTATGTAACAGGTTGAGGATGATCTTCGCTGCAAAATGGACTTAGGATTTTGCTTTAGAAACTTGTAATAAATTAGTTATAGACTTTGAAATTGTTGGAGACTATTTGAATTCGTGATGATTATGAAATGATTGTATGGGAAATTGACGCTTAAATATTGTCATTTAAAATAGTCGTTATGGATTCTCTCGAAAAATCTGCACCGCTTAGTCCCGCGCCCTGATGATTCTGCCATCCGTTGGGTGTGACAACTTCATGGTCGACTCCTCACTTTTGAGAGAGAGTTAAACCAGAAAAAGAAGCTATAAGAGTCTGGTAAAACGACCGATGATTACACTTTGGATAACACAACTCTGTTTGGCCAAGAAGAGGGTACTGGCAGTGGAAAGGATCAGGGTATGATCATTTTATTGATATAACTTCTGGAGGAAACTTTGACTCTGATTCTTACTCACCCAACTATGCATTTACCGCAAGTGGGGAAAGCCAAACCTCTGACAATCTCTCTTTTGAGTTGAACGATCTTCAACACTATGAACCAACTGATTTGGAAGAAATGGACATTTTGCACCAACTGGCTCTATTAAGTGTTAGAGCCAATAAATTTTACAAGAGAACTGGTAGAAAATTTCCAAGGTTGCATGGGGGGTTGAAGGTTGGGCTGGATAAATCTAAAATCAAGTGTTATAAGTGCAATAGGTTAGGACACTTTGCTAGAGAATGCAGATCTCAAACTTCAGGACCAACAGTAACACATCCTGGCCCTAGACCTCAGCACACACAAAGCACTGTCTAATATTTCCAATATACCCTTGCTCATCAAGTTCAAAACACTGCTCATTTTGCACACCCTACTACCACTGTTCCAGTGCATTATGTTCAAACCACTGTTCCAGTGCATTATGTTCAAACCACTGTTCCACAAATTCAATATGTCCAAGCACCACCACCTCAAGTGTATGTGCAACAAGCACCTCATGTCACTCAAACCACTGCTCCGGCAGAGGTTAACCAGCAAAGCTTTTTCACTCAAGGCTTTGTTGACTGGAGTAGTTTGCCAGAGGAATTAACTGATGAAAACTTTGCTCTTATGGCGAAAAATGATTTTGAAAATGAAAATTTTTGCTTAATGGCCTTAGAGACAATTGTTGAAGGTGATGAGTCTGTGGAACAAGTGTCTAAATCTAATGAGTTTCAAAGTTGTGATGAAGTAGTGGTTTCAAAAGATATTGTTTATGAAGAAAAGAACTCTCTATCTGATCCATGGGATACCAAGGTGTGTGAAGATGATTGTGATTGTGCTCTCATGGCTGCTTCTAAGGGAGCTTCTACTTGCCTTGATAGTTTATGGTATGTAGATAGTGGAGGCTCCAGGCATATGACAGGATGCAAAGCCCTTCTCAAAGATTTCATGCCTCATGGAGGGGGTGATATATCTTTTGTTAATAACTCAAAAGGGAAGGTGTTGGGGTCAGGGTGTGTTCAACCTGGGAAACTCAAATTTGAAAATGTAAATCTCCTTGACAATCTAAAATTCAATCTTCTGAGTGTCTCACAAATGAGTGACAAAGGATATGGATCATTCTTTACAAAGAAAAAATGTCAAATTATAGGACCAGAGGTTGTCAAAAAGATTGATCAAATCATTGATGAGAGTAAAGCACAACTTGTTGCTCATAGGAGTGGCAATGTGTATGTGTTTGATATGTTGAAGGATAACCCAATGTCTAAACAAAGTCTTGTCAGAGGTTTACCTCAAAAACAAAGAGACAGAATTATGGCATAGAAGACTTAGGCACACAAATCTCAAAACTATCACCACTCTCTCAAAACAAAGTCTTGTCAGAGGTTTACCTCAAAAACAATTTACCTGTGAAGAACATTGTGTTTCTATTTAAAAGGCAAACAACATAAAAGTTCTTACAAATCCATTGAAGTGTCCAAATCAACCCAACGTTTGCAACTGTTGCACTTGGATTTGTTTGGCCCTGTAAAAATCATGAGTCTCACAAAGAGAAGGTATTGTTTGGTCATTGTTGATGATTTTTCAAGGTTTACATGGACTTTCTTCATGCATTCTAAAGATGAAACTGCAGGCATTTTGCAAAATTTTGTAAAACAAGTTGAAAAGCAATTTGGCCTACCAGTAAAAATCTTTAGAAGTGACAATGGGACAAAGTTTAGGAACAAGGAGTTGGATGCTTTCTGTGAGTCAAAAGGGATTGTTAGGCAATATAGCATCCCAAGGACTCCAGAACAAAATGGGGTGGTTGAAAGGAAAAATGGAACTTTAATTGAATTAGCAAGAACTATGCTTGCAGACTCAGGTTTTCCCTTTTCTTTTTGGGCAGAGGCTGTAAACACTGCTTGCTATGTTCAGAACAGAGTTTTGATTAACCCCAGGCATCAAAAGACTGCAATAAAATTCTTTACAAAATCAAACCTCTGATCTCATATTTCAAAGTTTTTGGCTGTCCTTGCTTCATTTTAAACTTAAAAGATTCAATTTCAAAGTTTGCAGCCAAAGTTGATTGTGGTTATTTTCTGGGATACTCAACCACTACCAATGTCTATAGAGTTTTTAACTCTAGGACAAAGTGTGTTGAAGAAACTCTGAATGTGAAGTTCAGTGAACTTTCTTCATTTCCAAGCAAATTTTGCTGAGTTGTTTGACTTAGAAAATATTACATTTGAAGATGTATCTATCAAGACTAACCATGCAGGTACATCACAATCAATACATGAAGATCAAGGATATGACTGTGTCCTTCCAAACTTCAAAGTCAGTCATGCTACCAGAGGTGCAGATGTTAGTAACAATGGTGAAAGCTCTGCTGGCTCAACAATTGTTGATCCACAAATCTCTGTTAGTTCTCAAAATCAAACCACTGTTGATAAAAGTCCACACTAACACAATCACACATCCATACCTCTCATACCTCCACCACCATTCTAATAGAGACTGGAACCTCAAATTCACCAACAGAGGTTAGCTCAGATGATACACATTTGCAGCCTTCACCTAAAATGCAATTATTCCATACCAAAGTGATTTGATTTTCCTCAAAAGTCATCCATTGGATCAAGTTATTGGCAACATAAATGAGGAAGTGCTCACAAGAAGCCAATCCTAAAACATTTGCCTCTTTGCTGGCTTTCTATCACTCACACAACCTGTCAAGTACCAAGATGCACTATAATACAATAGTTGGGTAGAAAATATGCAAGGGGAGCTCCTTCAGTTCAAAAGACAACAAGTTTGGGAACTTGTACCACTGCCTAAGGATGTATGTCCAATTGGTACAAAGTGGGTCTTCAAGAACAAAACTGATGAAAGGGGTATTGTTGTCAAGAACAAGGCAAGGCTCGTGGTTCAAGGCTACAGACAGGAAGAAGGCATTGACTATGATGAAACCTTTGCTCTAGTAGCAAGATTAGAAGCCATCAAACTGTTTTTAGCTTTAGCTGCTAACCACAACATCAAAGTGCTTCAAATGGACATCAAAAGTGCATTCTTGTATGGAAAGATCAAGGAAGAAGTGTATGTGTATCAACCTCCTGGATTTGAAGATGCATTCTATCCTGATCATGTGTACAAGCTCAACAAAGCACTGTATGGTCTAAAACAAGCACTCAGAGCCTTGTATGAAACTCTATCCACTTTTCTCTTATCCATTGGATTTTCAAGAGGTAAAATTGACAAAACTTTATTTTTGAAATGGAAAGGAAAATATTTGATGCTTGTCCAAATTTATGTGGATGACATCATATTTGGATCCACATGCACTGCCATGTGTGAAGAGTTTAGACAACTCATAGCAGAAGAGTTTGAAATGAGTGCAATGGGTGAGTTACAATGTTTTCTTGGTCTTCAAGTTAAACAAAAGAACAATGGCACTTTCATTCATCAAAATAAGTATGTCAAAGAACTACTTAACAAATTTGATATGAATGATTGTAAACCTTGTAGCACACTCATGGCAATCTCAAAGCTTGTCACCGATGAGGACAAAGATGACTTGGTTGAACAAACTCTTTATAGAAGTATGATTGGGTCTTTGTTGTTCCTAACTGCTTCTAGGTCAGATATCATGTTTGCAACATGTGTTTGTGCCAGATCCCAGTCAGCACCTAGGAAGTCAAACTTTATTGTTGTGAAGAGGATATTTAGATACATAAAAGGTGCTCCCACACTTGGTATCTGGTATCCTACTAATGGAAACATTGAGCTTTCAGGTTACTCAGATAGTAATTTTGCTGGTTGCCACACCACAAGGAAGTCCACATCAGGAGGAGTTCAATTCCTAGGTGATTGCCTAGTGTCCTGGCAAAGCAAAAAGCAAGTTGCAGTTTTCACATCCACTAATCAGGCAGAATACACTGCTGCTGCAAGTTGCACTGCTCAACTTTTGTAGCTTCAGAACCAATTGCTGGATTTTGGTGTAACTGCTTTAAAGACTCCTCTCAAGATTGACAGTCAAGCAGCTGAAAACATCATTAAAAAATCATGTCTCACACTCCACAACAAAGCACATTGACATCAGACATCACTTTGTGAGAGATTGCTATGAAAAAGATTTGATTTCTTTGCAACATGTCCATACTAAAGATCAACTGGCAGATTTTCTAACCAAAGCATTAGATACATCCACCTTTGAAAGTCGGATCTCTAGAATTGGAATGCTAAACATGGATTGAAAGCAAATTTTTGTGTTCCATGTGTAAATAGCACTAAAAGGTTTTTAGAAAATCAAAAATCCATCCTTAAAAATAGTCAAAATAGGAAGTTTTCAATAAATCTCTAAAGTCTGTTATATCCACTGTTCTTTCAAAACACTGATGGGCTTGAAAGTATACCCACTGGAAAAAGTGTATTCTCTGATTGGTCAAAACACTATGTTGACCCTATCCACTGATAAGCTATCCACTGATAGTGTAAAATCAAAACACTGCGTTCCATCCACTGTTGACACACAACATATATCTTCCATTCATTATCAGAGGATACACGTGGACAGATGATAGCCGTCAGATCTTTGCCACGTCATCATCACTTTTTCACGTTATAAAACCCTGTTTATCCCAATCAGAGGTTTTTGCTCTGCCGTATCAAATTCAAAATTCTAAAAAGCGGTTTTCTCTAAAATCTTCTTCACTTTCACAACTATTCTTCATCATCTATGATCATGTCGACTCTCATTTTCAAAACCCCACATAATTACACTGCAATTCTCGAAGAAACAAACTCAAATGAGCAATATCATTCTATGATCAAAGCTTTAAAAGAGTCAAAATACAAAGAAATGTTGGAAATCACTGCTCATATCTACCGACAATCTTTAAGAGAGTTCTGGGCAAATGCCAAGGTTCATTACACGCAGAAAGTGGCTTGTGCTATTATTACCACGGTGGGAAAAACTTTGCTGGAAGTAACTCCTGCTTCCATTTCAAAGGCTTTTGGGTTAAATGACCTAGATCATGCTACTACCTTTCCTATCCCTGAGTTACACAACGAGTTCATCGAAAGAGGGTATGTTGGCCAGCTTAAAGGTAAGACTATCTTGAAA
This sequence comes from Scalesia atractyloides, assembly GCA_947069175.1. Lineage (NCBI taxonomy): Eukaryota > Viridiplantae > Streptophyta > Magnoliopsida > Asterales > Asteraceae > Scalesia > Scalesia atractyloides. The sequence continues at coordinate 72,742,420 of CAMTDV010000025.1, read as the reverse complement.
CCTCAATTTTCTGCTGAAATGAAGTTTTTCTTTCATACTTTGTTGACATGTTTGTCTGCCAAGTCAACTGGCTTTAATGAGATACCTTTGAACATGCAATACTTGGGTTATGCTATTTTAACAAAATCTGATTTTAATTTTTCCCAAGTATTGTTCAATGACTTGGTGGCAAACATTGATAACATCAAAAAGGATCGCTCACCTTTTCTGATGCATCCATGATTTTTAAGTGTTTATCTTCAAAAGAAGATTGGTGATGTTGTTAAACAAGGTGCTGTGACATCACATGGTAGCCTAACTCATGAAACTTTTACTCGTATCACCAATCAATCAAAATAAAAAACACAAGTAGAGGGGGAAGAGAAAATTTTAGAACCAATGTCACAAGCTCAACCCTCTGCTACTGAGTCCACTGCTCCTGGTGATCAAAGCACTACAACCAGTGCTTTGAAACCCATACCAACAATTAACAAAAAGAAACCAAAGAAACAATCCAAAAAGCCCACCAAACCAAGAACCGAAAAGGGTCCTCTGGAAGATGAGATCCCAGAGGTTAACCCTGTGACAACACAAAAGTCACCAGAAAACATTGCTGCTACTTCCTCACAGCAGACGTTAGAAAGATCTCAACCCTCAAACCAAACTCCTCTTGATTCCTCACAAAAGGAACAAGTTGTAAGCACAGGGACACCAAATTATGAAGCTCTAGATCCACTTGGCTCTATCTTCCGCAGCCCCTCTCCAAGGGCAATGTCTCTTTCAACACCACAACCTTCACCAACAAATCTTCCACATACAATTATACCTTTGTTGAATGCAATTGATATGGATCAGACACAAATTAATTCTTCTCAACAACCTATCACTGAGAATATACCACCACAAGTGAGTGAGTCTGATGCCTCTATCTTTGCTAACCCATCAACAACTGAGGAGGCTACATCCCTTGGGTTACATGTAACCCTTGGTGATAATTCAAGTAGAGCAATCACTACAATTGTTGAACTCCCAAGTTCTCAATTGGACAATGCTTACATCTATAAGACTCTCTTGAAGGCAACCACTGTTGAGGCTACTAAGGTAACCTCTGGTCCAGTGGGAAGTCCCCAGTACCAAGACAAAGGGGCATCTGTGTTTGAAGCAAGTTTTGAAACCTCTGCTCATGATACCACAGATAAAACTACCACAAGTGGTAGGAGTTCAGATGATCCTATTAAGTTAGGCGATGAGCTAAAATACAAGGATTTGACGGAGAGAGTTACTAAAATTGAAACTTCTGTGGATGAAATCAAAGAAATGATGAAGCAGATGTCAGCACACTCCAAAAGTCAATCCACTGTTCTACCTAATGCTGAGCTACGACAAATTATATATCCTCTGTTTCAACAACAACACTATGCTGAACTACAACATAAACATCACATGCAAGAGCTCAGAAATTTGGTTGATGCAAGATACATTGACACACATGCATATATAAAGGCCATCAAAGCTCATTTGCTCCAAACCACTGGCACTTCTCCTTCCACTGTGATTCTGGTTAACACAGATGATGCCAAAAATGGGGAGAAATTTAATCAAAGAGAAGTGTTAAAGCTCAAAACAGACCCATCTTCAAGACCAACAGTGGATATTCCAAGGCCAGATGGAACCAAGAAAATTGATGAAACTCAGAACATCTTGGCTAGGGAAAAGGAGAAAAACAAGTAGAGGGTAAAAGATGAGAGTAGGGTTTTGGTTGAACAAAAGTTAGCTCCACAAAAGGAAAGGGAAGAGATAGGTACTTCACAAAAGAAGAGAGCAGCTATAAAGCAAGACAACCATCATCCACAACTTCCAAAACCACCGTAAGACAACCATCATCCACAACTTCCAAAACCACCGTTGTCCTTCCAACCACAACCTCTGCTCCCACAAAATCTCAACCCATCACCACCACAACCACAACAGAGGTTATAACTCCTGTTGTGTCAACAACTGTTGATGCAGCAGTGGTTATAACTGATGTAAGCTTAACCAATGCCATGATCACATTTCCTACCATTGCTCAACCAATAGCCACACCCACCAGAATTCCCAACCAACCACCAACAACCAAAGGAAGATTCAAAAGAAGGAAGAGCTCACAGGTTATAAATGATGATAATATCATTCCTTCACCACTTCTATTGTCTTCACAACCTTTGACCTCAACAACAGCTGTTACTCTTCCAACATCTTCTCAAACCACTGCAAGGAAAGCACTGCCTCTCACCAAACAATTCCCATTGGATCTACCAGATGTTAGAGAATAAATCAAGTCATTCTTTTCTGAGGAAGATCTAGAAAAAAGGGACTTCCCATCTCTGGAAGGGTATCCTAAACCAAAGAACCTAGATGAATATCTGCAATTGAAAGCTAAACAAGTAGAGGATATCACCAAGAAAGATACAAAGGGAAGAACCGATAGAGAAGTACTGAACTACATGCAGCACTAGCTAAGCAAAGTCATAAGATTAGAAGATTTTTCAAAAGACTTGTGCAAAAAGCTGTCAAAAAGAGAAGATGAGAGCTTGAAGAAAGATTACATTGAGCACATCATGGAAAACAAACAATACAAGGCTACCAGAGCATAATTTAAAGACTGGAGAGTGAGTGAGCTAAGAGAAGAAGTTGAAAGAATGCAAGAGATACTGAAAGATCCTCTTAAAAAGCCCACTCCTCCATATTGGAACAAGTATAAGAAAAATGTTCCTGACAGAGCTTTGAAGCTCGGGAGAATGAAGGAAGAGTTGGTTGCTGCACATTATGGCACCAAGAATCAAATTACAAGATGGTCAGAGGTCAAAGTGATAGACACTTACAAAAGGCTTGAAGAAAGAAGAAAGAAAGATCCCTCAATGCCAAAGAAGCCTGAGTACACATCAGAGGTTACAACTCATCAGACCCAACCTACTCAAAAGTCATCTGTAACACCTGCTCCTTCCATCCTGGCCTTAAATCAAAGAAAAGGCAGAGAGAGATGTCAAAAGAAGATGAGAAGGTATGAGCAGGACCTCATTAAGCAAGGAATTATGGAACAAGTTCAATTTCACACTGATGATGCAAGTGATATGTTAAGAGAAACCTTGTCAAAGATTGCACATCAACTTCCTCCATCCCTCTCAACAATAATAAGCCATCCTAGAAAGCCTTCTGATCCAAAAATTCTAAAGTGGAAGGTTAACAAAGACACCCACGAATTGACTGCTCAAATCAGATGGCAAAGCTACCAAGATAAATGGAGGATGTATATGGGTTAAGTGCAGAAGACCTCAAAGACTTGATGAATCTGGAGCTTGAAAAGGATGAGGATGATATAGAGTCTGTTAACTTTGAACTTCAGTTCAAAGGTCAAATAAGAGAACTCATGTTGAGAAATAAAGATCAAGAATAAATGTGTTTTGGCATCCTCTGTTCCCGGGGGAGATTGTTGGGATTGAACCCTTCCAAAAGGAACAGATCATACAAAAGCCAAAATCACATAATCTATTTGATCCTGATAACAGAGGTTACAAACTCTGTTCAAGAACTGCCAATTGACCTAGGCACTGCCTTCTATCATCTGCTGGAACTAAACGGCAAAAGAGCAAAGATCTGTTGAAGACTATCAGAGTTTATCCAGCAGAGTTTAGTATTATTATTTCTTTATTCAATGTAACAGTGCTTTTGCACTATTAGTGGTTAGGTCATCAGAGTATGTAGTTAGTTAGTTTTGTTATCTGTCACTATCAACCCTGACGTCATCAAAGATGCTTAGAGGTTAGAAGTGTTAGTATAAATAGTTGTCTTGATTGTACTGTTTTATCTATCTATCTATCAAAAGATCATTCACTTATCATCTTCTTTGCATTTCGGTACTATTCAAACGTTCTTATTGGGCTAAGGGGGAGTTTGCTATTCACATGCAAAAACTATAAGTTTAAGAGCATGATGATTAAAACAAACGACCATTAGTTGTGATAAAAGTTTCCCATCTATTTCCGCTACATTAAACTTTGATTTCTACATTCACTTTCCATTTTTGAAACAAAAATCACAACTAGTTCAAACTTAGATCCTAAAAGTTGGTAACTTACGTAGATCCTTTCCCGATCTGGATCTTGGAGGGTTTGTTAAGAAGGATATCGACCCCAAAAGGCTCAAAATACTTTGGAGAGTACCTTATATAGTAAAAACGTTTATAGTTAATGAGAGAAGTTTTACCTATCCCCGCGCCTGAAAGCGGTGTTAGAGTGAATATGGGGCCCTCATGCTTAAGATTTCCTAACTGTTATCCCCATTGAAGGGCTAGGCCAACACATACTAATGGTGGAGTATCCGGTTATCCTTAAATACCAATTAACGACCCCTTTTTTCCAGTTGAAGAGCCTTGCCTTGTGTGCTGTAAGGTTTGTTTGGATAACTTTGGGGAGCATGCGGTTCAATGAAAGGAGTTGTTGAGCTTTAAATACAGATATGACTTGTTCAGGGATGTCCTATGTGATGTGCTTAAATGGGCAGGAATCTTCGCAAAAAAGAGGCTCTTGTGAATTTACTAACAGATCTGCTTGAAGATAGGTCCATTCTTCGGTCAAATAATGTTCATGTGTTCGGTTGGGCATGTGGGAAACACACATGTGTGGATCGTATTGGAGTGTCCCCCTTGTGGGGCTCAGAGAAAACTGTTTCGTGGTTGGCCAAACGGTGTTGAAGGCAAAAACAGGGAAAGTTGATAAGCATGAAAAAGCTTTTGCTGAGAATCAACATGTCTCCATTCTCTTTGCCTTTGATACTTTTGGCTCCCTTGCTCCCGAAGCTGTCGGTTTCCTAGATAAAGTGCAGAAGGTCATGCACAACAATTTCTCGATGTGGAGGAACCATAGTTTTGTTTTCGGTAGGATCGGATTTGCTAATCAAAAGTAGGTTGCGACATAGCTTAAAGCCTGTTTACCTGCCATTCTTCTGTAATTTTTCCTAATCTTTCTGCAAATATTATTAGAAACAAAAAAATATAAATGTCACAGATACAGATATATGATAAATTTTATGGTTGTTAAATGAACTTATAACAAGCTTTTAAACTTACAAATTTAATATAATACGTTTTAAAAAAAATAATATTTGGTATAATATAGAGTTTCTTGTTAAGATATAAAATTTCTTATTTTACTTTTTCAAAGGGCACATAATTATAATTTATTTCGATCCTATCAATACTTTACCACGGATACGTAATTACAATTTATATAACATACATTAAGAGGTTGTTTGGTTGCATCTTAATGATTCCATTAAAAGGTTATGTCTGAATGAGTAATAGGTAAGGGTGTTTGGTTCTAAAAAATAACACCTCTTAATGATTCAGTTAGCCTCCTAATAATTTAGTGATAAAATGATACTTAATGGTTAAGAGATAAATTTACCCTTGCTCTAATAAACTTCCTTAACCCTAAAACTTCAACCACCATCCTCCACCACCAACAACCAAAACCACCCATGATAAACACCGCCAACCACCACCACCACCCACTATCACCAGTACCCATGACAAACACCACCAACCACCCACCTGCCATTGCTAACCACTACCTATCATCACCTACCACCATGACCCACTACAACCCACCACCAACATCACCAACCACCACCTGCCATAACCGTTAACCACCCACCACCATCCATCACCGCCAAGCACCAACATCACCTATCACACCAACCATCACCACCACCACCACCCTTCGTGTTTGTTCGGTTTGTTTACATGCTGATTTTTGCCTAGTCACATGATTTTGCTAAAATTTATATAGTTCTTCTCCTTGTGAACCGGAACCATTGTGTGTGATGTATGCAAAAGTAAAGTTGAAAGATCAAGTGTAATAATTTTCTAAATGTGCATATTTACCATGTAAAAATAAGACGAACGAAATGAAGTTACCAATTACAAGATGTAAATTGTAACATTCCACATTTTCTGAGTATTTTTAATTCATTTGTAATCCGTATTTCAATTTCAATCATTGTAATTCCGAGACTTGATGATAATGGAAACTATATTTTATACCACCTTTGTTTAATCATACTTGCATGATACGTAAACAATCACGAAATACACATTTTGTACAAACTGAGCCATGCAACGAGGTGAAAAATTCTTCAAAATGTTATTCATACATATTATTATCATAGACATACTTACATACAGCTTAGAACATCCGAATCTTGCTTAACATGGACGTTTCTAACACTAAATGACCAACCAAGCAACTACAAGGACTGAAAGTGAACTTTTTTGATTTTCACATAGTCCTTGAAGACCGTATACACTTCCCTTGCAGTCCACAAGGGACCGTTCTAGCAGAATCATTTCAAGTTTGTGAATTTTGGCTCATTTTCCTCTTTTCAACCCCCAACCAGCTCATTTAACACCCAAACCCTAATCCCAACTATAAGTATAACCCCTTACCACCTCCTAAACACTTTCCACACTCCAAACACTATCTCTAACACACTCAAATCATCAAAATCTTCAAGTTTGGGCATATTATTCTAAGTTCAAAACATTGAGTTTTAAGCTTATTCTTACACCTTTTCTTCTTGTTTCCTTCTTTCTCCTTGTATAACCTCTAGGAGTATTACCACATGTCCATCAAGGTAAACAAAGATGGTATACCACCATTTTAAGGTCCAAGTTAGGATTTTTGCTGAACTTTATGAACTTGTTTTATCTATACTTTGTTTCTTAGAACTTTTACACACCAAACCAAGTTAGTAACAAGTTCTATTGTTGAGGAATATTGTTAAGGTTTTGTTCCAAAAACTTGGGGTTCATATACGTCTCTTTTTATGTTCTTGTATACACCTCTAAGTAACTTCCAAGCAACAAAGTGAACAAACTACACCAATTCTCCAACCATACAATGTTGGAAGCACTCATCTAGTTATCCTACTTTGTTACTTAGTGAATTAGATAGTTTATTTTATGTTCTTCATACTTGTATTTATGACCATCCGAATCGTCAATGTGATGATTTGTGCATTGATGAATTCTTAATGTTAATGGAATTATCATACTTCTAATGCTTGACAAAAATGGTTTGACCTACTTGACAATACATCTAATAATACATATACACATGTATAATACATACTCCAAAACCCAACTATGATATCAACCAAACCATGGTTGAATATTATGTTAAGGTGGAGAATATCCAAGTCTTGGATTCGTTATTTCGGATTTTTAATGGGTTATAGGAATCATGAAAAAGACAAACAAATAATACTGTCCGAATAAGTGTCTAAGGTGGGATATATTTTTATATAATTTCATACTTGTAACTTTCATTTACATTTCCAATTTCAAGTGCAAATACTCATAAACCTTTGTTTACCATTTTAGGGTAACTCTAGTGATTCCATCCTTCAAAAGTTCACTTGCTAATGTGGAAATTCTTCATAAAGCGTGAGTTCACACTAGATCCTTTACGTTTTAAGCACTATTTGGGTTGCAACATGTATCCATACTAAACACACTTACACACATATGAAATGTATTCCTTGCATGAAATTTAAAACACATTGAGAACTTTCTTCGCATTGTGTTTTAATTTTCATGACTAGAATACATTTCATTGTCTTTTGATTTATTATATTTTGTGTGCTTTCTATGTAATACCATGCAAAAGAATCTAAAACACCATGTCTAAAATTTTAAACACAAAGCCTACATAGACTTGTTACACTTTTTAGGAATTTTGGACTTTGTACATGTATGAATAATAAATGTGTTCGCTAGTTAAAATACATAGAAATTCTACATAGGTGGAATACTTAAGTTCCGGGTTTAGTGATGGATGAGAGAAAAGATTTTGAACTGTTTGAATGCTCTCTTCAAATCAGTTGTCTTTCTTCTTCGATCGTATTGCTAATTATAGGGAAAATTTCAAGCTTGGGGATTAATAAACAATAGTTTATTAATCCTAGTGGGTCAACTTGAGCTTTATCCCTTTGATGTTTGTGCACAATTTGCCAACTTGTGATTACTTAGTCAACTTGTGAGACTATACGTGTAGTGATAGTGTCTCTCCTTGAAGCACATGTTTGGGTAGATGACTTTAACCGTTGCGCTACAGTTGATAGTTGCTAATAGTTACTTGATTCATCCAAAGTTTTCTTCGGTCATCATTTGAAGAATTTGTTCATTGTTTGATGTCTTCTCCAGTTACTGAATTCTTTTTTCAGTTCAGTTCTCTGATTTCTTTACATGTACTCTTTATATGAAGTTCTCTACACGAGCTGAATGCTTCTAGACAACTTCAGCTGTAGCTTTAAACACTTCAGATGCTTCATTACCGAATCCAGCTGACTCGTTCTGTTATCAGCTACACACAACGGGTAACGTTCTTCTTAGAGTTTCTTTTTAACACCTAACATAAAAATGGACTAACACTTACATTAATTATTAAAATACAAATTAAACTCTCCTGGTTTGATTTTAAACTTAATTTATATAATTATAATTATTGTTATTTATCGATTTGTTTATTACTTGATGTTATTTTAGTTTTTTTTAAATTGATTACAACATTTTAGATATATAAATTTAAAAATACCATATTTCTCCTCTTAATTTATTTTTATTTGATGTTATTTTAGTTTTCTTAAATCAATTATAATGTTTTAAACATATAAGTTTGGGTTAGATTAAAATAATTTAGCACTGAAGAATTCTGGAACAACTCAATGTATAGCGTTGGTTCAATTTTGAGCGGTTTATAACTAATCCACTTTCAAATGAGCTTCTTCTAAGCGTAATTCAAATCATTTACTCTTAAAAAAAATACTATTTTTGTAATTAACATTTAAATTGGAATTTTAATTTTAACATGTAACACCCTTCGTTTTCACACTTTCTATATTTAGCAAGTCTTGTTGTACTTTCTATTTTGGAAACCTTCTATTTTCGGAAACCTTGTACTTGCAGCATCTTTCAATTTTGTAATCCGAGACCTTGATCGTAATGAAACTCATATTTTATACACACTTGTTATACTTACAATTTAATCAACTTTTATACGCAATTGATACTTATTATACGTGCAAACATTCGTACATGCATTCGCGATATTCAATTTATACTTACACTCGTTCATTACACTCGAAAACAAGTTAAATATAAAAGATTATGCATAAAATGATGAATTATAGGAAGTTTGGGGGCCAAAATGAAAGAAATCAAACTTCAAACGGAAAACAGGGGCGCCGCCGTACGCTAAGCCTAACCCATTGGGGCTACACGCTACGCCACGGCCCCCAATCCGCAAAATGTTTTTTCAGCTACGGGATTGGGCAGTTTTGTGTGTTTTTTTGAGTTTGTTTGTGTTTCTTGCATTTAATACTCAACTACACTTAACCCTAATCATCCCCTATAAAACCCAAGCCTCCTCCACACTTCTCCCACTTTTCTAATCCTCTCAATCACTCTCAAATCATCCTTAATCAACTGCAAACTTGTAAATTTGAGCAGATCCATCCTTCTTCACTAAAGTGAGTGAAACTCACTCATTTCTCAACGAAAACACTCCATTCTTTTTCCCACTTGCTTGGTTTGACCTTGTGCACATCTCCAATGGTTTTCCATAGAAAATCAGGCCCTGGAATGTCACGAAAAAGGCTCAAAGTGGACTATTTTCATTTTAATTCATCAAACTTTTATTAAACTTGTTTAACTTGAGTCTAACTCATCTCAAACCTATGTCCTAATGCTTACGACACTGCTAGTGGTTGGTTAGGTTTAAAAACAAGGTTGAGACATGTCAAACTAGAGGATAAAACCTCACAAACTTTCTATTTTCAACATGAGTTTATATCCACAAGTAGTGTCCAAGTTTAACTTGTTGCATGTGTGATGTTTCGTCTAGTTTTGGCTACCCATCTTTAAATCCACACACTACTTGACATTTTCCTTTAGATTAGTTGTTTAATTCTTGTAAGTTCATGACCCTCCTTGTGTTTGTAACACAAGTGTAGAGGTGAACATTCGAGGTGCCTAAACGGAAGCATGTTCTTCCTACCTCCTACATGAAATCCATGATACTAGAGGTACCGAAATGGAGACTTTGTTCTCCTACCTCATGCTTGATTTATATATTATATGTATCCTATAATCTAAGTATATATATAACTATGTAACAAAGACTTAATAGTAACTTATTAGTTACTTGTTAAGAAACTAGCTACATCATCTAAGGACCATACACTTGTTAACGACTCTAATGGATCTACGAATCCATGAAAACACACCAAACCCTTGAGGTTTCTATAGTATCAAGAACAAGTGTCATGAGTACAAAGATGATTATTTTCATAATACTATTTTCACCTTATTTTAAATTCCAAATTTATAATCTTCCGTTAATTCCCAATGCTCAAACACCTTTGTTTCTTTGTGTAGAAGGGCAAGGTGCTCCAAGATAATCAACCCAACCGCTCTCGGAATTCAAGTCGGATAAGCTTGCAAAACCGTGAGTATACTCGATCCCTTTTTCCTATTTTCACACTTTGGGAGCAACATGTACAAAATTCACCAACTACACTAAACTTGTTTACACTATTTACTCTATCCATTATATATGAAACTTGTTTATATGCTACATTATCGCATGCTAGGTTAGACTTGTGTTATATGCTCATTAACTTAGCTAGCCTACCTTAACAAATATAGCGCTATAGGATTAACGCACCGCCCGTAGTAAACTAGTGGTTTTGTTAAGTAAACTATGTTTCACCCTCATTGTTTCGATGATGAACGGGTAATTAAAATTGTGTTAGACTATGGATTGACATATAATTTCACATGTTTAGCATGCTCAATTTTACTTATTTATAATGTTGCCATGTTGGATATGGGACAAAATTTTATTCTTTATTATTCTATGTATCAAACTTGTATGCTCGTCAACTTTTTGTTGATATATATTATTTTAGTACATGTTGCAGGAAACTAAGTTGATGCCGATGAAGAAACATATTAGGGTGGAGTAGATACACACCTAGTTTTAACTTCATGTATTCTGTTCCATGTTGTATTGTCTTCAAAACTTGTCGTATTTCCCCTTTCGAACCATTGTATTACCACTTTAGTATTAATGAAATTTTGAATTATTAAATATTGTCGCGAAGTAGTATTATGATGTTTTGAGCAATTTGTTCGTCTCATACTGATATTTCTGCCATCGGTTGGGGTGTGACAGATTGGTATTAGAGCCATAACAATAGGGAATTAGGAAAATTGCCATGCTCTTGACCTAGTCTATAGTCTAAGTGTCCAAATTTTTGACCACTCTTTATTCATGCTTAAAATGTTAATTCTTCCTACTTTGCTTCCATTTCTTCTTTTGTCTTGAATATACAATCTCTTCCTAAGACGCTTACACAAATTACACATTTGAAGACACTCATGTAACATCAACGAGACGATTTGCACCAAGATAGGCCCAATGGCCCGCAATTTTTGGTGAAATCTCTCAATCCGCATAATCTATTTTGCACGAAGTTACGCCATCAAGTTAGGAGTGATATCCCCATCTTGAAAGGAATTTCCATTTCAAACTCTAGTGGACCCTTATCAAAGAGTTGGAATTCGCTCCTCGTTTGGTAAGTACCAAGCACATTTAGGGTACGATGTTATCAAGTTAGGGGTGAAACCCGCACCTTGTTAACTAGTCCCATTCCTTGATTTTCAATTTCGCCAAAGTCTCAAATTTTCAATCGACTAGAGACATGTAGTAACTGGAAGGGTGAATACCATTAGTCGCTTCTCGATGAGAGTATTCTACCTATTAGGCCAAAACATGTTCTCTAACTCGAAAGGATCTTCGATTCACTTTGGAATAGTCGACGTTTCTCTACCCGAAACATTCCAACGTTTCATTGAGCCTATCTTTTATGTCAATTCAATTTTACTGTGTTTTATACTTGAACGTTGTTAGCTTCCTTTCATTTGCACAAGTTGCACTTATCTCGCAATCTCAAACAATAATAATCCTTCGTGAACAAACTAAATTTACAATCTTTCAAGTCAATATTTATGATTATGCTATGTGAACTACTTGAAACTTATGTGTTACATGACATGTTTACATGCTAAAATCTTACACATTATCTTTTTCAAAACATTATGATCAAGTCTCATCCTATCTTACCAATCTTGTAGATGTCTTCCAATCGTTTTTCCAACTCCAAGAAGATCTCAAAGTCAAGCTCTAGCAAGAAGAAATTGCTTGCGTTCATGGCTAAGCAAATGGCTCAAGTCATTCCCGACATTGTGAGCAAGGTTACCGCTACTGCCGCCAATTCATCTGTTAACTCCAAAGCTGACCAGCCTAAGCCTACCTCTTTCAACTACAAGCATTTCATCACTTGCAACCCCAAGCCATTCACTGGCAATGATGGTGTTACCGCTATGCTCGAATGGTTCGAGAGCATTGAGGTGACATTCATTAACAGTGATTGTCCCGAGCACACTTTCCCTATCAATCTAATACCCATGCAATTGGGTAATTCCGACGTCATATTAGGCATGGATTGGCTTCGTAAGAACCATGCCGAAATTGCTTGTCACGAGAAATACGTTCGTTTACCTATTCCATCTGGTGATACTTTGCACGTCTATGGAGACCGACCTTCAAGAGGACCGAAACTGATGTCCTGCACACAAGCGAATAAATATTTACGCAAACAGTACTTTGCCTTTTTAGCCCACGTAGTGGAAGAAAAATGCAAGGGAAAAAGCGTAAATGATGTTCCAGTGGTGCGCGACTTCCCTGACGTCTTTCCTGAAGATCTTCCCGGTCCTCCTCCACCTCGAGCTGTTGATTTTCGCATCGATCTTATACCTGGTTCGACACATGTTGCCAAAGCCCCTTACCGTCTTGCACCTTCCGAGATGCAAGAGAATTATCTACGCAACTCCAAGAAATCCTCGACAAAGGCTTCATACGCCCAAGTACCTCACCATGGGGTGCTCCTGTGCTGTTCGTAAAGAAGAAAGATGGTTCGTTTCGCATGTGTAACGATTATCGTGAGCTTAACAAACTCACCATAAAAAATCGTTATCCTCTACCAGTATCGATGATCTCTTTGACCAGCTTCAAGGCACAACTTGCTTCTCAAAAATCGATTTGCGATCAGGTTATCACCAACTCCGTGTTCTCGAAGAGAACATCCCCAAAAGCGCATTTCGCACTCGCTATGGACATTAGGAGTTCGTCGTTATGCCTTTTGGCTTGACCAACGCACCCGTTGTATTCAAGGATCTTATTAATCGCGTTTGCAAACCCTATTTGGATCGTTTCATCATCGTCTTCATTGATGATATTCTCATTTATTCTAAATCTCAAGCCGATCGCGAACGACACTTAAGTCTCATCCTCGAGCTCTTACGTGTTCAACGTCTTCACGCAAAGTTTTCCAAGTGCGAGTTTTGGATCAAAGAAGTCCAATTCCTTGGACACGTTGTTAGTGAAAAGGGAATCCATGTTGATCCTTCCAAAATCGAGGCAGTGAAGAATTGGACCACGCCTAAAAATCCTTCTGAGATCCGTTCCTTCTTGGGATTGGCGGGTTATTACTGCCGATTCATCTCGAACTTTTCAAAAATCGCCGTCCCTCTCACCTCGTTGAATAAAAAAGAGAAATCTTTTGCTTGGGGTCCTGAGCAAGAGGAATCCTTTCAAACTCTCAATAACTTGCTTTGAAACACTCCTATTCTCGCTCTCCCTAATGGGAATGATGATTTCGCGGTGTATTGCGATGCCTCGAAACGTGGCCTTGGTTGCGTTCTCATGCAACGAGACAAGGTCATCGCTTATGCCTCTCGTCAGCTCAAAATACATGAGAAATAATATACTACCCACGATCTCGAGCTTGGCGCAGTTGTTTTTGCGTTAAAGATTTGGCGACACTACCTATATGGTACGAAGTGTGTGGTTTTCACTGACCATAAGAGCCTACAACACATCCTTATCCAGAAAGAAGTAAACATGCGACAACGACATTGGGTGGAATTTCTTAATGACTACGACTGCGAGATTCGCTACCATCCTGGTAAGGCGAATGTCGTGGCCGATGCACTCAGTCGTAAAACTCATGCTAGTAGCATTCGTTGTTTTCAAATCTCTAGTGACCTTCATACTTGCATTCGTGAAGCTCAATATTCATCAGCCAACGAAGGTAGTTTAATGGCCGAAATCCAAGGTGCTTCTATCGATCAACTTGTGACTGAAGCAGATGGACTCCAATACTATCTTAATCGCATCTGGGTGCCGGATCGCAACAATCTTCGTGAGTTTATTTTGAACGAGGCACATAAATCCAAGTACTCAATTCATCCTGGAGCTGATAAGATGTACCATGATCTTCGTACATCCTATTGGTGGCCTAGTATGAAGAAAGACATTGCCATCTACGTTTCGAAATGCCTCCGAAAGTCAAAGCTGAGCAGCAGCGTTCTTCTGGCTTGCTCATACAACCTGAAATCCCCGTTTGGAAATGGGATAGCATTGCTATGGACTTCATAACCAAACTTCCTCGTACACCTTCTGGTCATGATAGCATCTGGGTAATCATCGACCGTTTGACCAAATCTGCCCAATTTATTGCCATTTATGAATATTACAAGGTCGAGAAATTGGCCCACATCTACATGAAGGAAATCATCTGTCGTTATGGTATCCCCATTGACATCATCTCTGACCGTGATGGTCGTTTCACTTCGCGCCTTTGGCAAACTTTTCAGTCCCCTATGGTTACTCATTTGAATCGTAGTACAGCCTTTCATCCCCAAACGAATGGACAGACTGAACGTACTATCCAAACCTTAGCGGACATGCTCCTCTCGTGTGTCATTAACCTCAGTGGTAGTTAGGATGTACATTCCACTGATTGAATTCTAGTACAACAATAGCTACCATTCCAGTATTCAAATGGCTCCATTCGAAGCCTTGTATGGTCGCAAATGCCGATCTCCCCTTAGCTGGCACGAGATTGGTGACAAACAACTTACTGGCCCTGAGATCATACAAGAAACAACGGATAAGATTCTGCAAATCCGTGAAAATTTACTCAAGGC
This sequence comes from Scalesia atractyloides, assembly GCA_947069175.1. Lineage (NCBI taxonomy): Eukaryota > Viridiplantae > Streptophyta > Magnoliopsida > Asterales > Asteraceae > Scalesia > Scalesia atractyloides. The sequence goes on along the minus strand of CAMTDV010000025.1, from coordinate 72,727,290 downwards.
TCGAAGTCGACAAAAGAGCTATGCTGACAAAAGACGGAAGCCTTTGGAATTTAGCGTGGATGATCATGTACTCCTCAAAGTATCTCCTTGGAAAGGAATAGTTCGATTTGGTAAAAAGGGAAAAGTTTCCCCTCGCTACATTGGTCCTTTCAAGATACTTAAGAGGATTGGCAAGGTGGCTTATCGACTCGACTTACCCCAAGAGCTCAACAATGTTCATTCTGTCTTCCATGTTTCAAACCTCAAGAAGTGCTTAGCTGAAGAAGGACTTCAAGTTCCGCTTGAAGATCTTCAAATCAACGAAGCATTGCATTTTGTGGAAAAACCGGTCGAAATCATGGACTGGGGAGCCAAGCAATTGAGGCGCAGTCGAATTCCTATCGTCAAGGTTCGATGGGAAGGTAAACGTGGCGCTAAGTTTACTTGGCAACTCGAAAGTGATATGAAGACTAAGTACCCACATCTGTTCGTTGCATCTTCCTAAATTTCGGGACGAAATTTCCTAAAGGAGGGGAGACTGTAACGCCCTGCGTTTTCACACTTTCTATATTTAGCAAGTCTTGTTGTACTTTCCATTTGGGAAACCTTCTATTTTCGGAAACCTTGTACTTGCATCATCTTTCAATTTTGTAATCTGAGACCTTGATCGTAATGAAACTCATATTTTATACACACTTGTTATACTTACAATTTAATCAACTTTTATACGCAACTGATACTTATTATACGTGCAAACATTCGTACATGCATTCGCGATATTCAATTTATCATTACACTCGAAAACAAGTTAAATATAAAAGATTATGCATAAAATGATGAATTATAGGAAGTTTGGGGGCCAAAATTAAAGAAATCAAACTTTAAACGGAAAACAGGGGCGCCGCCGTACGCTAAGCCTAACCCCTTGGGGCTACACGCTACGCCACGACCCCCAATCCGCAAAATGTTTGTTTCAGCTACGGGATTGGGCAGTTTTGTGTGTTTTGTAGAAAACTATTTGTGTTTCTTGCATTTAATACTCAATACACTTAACCCTAATCATCCCCTATAAAACCCAAGCCTCCTCCACACTTCCCCCACTTTTCTAATCCTCTCAATCACTCTCAAATCATCCTTAATCAACTGCAAACTTGTAAATTTGAGCAGATCCATCCTTCTTCACTAAAAGTGAGTGTAACACACTCATTTCTCAACGAAAACAGTCCATTCTTTTTCCCACTTGCTTGGTTTGACCCTGTGCACATCTCCAATGGTTTTCCATGGAAAATCAGGCCCTGGAATGTCACGAAAAAGGCTCCAAAGTGGAATGGTTTCATTTTACTTCATCAAACTTTTATTAAACTTGTTTAACTTGAGTCTAACTCATCTCAAACCTATGTCCTAATGCTTACAACACTACTAGAGGTTGGTTAGGCTTAAAAGCAATGTTGAGACATGTCAAACTAGAGGATAAAACCTCACAAACTTTCTGTTTTCAAATGAGTTTACACCCACAAGTAGTGTCCAAGTTTAACTTGTTGCATGTTTGACGTTTCATCTAGCTTTGGCTACCAATCTTTAAATCCACACACTACTTGACGTTTTCCCTTAGATTAGTTGTTTAATTCTTGTAAGTTCATGACCCTCCTTGTGTTTGTAACACAAGTGTAGAGGTGAACATTTGAGGTGCCTAAACGGAAGCATGTTCTTCCTACCTCCTAAATGAAATTCATGATACTAGAGGTACCTAAATGGAGACTTTGTTCTCCTACCTCATGCTTGATTTATATATTATATGTATCCTATAATCTAAGTGTATATATATATAACCATGTAACAAAGACTTAATAGTAACTTATTAGTTACTTGTTAAGAAACTAGCTACATCATCTAAGGACCATACACTTGTTAACGACTATAATGGATCTACGAATTCATGAAAACATACCAAACCCTTGAGGTTTCTATAGTGTCAAGAACAAGTGTCATGAGTACAAAGATGATTATTTTCATAATACTATTTTCACGTTATTTTAAATTCCAAATTTATAATCTTCCGTTAATTCCCAATACTCAAACACCTTTGTTTCTTTGTGTAGAAGGGCAAGGTGCTCCAAGATAATCAACCCAACCGCTCTCAGAATTCAAGTCGGATAAGCTTGCAAAACCGTGAGTATACTCGATCCCTTTTTCCTATTTTCACACTTTGGGAGCAACATGTACAAAATTCACCAACTACACTAAACTTGTTTACACTATTTACTCTATCCATTATATATGAAACTTGTTTATATGCTACATTATCGCATGCTAGGTTAGACTTGTGTTATATGCTCATTAACTTAGCTAGCCTACCTTAACAAATATAGCGCTATAGGATTAACGCACCGCCCGTAGTAAACTAGTGGTTTTGTTAAGTAAACTATGTTTCACCCTCATTGTTTCGATGATGAACGGGTAATTAAAATTGCGTTAGACTATGGATTGACATATAATTTCACATGTTTAGCATGCTCAATTTTACTTATTTATAATGTTGCCATGTTGGATATGGGACAAAATTTATTCTTTATTATTCTATGTATCAAACTTGTATGCTCGTCAACTTTTTGTTGATATATATTATTTTAGTACATGTTGCAGGAAACTAAGTTGATGCCGATGAAGAAACATATTAGGGTGGAGTAGATACACACCTAGTTTTAACTTCATGTATTCTGTTCCATGTTGTATTGTCTTCAAAACTTGTCGTATTTCCCCTTTCGAACCATTGTATTACCACTTTAGTATTAATGAAATTTTGAATTATTAAATATTGTCGCGAAGTAGTATTATGATGTTTTGAGTCTTATCCGATGTTTCCGCCATCGATTGGGGTGTGACATAACAATCCATACTACTAGTCGTATTTGTAAATATCAACATCTTGAAAAAAAAAGTGTTCCACAACAAGTCACAGTTCGTTCTCAATAAATTTAAGTTTATTTATTTATTTTGTTAACCAAATCTTTTATACATTTTTCAATGAAAACCTAACATGCATGTTGCGTAACATTTTTAGTTTGTTAAAAGCACTTCTAAATGAAATTGTTATATAAGAAAAAAAAAACATAACATATGCTCTACGTAGCCTTTTATTTTATTTAAATCAAATTTACTTCGTCCAAGAATACCACCCGCTGACCTCGTGTTGGGTTTTTTCTTTTAGACCCTTGTATTAATAGTTAAAATACAAATTAAAACCCTCTTGATTTTATTTCTTTTCATTTAAGTCTTTATATTATTAAGTAAAAATATAAACTAAACCCTTTTGTTTGTTTTAAAAAATTGACCTTAAATATAATTCATATATTTATCTTATAAATATTATTATTATTATTGATTCATTTTTTATTTTAAAATACCATATTTCACCTTTTATATATTTTTTATTATTTGATGTTTTTTTATATTTTTAAAAGTTAATTAAAAATAAAAGGCTTACATACTGAAAAGAGTGAAACTAATAAGATTTATGTGCTATTAATATTAATAAGAGTTAAATGAGAAGAAATTATTATCATGTATTGATAAATTATACCTTATACATTAAAACTTGTGTTAGACGTTTTATAACTAGTATAAAATACAATGGAGAACAAGAAGATCCTTTATATTAAAGATTAATGATACTTTTGCAAGCTATTCGAGAGAGGCGCATGCACCCGATAACGAAAAGTTATGGCATAACTTTGCAAGTTATTCGGGGGAGGCATAGGCAGCCCTTCACAAAAAATAACAGCATAAAAGAGTGTCTCATCACGCAACATACATGGTAAGTTTAGAGATTACATAACTTGTAATATATTTAAATTTAAAAAAATTACGCGTTTTGTCCTTTATCTTGATACCACTTATCAGGCGGATTTCTTTTCGACGAATATTGACAGGTTTTGTCCTTTATAAGAAAATTCCTTACACGTATTGTCCTTTACACCTAACCCGGTTAATATTTATTGTTAAATCTGGTCAAGCAAGGTGGTTTAGTCTTTGTACCCATTTATTTGTGAATCTTTTAATAAATAAAACAAAACCTTTTTTAATATTAGAAACTAATCTTATAAAATAAAAAATCTCTGATCTCTAAAACACAGACAATACTCTCTCTAAATCTACACACGTGCTCTCTCTCTATCTCTGACTAAATTAGTCCACCAGCCACCACCACCACCGGACCACCTCCACCCGCCACCACCTCCACAAACCCGCTACAACCAACCCCATCGGACCACCTCCACATCCACAACTTTTTCTTCTGAAAAACCCAACCCCAAACTGCTGACCACCACAATCTACACCTGCCGACAACCACCAACTCCACCGCACCACCCTCATCTGACCACCAACAACCCCACAGATCTGGCGTTTCACCGTCGATTGAAACCCTAACCGCCGGATTCGAACGAGAATCCGATGATGTTAAGATGGTTGCTCCTCTTTACGGAAGTTGCGCCAGTGAAGTTTACATTTACTTTATTGGGTTTTTTTTTAACTTGATCGAAATCGATCTTAACCGGCGGCGAGATGAAGGATCTTTTACCACATCTCCGATTGGTTAACTGACAAGAGCTGATAAATTGTGGTGGTTAATTATCTGGAGAATACGGTAGAAGACTTGAACCGAAACTTCTTTTTTGTTTTTAACAGACGCGACGGTCGGTAATCGTATATGTATAACCTACCTGTGTTGTTAATTGTAATTAAAATTGGTCTTAAATTGTGTCTAAGGTTTTTGTTTGAAAGTAACAAATTCTGTTTGTTGTTTGACGAAATTTGATTTGGTATTTTAATATGTGTTTTTGTTAGTTGTGTTGACGGTTGAATAATAAAAGGGTATCTATGAATCTATAAAGCAAAAAAAAAAGTGTTTTTTCACAAATGTTCCAACAATACCATTGCAGTTGAGGGTTTTCAGGGATGGATGAGATATGTCGATGAGGAAACACCGAGATGTGGTGGTGGTGGTGGGAGATGGCGACGGTGGTGATGGTGGTGGGTGGTCTAAGTGATAGAGAGATAATTTTTTTATTTTTTTTAAATGGTTGAGAATTTAAGTTATTTACATATTGTAAGTCCACCTACGGATCTCGAACAAATCGAAACACAAAGTCACGCGGTGTGCGAATCCACCACGCGACACACACCGCTGCAAAGACACGAAGTAGAAGGTATAGAGAACGAGAGATGATGATTGACAATCTGTGAATCCACTTAGTATTCACAGATTACACACAAGAACACAGTATATTTCTAGGGTTTTTGTTTCTTCACACACAGAGAGAAAACTTGCAGAGAAAGATAAAACCTCAAAAAACTCATACCATTGCATTTATACACAAAGTATATATACAATGGAAAGGTCGGACATGCAAGTCCTTACATAAAATAAACTCTAACAAATAAGTTCCGACAAATTATATTCTATCACTAAATTAAGGTCACCACCAATTATCTTCACCACCAATTATGTCCACCACCAATTAAGTCCACCACCAATTATGTCCACCACCAAAATTAAGTTCTAACATCAAAACAACAAACAAATTCGGACAAGGCCAAGCACATATCCGAATTTGCTTGTCTGAACTTAATTTATGATAGAATTTACACATTGATCCCTGAAGATTCTTCAAGTAGCAGCATCCAGCATTTATCATCCAAAGGTGCACTTACAGACTCCCCCTTGATACATGCGGGATCTGCAAGCCTTGAGAAAATCTTCGTCAAACCTTTGAAAAGTCACTTCCAGCTCCAACCTTGTTCTTCACACAGAACTGAACAACGCGGATAAACGGAAAAGCGAGCTTCCTGTTTTCTTTCAGTTAATCCAAAATAGCTTGTCAAACTCAAAATTCCATTTAAACATATTAGAAGGCTAAGACCTAAACCATAAAATTCTAGAAACTTTCTATGTAACTCATACATACGAAGATATCAAACAACTTGAAAAGAATAAACACGATATTCCACACGGAGATCCACACTTAGACAAACTTTGCGAGACCGATTTTATTAGATAGACTTATTTTATCAAATTACCTCACCGGATTGTTTTTAATCCGTATTCAAAATTGTAAAACCCCAATACGAGTATCTTTTAAAATATAAGGTCCACTCATGAAAACGAGAAATAAAATCTTTTTGTATTTAACACACATAAAATCTTTTTGTATTTTTCAATATATGAAAAGGAACGGATACTTACAGAATTGCGAAACTAATATTTACAAGCAAACATCTTTTTGTTGAAAACGCGGACAAGAAGATCATATCGGCTTATCTGTCACAATCGATCACAGTTTAGTATCCATTTGACGTTTAAGAACTTAGAATGATAATGACAGTTCAAGATGTTTAACGATATACTTGTCCACTTAAGCTTTAGCACGTGTTCGAACACTGTTTTCGAGATATGCATTTAGGTGTATTAATAACTGATGTAACTGTGTTCCCAACCTCAGAATATACTCCCGTATCAAAACTACCAAAAAATTACATCTTACAGGTGAGTATCTTTAACTATTATCTGTATTCGGCTAAAATTGTGAAACCTTGAGAGCTCAGGTTAGTGCCACCGCACAGACAAAGAGATGAAGGCTCGACTTTTAGGTGGTGTACCAACGGTTTGGTATCTTTTTCTGCATTTTTTTTTGATATTATGTACCCGGTGGTAACATATATATTCAATTGTTCACACCGTTGGTGACAAGCTCTGAATAGATCATCCGGTGATGATTGTTAGGCAGAAAAGAAATCCACCTGGAGGGGTTTGCGCACAAACGAAGCGCTAAGAAAAGTATTATACGAGGTCTAGGTCATTGCCGACACAAAATCAGAAGACCAAGTATAATACCCCAGATAATAGCCAAACATAAAGACCTAGTATCTCAGAATTTTGGTAATCTCTCAAACGAAATTATGGTACCAAGACCATATATCCGAGAGATGTTACACACAAGTTACGCAGTTCGTTATTTTTATATACCAAAACAGGTTCTTATTTACGCGTAAAACCTATCGTTACAACATGTAATGAAGCTGCCAAGCAGTTTAGGTTTTAATTTTGTAAGATACCCTGAAAATGATCCGACTGCCAATGTATTTTCATTTCCTCTTACAATCAACGCGCTTTCGATTTTTCCATTTACTGATGTTTTTGTACTTTTGTAAAAATATCCTACAACTAAGTAAAATCTTTTTGGATTTTTGAGATAAACGAAAAGCAGTAAACTGTACAAAGGAAAAATAAAACAAAAGTTTCCATGAGGGCCTTTTAAAACCATCCTACTTGGGTTTTATCATGCCGATCATTTGGACTAGATCCTCAAATCTTGTCCGATCGAATGTCTTAGTAAAAAGATCCGCAAAGTTGTCTAAAGTGTCGACTCTAACTACATCTATCAAACCTTTTTCAGCATAGTCACGTATGAAATGATGCCTAACATCTATATGCTTTGTGCGTGAGTGATGTACTGGGTTATTTGTGTCGATATAGCTGAGTTATTGTCTACCATGATGGGAGTTTGTGTATAATTCAAACCTTATTTCCCGCAATTGTTGTTGTATCCACAAGACTTGAGCATAGCAGCTTGAAGCGGAGATGTATTCTGCTTCGCAAGTGGACAACGACACAGCAAGCTGCTTTTTGCATTGCTAGGATATCAGACGGCTTCCAAGTAATTGCGCGCCACCAGAGGTTGATTTCCTGTTGATTGGGCACCCCCCAAAATCCGCATCCGCATACGCTATCAAGTCTAGGCCTCCCTCGACTGGATACCACAATCCAAGCCTTGGTTTGCCTCTTAAATAACGGAAAATCCGTTTAACGACTTTCAAATGCGATTCTTTCGGATTAGCTTGGTACTTGGCACATAAATAGACAGAAAACATTATATCGGGACGAGATGCTGTAAGATACATTAACGAACCAATCATTGCACGATAAGCCGATGGATCCACTTCAGGATATTTCTCCTTATCCTCTGAAAGCTTGTGATTGGTAGGCAATGGAGTTTCGTAAGGCAGACTGTCTTCCATATTGAATCGCTTAAGGATCTCGTGGACGTACTTCGTCTGATGAATATACGTGCCATTCTTTTCTTGATCCACTTGCAACCCGAGGAAAAACTTAAGCTCACCCATTGCGCTCATCTCGAACTTCGATTCCAACCCTTTTCGAATTCCTGACACAATTTTTCATTTGAAGAACCAAAAATAATGTCATCGACACATATCTGTACGATCAGGAAATCTCCCCCTTTCTTCAAGATGAATAGAGTGGAATCAATTGCACCACGAGTGAATCCGTGTGCCAACAAATGCTTTGAGAGCATCTCATACCAGGCACGTGGAGCCTGATGGAGACCATATAAAGCTTTGTCCAGCAAGTAAAAACCCGGCGGCTGGGATACATACACAGTTTCTTTCAACTTTCCATAAAGGAATACACTTTTGACGTCTAACTGATAGACTTTGATGCGCATATGAAGGCTAGAAACAGACGAATTGCTTCAAGCCGAGCTACTGGAGAATAAACTTCTGTGTAATCTATCCTTTCTTCCTGATTGAACCCTTGCACCACCAAATGAGCCTTATTTCTAACGACTACGCCTTTCTCGTCCTTTTTGCATTTAAAGACCCATTTAGTATTGATTGCGTGCTGGCCTTTCGGAAGATCTACCAGGTTCCAAACCTTCAACTTGTCAAACTGAGCCAACTCTTCCTGCATCGCCTCACACCATGAGCTGTCTTTCAGTGCCATGTGGTAATTCTTCGGCTCGATATGCGAAATAAAGCATTCGTGCAGGCTTAAGCTGTAGATCTCTTGCTCTTTGATTTCTGTGAACAAACAACGCAAGTCATCAAGACTTCTGCTTCGAAGCAACATTCCTGCACGCGGATCTCCGATAACTCTATGGAGAGGATGATTCCTCGATGTCCGAGTGGAAGAAACAGCTGGAACTTGTAGATTAGAACCCAAATTAGACTGGATCTCCCCCTCAGCAGATGTACTACCAGATGCTTTAATATTCCCTGAGGAAGTATCGACATTTGTAGCTTGAGCGACTTCAATATCAGCATCAGAATCGCTTGAATCTGCATTGTTGAGGTTTTGAGTGGCAACGTGTCACACCCTCGATTTCCACTTGCGGAGTTTTACCGCGAGGCGTGTGAACAAACCAGAATCTGAAACACTAGTACGTCGAACGACTCTATATGATTTGATTATACGTTTTCCAAAATTGTTCGTTGTAGATTTTATATCAATTACCAATATTTAGCAGAGCATTAGTTTTAAAGTTTGAGCGGAAGCATAAATAAGTAATGATGCGGGCGCCAACACAAACGCCAAAACAACTTGAAAAATCCCAAAACAATATTAATAAATGAGACTCGGTAAAGATGTCTTGTTCAAATGCATGTGCGTGTACCTAGAGCTCCTAGCGTCCTGAGAAACATGTAAAGAAACAAGTGTCAACATTAAAGATGAGTGAGTTCACAGGTTTTCATAAATTCGTTTGTTCGGTTATAGTTTGTTTACTCCGTTATCCCCAACCCGGGATAACATATCAGTTCCATTATTCCAATCCTGGAATAATAAGTTGTTGCTTCCAATATTCCAAACCCGGAATATTAAGTTGTTGTTTCCATTATCCCCAACCCGGGATAATAAGTTGATGTTTCCAATATTCCAAACCCGGAATATTAAGTCGTTCCGTAATTAAGTTCAATATTAATGTATATAGGTAGCTAGCCTAAAGTCATGTCACGTAAGAGTTCGCGATCGAAGCTGACTGTTGTGCCTCCGTTTTGCCAGGCCTATCAACCATGGCGGTGTTAGGCCAATTATTCACCCGTTGACCATACCAGGTCGGCTAGCGCGACTAGCTCGGATGGGGCTTGTCGGGCCCAGTAGTACTACTTATAATTCCCCCGCTATTTAACCCAAATACTAACGATCCGAGGAGATTGTCGAGGACTTAAGTGATAAAGCTGCTTAGTGACCATAACATTACATTAACATTAACTTAGTTACCGTATAGTTATGTGACGTTAAATTCGTATAACGTAAAGAGATTGAGTTTGAGAGTGTATACATGTTTCTCCCCCTGTTGTTTAAAAACCGGATAAAGTTAGGGGCCGTGAACTCACCTTTATTTGCTCGGTTAGTGTAGCAAAGATGTTATAAGAGATGGGACCGCTAGTTGCGTCCTAACAAACCAATTAATTCCATGTCAGTGTGAAATCACACCAATACAAATTCCACACGCAATTTACTCACAAAGTGATACACACAAACAACATATCTAACACTCAAACATGCATGCAAGTATTCTCATGTGATCATAGGAATCAAACAACTTATCATGAACATATTCCAAATCCATACAACACTTTATGCATACAATCACAAGTTATCAACTTTCTGCTTAACACTCAATTATTCAGCTGTTTTCTAGGATTTTTACAAAATAGTTCTAACATTCCAAAAATTCCCATATTTTTACAGTAGGTGACATTTATACCATAGAAATTTATATAATTTTTCCAAGTCCTACATCTTTACCAATTAGCCATAAATATTAATTCATTAAGCTGCAGTCAGATTTACCGCTTTCTGACTGCAGTCCACGGAAGAATTTATTTAAAAATCACTGCTCGTCCGATTAACAAAATTCCAGTTGGAGTTGCCCGGAAATTTCTATACCTAGTTGCTGTACAAAAATCATGACTCAACTCCCTACTGATTTTGAAATCTAACCTGATAAACAATCAACAGAATTTCAGCATTTTAACAGCTTTAGCTGCTGAACTTGTTTAGCCCTTTAAAAATATCAAACGACTTCAGAAAATTATGAATCCAGCGCCATTGGATTCCTTATTCAAATCTCTACGTTCTAGACATCAGAAAATCCGTTTTTCGACAACTAATGACCAAGTTACAGCCTGATGAAGTCGGCTGAAACTTTCACTCAGCATCCTGTTTCAGCATGTTATTATTATGAACTCGTGTAATCCCGTTCATGCGATTACCCTAAGCGATCTAGCTCTGATTTCTAGTCCTAGATTAATACTAATAACCTATCCATGCAAACCCTTCTCAATAACTTTAGTTTTTATACACAATTCACAGCCTATACAATCAGCTTTCAATATAACATTCAATTCGGTTTAAACACTCCGCAATCATACAATCATCTAACGCAAACATCATTAACAAATCAGCTAGTCTAACATTCGTTCAATCATGCTTGGCAAGCTTATATCTTCCGAAAACAACCCTACTTGTAACTAGGATACATAAGCCGATTAAAACATGTATATTCCGAAAACCACACCATTGTTTCATTAAATCAATCACTCCGGAACAAACAACCAAAATCAACACACAAATAACCGAACACTATCTTGTAACATATGTTGAATTCTCACCTTTGATCACTAGGTACACAAGCCGAGATTGCGGACAAGAGTAACCCGGCTGTTCCAGCAAACCGCGACTGAAGGGACTGAAAAGGAAAGCTGTTCGTGATCGACAAGGAGTGCAAGGGCTGTTTGCGGTCAGGAGACAAGGATGGCGATGGCTGCTGCTGCTGCGACCGAGAGGGTGGAGAGGGTAAGGCAGCCGACGGCAGCTTTTCTTGTTAGGGTTTGTGTTTGTGTTTGACACATGCATGGGTATGTGTATATATATAGCGCCAAGAGGTGAGGGTTTCGGTTTTGGTTAGTACGGTGGGCCGAGGGACTTGGGTTGGGTCGGTTTGGGTTTTATCTTGCGGCCAAAGATTAAGGTGAGTTAGTTTAATTTGGATTTGATCTCGCGGCCAAGTCTTAGAGTGGTTTGGTTTTGGCCGAATAGTTAGAGTGCCGAGAGACTAGGGTGAGTTAATTTGATTTGGGCTTTGATCTTGGCCGAATAGTTAGAGTGCCGAGAGACTAGGGTTGATCGTTGTTTTCTTCTAGCCGAAGGCTTAGGTTCAAGGTTTAAACTTTGTGAACTCCTAGAGTCACCATGAACCAAGGTTGGAACGTGTCGCGGTTCGGTTCAGTTCGTACACATATCAACTCTAATTATTCAATCACTAAAACAATCACACAAACACTCATCACGTATTCATTCCATGCACGTTTAATACTTAGCACAAATATTATTCGACAAGTGTCACGTGTAAGTTATCCGAAAAACCCTGGATATCACATTATCCCCATGTTGAAAGAATTTTCGTCCCGAAAGAGTAAACGCGGTTTAGCATGTAACGTACATGTTTAGAGTGCCACGCACAAAGAGTTAGTTCGTTAATGATAGTACGCAACGTTACTAGAAGTTCTCAAGTGTCATACACAAAGATTTCCAAGTGCCATGCACAAGAATTTAGTCAACAATAGTACACGAAATTATGAGAAATTTCCAGGTTGTCACATCATCCCCATGTTGAAAGAATTTTCGTCCCGAAAATTTAGGTACTGGTATCGTTAGTTTGCTGCTCAGTTGCGAAGAGGTGTGGGTATTTGCTTTTCATTTGGTCCTCTCTTTCCCACGTGAACTCCGGTCCACGCTTAGAGTCCCAACGAACTTTAACGATTGGAATCTTGCTGTGCCTCCGAGTCTTGATCTCACGATCCATGATCTCAATCGGTTTTTCCACGAAGTGTAGTTGTTCATCCACTTGGATCTCATCCAATGGAATAACTAAAGTTTCATCTGATAGACACTTCTTCAGATTTGACACGTGAAATACGTTGTGAACTCCGCTGAGTTCGGTCGGAAGGTCTAATTGGTATGCTACGGGTCCGATACGTTTCAAGATTACAAACGGACCTACGTACCGTGGGTTAAGTTTGCCCCGTTTTCCGAAGCGGATTACACCCTTCCAGGGTGACACCTTTAGTAGGATGTGGTCGCCTACTTGAAATTCGAGCGGTTTGCGTCGTTGTTCAGCGTAGCTTTTCTGTCGATCTCGTGCTGCCGCCATGCGGTTTCTGATTTGTACGATCTTTTCAGTGGCTTCAAGTATTAACTCAGGGCCTGTGAGTTGACTGTCACCGACTTCTGCCCAGCAGACCGGTGATCTACATTTACGACCGTATAATGCTTCAAACGGTACTGCCGAAATACTCGTGTGATAGCTGTTGTTATATGAGAATTCTACTAGAGGCAGGTGAATTTCCCAATTATTTCCGAAGTCTACTACGCATGCCCTAAGCATGTCTTCCAAGGTTTGTATGGTCCTTTCGCTTTGACCATCAGTCTGAGGGTGATAAGCTGTGCTCATATCCAAGCGTGTTCCCAACGCTTTCTGGAGTGACTGCCAGAAGTTTGACGTGAAGCGAGCATCTCTATCTGAGATGATGGACATTGGCACTCCGTGCCGAGAAACTACTTCCTTAATGTAGATGCGAGTCAACTTCTCCATCTTATCCGTTTCTTTGATAGCTAGGAAGTGTGCGGACTTAGTTAAACGATCCACAATCACCCAGATGGTGTCGCAACCACCCAAAGTTCGCGGGAGTTTAGTGATGAAATCCATTGAGATCTGATTCCATTTCCACACCGGGATCTCAGGTTGTTGGAGTAGCCCCGATGGTTTTTGATACTCCACCTTGACTTTTGTACAAGTCAAACATTTACTCACGTAGGTGGCTATATCGGCTTTCATGTTGGGCCACCAATACGCAACTTTAAGGTCTTGATACATCTTATCCGAACCCGGATGGACAGAGTATCGAGATTTGTGAGCTTCATCCATGACTAGCTCTCTGAGGTTTCCGTAGAGAGGTACCCATATGCGATTCATAAAATACCGGGCTCCATTGGGCTTTACTTCCCAATCGCGTTCCATTTTTCCCACTGATTCGGCTTTGATGTTTTCCTCCTTAACTGCTTCTAACTGGGCGTCGCGTATTTGATCGGGTAGCCCCGAATGAATAGTGAGTTGTAGTGCTCGTACGCGACGAGGTTTCAAGTGTTCCTTCCTGTTGAGGGCATCAGCTACCACGTTAGCTTTACCCGGGTGATACCGAATGGCCATAAATATTAATTCATTAAGCTGCAGTCAGATTTACCGCTTTCTGACTGCAGTCCACGGAAGAATTTATTTAAAAATCACTGCTCGTCCGATTAACAAAATTCCAGTTGGAGTTGCCCGGAAATTTCTATACCTAGTTGCTGTACAAAAATCATGACTCAACTCCCTACTGATTTTAAAATCTAACCTGATAAACAATCAACAGAATTTCAGCATTTTAACAGCTTTAGCTGCTGAACTTGTTTAGCCCTTTAAAAATATCAAACGACTTCAGAAAATTATGAATCCAGCGCCATTGGATTCCTTATTCAAATCTCTACATTCTAGACATCAGAAAATCCGTTTTTCGACAACTAATGACCAAGTTACAGCCTGATGAAGTCGGCTGAAACTTTCACTCAGCCTCCTGTTTCAGCATGTTATTATTATGAACTCGTGTAATCCCGTTCATGCGATTACCCTAAGCGATCTAGCTCTGATTTCTAGTACTAGATTAATACTAATAACCTATCCATGCAAACCCTTCTCAATAACTTTAGTTTTTATACACAATTCACAGCCTATACAATCAGCTTTCAATATAACATTCAATTCGGTTTCAAGTGTTCCTTCCTGCTGAGGGCATCAGCTACCCACGTTAGCTCTGATACCAATCTGTCACACTCATAATCGTTCAGGAGTTCGACCCAGCGACGCTGTCGCATGTTCAACTCCTTCTGATCAAAGATGTGTTGGAGGCTTTTGTGATCAGTAAAGATTGTTGCATTTCGTTCCATAGAGGTAGTGTCTCCAAATCTTAAGTGCAAACACTACTGCTCCCAATTCTAGGTCATGCGTCGTGTAGTTTTTCTCGTGAACCTTCAGCTGTCGCGACGCATACGCGATGACCTTATCGCGTTGCATGAGTACGCATCCCAATCCCTGAATGGAAGCATCACAATACACTACGAAGTCATCTGTCCCTTCCGGCAAGGACAGAATGGGTGCACTGCAAAGTTTCTGCTTCAGCAATTGAAATGCTGCTTCTTGCTTGTCACCCCAAGTATACTTGATACCCTTCTGGGTGAGGGTAGTAAGCGGTTGTGCAATCTTGGAAAACCCCTCGATGAAGCGTCTGTAATAACCAGCCAATCCTAAGAATTGGCGGATTTCCGTCGGTGTCTTAGGTGCTTCCCAGTTTTTAATGGCTTCAATCTTGGCAGGGTCTACGTGGATACCCTTTTCATTCACGACGTGCCCGAGAAACTGAACTTCCCGGATCCAGAAATCACACTTCGAGAGCTTGGCATATAGCTTTTCCTGTTGAAGTAATCCTAGTAGTAATCGCAGATGCTCAGCATGCTCTTCTTCACTTTTGGAGTAGATGAGTATGTCATCGATGAACACGATGACAAATTTATCGAGGTATGGTTTACACACGCGGTTCATGAGGTCCATGAACACCGCAGGTGCGTTAGTAAGACCGAATGGCATGACCAAAAACTCGCAGTGGCCATACCGAGTGCGAAATGCTGTTTTAGCGATATCCTCCTCCCTGACGCGTAGCTGATGATAACCGGACCGTAAATCAATCTTAGAGTAGTAACTTGACCCTTGCAGTTGGTCGAATAGGTCGCCGATGCGAGGTAACGGGTATCGATTCTTGACTGTAACCTTGTTGAGTTCCCTATAGTCGATACACATGCGGAAAGTCCTGTCCTTCTTCTTGACAAACAGGACTGGGGCTCCCCATGGCGAAACGCTTGGTCGGATGAATCCTTTTTCCAACAGCTCTTGAAGTTGGGTAGACAGCTCCTGCAGCTCGGCTGGAGCTAGGCGGTATGGAGCCTTGGCGATGGGAGTTGCATTGCTTGCCTATTCGATTTCGAACTCCAATTGTCGATGTGGTGGAAGACCTGGTAGTTCTTCTGGGAATACATCGGAAAAATCGCGGACGACAGGGATGTCTTCTATACGTTTCTCGTCTTTAGGCTGTTCTGTAATTAGTGCGAGTAAAGCGAAAGAATTCTTTTTCCGAAGATATTTATGCGCTTGCATGAATGAGATAATGTTGGTGACGGCGCTTGCCTTGTCGCCTTGTACCGTCAGGATTTCGTCGTTCGTGAGTGGAATACGGATAGACTTTTCGAAGCAGAGAACTTCAGCCCGGACGTCGGATAGCCAGTCCATTCCGACTACCACGTCAAAACTACCCAGGGTAGTTGTCATCAGATCAATGGTAAAAGTGTGGCCCGCGAGTTTGAGTTGACAGCCGGATACGATTTGGGTCACATCTACCGATTTACCATTGGCTAATTCTATCACATGAGGGGTCTCTAATGGTTTAAACGTGAGATTTAGGTTCTTCCTAAAAGACTCAGATATAAAACTCCTATCTGCACCCGTATCAAAAAGCACAGTAGCAAAATGTTCATTAAGGGGAAACTTACCGGTGACCACGTTCGTGTCGCTTCTGGCCTCTCCGCGGCCCAATGTAAATGCGCGACCCTTGGCACCTCCTGTGCCACCGTTCCCATTATTGTTGTTGTTATTATTGTTGCGGTTGTTATGGTTGTTTCCACCATTATTGTTGTTGTTGCGCAACTGTGGGCAGTCTTTTCTGAAATGAGCAGTGCTACCACACTGATAGCATCCCCGGTTTATACCCTGCTGCTGACCTTGGGGCTGATTTTGATTTTGTCGGGACATGATTTCCCCACGACAATCCTTTGCCGCATGTCCCACCTTGCCACATCTTTGGCAGCGACTTCCGGCACAAGGGCCGTTATGGTGAAGATTGCAGCGGTTGCACTGCGGCTTTCGACCTACGTAGCCGCCTGCATTCTGGTTGTTGTTGTTATTGTTGTTGTTGTAGTTGTTGTTGTTGTAGTTGTTGTTGTTGTTGTTGGCGGGATGGTTTTGATGACCCCGGTGGCTGTGGAAATGATTGAACCGTTTCTGGTTCCCTTGCTGCGGATTGTATGACGAAGATTGTCGAACAGTGGAGTCTTCAAATTTTCTTTTGTTATCTGGGGCAACTTCAGTGGTACCCCGTGCTGGCAGTTTCTTCTGTTCCACCGCTTTATCGGTGAGTTTGTGAGCCAGTCGGATTGCTTGATGTTCTGTTACAGGGTTACTAGACATCACCATACCCTGAATTTCCGGAACCAGACCCCCGAGATAGAACTCGAGTCTTTTCTCCACCGTGTTGGCCAAATCGGGACACAGAAATACTAAGTCATGATGTTTTGCAGTGTAAGCTTCAATTTCCTATCCCACCATCTTGTGGTTCCATAGAGCTTGCTCCAATTGTTGCACTCTGTCTCGTGGACAGTACTCCTCTTTAATCAGGGCCTTGAACTCAGTCCATGCCATTGCATTTGCAGCTAACAGTCCACGTGTTTGGACCTGGGCATTCCACCATGTCAGTGCCCCATCTTCCAGCGTTGAGGCTGCGTATTTGACCTTGTATGCCTCTAGGCAGTTGCACATTTCAAAAACGGATTCTGATTTTTCGATCCAGCGGACCAATCCAATGGGTCCTTCCGCCCCCGAGAATTTGCTAGGCTTTGCGTCAAGGAACATCTTATAGGGGTTAAAGCCCCCTCCTGCTGACAGAGAACAGGAAGTCAGCAAGGAATTTTACTAGCCTCACTATTAGATTTCCACGCGAAAATTTAATAATGGTTACCTGCCGGCTGGTTCTGAACACCCGCTAAAGCTGCGTTCACATGCTCCTGAATCATAGCAGCTAGCTCTTCGGGCGTCAAATTAAGGTTTCCACGTCTTCCAGTCGCCATTTAGATCTTCGAAACACAACACAAGCACACCCCGATCAGTCTATATATCCAATATAGTTACTCTACTTCGTACTTTAATAATTAGTAAGTTATGTCAACTCAATATGTTAAATAATCAAAAGAAATGCTTGATTAATTGAAATTTCAACGTCTTACAAAAGTGCAATTCACACATACGAATTCACTATAAAGTCTCAAGTTTAAACACAAGTGGGAAAATAAATAAACTGAAGGTAAACAAATATAAACGAGACGTGTCAGTCGTCTACGTCTCCATTCCCCAAGTCACTGTCGTTGCGGTCATCCTGTGCGGCATTTCCAGCTTCCTCAGCTGGGTCCTCCTCCGGATCCTCTTCAGGATCCTCCTCTGGATCTTCCTCTGGATCCTCCCCTACCGGCACTAGAGGGGCCGGTGCTGGTTCAAGTGCCTGATTTTGCAGTTCCTGAATGTTCCAACTGTTTTCCAGGACTCTGTCCTCCAGCCAGTCGGCTCTTATCTGCTCAGCACGCAGATCTCTGGCTATGGTGTTACGAGCTATCTTGCTCGTACGATGCTCTTCCTCGAGCGAGTCGGTCTTTCCTGTAAGGTGTCGGATCATCCATCCTTGTGCTAAGATGGTTTCCTGCATTCTTTCTAACTGTTTTTGTTGTGTATGCACCAGGATTCTAAGCATGTCAATTCCTATTTCTACAGGATTAACTGGTTCAACCGGTACAGCAATAGTTGGGCGTAACGACGACTCCTCCCCCAGAGCGAGCCTTTTCCTCGCCGCTGAGCGTGTCTCCACGCCATAAGGTGGTATGGGTTCCACCATTGGTGCCTTTCCTAGTGCCCTTGGTGGTGTAAGTCTGTCGGACGATGATGACGATGAGGATGATGACATTGCCTGTTAGGTCGTGTAGTTAGTTATGAGTTGTTTTCATTCCTTATCATGAAGGCATAATCTACCAAACACAGTTGTGGTATATTACATAACAAGATATAATAATTCGGTGCCAAACTAAGTCTAGTGTCGTGATATCAGCTATAGTTTAGGTCTACTTCTAATGCAAACCTGGTTCTCTATAGCTAGTGGCTCTGATACCAATCTGTCACACCCTCGATTTCCACTTGCGGAGTTTTACCGCGAGGCGTGTGAACAAACCAGAATCTGAAACACTAGTACGTCGAACGACTCTATATGATTTGATTATACGTTTTCCAAAATTGTTCGTTGTAGATTTTATATCAATTACCAATATTTAGCAGAGCATTAGTTTTAAAGTTTGAGCGGAAGCATAAATAAGTAATGATGCGGGCGCCAACACAAACGCCAAAACAACTTGAAAAATCCCAAAACAATATTAATAAATGAGACTCGGTAAAGATGTCTTGTTCAAATGCATGTGCGTGCACCTAGAGCTCCTAGCGTCCTGAGAAACATGTAAAGAAACAAGTGTCAACATTAAAGATGAGTGAGTTCACAGGTTTTCATAAATTCGTTTGTTCGGTTATAGTTTGTTTACTCCGTTATCCCCAACCCGGGATAACATATCAGTTCCATTATTCCAATCCCGGAATAATAAGTTGTTGCTTCCAATATTCCAAACCCGGAATATTAAGTTGTTGTTTCCATTATCCCCAACCCGGGATAATAAGTTGATGTTTCCAATATTCCAAACCCGGAATATTAAGTCGTTCCGTAATTAAGTTCAATATTAATGTATATAGGTAGCTAGCCTAAAGTCATGTCACGTAAGAGTTCGCGATCGAAGCTGACTGTTGTGCCTCCGTTTTGCCAGGCCTATCACATGACCATGGCGGTGTTAGGCCAATTATTCACCCGTTGACCATACCAGGTCGGCTAGCGCGACTAGCTCGGATGGGGCTTGTCGGGCCCAGTAGTACTACTTATAATTCCCCCGCTATTTAACCCAAATACTAACGATCCGAGGAGATTGTCGAGGACTTAAGTGATAAAGCTGCTTAGTGACCATAACATTACATTAACATTAACTTAGTTACCGTATAGTTATGTGACGTTAAATTCGTATAACGTAAAGAGATTGAGTTTGAGAGTGTATACATGTTTCTCCCCCTGTTGTTTAAAAACCGGATAAAGTTAGGGGCCGTGAACTCACCTTTATTTGCTCGGTTAGTGTAGCAAAGATGTTATAAGAGATGGGACCGCTAGTTGCGTCCTAACAAACCAATTAATTCCATGTCAGTGTGAAATCACACCAATACAAATTCCACACGCAATTTACTCACAAAGTGATACACACAAACAACATATCTAACACTCAAACATGCATGCAAGTATTCTCATGTGATCATAGGAATCAAACAACTTATCATGAACATATTCCAAATCCATACAACACTTTATGCATACAATCACAAGTTATCAACTTTCTGCTTAACACTCAATTATTCAGCTGTTTTCTAGGATTTTTACAAAATAGTTCTAACATTCCAAAAATTCCCATATTTTTACAGTAGGTGACATTTATACCATAGAAATTTATATAATTTTTCCAAGTCCTACATCTTTACCAATTAGCCATAAATATTAATTCATTAAGCTGCAGTCAGATTTACCGCTTTCTGACTGCAGTCCACGGAAGAATTTATTTAAAAATCACTGCTCGTCCGATTAACAAAATTCCAGTTGGAGTTGCCCGGAAATTTCTATACCTAGTTGCTGTACAAAAATCATGACTCAACTCCCTACTGATTTTGAAATCTAACCTGATAAACAATCAACAGAATTTCAGCATTTTAACAGCTTTAGCTGCTGAACTTGTTTAGCCCTTTAAAAATATCAAACGACTTCAGAAAATTATGAATCCAGCGCCATTGGATTCCTTATTCAAATCTCTACGTTCTAGACATCAGAAAATCCGTTTTTCGACAACTAATGACCAAGTTACAGCCTGATGAAGTCGGCTGAAACTTTCACTCAGCATCCTGTTTCAGCATGTTATTATTATGAACTCGTGTAATCCCGTTCATGCGATTACCCTAAGCGATCTAGCTCTGATTTCTAGTCCTAGATTAATACTAATAACCTATCCATGCAAACCCTTCTCAATAACTTTAGTTTTTATACACAATTCACAGCCTATACAATCAGCTTTCAATATAACATTCAATTCGGTTTAAACACTCCGCAATCATACAATCATCTAACGCAAACATCATTAACAAATCAGCTAGTCTAACATTCGTTCAATCATGCTTGGCAAGCTTATATCTTCCGAAAACAACCCTACTTGTAACTAGGATACATAAGCCGATTAAAACATGTATATTCCGAAAACCACACCATTGTTTCATTAAATCAATCACTCCGGAACAAACAACCAAAATCAACACACAAATAACCGAACACTATCTTGTAACATATGTTGAATTCTCACCTTTGATCACTAGGTACACAAGCCGAGATTGCGGACAAGAGTAACCCGGCTGTTCCAGCAAACCGCGACTGAAGGGACTGAAAAGGAAAGCTGTTCGTGATCGACAAGGAGTGCAAGGGCTGTTTGCGGTCAGGAGACAAGGATGGCGATGGCTGCTGCTGCTGCGACCGAGAGGGTGGAGAGGGTAAGGCAGCCGACGGCAGCTTTTCTTGTTAGGGTTTGTGTTTGTGTTTGACACATGCATGGGTATGTGTATATATATAGCGCCAAGAGGTGAGGGTTTCGGTTTTGGTTAGTACGTGTGGCCGAGGGACTTGGGTTGGGTCGGTTTGGGTTTTATCTTGCGGCCAAAGATTAAGGTGAGTTAGTTTAATTTGGATTTGATCTCGCGGCCAAGTCTTAGAGTGGTTTGGTTTTGGCCGAATAGTTAGAGTGCCGAGAGACTAGGGTGAGTTAATTTGATTTGGGCTTTGATCTTGGCCGAATAGTTAGAGTGCCGAGAGACTAGGGTTGATCGTTGTTTTCTTCTAGCCGAAGGCTTAGGTTCAAGGTTTAAACTTTGTGAACTCCTAGAGTCACCATGAACCAAGGTTGGAACGTGTCGCGGTTCGGTTCAGTTCGTACACATATCAACTCTAATTATTCAATCACTAAAACAATCACACAAACACTCATCACGTATTCATTCCATGCACGTTTAATACTTAGCACAAATATTATTCGACAAGTGTCACGTGTAAGTTATCCAAAAAACCCGGGATATCACACAACGACCTCATAGACGTTTGACGTGCTGGCAACATTAACTCCTGAATCACCATTTGAAGAGACATTTGTTGGAATGCTAGTACGCCAACCTGCATCCACTTCATCTTTGTCGATTAAGTGTGTATACACTAATTCTGTCTCCTCATCTGTTAAATCACGTAAAGCAAAAGAATCAAACAATTTTTCATAATCATAACAAGTTTTGGGACCGAACTCAGATGGTGGTGGATCGTAACTCAAAGGAGTTATATCAAAGGCTACTTCCACCATCCGTTTCTTGACATTGTATACTCGTTTGTTCGGAGAGCCTAGATCGTAACCTAGGAAGAAACCAATTTCTCCAACCTCTCCAAACTTCGGAGTATCTCTTGTTCGTTTAATAACACACTTAATCTCAAAAGGCTGAAAACCTTTCAAATTTGGTTTCTTTTTCTCAAGAAGTTCATAACATGGTTTATCTTCCCGTTTAACTGTAAGCACACGATTTAGCACATAGCATGCGGTGTTTACAACTTCGGCCCAAAAGAATATAGGCAATTTAGATTCTGAGAGAAGGGTACGTGCAGTCTCGATAAGGGTCCTATTCTTCCTTTCAGCAACTCCGTTCTGTTAAGGAACATAAGGAGCGCTAAACTGATGAATAATACCCATATCACGACATAATTCATCCATAAGTTGATTTTTAAATTCAGTTCCGTTATCACTGCGAATTGTTTGATTGGAAGTGAGTAATTTTTCTCTAATTGTTTGAATAAATCTTTCAAAATCCCGAAAGTTTGATCTTTAGATTTTAAGAAAAACACCCACGAATATCGTGAAAAATCATCAGTGACAACCAAACATTAAGACATGCCACAAATGCTAGTTACATGGATCGGACCAAACAAATCCATGTGAAGCAGCTCTAGTGGTTATTGGATTGAGTTTATGTGTTTAGGCTTATGAGGTTTTCGTTTAATTTTCCCTTTCTCACGGAATTCACATTTACTGTGCATATTGAAACTACGTAAAGGAACACCCAACACCAAGTTGTTCTTTATCAAGTGATTCATTTTGCGTAGATGCACGTGGCCCATTCTTCGATGCTAAAGGAAAGATTGATCTTCTGTTGCCCTGGAAAGCAGACACGTCTCTGGTCACGAAGAGTTCACAACTGGACGCATATCCATCACATAAGTGTTGTTCACTCTTGGTGCCCTCATCACGATCCAATATTCTGGAACTACAAACCCCGGCTTAAGAACAAAGCAAGCCTTATCCGTGAAATGCATTATATACTTGTTATCACAGATCTGAGATACTGACATCAAGTTGTGCTTCAGTTGTGTAAGGTGATCTTGCCTTTTGAACAGAACCTTCACCCATGATGTAACCACCCTTTTCACCCGCGAAATTAACATAACCACCTTGAATAGATTTTACATTTGTCAACAATTCCTTATTTCCCGTCATATGTCTAGAACAGCCACTATCAATATACCAAATATAGATAGCCCTCTTCAGCTGTTCCTGCATTACCAAATATATACCAAATAAAGATTCACTACCAGATGCTTTAATAATCCTAGAGGAAGTACTGGCATTTGTAGCTTGACCGACTTCAATATCAACATCAAGTTGTTCTTTATCAAGTGATTCATTTTGCGTAGATGCACGTGGCCCATTCTTCGATGCCAAAGGAAAGATTGATCTTCTGTTGCCCTGGAAAGCAGACACGTCTCTAGTCCCGAAGAGTTCGCAACTGGACGCACATCCATCACATAAGTGTTGTTCACTCTTGGTGCCCTCATCACGATCTAATCTTCTGGAACTACAACCCCAGCTTAAGAATGAAGCAAGCCTTATCCGTGAAATGCATTGTATACTTGTTATCACAGATCTGAGATACTGACAGTAAGTTGTGCTTCAGTTCTTCAACATAGTTCACCTTGTGCAAGGTGATATTGCCGTTTGACACAGAACTTCACCCGTGATGTAACCCACCCTTTTCACCCGCGAAATTAACATAAATACCTCGGATAGATTTTACATTTGATAACAATTCCTTATTTCCGTCGTATGCCTAGAACAGCCACTATCAATATACCAAATATAGATAGCCCTCTTCAGATGTTCCTGCATTGCCAAACAGGAAATTAGTTAGAGTGGGGGACCCAATCCGTGATGGTCTTGGGTCGTCCAGATTCATCAATAAATGAAAATTCCTTGAAATAACCACTTCCATTGTTGGTGTTTCTAACATTTTCAGCTCGGAAATTGTTAGAATGTCCATCTAAAATCAGGATTATACAGAGTTTGAGAACGGTTATTAAATCCAGAATTTCCACCAAAACGATTACCAGAGTTTTATATCCGAAGTTCTGACTATTCTGTGGTCTAAAACTTCTATCAAACCTTGGTTGTTCGTTATAATGAGAAACATGTCGTTGTTGATAACCTGAATGTTGTCTTTGACCATGGAATCTGGTTGGTGACACATTTCGGTTTTCAACATAACGGTTTTGAGCATGAGGTCGAACATAGTGATTGTAAGAACCTCCCGTTCATTATCTTGCTCTTGTGTTCGGAAAGTAACTTGAGTCGGTTCGTCGAGCAGGAGTTTTCATACGACCCTCACGTTTTGAGGAAGAACTTTCCGAACCACGATCACTGCAACTGTCCGAACGGTCATTTTCCTGATCCTTTGTTTGTTGATTTTTAACCTTTGATTTAACAACTGGTTTACTTTCTTGTTTTTGAACCTTAGGTTTTTCTACCTTTTGAGTATTACCAGTTTTCTTTTCATTCTTTTTAGTTTCATTATGTGGTTTAGTGACAAAAGGTTTATCTTGATCAGGATCGACACGTCCCTTTTTCCTTTCTTGTCATTCGGACAATCTGCAGCTAAATGTCCTTTCAATCAACATTTATAGCATCGACGCTTATCGGCTTTCTCAAGCTTTTCTTGTTGCTCATCTTGACTGTTAGAGGACGAGGATGCTTCGCTCGAGCCTTTTACGCTATGTTTCACAAACTCAGAATTTGAACTCTTTTCGATCTTTTCAAGTTCATTGTTAAAGACTCACCTTTTACAAAATTCTATTTCTTGATGTTTTTAGGATTCTTTTTACCCTTTTTGTTGGGTTTTGAATTTTGTTGAACATTTTGAACTTGATTTAGAGCTTCTAAAATTTTTAAGTTAATTAAATCCTCAAGATTGTTCAAATTAACTTCTTTTGCTCTAGCATCACACGACCTCGTTTGTTCTGAATCCGATTCAGTTTCAGATTCAGACTCTTCCTCACTAATAGGATCTACAGTCAAAGTCAA
This sequence comes from Scalesia atractyloides, assembly GCA_947069175.1. Classification (NCBI taxonomy): domain Eukaryota; kingdom Viridiplantae; phylum Streptophyta; class Magnoliopsida; order Asterales; family Asteraceae; genus Scalesia; species Scalesia atractyloides. Next base: position 72,701,987 of record CAMTDV010000025.1, on the reverse strand, counting down.
AGGTGCAACTGGAACAAAGTTTGCAATTTCGGGATCGATTGATGTGTTGTGGTATAGTTGTTGTTAAAAGGTGGTGGAACTTGTCTGTACCCAACTCCATACATCTCATCTTCTGAGTTTTTGAGACGTTGACTGTTTATGCAAAAATTCATCACTTCTGATGAATTCTTAAATTTCTCAAGTTTTTGTTGTAAATCAAGAATTAGGTTATCTTTGTCTAAAATTGTTTTGTTTTTATCCAAAATCAAATTTTGACAAGTTTCAAGTTCAGACTTTATCTCTTGATTTTTCACAGTTGTTTATGCCAAACGTCTTTCAAACTCAGAGATGTCCTTTTTCAAGGCAATCACCCTACTTCTATGTTCCTTGTCTGCACTAGAAAGTGCAACAACTAACTCTCTAGATTTCTCCAAATCAGTAATCAGATTACTGTTATGGAGTGCGTATCTGTCGCATTTAGCAGCAAACTCAACGCATCTAGGACACCTTTTATCAGCAGGTTTAGATTGTACCTCGATGTTGGCCATGAAAGCTTGATCTGAGCTACCTTCATTTCCTGCATCCTGCTTTGCCATTTCTTCATCAGCAAAATGTTGCATTTCTTCATTCATGATCTTGAATTCAAACCGATCATTTTGTTCTTTCTTTTCTTCTTTCTTTCTGCATTCCTCTTCTTCATTCTCTTTTCTCACGCACTCTTCAGCTTCATTGATTTTATCCAATTCCAAATTCTCACTTAGAACTTCTGCTACTACATTTAGTTCTTCCACATTTGCTTCTTCGAACATATCTCCAAACCCCTCTTCAACAATCCTCTGCAATGAATGCTTGTGAAACTATTGCAGTGGCTAAATCTTCCATAACGATTCCCCAATCTTGTGGTTCGCTGACGGATGAAGCGGTTGAACAACCAAAGCATTTTGTGGAGTAGGAGTAAGGTTATCCAATGAAGTTGTTGTTGTTGTAGGAGGAACAGGAGTTGCATTTGATGAAGCTGGACTTTGATTGTTGGATCTTGATGAACTTCCTTGACCATTGTTATCCTGTCTTTCTCGTTTTGGTTTGCGACATTCTCTTGCATAATGACCATAGATACCACAGTTATAATATTGTACTTTGGTCATATCTACGCCCATACGAGTTTTAGTGTTACCCCCGATTAAACTCTTTCAAGTTTGTTGAAGATATTTCTTGCTCTTCGAACTAGCAATGCCATATTCAATTGCAAATCCAACTCGTCCATTTCTTTCTGGTTAATTTGGTCAAAATCTTCATCTAGACTTGAAGGTTCAACCAGCTTTCACATTGCAAAATTTTCGTAAGCAGTCATAAATGATGCCAGAAGACTCATGTTTTCTTCAATGAGTTTTATACATTTAGGATCAAGCTGAGGCACATTTATGTTTTGAACGCTAGGTTTAGCATTGGCACTTGACGATGATGTTCCATTAGAAGTATGAGTTCCACCCGTAACACATCCACTACTATTGCAAACAAACGCACTTTGATTCACGGGTTCTCCTTGAGGAGTATTTTCTGAAAGAAAAGCTGCACCTACACTATTACCCTTTTCAACTTGTTTCGCTCGATACAATGTAGGGTCTTGAAGCTTCTCAAATTCAGAATCTTGATCTTCCATAGACCAAGCATAACCTTTAATCTTTTGAATTGCCTGATCTAGAGTAATCTCATCATAAGTCAGACTTTCTTTGATTAAAGCCGTAAACATGTTCCACTGCTTAGGCAAACAATTCAAAAACTTTTCAACCTTTTCAAACTCTGTATATAAGCTCAGCTGACTTCAGTCCAATTCACTTAAAAGATGATAAAATCTGTTGACAAGATCATCTAACGATTCATTTTTCATTGCCTTAAATACGGCAAACTGTGTCTTCCGTCGATCTAACCTTCTCTTCTTAAACACTCATTACCTTCATACCTTTCACTCAAACTGTCCCACAATTCCTTTGAAGGACTTTTATTACTGAAAGTGTGAAGTATAGATTGTGGTAGTGACATTGTGATCAAAGACATGGCCTTTTCTTCGCATTCGTAATACTTTCTTTGATCATCGGTTAAAGCCAAATATCCTTGCACCGTTAACATTTGAAAAGGTCTTTCTCCATGACCCACAGTTATGCAAATCCACATTCTTAGATCTTTGGCCTTGATATACCTCTCGAATCGTACTTTCCATTCTGGATAATCAAGTTCCTTCAAAAGAACCGGAGGTTTATCACTACTACCAACCTCATTGTTATGTCTTATATTCTGAACCACGGTGGTCAGATTGATTGCCATGATTACCAACTTTGAGTAACAGAAGCTTTTAGTTTCAAAAACAATTAACAGAAGCCAAGAAAACTTTCAAGTCTGGAGAGAACACAAGTATGGACTTAAATAACAATTAAGTTCGGACACAAATAAGTTCAGACTCAATAAGTTCTGACTCTATTAAGTTCTGACTCAAATTAAGTTCTGACTCAAATAAGTTCTGACACAAATAAGTTCTGACTAAAGTCGACTCAAATAAGTTCTGACTCAAATAAGTTCGGACTCAAATAAGTTCTGACCAAATTCGACTCAATAAGTTCACACTCATATTCACACTCCAATTAAGTTCGGACAAACTAAGTTCGGATTATATAGCAGACCTGATATAAGTTCGGATAAACTAAGTTCACCAAACTCTATCAGATTAAATCCAAACAACCAAATTATCTCCCAAGCTGACTTCACACTTGATCATCAATAACTTGGAAGTAACAAATACGAACACAAGATTAAAATCGGACAGTGTAAGAAAAACCCTAGATGATTGTTTACCTCAGCCGCCTTTAACACTTTTTCAAAAACAAACAGAGGATTTTTAGATCTGACACTCTCTGACCCCTAATCTAAACAAATCAAATCAAGAACAATCACTCAAAAATAGAAACCTAATCTATATCCATCATGAGAAATCAAGAAATAGATGAAGAATCCATAAAAATCATAAAAAGAAGATAAGAAACCCTAGAAAGTAGAAAAACCCACTAAGATCAAACTAAACTCAAACACTAAATCTGATCTTCTACCCGAAACTCACAGCGGTAAGAGCCTCTCAATAAAGAGCCTGCTCTGATACCACTTGTAAGCCCACCTACGGATCTCGAACAAACCGAAACACAAAAATCACGCGGTGTGCGGAATCCACCACGCGACACAAACCGCTGCAAAGACACGAAGTAGAAGGTGTAGAGAACGAGAGATGATGATCGACAATCTGTGAATCCACTTAGTATTCACATATTACACACAAGAACACATAGTATATTTCTAGGGTTTTTGTTTCTTCACAGAGAGAAACTTGCAGAGAAAGATAAATCCTCAAAAAACTCATACCATTGCATTTATCCACAAAGTATATACAATGGAAAGGTCGGACATGCAAGTCCTTACATAAAATAAACTCTAACAAATAAGTTCTGACAAATTATATTCTATCACTAAATTAAGTTCACCACCAATTATGTTCACCACCAATTAATTCCCACCAACACCAATTAAGTCACCATCAATTATGTTCACCACCAAAATTAAGTTCTAACATCAAAAACAACAAACAAATTCGGACAAGGCCAAGCACATATCCGAATTTGCTTGTCTGAACTTAATTTATGATAGAATTTACACATTGATCCCTGAAGATTCTTCAAGTAGCAGCATCCAGCATTTATCATCCAAAGGTGCACTTACACATATTTAGTCATTTAAGGTGAAATTACAAGAATGCTCTCATGTGCCTTGCACATGATCAGATTTAACAAAAAAATCTAACTGAGTTAGGGTTAAAGGACAAGACGTGCAACAATATTCTCTATAAAGGGCAAAATCTGTCAAGATTCGTTGAAAATGACACCGCCTGATAAATGGTATTAAGATAAAGGACAAAACTTGTAATTTTTCTGAAAATTTATTATATTCTATTCGTGTGGTAATGTCAATGTTACTTCCTCAAAACTTGTTTGATCAACTTTTGCTTCACGATTCTCTCACTTGGTCTCTTGTACCTATATCTAAAAAACGATCACAAAAACATAAATGCTCAATGTGGTTGGGCACTTGGGCATTGGTCAAAATGATTGGCTTAATCCGCATGTAGGACCCAGTTCCCAAATATCTCTTTATGTATCCAACTGTTATCAAGTGTTACGCTCATGAAAGTTGAAACTCTTGCTAGGAATATTTTTAACCAAAAAATTCATAAAAGCTATTGAGGTATACCTTATAGTCTTATACAAAGCAACCAAGTTATAACAAATTTTCAGGTTGCGATTATAATTTTTATCTAAATAAAACACAATTTTTTTCAAGATGCACTTGTCCAACCGTGAGGTGATACCTACCCCTTATAAAATAAAGAAAAAACCATGTAAAGTATTATTTAAAGTAAATTACAGTTTTGGTTTCTATGATTTAGTGCTTATTGTTATATTTTGCAAATATGAAAACTATTGCAATTTATACACCAAGATTTCTATTTATTGTAATTTAAGTCAACAGACTAACTCCATCCACCTTCATATTAAATCTTAGTCACATGAGAGAATGTACGGGGTACTTTGATAATTAACTATAACAAATAAGCATATGCTAGACATAATCATAGAAATAGGCACATGAACACCTATAGTCCATTCAAAACTTCATAAGGGTGGAAGGAGTGTTCTCTAAATAGGTGTGGTAAAAAAAATTGTAGCCAATAATTTTATGCATGTCAACTCTCCACTCCACTTCCCAATTTACACTCAAAATAGTAGGTGTGCCTCAAACACATGAAAGCGGTAACATTTTTTATAAAAGAAGATAAATTTTTGATTGTTGAATGAGGTGGAGCCACGTTAACCCCCTCTCTCTTCTTCACCATTCGGTGAGTATTCACCGTAAATAACCCTCACCATCACCAAAACCATGTTGCATCACCATCCGATCGGCAAACTCACTCCCGTAGGGAGTCACCGCTGGCACTCCCTCCAGCCTAAGTAATTAAGTATGCTTCACATAGTATTCATGGATGTGATACAGGACTGAATCCTTCACCATGACTATTCTAAGTCTAGTTATTCAAATTCACATATTCGCATCCGGGTTTTGAACTAATACAATAGAGCGAGTTTGAGCTTCAACTACTAAATTTTGCAAATTTTCAATAAGAACCAACTGGTTATTAAAACATTAAAATGAGTTTGATCACCTTACATGCCAATTTAAAAGTTAGAAGCATTTGCAGAAGTATTTCCAGTGTTGACCAATTTGGTCAACCACCTCAACCCTTCAACAATTTGAGTGGCAAAATCACCATTTTTGGTAAAATATACAATTCTTGCAATGTAAACTAGTATTTTCATTCAATACCTTTCTAATGTTGCTCATAATCAATTTTGATAAAAAAAAATTAGTGTTCATGACATAATCTTTTCATAAAATTCACTCTCGTCAAGATTGGCGCGTCTCGTGAGTGATGATAATATTGGCAGTATCATCAAGCATCATGGCAATTTTCAGTAACATTTATAGTTTCTTCATCACCAACAAAGTCACTGGGACTTGACTTGATTATTAATAGCATCCAGTTTACATAACAATGGTAGATAAGTTACAAGTATAAATTTAACCTCAGAAATCAAAATGGCATATGGGTTTACTTGTTCTGTTTCTATGATTATATCCGGCACATGCCTATTTGATAGAGTTAATTACTAGAATCCCCGCACATACCTTTTATGTGATCACGATTTAACACGAAGTAGATGGAGTTAGTCTGGTAGACTTAAATTGCAATAAATAGAAACCTTAGTGTGTAATTGCAATATTTCATTTTGTAAAATAAAGCAATAAACACCAAATCACATGGACCAAAACCATAATTTACTATATTTTTTGTTATTAATCAACTTAAAGAATATAATGAGAATAATTATAAAGAAAAGCTAATGAAATCTTAAATCTAATCATGATAAATTATTACAATAAAACTTAAATGTTTAGTCTATGTTTAAGAAATTCTGCTTAACTTTGTAATCTTTGATACTGTATTTGGTTATAAATTCAATTTGAAGTCAAATTTTCATTATATATTGTTACATATCCGATGAAGTTTCATATTTTTCATATTTTTTAAACGCAAAATTCTATTAACTTTATCCCATATTTTGAAAACGAAATGTTATAAATGGTGCTTTTGACGATTTCAAGCTGTCCCAACTCTCTTCAATGATACATTGATACATAAGCCTAGATGGGTAGGTATAGTTTCATTAGCTTCAACGATTTTAAAAAAATAAAAAAATCGTATGGCTTTCTTAATCAATCAAACTATTGAATGATTATGGTATTTTAAATTGTTTTACTTGGTATATTATTTTAAAACAAACTATTATAGTCAAAGTTAAATCTATGTTTAAAGCTGTTTAAAATATATCTAAGGGGCTGTTTGGCAACTTCTGAATGGTTAAGTGCTGAACCATTAAGAGGTCTGAACCATTGAGTGCTGAACCAGTAAGAGGTCTGAACCATTAAGAGCCAGTATAATGTTTAACTTTAAGAGTCAAATGTTTGACCAATTCAGATTATAGGTTTTAACCATTCAGACTTAGTATAATGCTTAACAATTCAGAGGCAAATGTCTTAACCATTCAGACATTTGCTCGTGAAAACAAACAGTCTGAACCATTAAGTGCTGAAGCTGTAAGAGGTCTGAACCATTCAGAGCTTCATTAAGAGGTAAATAAACAACCCCTAAGTTATATGTTTATGGACTAAGAAAGTACATTAAAGTTGATTTGTTTTCTTTTTTCTCTTAAATTGATATCTATTTTTTTTTAAATATTATATTGCTTAAAAGTCATATGTGTATGGCTGCTTTTATGTGCTATAATTTTGTGTCGCTTCCATATACGTAATACTCATATGATTGATTCAAGCTTTTGCCTGATTGCTATTGCTTAGAGTGTATATAAGTTGAGGGTAGTATATTAGTTTTGATATTACTTATTAGGGTTTATAAGTTGAGGGTAGTATAAGTAGGGTGATATCCAAAGTCTTAGCGAAGAGACTAAAGGTGGTGTTACATGCGAGCATCTCAGACACTCAATCTGCGTTCTTGAAGGACCGAAACATCATCGATGGGCCTCTTATCATAAATGAAATATTATCTTGGGTGAAAAACGAAGTCGAAATTGCTTTTGTTAAAAATTGATTTTTAAAAAGCCTACGATCACATAAATTGGGATTTTATTGACAAAATGCAAGTTCAAATGAACTTCCCGGAGAAATGGCGGAAATGGATTCGGGCTATCTTACAGTCCGCTCGGTCGTCGCTTTTAATTAACGGGCCGCCCTCCTTTGAATTTCGTTTTCAAAGAGGTATTAGACAAGGGGATCCTCTCTCCCGTTTTTGTTCCTTGTGGGGATGGAAGCATTCTCCTGTCTGATGACGAAGGCGGCTGAAGAAGGCGTTTCTTAGGGGTGGGGCTTCTGAATAAAGGGTCAAATTTGACTCATCTTTTATATGCCGATGACGCTCTGGTTATTGGATCGTGGACATGTGAGAATGTGCGGAATTTATCCAGATTTCTTAGGTGTTTTAACTTGGTTTCAGGGCTGCATATTAATTTCCAAAAGTCTAAACTGTTTGGAGTGGGTGCAAACAGGGAATAGGTGGGGGAGTGGGCGGTTTTTCTGGGCTGTAAAATGGGTTCTCTACCCTGTAGTTATTTAGGCGTCACATTGGGGTCAAACATGAATCGAATTGTAAATTGGCGGCCGGTAATGGAGACATTTGAAAAAAGACTAAGTAGTTGGAAGGCACAAACCGTTTCGGAAGGTGGTAGACTGACGCTCCTAAAGTCGGTCTTGGAAACGCTCCCTACATACTACTTTTCGATTTTCAAAGTGCCATGTAAGGTAATCGAGCAATTGGAGGCGAAAATAAGAAAATTTTTCTGAAAGGGGGAGGAGGATAAAAGCAAAATGAATGGGTAAGTTGGGATAAAATCACAACGCCAAAGGATGCCGGGGGTCTTGGAATCACCCCTTTGCGAGACGCTAATATAGCGTTGTTGTCCAAATGGTGGTGGCGCTACAAAAACGAGCCCCATGCTCTATGGAAATGGTAATTAACGCGTTACACCATTTAAACCAAATTGTGAAGTATATTCCATGTGCAACGAATACGACAGGGGCTTGGAAGGAGACTGCGAATCTTGAAAAAGATGTAAAAACATTTAACCTATGGTTAGCAAATCTGTTTGAAGGGGTGTTGGGGAAAGGAGAGACTATTAGATTCTGGGTGGATTCTTGGTTAACAAGACAACCTCTGATGCATAAGTGTCCTAACTTTTTCTAAAACGAAAAAGAAAAAAGTTGCTTGGTGAGTACTTGTTACACTGCGGAAAATGAAGGGATCACTTGGCAGTGGATATGGGAAGGGAAGAGATGAACCAAAGTGAGTTGGTGGAGTTTGATGAACTCAAACATAAACTGCAGCATGTTCGGGTGTCGCAAAGAATGGATAAATGGAAATGGTATAGCGACGTTTCAGGTATGTTCTCGGTGGGGTCGATGAAACGAGTTTCATTTAATCACAAATAGGTTGGGCAGAACTTCGTGTGGAAATGGAATAATTGGGTCCCGAAGAAGGTTAATACATTTCTGTCGAAAGCGGCACTGAATAGAATCCCCACGCTATCGACTTCAGCAAGAAGAAACATAAATGTGGAAAATACAAATTGTCGGTTGTGTGGCGAAGGAGAGGAGGATGGGGAACATCTTTTGACGGCTTGTAGGATGGCGATGGAGGCCTGGCACTTCGTTAGTAGATGGTGTCGTATCCCAGAAATATTTGCTTTCTCGAGAAAAGACCTGATCAAAGTTCGAAAAAAGAAGAAGGGAGTGCAAGCAATTATCTTACGGCGGCCTGGTGTATTTGGCGACAAGGAATGGGGTTATTTTTTAAAACAAGACAAGACGGTGTGTATGAGGAAGCTAAAGAACGACATTATTTTGTTAGGATTTCTTTGGATAAAAATAGGTCGCACTTTACAAGTCTTGTGTGGAATGTTTGGTCGGGTTGTTGTTGGTTGGGCTCTAGCGTCTTGCTAGTTTGCTGTTTTTATAAAGTTAGCCGTTTAAAAAAGAACTTATTAGGGTTTGTTGTATTTGCTTGTAAATATAATTTTGAACAACTCCCGGTCATTCGTTTGTGTGATTTTTGTTTTCTTTTATTTTTGCGTATATGTTATGTGATGCTTTCATAGCCGTTTATAAAACATCCAGTTTATTTAGTGGTTCCCAAGTCAGACCTGCATTAAAATTCTAATAACGTTATAAATAATTTAAAAAGTTACTGTTAATTGAAACATATAATTATTTTGTATTATTGATTGATTGAAAACATAAATCATAAAAGTACAATATATAAGACATAAGTTTACAAGGAAATAAGTCAAGACTAAACCAATAGGAAATAAGGTGGATTTCTCGATAATTATGTGATTGATCTTGAGATCTCGGTCTATCATCCTCCCGCAAATTGAGGACGGAGAACGACTTGCAACTTGGACCTTAGCTTTAGAAAGCGTTGAGTCGGTAGAGGATTGGTAAACACATCGACTAACTAATCATGTGTAGAGATGAATTTAACTTGTATTTTTCCTAAAGCAACCTTCTCATGAACAAAATCATAATCACACTCAACATGCTTCGTGCGGGCATGAAACACAGAATTAGCATACATATACATGGCACCTTAATTATCACACAAAAGAATAGGTGTAACGTTTGAGATAATACCAAGACGCTGTAAAGAGCTTCAGGCTATGTTAATTTAGCAACAATGTCACCCAAAGCTTTTTATTCAGATTTACTAGAGGAGCGAGACATTGCACGTTGCTTTTGAGCATTCCATGACATAAGATTGGAGCCTAAATATATGGAAAATCCCCCGTGGACCAACAATCGTCGGAGTAACTGGCCCAATCAGCATCGGAAAAGACTCCCAAAATGGTGTTCCAGATGACGTCAGTAAAGGCATGTAGAAAGGAACTACTCCTGGTGAATAAAAAGACCAAAGTGTGAGGTACCTTTGAGATAGCGTAAGCTCCTTTAACAACCAACCAATGATTTTCAGTAGGAGCTTGCATGTATTGACACCTTTGTTGACAGCGAAAGTTATGTCAGGTCTGGATAAGGATGCATACTGAATGGCACCAACGATTTGACGATACTTGGTCGGCTCAGCAAGAAGTGGGCTATTATCGAGAGTGAGAATATGAGAGGCACTTATAGAATAGTTTGTAGTCAGATAACCCAACTTTGTGAATCAAGTCAGAAATATATTTTTGCTAGGAGAGAATTAAGCTGCTACAATGGCGAACAACTTTATTCTTGGAACCTTTGCTTCATATTAGATGGACGTCTCTTGTGTCTTAATCCTCACACGGCCGTTTAATCGCATTTAAAAAGGAAACCATAAAAAAAATTGAACATTTATCTTTGGTCTACATCTTGTCATTCTAAGGGGTTGTTTTACAACTTCTGAATGAGTAAATACTGAACTAGTAAGAGGTCATTAAGAGTCAATATAATGCTTAGCCATTCAAAGGCAAATATCTGACCAATTCAGATAAGAGGTCTTAGTCATTTAGACTCAGTTTAATGCTTAATCATTCAGATGTAAATGTCTGAATCATTTAGACATCTGCTCCCGAAACAATCAATTTGAACAATTAGATGCTGAACTATTAGGAGACTTATCATAACCCTTAAGTTATATGTCTATGAAAGTACCTTAGCTATCTATCTGTCTTTTTTTTTCTCTTAAATTGATATCTACTTTTTAAAATATTATTTTGCTTGAAAGTCATATGTGTGTGGCTGCTTTTATGTGCTATAATTTTGTGTCGCTTCCATATACGTAATACTCATATGATTGATCCAAGCTTTTGCCTAATTGCTATTACTTATGGCTAGAGTGTATATATAAGTTGAGGGTAGTATATTAATTTTGATAGTACTTATTAGGGTTTGTTGTATTTGCGTGTAAAAATATAAATTTGAACAACTCTAGGTCATTTTGTTTGTTTGATTTTTAATTTCTTTTATCTACCATATACATTCTACTCATGTCATATTTTTAGGGTTCTAGATTTGGTTTTTGATGGGTAAAAAATAGAGCATTATTTTAAGAAAATAATTACATACTTAATTTTTTCAAATTTAAAAGTCTTCAATTTTTACAATAATTTATTTTTAGTTTTTATTTACAGTTACAATAATTTTCTTTTTTAATTTCGTTTACAACTTTTCCCTATATAATTTTTTTTATTTATGGTATAATTCACTTGTATCTTTGAAATTTAGGTTGTGACCGAATTTTTTTTTAATTAATTTCACAATTGTACTTTCATTTATTCTTATATAATCAATTATATACTGATTAGTAATATGTCTATATAATACCTTCAAAATTAAAACCAAAATCTTTAATTAAAATATATAGTTTTCTTGTAGATATAGTTGGAAGAATAATATGGGGCGTAAGAGTAGCAGAAAAACATTTGTTTAGATTATTTCTACAGGATTTTGCGTAAGTCAACATTTCTTTAACATAAACAACAATTGTTTTCGCATAATTTTTAATACATTTTCACCGTATTAAATTATTACGTATAGTATTACTTAACTTTACTTTGTAGTGAACATGTGATAGAAATGAAGTTGTATAACATTAAAAAATACGGTTACATATCTACTCACTTGAATTGCAAAGAAGCCTATTATATATGCGACACATGTAAAGTTGGTTAATTGGAACTCAAGCAAGTTGTTAGCATACTAGTTTAGATAAATTATCAATTACTTTTCAAACAATTATACCTTTATCTTACATAATTAAACTTTTATGTTATGTAGGAAACATTTTAAGGTCAGCAAATTTGACTAGCATCGTATACCACCCTAATATCCTTAAAGCACACATTATTGCTTTTAAAATTGTCATGAATTCCATGTCATTGTATTCTAACATGATTACCAAATTGTTCTTCCATTATTATTTAAATTTTTAATCAAACGTTATCTTCAATCAATATTCATTATATGTTTACCTAAACTTTTATAAATATTTTAAAAATTCTACTACTTATTAAATTTAAAATGACATATGCAATTGTTTTAGTATAAATCTAGCCAGAACCAACTCTAAAAAATTAGTTAAATATTAAAGCAATAATCACATTTCAAAAATAAATATAATTTGAAAGGTATAGTAATTTTCGAAAATTTGAATTTCAAATCATTAACTTGAAATGAAAGTATTCAAAATTCACAATCAAGGCAATCATTTAAATTCTTATTATTTTTTTGACATGATTTCTTGATATTTATCATCTTTAGTATATATTAATAACTTTATTTTAACAATACAAATTGTTTCTTTATACATGTTTTTTTTATACTTTTTTGGGGGGCGTTTTCTATGTCACTAATTATTGTGTAGTACATTTTTATTTTTTACAAATTTCGTAACCCATTTTAATGAAATATTAAATGACAAATTATGGTATAAATCATTCCATCCATGTAATCTCATAAGTAATTAAATGATTTAAAAAAAAGTGTGTAAACATTAATAGCGATTTATATCATACCAAATTATCAAATTTAAAAACAAAATAAGTGTGGCAACCTTTTTTTGTTTCACAGATGATTAGAGTAATTTTGTGTATAAACTTAGGTTGGCCTTTGACAATACTCTTTTAACACAATTTTTAAAACTATAATTTTAGCTCAGGGAAATGTATACTTGAATTGAAAGTATAAGCATGTGGTTGACTTTTTTAACCATTGTAAGCTTCCTTTGTTGCAAATGAGCCATGATTTGTAAAAAATCAATAAAAGAAAGATATAAGCATGTGGTTGACTTTTTTAACCATTTAAGGTTCTTTTGTTGCAAATGATCCATGATTTGTAAAAAAAAATAATAAACAAAAATACATATTGCAACAAAATCAAATTGGACAACAGTGTTTTCATTCAATTTTCCTTAAATCTTTTAAGAGGTTATTGGGTTTTAATAATCCAAAGTTTGACCAATTGGTTGATAATAATCCTAACTTAAAAAAATTCGTTTTGCTAGTCTCAATTTTCAACCTATTTTTCTCCACCAAGCCTTTACTAACTGGGGTCTAACTCAGTTAGTGTTTTGCTGACGTAACAACTTATGTGACACCAAACCTAGTTATTTGCTAATGTGCAAATTTATGTGGCACCATCACCACCACCTACAACCATCGTCTACCACACCACCACCTCCCGCCGTCAGCAACTTGTTCCAGCAACTCTGATCATTTTCAACCCCTTGTGACCTTCGCCACCGCTTAAAACTTCAAAGTTTCCACCATCTCCGCAACTCCGGTGACCTGTAACCTATTTCGGCGACCCTTTTTACCCCTGAGACCACCAAACGAGACCACCACCAGTCATCTCCGACCTCCTGTAATCTTTTACGTCGCTCAAAAGTTCAAAAATTCCACCATCTACGCAACTCCGGTGACCTGCAACTTATTCCGACACCCTTTTTACCCCTGAAACCACCAAAGGAGACCACCACTAGTCATCTCCGACCTCATGTAATCTTCTCCGCTGCTCAAAATTCAAAATTTCCACAATCTACACCACTCCGTTGACCTGCAACTTATTATGGCGGCCTTCTCTACCCTTGAACCACCAAAGAAGACCACCACTAGTCATCTCCAACCTCCATTGACCTTCTCCATCGCTCAAAACTTCAAAATTTCCACCATCTATGGGGCTCACATTTTTCCACTGAGGTGGTTGGAGTTTGGGATGGTAGTTTAATGGTGGTGGCCAGAGGTTGGAAGGGTGGGGTGTTCGGTGGATATGATGAATGGTGGTGATAGTGGTGGTGGCAGATGGTGGTTGTGGGTAGTGGTGATGGTACCACATAAGCTTCCACGTCAGCAAATAATCAGGTTTGGTGCCACATAAGCTACTACATCAGGAAAAATACTAACTGGGTTAGACCCAGTTAGTAAAGGTTTGGTGGAGAAAAATAGCTTGAAAGTTGGGACTAGCAGGGAGAATTTTTTAAGTTAGGATTATTGTCGGCCAATTAGTAAAAGTTTGGATTATTAAAATCCAATAACCCTTTTTAGGTAGGTTTTTTTTAAAGTGTTGCTTACTTTGCGATAAATACTAACCAATGGTTCAAATCTTATTTTTGCAATTTTGCTACAACAAAGACAAGTAAGATAAGGATTAAAATTCCTAAATGTTCGTTGTGCATTGTGATGGGGTTGTTGGTATACGTAAGGGCAAATTGATATTGAACTTTAGTGTTAAGAAACACTATGTAAGATATTAGATATGAAGTGAGGTGCAACTTTGATATTGACGACGGTTTTCGTTTCTCTGATAGAGGCTCACTTCTTCGATTCAAGTTCATCTTCTTTTCATTTTGATAGGAGCAGATGCTTGCTGCTCGCTCGCTATCTACTAAATGAGTCTTTATTGCCGGCCCGGCCCCTCTCTTTAATCTTAAGTAAAGTATACCTGATGAAGTTCTATTAGAGTTTTCAAATTACTTGAAATTGAAGAGAGAGACTGTGACAATGTGAATAAAAAAAATCAAGACATCTATCCAACTGCTCATTTTTAAAGAAACTTTTGGAAATCAATTATATATTTGATTTAATTTCTTTTAACATTTTTAGGGGTTATAAACATTATTTTTAATATTGCGTCTTGGTTTTCATTTACGTCTTGTTTAAAATCAATATGTCCCAGCCACGGAGCGGGGATATCGGTTCGTCGTATCGGTGCCGGTACCAAATCAAACGGAGACCGACTGAAAGTCTGTTACGAAACGCAAATAATCCCACTAGTTAGATAGTATTTTAGTAAAGATAATGGTGACAATTTAAATCGTGGTAAATAACCAAACGTAATATACAAATACTCTGCTGTCCAATAATAGAGTTGACTTGAAACTTATAAAATGATCACTTGTAAGAGACGAGATCTATTGATATAAATATTGCACTTGCTCCCAATTTTTATGTAATTACAACTCAAAACAAGAGAATAAGATAAACAAAAAATTGGCACGATCTCTGAACTGTGAATAATGACGTATCCCATTTATAAAATTCACATGGATGTATTATACGAAAATATAATAAATTTATTATAGATTGATTAAAATAATATTGATACAATATGAGTTGCTTCACATATTGCCGTTTTTTCTTTTCTTTTTATTTTTTAAGTAAATTGCTAAAATCGTCTCTGAGATTTGGTCATGTTTTTCATTTTCATTCAAAACTACTTTTTTTTATACACTATAGTCATTACTTTTGGGATTTTTTTGCTATTTTCATCCAAACATCTAATTTGCTATTGGAAATTTTGTAAAAATAACATTTTTCACAAATATAGGAAATATATATTTCCTAATTTTGGACGACAAATAAATATTATAAACTGAGGTTTATTTATATATTTCTTTGTGGTTTGTGTTTTATGTTGGAAGAGTTTCGCAACGAACTAAACCACGTCCAAAATGGAGCTAAGATGAATGAGATATCGATGCTCAAAGTTTGGTATTTGAAACATTAAATGCTGAAATAATGGGAAAGTAGCACCTTGTCCCACATAGGAGGAGTGATGAAACTTAAAGGGGTATTTAAGTGGAAACACTTCTTCCTTATTGTTTCATGGAAGCACTCACTAAGTGCACTCGCGAAGGGTGCGGAGCACGTAAGTCGCACTCGTTCGCACACGCGCGCGCGTGGCGTAGGCTATGGGCGCAATGTGGCGCTTTGATTGCGCACTTTGAGAGCCGCCTTTGTATTTTTGACTGCGCGCGCGTGGCTCTGCACAGAGGCTGCAAGGACTAGGTGGCAGGTTGACCTGTAAGGTGACGTGGCAAGGGCGCGCAGGTACACGGTAGTGGCGCATGGCCAGGCAGTCCAGCTTGGCGCGCGCGGACTTCTGGCGCGACTGTGTGGTGTTACCAGATAGGTTCACTGGTGACGTGGCGTGCGCGCGTAAGGAGTGGCGTACCAATAGGCTCGCGCATGGATGTGAGCCACAATGGCGCGCGCACATCAGAAAAGGATTGCACATGGAACTTGAGCCAAAGTGGTGTGCAGGGATGCGCGCACCAGCAGGCTCGCGCATGGAGGCGCAATAGCAAACTGGCTTATGGGGATGAGCCAGCTTGGCACGCGCACATCAAAGTGGGCGCGCGCGAGCAAACTGCAGCTTCCAGACTTAATGATAGATCAGTTACATTTCAGCAGTTGAAACAGACGAGTCAATGACTTTGACTGAGAAATAATTGACGAATTAAAGTGCATTAAAGACGTTTAATGCAATTCAATTCGTTGAGTTAATTCGTTTTACTGTTTCGTTTCATAAGTTGTAAAAAAACAGCAGCTTCACCACACCAGAACACACCGATTCACCAACACATGCAAAATATTCTATGCAGAATCATCTTCTTTTGCTTTCTTGCTTCGAGGTACATCTTCGGGTTTCGTCATCTCCGGCAGTGCACTGAGCCAAGAACAAACGAGTATTCTATGCAGTTGCTCGGGCTGTTGTATCCTGAAAACAAACGAGTTCTCTTGGGAAACTTGAAATTTGTTTTAAGGGACCTGTGTCTAACACGATCCTCAGCCAAGAACACTTTTTTTTGTTGATTTTGTTCTTGTATTTTTATTTTTTTCAGTTGTAATCCGTATTGTAATTTACTGCTTTAGTATTTCCGTTTGTATCTCAATTTAATTAAATCAATTTATTTATTTTACATGAACGGATTCCTACAATCTTAAAACAATTTTTAAAAAACCACCGTTCGTGTAGAATCAAAAACCATTCTGATTGTGATTCAAACCAGTTTTGTTTCACTCGGTTTGTGTTTTAAAAACATTTTTTTTCTTTTGGTTTTCATCTTCAAAGGAACGACTTTGGTTGAAAACAATTTCAGATTACCTTCTTTTTGTTCATATAAACAGTAATAAAACTTTCAGTTTTGGTCTTCAAAGTTGGACTTAGAAGCCAAACAGTAAGTTTGCTCTAAAATTATAAGAATTTTCTGTTTTGGTCTTCAAAGTTGGACTTAGAAGCCGAACAGTTAATTTGTGGTAAATTAAAATTTAAGAGTTTACTTCTGTTTTTTTATTTAAAACAGAATTTCGGACTAAAACTTTAATCTTTATTTTCAGAATGTCGACTGAAAACAATACCAGCATGAACACCAATGTCAATAACCTTGTCGTTGGAAACCCTGCCAATACTGTGGAGGCGTCCACAGTCGCAATCATGCTAAACGACCCGAGAAATTCATGGGTCTCCACTTCAAAAGGTGGCAACAAAAGATGTTAGTCAATTAACCACCATGAACCTTGCGAGTTTCTTGACTGAAACCACTCCCCAACCTGTGGAAGGGTAGACCGACGCTCAAGCTCAGTGCACGGTTGATGCGTGGAAGCATACGGATTTCATATGTCGAGGCTATGTGCTAAACGGCCTATCGGATGCGTTGTATAATGTGTACTATAATGTCAAGACTTCCAAAGAATTATGGGACGCCTTGGACAAAAAGTATAAAACAGAGGATGCGGGAACAAAGAAATTTGTTGTCACCCGTTTCTTGGACTACGAAATGGTTGATAACAAGACCGTCATGAACCAAGTTCAAGAGTTGCAGATTATACTCCACGACATCCACGCTGAGGGCATGGTACTAGCGAGACATTTCAAGTGGCAACAATAATTGAGAAATTGCCTCCTTCGTGGGTAGAATTCAGAATCTACCTAAAGCATAAGCGAAAGGAAATGACGGTGGAGGAACTTGTGGTCCGCCTTCGAATAGAAGAGGACAACATGGTAGCCCCAAAAGGCACCATCGCGCAAGCTTCGGCTAAAGCAAACACTGTGGAAGTTGGGAAATCCTCCAAAGGAAAGAAAGGAAAAAGGGCGAAAAAGGACAAAGGGAAAGCAAAGGTTAACAACCTTGGACCAAGAAAGGGGGCTGTGAAAAAGAAGTATGCGCCTTTCCAAGGTACTTGTCACAATTGTAACGAGACAGGGCACCGTGCTAACGAATGCAAGAAACCTAAGCGTGAGCGTGCGCACATGGTTGATGAGGATGGTATGCCTCTAATCGCAATGATAACCGAAGAAGCGGCTATGATTGAAGAAGTCAACGTGGTGGGCGCCAACCCACCAGGATGGTTCGTTGACACGGGAGCAACCCGCCATGTTTGTGGAAACAAGTCGTTGTTCTCAACATTTAAGGAAGCAACGGGTGAAGAAAAGCTTTATTTGGGAAATAAAGCTACCGCTGACATCAAGGGTGAAGGCACATTGATCTTGAAGATGACTTCTGGCAAGGAGCTCATGTTGAGCAAAGTCCTCTATGTCCCGGATATATGGAATAATCTCGTTTCGGGTTGGATGCTCAACAAGTTTGGTTTTCTTCTAGTGTTTGAATCGAACAAGTTTGTGTTATCTAGACGTGGAATGTTTGTTGGAAAGGGCTATGCCCTTAATGGTATGTTCAAAATGAATGTAATGGTTGTTAACACCAACAAGGAAAATATGAATGAAATTTCTACTTCTACTTACATGATTGAGTCTTCTAATGTTTGGAATGGTAGACTAGGACATGTAAATTTTAATTCATTACGACGTTTAATTAAATTAAATATTATACCAACATTCCATATCGAGTCCGATTACAAATGCGAGTCATGCCTAGAATCCAAATTTACAAGATCATCGTTTAAATCGGTTGAACAAATAACCGAACCCCTTGATTTAATTCATACCGATGTGTGTGATTTAAAAGCGGTTCCCACACGTGGGGGAAATAAGTACTTTATCACACTTATTGATGATTGTACTAAATATTGCTATGTATATTTACTTAAAAGTAAAGATGAAGCAATAGAAAAGTTTATCTTGTACAAAAACGAAGTTGAGAATCAACTTAAAAAAAGATAAAAGCGGTTAGAAGCGACCGAGGAGGTGAATATGTTGCACCTTTTGCGGATTTGTGCGCAAAAAGTGGCATTGTACATGAGTGTACACCTCCTTATTCTCCACAATCAAATGGCATGGCGGAATGAAAGAGCCGCACATTAAAAGAAATGATGAATGCCATGTTGATTAGTTCGGGTGTGAACCGAGAAATGTGGGGGGACGCGATTCTCTAAGCGAATTATTTTTAAACAAGATACCACTAAAAATAGGGAAAAACTCCATATGAGTTATGGAGAAGAAGAAAGCCTTCGTACAAATACTTGAAAGTGTGGGGGTGCCTAGAAAAGGTGATTGTACCACCTCCTAAGGCTCTTAGGATAGGACCCAAAACTGTTGATTGTGTATTCATAGGATCTGCGCATCAAAGTAGTGCACATCGTTTTCTTGTACATGAATCCAAGAATCCCGATGTACACAAACACACTATCATGGAGGCAAATCCTTACATCGTCTCATATTTTGAAAATGTGTTTCCTATGCTAGGAGAACCACATGAAACTTCACCAACAACGGTTGATGAAGCAGGTCCAAGTTCATCTACATGGCTAGATGAAAGACATGAACGACCTGAGGTAGACGATGGTGAACTTACACGAAGTAAACGGCTAAGGGTTGCAAAATCTTTTGGACCAGACTTCATGAGCTATATGGTTGAGGGCGAGCCAAACACCTATCATGAAGCGGTCTCTTCAGCGGAAGGACCTCAATGGAAAGAAGCAATTAAGAATGAAATAGATTCTATATTGCAAAATCATAATTGAGAGTTAGTAGATCTTCCACCAGGTTGTAAACCACTTGGATATCGTTGGATATTCAAAAGGAAGATGAAAGCTGATGGAAGTATCGATAAACACAAGGCGAGGTTAGTAATATAAGGGTTTAGACAAAAACAAGGTATAGACTACTTTGATACTTACTCACCTGTGACACGAATAACCTCTATAAGATTGGTTCTTGCAATTGCGGCTTTAAGAAATTTGGAAGTTCACCAAATGGATGTAAAAACCGCATTTCTAAATGGCGATTTAGAAGAAGAAATTTACATGGAACAACCAGAGGGTTTTTCCGCCCCAGGAAAAGAGGGCAAAGTATGTAAACTTGTCAAGTCTTTGTATGGCTTGAAGCAAGTTCCAAAACAATGGCACCAAAAGTTTGATCATGTCATAATTGACAATGGTTTCAAAATAAATGAGTGTGACAAATGTGTTTACTATAAAGACACACCAAGAGGTTATGTAATTTTATGTCTTTATGTAGATGATATGCTTATCATTGGGAAAAACGATCATATGATCAACTCAACTAAAGACATGTTGAAAGCGAGGTTTGACATGAAAGACATGGGTTTAGCGGATGTGATTCTTGGTGTAAAAATCACTAGAACGCAAAACGGTCTTATCTTAAGTCAATCTCACTATGTGGACAAGATCCTTGGGAAATTTAATTCGGAAGATACGACTATAGCTCGGAATCCAATTAATAAAACTCAACGTCTAAGGAAAAATAGAGGCGAAGGAGTTGCTCAGTTAGAGTACTCAAGGATCATTGGTAGTCTCATGTATCTAATGACATGTACTAGACCCGACTTAGCATATGCTGTGAGCAGGCTAAGTAGATACACTAGTAATCCAAATGAGGATCATTGGAAAGCTATCACTCGGGTGCTTAGATACATAAGATACACGAGAGATTACGGATGACACTATACCCGTCATCCAGCAGTGATCGAAGGATACATTGATGCAAACTGGATATCAGATATAAAGGATCACAGATCAACAAGTGGATATGTGTTTACACTTGCGGGGGTAGCTATAGCTTGGAAGTCGTCCAAGTAAACAGTTATAGCTAGATCCACGATGGAATCCGAATTCGTCGCTTTAGATAAAAGTGGTGAAGAAGCAGAGTGGCTACGTCAAAGCCTTTGACGGCGATTTGTAAACATTGTGTGTCACACCCCAACCGATGGCGGAAACATCGAGGAGGCGGGACGAAAGAGATTGCTCATTGCTCATGATACTAATTGCGACAATATTTAATTAATCCGGATTTCATTTCATAAGTAAAATATTCGAGTACAATACATGGAAATTCAAAAACAACAATAATCGAGGCAAAATTTGATACAACAATTAAAAACTAACGTCTATGTGTGTATCTAGTCATCAACACTACTCCAATTTCATGGCATCATCTTCATCAACCTGTAACATGTTTTAAAATAGAGTTCAATGCAAAAGCAAAGGCGAGTACACAAGTTTGGTGAATACATAGCATAGGTATAAAATGTATAACTCGAATCCACATGGTAATTGTAAGCAAAGACTATACTAATCATGCACTACTAGATCAAACCCGCGTTTCCACAAAATTTACGAGATCGAGCTTCCCTCGTCTCAAAAGCGACGAAGCTAAAATGAGTATGATAATCTTAACATAACCCCGACGGGTGGTGTGCTACTCCTATAGTGTAACAACTCGGAAATTCGTTGTTATTTTATTGTATTTTCTTTTGTTTCCATTGTACTCTGAAGATTCGATTATAAGAAAGTTATGTTAATTAATTATGTTTGTTTACAATGATTATCGCATCTAATCGCTTATTAAACGTATCGCTAAATCAAAACGCAACCACAAGTAACTATGTTACTTTAATAGCCGAGTGTGTTATCGTTTAATAAACACTTGTGCCATCGCATCGCTTATCTCATCGCATCGAAAATCGCAGTTAATTATGTGGAATTATGTTTTATGTGTGTTATATTTGTTTATGTTATGGTTATAATCGCTATCGCAACGCTCTCACGCGCACAAATCGCTAGATCGCACTATTAATCAATTATAATGATTAATATAACTATCTAATACAAACCGAATCGCCACACGAACTCCTAACGCAAAATCAACAAACAAAACCTAGCCCTTAGGTCAAGTTCGGCCAAACTTGTGCATCACAAGTTCGCCCGAACTTGCTCAGGCAATCAAAACTCATTGGACAAGCCAAGTTCGCTCAAACTTGGTTACAATCTTAAGAAAATCATCAAGTTCGCCCGAACTTGTAACAAGTTCGCCTGAACTTGATATATTCAGCTCATTTCTCACCTCCACCTATAAATACTCAGCTCCATTCTTCATTTGCACTTGCTGCAAGTTCGCCCAGAGCTCCCCAAAACTGAAACCCTTTGTTTTCTAAGTAAGATTCAACCCGTTTTCAACTACAACGACGTTCTACAACGTTTTACAATTGCACAAGGTTTTGCCTTCGTTTTCATCAAATCTCTTCTGTTTACGAAATTCTTCATCTTTTTATGCAAAACTTCTGTTTTTCACTCAGATCAACGCTCAGATCTGAGTAAAACCTTACAAACATCGATTTTTACAAAATATTCGGACTAACGGCGTATGTTTCGTTCACTTTGGAGTGGAACGAGGCGTTGTCAAGAAAGATCTCAGATCCTGAAGCACAAGGACGAAATCGTCACTTTACATAAGCTGGACTAACCCGTACGAACCGTCAAGTTCGCCCGGATTAGCCCGAGTTTCTGTAAAATGGCTAAACTCGCTCCAAAAGACCTCTCCAGCCTAAGTTTTACTCAGTGGCTTAAGGTTGGAGGGATGGACATTCGATTTCCTCAGCAAACGACGTGAAAACGCACGATTTGGATGCCAAAACAGTCAAGTTCGCTCGGAAAGCATCAAGTTCGCCCGAACTTGTCACTAGATTGGTGACCAAGTTCGACCGAACTTGATCAATTATTCATCAAATATACACAACTTCGCCCGAACTTTACTGATTCCAAGGAATCAGGACAAGTTCACCCGAACTTGTACTGATTCCAAGGAATCAGGACAAGTTCGCCCGAACTTGTATCATCATTCACCAAACAAAGACAAGTTCGCATGGACTTGTCTAGTTTCTCAGGAAACTTGACAAGTTCGCCCGAACTTGTACCCACAGTAAGTTCAGGCATACATGTTCGCCCGAACTTGTACTTTCAAGTACAAGTTCGACCGAACTTGTCTACTGTTCTCTCACCCGTTCATCGTCTCAACAATTCGGAAGACTGATGCACTTCTGTTCGCTTACAGGCTGATCTGGCGCTCTCCTCAACTCCTCTCAGATCCTCTCTCTCTCCTAAAACGCACCAACTGTGAATATACTTGAACCCCTTTTACGCTTAAACGCACTTTTGGGTGTCACATATGTTCCTATATCAAATCACATCACACAAATCTCAAATGCTTATTCGCAACCCGCTGTTACATGATTATACGTGAAATCTGCTGAATTGTATGTATTGCTTGATTGCTTGTACGCCACCCTTAACATGATAGTATACTAGAGGTTGACACGCCACCCGGAGGCCCGGGGTTGTTAAGGCTCGCATTTTACATTTCTCATTTATTTTCTCTTTTAGGATGTGGACACTTGTTCGCATGCCTCGATCAATCGCGGTTTGTTGGTTTACTTGAATCTAAGTAGTTACATAGTTCACATCTCTTACGTATGTCATGTGGTGTATGCTAAACGCTTTTATATCTATTATGTACGCAAAACCTGTATGCTCACCTTTACTTAATTGTATTGACGTTTTATTTTAACATATGTGGCAGGTTGAGGATTTGTCTACTTGCAATTAGATTAGGGTTGGTCTTCTAGAAACGCATTGTAATAGAAATCTAGGGGATATCGAACTTGATTTGTTTTATGGGATTGCTTGTATTTTGTAACCTGTTTAAGGATTATATGTTGAAAGTATGTGATTTTGACGTTTAAATATTGTCGCTTGAATAGTGTTATGGAATTTCTCATGAGACAATCTGGTTCACCTAGTGCCACTACCCCGATACTTCTGCCATCGGTTGGGGTGTGACATATAGCGCTACATATGTCAAGTTGGGCTAGCTAAGTTAATGATCGAGCATGTATAATTCTAGCATGTATCTAAGCATAACGACATCATGTATTAAGGATTGAGTATGTAAAAACATGAATTTCTGATAAGTGTATTTTGCTAAGTAAACATGTTACAACCCAATAGTGAGAAAGCGGTAAATGGGTCGAGTGTACTCACGGTTTTGCTAAAGTGTTCCACTTAAAGAATCTCACGAGCTTGTTGTGACTAGGGTTTGGCACCTTGTCCTTCTACAAGAAGAACATAGGTATTAGTTATGAGTGTAACGGAAGATTCGGATTATTCAAGCAAGATTGGAAGGGAATGAGAATAAAGTATTATAGTAGGAAAATAATCACTAAGATATAGTACTTGTTCTTGACACTATGATAACCCGAATGGGTTTGATATGGTTTCATAGGTTCAAGACCTATTATAATCGTGACAAGAAACTACATACTTTAGTGATAAAACTTAATAACTCGATAGATGATTACTTATCATTATCAAGGGTTCGGTCTTTGGGATTATATTATAGTCCATATATACATATATAGTTATATAGTCATGTAGGAGGTGGGAGGATGAACCATCCACTGTGGTACCTCTTAGTGTTCATGTAAGTCAAGTAGGAGGTGGTAGGATTAACCATCCACTTTGGAACCTCGATGGGATTCACCACTACACAAGTGTCGTAGACACAAGGAGGGTCATGAATAATAAGAACACTAAGACAAGGATGTAAATGGTGAAAATCATCAAGTGAGGTGTGGTCCCAAAGTTAGGATAGCCCAAGCTAACCAAGGTGGACACACTATCATCAAGCTCTTGGCTTGACATCACTTGTGAGCTTAAAGCTCTATGAAAACAGAATATTTGTGAGGATAAATCATCTAGTTTGAATGTCTCAACCTTGTTTTTAAGCCTAACCAACCACAAATAGTGTTGTAAGCATTCGGACATAGGTTTGAGAAGAGTTAGACTCAAGTTTTGAATAGATTAAACAAGTTTTGAAAGAGTTTTGTTTAAAACATTGCACTTCAACCTCAAATATGAAGGAGTTCCATATTGGTTTTCCATGGAAAACCTAAGGAAACAAGCCTAGAGGTGTCCCAAGTGCTAAGAAGGAAGAAACAATGAGAAAAGAGAGGTAGAAGTGAGCTGGAACTCACTTTGAAGGCCTTGAAGATTCTGCTCAAATTATGAGGTTAGTAGAGATTTTAGTGAGTTGAGAGAGAGTTTAGAGTGTTTTTAAAGTGTGAGATGAGTGGGAATGAGGTGGTTTATATAGGAGGTGATTAGGGTTAGTTGGGAGTTGTTTAAATGCAAGAAACACAACTAAACAAACACAAAATTGACCAACCCATGAGTTGGAAACAACTTTCTGTGAATTGAGGTCTTTGGCGGGGGGTGAGAGAAAAGAGGTTTGGCGGTCGCGGGGTGCCAGAGGATTAAACTAGTTTGTTTTTTGGAAGTTTTGGTCCCTGGAGTTATATTTGATAGTTTTATGGTGTTTTAAGGGTCTTTATGAATTATAAGCATATTATAAGGGTTGCCAAGTATTTCTAACATAAGAATAAGTATAAGAAAGTATATTTAAGTATGAGAATAGTGGTTTAGTATCGTACAATGCATGTATGTCACGTATTTGCAAGGTGTCACACGTTTACGAATATCAAGCATGTATGTAAGATTAAGTATAAGTATAAAACGATCATGACTAAGCATAATATGAATAGGAATAAAATTTGAGTTTTCATTATGATTCAAGTCTCGGTTTACAACGATTAGAAAGATTATAACGAAAGAACTAATACAAGATACAAAGATTTCCAAAAATAGAAATACAACATGAGCTTTCTAAATATGGAAAGTATGAAGACGCCGGGCGTTACAGTCTCCCTTCCTTTAGGAAATTTCATCCCGAAATTTAGGAAGATGTAACTAAGAGAAGTGGATACTTAGTCTTCATATCACTCGCGAGTTCCCAAGTAAATTCAGCGCCACATTTACCTTCCCATCAAACCTTGATGATAGGAATTCGACTGCGCCTCAATTGTTTGATTCCTCGGTCCATGATTTCGACTGGTTTTTCCACAAAATGTAATTTCTCGTTGATTTGAAGATCTTCGAGTGGGACTTGAAGTCCTTCTTCAGCTAGACATTTCTTGAGATTCGAAACATGAAAAACAGGATGAACATTGTTGAGTTCTTGAGGTAGATCCAGTTGATACGCAACCTTGCCAATCCTTTCGATAATCTTGTAAGGACCTACGTAGCGAGGAACGAGTTTGGCTTTCTTACCAAAACGAACAACACCCTACCAAGGGGATACCTTGAGAAGTACATGATCACCAACATTAAATTCCAAAGGTTTGCGTCTCCTGTCTGCGTAACTCTTTTGACGACTTCGAGCCTTGAGGAGGTTATCACAGATTTGTAGGATTTTGTCCGTCGTCTCTTGTATTAATTCGGGACCGGTGATCTAAACATCTCAAATCTCGTGCCAACAAATAGGCGAACGGCACTTACGACCATACAATGCCTCAAATGGAGCCATTTGAATACTGGCGTGATAACTATTATTGTACGAGAATTCTACCAAAGGTAAGTGTGAATCTGTTAGGACCATCCTCGATAGCACAGGAACCTAGGATTTATATCTAACATACAATTAGGAGGAAACTAAGTGACGTGTTAATCGTATAACAAGAATTACTAATGTTTGTTTATTGATCTATATTCATAAACGTTCAAGTTCCAGATCTGACAGAGCTTCACCGTCAGTGTGCCAAAGTCACTACAAATGAGATCTCAAGCTATTTATTTATAGGCTCTCAAGTTCGCTTGGGATAGACAAGTTCGGGCTAACTTGTCTTGAACAAGTTGGGCCGAACTTGTTCTTACATCCTTAATCCGGGTGAACTTGATCCCCTTTACACATAAATACGACGTTTTCTAACATGATCTCACCTATTCTAAACAGACTCGATTCAAGACTAAGACATAGACATACTGCACTAACAGACTCCCCCTTGGATATCATCTTCATCTTGATCAGTCTTCAGAAGCTCTGTGCATTCAGACTCGATCTAATTATAATGAGGTAGGCAACAGACATATGCACTAACAGACCCCCCCTTGGATGTTGCTGTAGTCATTGACTTCAAATAAGCTCCTGAGTCTTTAACACTCTCTGATCTTTAGTCTTTGAATAAACTTTAATGTCCTCGATCTACAAATCTTCTTTAACTCGGTTTCTTAAGCTTATCTTGATAAAACTTTAATCACCATGCTCCCCTAGCTTTCAGCTTTAATCTTCAAACTCCCCCTTGCTTTGAGCTTTCTTGTATATTAATCAAAGTTTCATCCAGCTAAGTTCCCAGACATTCAAATAAACATTTCAGATTCAAACTTTGAAATTTTGTAACATCAATATTTCAAATTTTAATCTCCAAGTTAATCTTTTCAAACTTTTCAAGATATTCAAGTTCAAATTAATGACCTTAAATATTTTTACATTTAAGACCTTGACTATTCACATGTTTATCAATTATGAAAATCCACTTAGTTTACCAAGTCCAAGTTAATGACCTTGGTTAACCAATTTTGTCTACCGATTCCAAGTTAATGACCTCGGTTCAACCTGTTGTGAACAAACCAAAGTTATCTTTAATTTTAAAGTTTTCAATTTAATGAACTTTTCAACACTTTCGATCATTTTGGTTTTTAAACAGATGTTATCAAAATTTTCACCATTAGCACCTTACCAAACTTCGAAGACCCGTTTTCCAACATTGGTTCGTTGAAACAATCTAGAAACAAAATCTTTTTGTATTTTTGCAAGTTTATGCTAAAACACACTGAAAATCTTTTTGATTTTAAACTTATAAAGCAGTTAAACTATATACAGAACAAGTAAACTATGTACAAACATATTTACAAACATATTTTTGTGAATTCGTGTCTAAGGATCATATCAGTTGATTGAGACATATCACCAGTACCGTTGACCTTTTGATGACTTTAAGTTTTAAACTCGTTTACCTAGATTGCCGATATGTTTGTCCACTAAAACTTTGACACATTTCTCAATTGTTCCAAGATATGTTAGGAATGAATTATGAAACTTGACTTAACTATGGTTCCCATCTCAGAATATACTCCCGTATCAAGATTCCCTAGATTTCATCTTACAGGTGAATATAGCGTAATTGATATCTGTATCTGGGTTTGTGTGAAGCCTTGAGACTCAGGTTAATACCACTGTATCGACAGAGAGATGAAGGCTTGACTTAAAGGTGTGTTCCGTTTAAGGAATCTTTTAAGCACTGCAAATGATTAGATCTTTTGATACTTTTCAGCTTTGCATGTAGTTTAGTGGTTTATAGCAAAAGCATTATAGAAGTTCTCAGCTATTGCTTCCGTAAAATCAAAAGAACTTGTATAATACCCCAGATATCAACTATCTATAAAGACCTCGTATCTCAGAATCAGGCAATCTCTCAAACGAATTTTCGGCGTACTAAGTCCATGTATCCGAGAGATGTTAATCCACAAGATTAAGCAATTGTAAAATTTAATTTATATCCCGGAAATAATTTACTGAACGTGTAAAGTGTATCAACACATCCACAGTAAGACTTGTTTATCACTTGTTAAACTGTACATTTCTTTAGCATACTGTGATAGTCCACTGATGCACTATCATTTCCTTTGTGACACAAAATTCTTTTTGTCTTTTTCAATGTTTTTGTACTTTTTGAAAAAAATTTCAAATATTTTTGAATTTTCAACCTTTTCATATATTTTTAATTTTTCAAATGTTTTTCTTACTCCCCCTAAAATCAAAAACATATTTTTGGATTAAAAAGATAACAAACCAATAAGGATCACGAGAACTCATCGTCCGATCCTTTTTTCAACATCTGCATCTGTACCTGTTCAACAGATAAACCATTAAACTCATTTACATGAAAGAATAAATGGTTGTTGACATAAAAGTCAGTGTTTTGTTTAACGGTGTGGATTTTTACAAATTGTTCTTGACACATTTTCCTTTTCAACTACTCCCCCTCAAAATGACAAAGATATGACATTTTCGGAATAAGTTAAGAGACAGGGAGCTCCTCTATCCAGGTTTTACTTCAACAAAGTAGATCTTTAGAGCCCCTGCACATGAAAAGTAACTACTTGAATAGGGAAACCCAAGCCTTTTTGGTCTTGGGTTGAACTTGATAAAGCTCATCGTAATCACTTTCAAACCCATCATTGTAATCAAAATTGTCATTAGATGAATCTAATGTTAATTTTGAAAACTTTTCATCCTTTTCTTTCTTTGTTTGTTTTGAAAAATTTAATTTTTAAAGATCATTTTTTATTACTGACTCATTTGATTTGACATTTTTAGTCTTATCAGAATCAGACTTTGGATTTTCAGATGATGCTTTCTTTTTGGCAACCCAGGATTGTGAATTACTTCTTGCCTTTTTAATGTAGAATCTAGAATCTATGTTATCTTTTATTTTGAAGATTCACCTTTTTCAAATGTTGAGTTTCCAAACTTTGTTTCAGTTTTAGGTTTCACTTCGAATTCAGATTCTTTGTTTCTTTTTAACATTTTGATTTGTTTCACAATCTTTAGTTGCTTTTGTTTTTCATCTTTTGACATTGTCTTTCTTCGTGGATACACAGGCTTTGATTTCGGACACTTGCGAGCAATGTGACCAACTTCATTGCATTTGAAGCAAGTCCGAGTATCATGAGCATGTCCATTTGTGGGTTTTACTCCACCGTGGACTTAGCCTTGTCCCGAAGTTCTTTTTCTTTCTTGAACTCATCGTTTGATTGCTTACCGGTCAAACTTTCTTCTTGAACCATGTTTGTCCCATATACAAACTTCATGTTTTTACCTTTGTACTCATGAAATGGAAACTTTTGGTTCTTTCTCGGTTCATCTTCATTTTCCTCCGAACCCAAACCTGCTCTCCTGTTCTCAAGAAAATCACCACCATTTTTCCGGTAGTCGTTAAAGTTCCTTTTGGGTTAAGAGTAAAACTTCTTTTCATTTATTTCAAGATCATCTGACGAAACTTGTACAAGTTTGAACAATTTATCGATTTGATCTTCTTTCACATTCCGAATCGGAAAGCTATCATCAAAATATAATCTATCAGATTCCTTAACCTTGTACATGACAACGTTAGGATCATCACTTAGATCATTTTCTGATCGTCATCTTCGGATTGTGATTCCGAGTTGTTCGAACTTGAGTTAGCGCTTTCAAAGCTGATGTTGTCAGAATCATTTCCTAAAACATTCTTTACCGCATTTTTCACAATCGCTTCACTATCATCATTTTATTTCGTATAGACTACGTCAATGTTCTCAGGCAAACGATCTTTTGTTTCTGATTAAAGCGTTATATTTTTTGCCTTTTCAATACCGTCATCTTTCTTGCGGCAGTAACTTGCAAGTAGTGGGGGTGGAACATTTCCATACTCTTTACGCTTTGTACCTTTTGGTTTTTCAACATTTTCCTCCGACTTGATCTTAGGAAGAATGTGATCAATGACATAAGCATTTGTGGTATAACTTTTTAACAATTGCCTTACCCTCTCTATTTCAATCTTCATGTCTTGAAGTTCTCGCTTTGTTTAAGCAATAGTATCAATATACATGTTAATTGCTTTTTGTTTTTCAATAACTGTTGCACTTAACATTGTTACATTAGCACTTAATTCAAGATTAGCTTTTTCGACATTGCAATATGTTCCTTTTATTTTTTCATAAGCTTCTTTTATTGTTCTATAATCATAACGAAAATTTTCGTTATGTACAGTCATTTTGCTTATAATTTTAGACTTCTCAGCACATTGCTCACAAGGATTTGTGCACTTTGTACAAGGTTTTTCAACCTCCACAACTTTCACAATCTCCTTCTTAATATTTGTTACCTAAGAACTTACCTTTTCAGCATCTGATTTCATTGCATTTTTCCTTTGAGTTTCAAGATAAACCATCTCCTCTTCTTCTCTTTGTTGCATGTATTACTCTAGAATTGTGTTCTCCAGAGCTGCATTCTCAGCTGACAAATCTTGCTCTTCCACAATCTCAGCCATAAGAGCAAATCCAGTCTTCTTGTTAATATACTTGTTCAATCAAAACCTTCGTTTTCATTTGAAGCAATCATAGCTTTTTCTGTGGTGTTGGATGATTGATCTTGAACTTCGATTTTTCTTGGAAATGGCTTGTATTGTAATGCTTTCTTGTAATAATAATTGCCACCTCCAAAAGGAATTTGATTGCCACTTACTTCTTGGTTTGGACACTCACGTTTGAAATGCCCTTTTATCGGCACTTGAAGCAAGTAACTTTTGTCTTGTCGAATCCCAGTTTGTTGCTAGAATTACCAATGTCTCTTCCAGTTAACGCTACAAACGTGGTAACAATTCTGATAATCGAAGCAAGACTCCACTTGATATCCATTAGTTCCAATTCTTCTTCATCTACCTGATCGTAATCCTCAGCTGTCATTTCAGGATTTCCGATCTTCCCAGCAACTAAACATTCATAAGATTCTAGAACATGTAGCAAGAAGTGCTATGTGCTGTTTAGCCACCTTTTCAGGAAAAAACATTCTTCAGATTAACAGCGATGTTGCACTAAAAAACATTCGGATCAGAACTGGATTGGTTTGTCTGATACGACTGATTGTTCTGATTTGAAACGAAGAATTTGAACCGTGCTTGAATATCCAGTGTTCGGAGAACTTTGATTCTATGACGAATAATTCGTGGAATTCATATTAGCACTGTATGCTGTTTGAATTTTCGGACTCTGAATCAGAGTATCTTGAACACCTCCTTTGTAATACACACCAACATCTTGAACAACATTTGCATTCTTTGTTTTTGCAATCTTTAATAACTCCATTTCATGACCTTCTAGTTTGTCGATGAAAGATGACAACTTTAAATGCATCCAAGCCGAACTGTTCTTTAAAACCATCAGGTAAGTTGACCACTCTCCCTCGGGAAGTGCATCAGCCAACTTTTCTATTTGTTCTTTGGTAGTTCTTTTGATGTCATGCCATCGCATCTGGACCATTAGATGACAATATCTGTCAATCATCTGCTTCATAGTCTCTCCTTTGATCATCTTAAAAATCTCGAATTCTTTCTTGATTAACGCCTTTTTGCTCTTTATCATTTCATCGCTTCCCTTGAATTTATCACAAAGAGCTTGCCACAATTCTTGTGATGTTTCACATTCTAGTAGTAATATAAAAATATCTTCCATCACAGATTGTTGTATCAGGCTAATCGCTTTTCAGCCACATATGCATCTTTATCAGCAGGTGTAAACTTAACCAAAGGTAGATCTTGTTCACGTTCATCTTTAGGCCACTTGTAACCATTTTCTACCGCAACCCAGCTTTGAAACTGATTGGTTTGTACCCAGTTAACAAACTTTTCTTTCCATCCCTCAAACTCGTCCATACTCATTAGCTTTGGCGGTTTAGTAGTAGTACCCATGTCTTTGTCGAGGTTCATCTGGTTAACCGCAATATTATTTAACGTTGAAGCTTGAGCTACTCCCGTAGCAAATGTGTTGTGAAGATATTCCATTTTGAAAATCAGGCAGTTTATCTAAAAAACACACGTTCACAAACTTCGAAAAATGATCAGTACAATGACAAGTTCGGGCGAGCTTGCAGTTTTGAGAAAATCAGATTATGTTTTAACACAAGTTCGGGCTTAATTATGTTTGAAGATTTGAAAATTTTCACTTTGATACAAGTTCGGTCGGACTTGTTAAGAATTTTTAGAGAACAAGCAAGTTCGGGCGAACTTGTGTAGATTTTCAACAGAATTTATCAAGTTCGGGCGAACTTGATAAAAATTGAAGAAAATTCAGCAAGTTCGAGCGGACTTATGCTTAAAACCTTGAAATATCAATCAAGTTCGGGCGAACTTGATTAAAATCAATGAATTTTAATCAAATCCGTGCAAACTTGATGTTAAGTTCGACCAATCAAGTTTTGAAACATGGTTTTTTCAACTTTTTGATATCAATTTGTTTGAATTTGATGTTCAAACTCTCAGGGGTTTACCATAAGTGTATTTTACATGACATGTTCAATTTTTAGCCATATTTGTCCAAGAATTCTTTAAATGTATGAAAAAGATAAGAAAAATGGTAGAATTAGGTAGAATTAGAGTGATTCTTGTGACAATTTCAGCAAAATTCAGGTATCCAGGCTCTGATACCACTTGTTAGGACCGTCCTCGATAGCATAAGAACATAGAATTTGTATCTAACATCCAATTAGGCGGAAACTAAGTGACGTGTTAATCGTATAACAAGAGTTACTCTTTAAATGTTTGTTTATTGATCTATATTCATAAACATTCAAGTTCCAGATCCGACAGAGCTTCTCCGTCAGGGTGCCAAAGTTACTACAAATGAGATCTCAAGCTACTTATTTATAGGCTCTCAAGTTCGCTTGGGGTGGACAAGTTCGGGTGAACTTGTCTTGAAAAAGTTCGGCCGAACTTGTTCTTACATCCTTAAGCAGGGCGAACTTGATCCTTTTACACATAAATACGGCGTTTTCTAACATGATCTCACATATTCTAAACAGACTCGATTCAAGACTAAGACATAGACATACTGCACTAACAGAATCCCCCTTTGATATTGTCTTAGTCTTGATCAGTCTTCAGAAGCTCTGTGCATTCAGACTCGATCTAATTATAATGACGTAGGCAACAGACATATGCACTAACAGAATCCCAATTGCCGCAAAAATCGATTACGCAAGAACGGAGCATATACCTTCCAAAGTTGGATTGTACGCTCGGTTTGACCATCAGATTGGGGATGAAAAGCGGTGCTAAGGTTAAGGCGAGTGCCAAGATCGGGTTGAAATGTTTGCCGAAGGCGGGAGGTGAAACGCGCATCGCGATCAGAGATAATATCGAGAGGAGTACCATGACGACTGATGACTTCATCCGTGTAGATACGAGCCAATTTTTCGACCTTGTAATCTTCACGAATGGCGAGGAAATGAGCGGATTTGGTCAATCGGTCAATGATAACCCAGATGCTATCATGACCAGACGAGCTATGAGGTAACTTGGTGATAAAATCCATGGCAATGCTCTCCCATTTCCAGCCAGGGACTTCTGGTTGTTCGAGCAAACCAGAGGGACGTTGATGTTCGGCCTTGACTTTGGAACATGTAAGACACTTTGAGACGTAAAGGGCGATATCTTTCTTCATCCTAGGTCACCAATAAGATGCTCGGAGATCATGATACATCTTGTCGGCGCCAGGGTGAATGGAGTATCGGGATTTGTAGGCTTCGTTCCTTAAAGGTGTTTTGAAGATTTAGACGATTGGGAATCAAAATACGACCATGGTAGTAAAGGATACCATCGGGCTTAGCTTCGAGTGGGTTTTCGACTCCACAATTCAACTCGTTAGCGAGGTTACCCTCGTTGATAATGGAAAATCGTGCTTGGCGGATCAACTCGTCGAGTTTTCCCACGATTTGGTAGCAACGAACACTCTTAACATGAGTCTTACGACTGAGTGCATCGGCCATGTTATTTGCCTTACCAGGGTGGTAGCGAATATCACAGTCGTAGTCGTTTAACAATTCTACCCAACGACGTTGACGCATGTTGAGTTCCTTTTGATCAAAGATATGTTGGAGGCTCTTGTGGTCGGTGAAGACCGTACACTTTGTACCATAAAGGTTGTTGGGATTGACCCCTACAAAAGAACAGATGATAAAATGCCAAAACAGGTCTCTGCTAAATGGTCTAGAATAAACAGTGTTTTGGTTCACAACTTCCCTCAATACAAGGCACCTAACATCTGATAGCTCTACATCTGCTCTGTACTAAGCTCTGCTGGTTGGAAAGACTGTTGAAGACCAAACCTCTGCTTGAAGTCAAAAGTCTGATGAAAGTCAAAGGTCTGATCACCCTTTGAAGAAACATATGATAAAGCTTCAACAGTGGTTACCTCATCAGTGGTTAGCATCCTATTTGGATAACCATCAGTGTTTTGTAATTGTATCAGAGGTTAGTATTAGCAGTGGTTAGGGGTTGTTAGGTTAGTTAGATTTCATTGTCTTGGTGATGTCAGCAAGATGCTTCAGAGGTTAGGACTTGTACTATAAATAGACAGTGCATGTACTGTTCTATTTAGCTCACACACGCACACTTATCTTGTACGTTCTAATCTGTGTGAAGCTCATGCTGAGGGGGAGTTAGTGATTCATGCGTGTAATTACCTATAATCCTTTTTGAATATTTTGACTAATGAAAACATTGTGTGATGAAAGCTAATCTCCCATTTGATTGTGTTACAAAGTTTTAAATTGTATTCCGCTGCAAGTTTTATCTTTTTTATCTCATTTTATGTTCAATTTGTTTAAAACAACACAATCAGGTCAAACTCAGATCCTTACAATTGGTATCAGAGCTTGGTCAGTCAAATTCGATCTAACAATAAATTTGACGTAAAATGATCAGCTCAATTCTTGTGATATTGTATTAATCGTAATTGTTGGAAAACCGAGTAAGAGCCAAATCACGTTATATACGTTTTCGAGTATTGGTGATAAAATCTGTGATGATTCTACGGTTGATGGTTGCTAAGAATTCATCTAATGTCTTTAAAAGACTAAGGTGAAACTAAATCTTAGGAACAAGAGCTATATGATGAACAAGAGTTATGAGAAATTTTTTTAAAAGTTACGGGTTGATGTTTAGAAAACCAGATCAAAATTAATGTGAAGTCTAGCATAAGCAGTTCTGCAAAAAATGTCTAAGGTTCACAAAACATTACTGTAAATGATTCTGGATTGATTATTCTTTCCTTGAAAACCTTCCAGTGAATGCTATTTGCTCATGGAAAGGTTAAGAGAGGAATAAAAGAAAATCACAAAAACTCTGAAAGTGTGTTTATCTCAAAACTTTAATGTTAAAAAGAAAAGAGTATAAACATAAAAAACCTGTGACATCACAGGCTAGTACTTTAAAAGGAAAACCTAAAATTAAATTTTCATCTCTGCTCAAACATCTGTTATCAAACACGCTGAGTGCAACCACTGCTTACAGGTAAATTCAGGCAACTGATGTATGCCAAATTAAAACATTGTCTCAAAGAAGGACTTAGGACATCAGTCAGATCTAATTGATTCATTTTCCAAGAAATTTTTACTTAATTTTTGGTAGTAAAAATTTCATGTATATATGAGGACATGTGTTACCTTTTCAGTATTTTTGTTCTCTGAAAAGTAATCCATGTTGAGTTTTCACTTGTTTTTAGATAGTTTAAGCTCAAAAACATGTCAGGATGTAAAACCTTTCTATTTTTAGAGAGAAGGGAGTTACTCTTCCTTGAAAATGGATCAAAAGAAATCTGTTGATGGACAAAGTTATCTTATATTATGTTTTTTTAGGCTAATTTTGCAGATACTCACATGTCTTATCATTAGAGCAGCAGATGTTCACAACTATTGCCTAAGCTTATCCTCTGCTGGTTCAACAGTTGTTGATTAAAAACAGCATCAAAATCACTGCCATCATTTGATATCCAAACACTGATGACCTCAGACATTATTTATGAGGTATTGCTATAAAAAGGGTTTGATTTCTTTATAACATGTTCAGTCTAAAGATCAGTTGGGAGATATATAAACCAAAAATTGGAATCATCTGTCCTTAAAAACTTGATCTCTAGATCTGGAATGCTAATCATGGATTAAAACAAGTTCTCTTGTACTTCATGTGGAAATAGCATAAAAATGTTTTCAGAAAATCAAAATTCATTCCTAAAAATAGTTTAAAATTGAATTTTTCAATAAATCCCCAAAGTCTGTTCAAAGCACTGATAGCACAAAAACACTATTCGCTTAAAAAAATATATCCACTGTCGAAAAGTGTATCCTCTGATAGTTGCAACCACTGTTCCTATCCACTTATCATATTTTCCAACTTTTGGTTAGCCAAACAACTGTCTTCCATTTACAGGACAGAGGTTACACATGGGCAGATGCTATTCGACAGTTGTTGCATCAGATGCCATGTCATCATCACTTTTTCATAAACCCTATAAAAACCGTGTTCTTTCAAGAACAGAGGGTTCACCAAACTGTGTCGATTTCAAAAACCTCAAAACAGTTTTTCACCCAAAATCATGGCTCCCAAAAAAAATCCAAGGCAAAATCAAAAGCTAAATCTAAACCCATATCATCAACATTCACGTTGATCATCAAACTCCTCATAACTGCACTGCTATCTTAGAAGAAACCGAGTCAAATATGAGATATCACACAATGATTCGATTACTAAAGAAATCAAAATTAAAGGAGATGTTGACGGCAAAAACCCCAATTTATGAAGGTTCACTCCGACAATTTTGGGCAAATGTTGAGTTTCACTCAATAGATGGAGTACCTTATGCAATAATCGCAAGAGTGGGCAAAACCTTGATGCAAGTTACTCCACAATCGATCTCACATGTTTTTAAATTGAATGACATGTCATATCATGTGACATTTCCTCTGGGTGAGATCCAAGCAGGGTTTATTAGAAGAGGGTATGCTGATAAATTCAAAGGTATGACAATATTCAAACCAAATTTCCCTGCTGAGATGAGATTTTTCTTTCATACTATTTTGACATGTCACTTAGGAAAAACTACTGGTTTTAACGATATAACATTGAACATGCAATATTTGGGATATTCTATTTTGACTGATTCAGATTTTAATTTTTCCCAAGTCTTGTTCAATGACATTGTTAATAACTACTATAATATTGCAAAAGAAAGGCTTTTTCTTTCTTGAACTCATCGTTTGATTGCTTACCGGTCAAACTTTCTTCTTGAACCATGTTTGTCCCATATACAAACTTCATGTTTTTACCTTTGTACTCATGAAATGGAAACTTTTGGTTCTTTCTCGGTTCATCTTCATTTTCCTCCGAACCCAAACCTGCTCTCCTGTTCTCAGGAAAATCACCACCATCTTTCCGGTAGTCGTTAAAGTTCCTTTTGGGTTTCGAGTAAAACTTCTTTTCATTTATTTCAAGATCATCTGACGAAACTTCTACAAGTTTGAACAATTTATCGATTTGATCTTCTTTCACATTCCGAATCGGAAAGCTATCATCAAAATATAATCTATCAGATTCCTTAACCTTGTACATGACAACGTTAGGATCATCACTTAGATCATTTTCTGATCGTCATCTTCGGATTGTGATTCCGAGTTGTTCGAACTTGAGTTAGCGCTTTCAAAGCTGCTGTTGTCAGAATCATTTCCTAAAACATTCTTTACCGCATTTTTCACAATCGCTTCACTATCATCATTTTATTTCGTATAGACTACGTCAATGTTCTCAGGCAACTGATCTTTTGTTTCTGATTAAAGCGTTATATTTTTTGCCTTTTCAATACCGTCCTCTTTCTTGTGGCAGTAACTCACAAGTAGTGGGGGTGGAACCTTTCCATACTCTTTACGCTTTGTACCTTTTGGTTTTTCAACATTTCCTCCGACTTGATCGTAGGAAGAATGTGATCAATGACATAAGCATTTGTGGTATAACTTTTTAACAATTGCCTTACCCTCTCTATTTCAATCTTCATGTCTTGAAGTTCTCGCTTTGTTTCAGCAATAGTATCAATATACATGTTAACTGCTTTTTGTTTTTCAATAACTGTTGCACTTAACATTGTTACATTAGCACTTAATTCAAGATTAGCTTTTTCGACATTGCAATATGTTCCTTTTATTTTTTCATAAGCTTCTTTTATTGTTCTATAATCATAACGAAAATTTTCGTTATGTACAGATCATTTTGCTTATAGTTTTAGACTTCTCAGCACATTGCTCACAAGGATTTGTGCACTTTGTGCAAGGTTTTTCAACCTCCACAACTTTCACAATCTCCTTCTCAATATTTGTTACCTTTTCAGCATCTGATTTCATTGCATTTTTCCTTTGAGTTTCAAGATAAACCATCTCCTCTTCTTCTCTTTGTTGCATGTATTGCTCTAGAATTGTGTTCTCCAGAGCTGCATTCTCAGCTGACAAATCTTGCTCTTCCACAATCTCAGCCATAAGAGCAACTCCAGTCTTCTTGTTAATATACTTGTTCAATCAAAACCTTCGTTTTCATTTGAAGCAATCATAGCTTTTTCTGTGGTGTTGGATGATTGATCTTGAACTTGATTTTTCTTGGAAATGGCTTGTATTGTAATGCTTTCTTGTAATAATAATTGCCACCTCCAAAAGGACTTTGATTGCCACTTACTTCTTGGTTTGGACACTCACGTTTGAAATGCCCTTTTATCACACTTGAAGCAAGTAACTTTTGTCTTGTCGAATCCCAGTTTGTTGCTAGAATTACCAATGTCTCTTCCAGTTAACGCTACAAACGTGGTAACAATTCTGATAATATCGAACGCCAGACTCCACTTGATATCCATTAGTTCCAATTCTTCTTCATCTACCTGATCGTAATCCTCAGCTGTCATTTCAGGATTTCCGATCTTCCCAGCAACTAAACATTCATAAGATTATAGAACAGTAGCAAGAAATGCTATGTGCTGTTTAGCCACCTTTTCAGGAAAAAAACTTTCTTCAGATTAACAGCGATGTTGCACTAAAAAACATTTGGATCAGAACTGGATTGGTTTGTCTGATACGACTGATTGTTCTGATTTTGAAACGAAGAATTTGAACCATGCTTGAATATCCAGTGTTCGGAGAACTTTGATTCTTGACGAATAATTCGTGGAATTCATATTAGCACTGAATGCTGTTTGAATTTTCGGACTCTGAATCAGAGTATCTTGAACACCTCCTTTGTAATACACACCAACATCTTGAACAACATTTGCATTCTTTGTTTTTGCAATCTTTAATAACTCCATTTCATGACCTTCTAGTTTGTCGATGAAAGATGACAACTTTAAATGCATCCAAGCCGAACTGTTCTTTAAAACCATCAGGTAAGTTGACCACTCTCCCTCGGGAAGTGCATCAGCCAACTTTTCTATTTGTTCTTTGGTAGTTCTTTTGATGTCATGCCTTCGCATCTGGACCATTAGATGACAATATCTGTCAATCATCTGCTTCATAGTCTCTCCTTTGATCATCTTAAAAATCTCGAATTCTTTCTTGATTAACGCCTTTTTGCTCTTTATCATTTCATCGCTTCCCTTGAATTTATCACAAAGAGCTTGCCACAATTCTTGTGATGTTTCACATTCTAGTAGTAATATAAAAATATCTTCCATCACAGATTGTTGTATCAGGCTAATCTCTTTTCAGCCACATATGCATCTTTATCAGCAGGTGTAAACTTAACCAAAGGCAGATCTTGTTCACGTTCATCTTTAGGCCACTTGTAACCATTTTCTACCACAACCCTGCTTTGAAACTGATTGGCTTGTACCCAGTTAACAAACTTTTCTTTCCATCCCTCAAACTCGTCCATACTCATTTCTATGGGTCATGAAACTTTTATACGCATTTCTAATCAAGATAAAGTTTCAAAAACCCAAGTAGAGGTGGTAGAGGAAGATTTATCAGAACAACCTTCCCAAACTCAACCATCTGCTACTGAGCCCACTGCTCTTGGTGACCACAGCAACACAACCACTGCTGTGTAACCCCCCCCACCAAAAACCACCAAAAAGACCAAAAAGAAATCCCCCAAGCCCACCAAACCCAATAAAAAGGGTCTTCTGGAAGATGAGATCCCAGAAGTTAACCCAGCGACAGCACAAAAGTCACAAGAAACCACTATTGGTACTTCCTCACAACAGCTGGAAAGATCTTCACCCAAAACTACAACTCCTCATGATTCCTCACAAAAGGAACATGTTGTAAGCACAGGGACACCACAACTTGAAACATTACCGTCACTTGAGAGTATGTTGAACTGTCCTTCTCCAGTGGCAAATTCTTCTTCCACACCACTTCCCACATCTCAAATTCAATAAACCCTGAAGTATCTGTTTGAGGTCATTGGAAGTCAGACACAAAACAACCTATCTCATCAACACATTACTGAGATATATCCTCTACAATGGCTGTGTCTGATAAAATTTCATTGACTAACCCACAAACAGTTGAGGAGGTTACACCACTTGAATTTCATGAAATTCTTGTTGTAGTTCAAGTGGAGCAGCTACTACAGATGTTGAATCCACTAATTTACATCTGGACAGTGGTTACATAAGTAAGTCTCCCTTGAAGGCAATTTCTATTGAGGCTACCATGGTATCCACTGTTGGTGTTAAAACCACTGTTGGAATTACTAAGGAAACCTTTGTCGTAGAAAGAAGTCCCCAATACCAAGAAAAAGGGGCATCTATGTTTAAAACAAGGGTTGAAACCTCTGTTCATGATAATATAGATATAACTACCACTTCTGGTAGGAGTTCAGATGATCCTATTAAGTTAGGTGATGATGTAAAATATAAAGTATTGACGGAGAGAGTTACTAAAATAGAGACATCAGTGGCAGATATCAAAAATATGGTGCAACAGATGTTAGAAACTTCAAAGTCTCAAAGCACTGCTCAATCCTCTGCTTTTCAAACCGCTGATATAATCAAACATGTATATCCTCTGTTTGAACAACAACGCCAACTTGCTGATCATTAACATGAAATATGTGTGAAAATGCTCAAAGATTTAGTTGATGAAAGATATAGCGAAACTCAGGCCGATCTCAAGGCTATCAAAGAATCCCTTACAAAGAAGTCTGGCACTTCCTCTGCACCTATCTTCAAAAAGGATGATGCCAAAAAGTGGGAGAATACTGAGTCTGTGGATAATGTGACAAAGCAAAAGCCAGAACTTGAAAAAAGAATCCTTGGTAACTTCTGCTGAA
This sequence comes from Scalesia atractyloides, assembly GCA_947069175.1. NCBI lineage: Eukaryota > Viridiplantae > Streptophyta > Magnoliopsida > Asterales > Asteraceae > Scalesia > Scalesia atractyloides. Next base: position 72,660,046 of record CAMTDV010000025.1, on the reverse strand, counting down.
ACATCTATCAAAGAAAATAAAAAGGGAGTTGATGAAACCCTAGACATTCAAGCAGATGATGAAGATACAAGAAAAAGGGCTTTTAAAAAGGATTTTGGCACCCCAAGCAGAAAGAAATCACCACCACAAGAACCTAAAGAGCAAACCACTGATGGTCTCAAAACTACTGCTGGTATCATATCCACTGCTGCACCTAAAGCAACAACCCCACCTCACAAATCACCTACTCAAAAGCAGAAAATAATACCACCATCTCCATTACCAACCTTCACTGCAACAGATGTTGTGACTACATGTTGGGATTGAACCCTACAAAAGAACAGATGATAGAAAGCCAAAACAAGTCTGCTCTATATGATCCTGCATAAACAGAGTTTAGATTCACTCCTTTCAAAGACCAGCTACCAAACCACTGCTAGTCCTAAACACTGCCATGTGCCAAAGCTCTGCTAGTTATAAAGTCTGCTGATTCACCAAACCTCTGATGAGTCAAAGATCTGCTGAGAAGTTAAAGGTCTGCTAGAAGCCAAAGGTCTGATCACCCTTTGAAGAACCTCTGTCAAGTACTTCATCAGAGCTTATGCTTATCAGCGGTTAGGGTCATCAGTGCTTTGCAAACAGTGTTTAGGTTAGGCAGTGGTTAGAGTTTGTTATTGCTGTTAGATGTCATTGTCAAGATGATGCCAACTTAGATTATCAGTGGTTAGATTAGTACTACAAATAGACAGTGCCTGTACTGTTCTATTCAACTTTTCACACCTTCACTTTATTGTACATTTATCTGTGTATGTAAGCTCGGTCTGAGAGGGAGTTTAGTGATTCATACATGTAAGTTATCTTGTAATCATTTTATCTTATGAGTAATGAAAACATGTTATGATGAAAACTTTTCTCTCGTTGATTGTGTTATAAAGTTTTAGCTGTTCTTCCGCTGCAAAGTTCTTTATGATTCATCATATTAGTATTAAATTGGTTAAAACAATACAATCAATCCAAACTCAGATCCTAACAATTGGTATCAGAGCCTGGTCAGTCAAATTGATCTAATCGTCAATTTGACCTAAAAGGATCAGCTCGATCTTATTAATATTATGCTATCCTTAATTGTTGAAAACGGAGTCTAAATTTTGTGGAAACTCATGATTCATACGATTTTATTGATTGTGTCAAAGTCTATGTTGATTACGGGGTTACTTGAAGAAGATGATTCATATCAGTTTCATAAAAACAACTAAGATGAACTCTTAAATTCATAAATTTCTCAAAAGGATTGACGAAATCTATCAGATCTAATTGATTCATGTATCACGAAATTTTCTATGAGTTTTATAGTAGAAATTTCATGTTTATTTCAGGTCGTGTATTTCTCCTCGGTTTTTTATTTTCGAGATAATACATCTTAAGTTTTGCTTGTTTTTTATAGACAAAGCCTAAGTACCTGCCTGATGTAGTACCCTATTTTTAAAGGGAAGCTACTTTCTCTGATAGTGAATCAAGAGGACTCTGGTTGATGACTAGTGCAAACCAGATTTAAATGTCCTTGAAAACCTATTCCTACAGACAAAATAGTTTGTACCATCTGGGATATTCAACCTCTGCCAAGTTCTGTAAAGTGTCTGTACACAAGGACGTGCATGTAAATGAAGCTTTGACTAGAAAAGTTTAAAAACTCCTGTCATTGAAAAATCTCAGAAGGACATTTGAAATGTTTTGTCTAAATTAAACTTGCAAATTATCAAAATTCGAATAGAACACTTTGATATCAGACAATCACTTTGTGAAGGATTGCTATGAAAAGGTCTGATTTCTTTACAACATGTCCATACAAGGATCAACTAGCAGATGTGTTGACAAAAGCACTTGATGCTTCCACATTTGACAGTTTGATATCTAGGCTTGGAATGCTAAACATGGATTAAAAATAATTTTTTTGTGATCCATGTGTAAATAGCAATAAAATGTTTTTAGAAAATCAGAAATTCATCCTTAAAAATAGTTAAAATTGAATTTTTCAATAAAATCCTTAAAGTTTGTTCGAAGCTCTGATAGCACAAAAACACTGTGGTTTAGAAAAATCTATCCACTGATGTTGAACCTCTGATAGTATTAACATTTGGTCACAACCACTGATAGTTTACTCTGTCAATGGTTAGTCTTCCATTGTCAATCAGAGGTTACACGTGGACAGATGTTATTCGATAGTTGTTGCATCAGATGCCTCGTCATCATCAGTTTTTGAAAACTCTATAAACCCTATTTCATCCACAAACAGAGTTTTCACTTTTACTGTGCTATTTCAAAAATCTCAAAATCTTTTCATCTGATAATCATGGCACCCAAAGCGAAATCAACACAGGAAACACCAAAACACACTCTCAACATTAAAAACCCACATAATTATCTATGTACTCTTGAGAAGACGTAGAAGAGTACAGAGTTTCACGAAATTATTGATATACTGTCTTCATCAAAGTACAAGACTCTGTTAACCTGTAATGCACCAATTTATCAAAATGCCCTTAGAGACTTCTTGGTTAATGCTGCGATTAAAAGTTTGAATCAAGAACCTTGGGCAATCACATCAAAAGTGGGAGGGATTTTGGTTCCAATAACCCCACAAACTATATCAGAGGTTTTTCAGATGAACGACTTAGAAGGTAAAACTTCTTTCCCCAAAAGTGAGTATCAAATTGTTTTGAAAAACAAAGGGTATTGATGCGTGGGTGTAAACCGGTGTTTGTTATGGTTTAAGTTAACGTTTTTACGTGACTTTTAATTCTGGATAGCCTACTTTTAATAAGGTTTGTGTTTTACAGGTCTCACGGAGTTTAAAGAGTTAATGGGGAGCCAAACGGAGCATCAGGACGCGAACGAGATCAATCGGAATCAAGAAACGAAAAATTCAGAAATTGGAGTTTAGGGGTGCCGTCGCCGACGGCCTGATGGCCCGTCGGTGACGCCCCGTGTAATCTCACCCGTCGCCCAAGTTTCGTTGTAGACAGCAAGATAATCCGTCGGGAGAATTATCAAAAAGCACAGCCCGTCGCCGACGGGTCATCAGGCCATCAGCGACGGCTCGTCGATTCTTGCTTCGCGAATTTTGTGAATTTGGATTTTGGGGACGGGTTAAAACTTGATTTTTGACCTATTCTTGGGAGTTACGAGTTCCTGGAGAGAAAAACTTGTTCTTGGAGCCACAATTCACCACCATTCCAATCCAATTCATTTCCAGTCCATCCAATTCATCCATATCGATTCGTAACCTAGATCACTATCATCACCATCCTTCATCAATCACTAACCCAATCACCATCATCATTCATCCAAACCCTAATCATACCTTACCTCCATCTCCAATCATCAAGATGAACAACTTCAAGGCTCAATCATCCGTTAATCGTGTTCCATTCACCATGAGCGGCTAATTCCCAGAGGTTTTACCCTGGTGTAGGTTTTTGTAAGTCTAGGGTTAAACATTGTTATTGGTTTGATTTGTGACAAATTGCTATTTGATTTTGAAGCTTATGACAATTGTCTTGCATTTGTATTGAATTCATAAATTGTCGAGTGAAGATTAAATTTGACTTTATGAAATGTTTATGTGCATTTATGCCTTGTCTAGGTTAGGATTTACATGTTCTTGGTAATGAAGAGCATCTTTGTCCGTTCTTTGTAACGTTGATAGCTATTGGCACCTAAGCCTCGTGACACTAAATTCGTTAATCACTTTTGCAATTAATTCAAATCTAAAACGTGTAGAAACCCTAGGAGTGCAATTACTGAACCGAGTGTGAACCTTGTTTTCTCACAATTGTTTTACAATCATAGTTACTTTCGTTGTTATCATTCTCAGTTTTTAGTTATTACTTAATTCAATCAAAAATTGTCGGTTCACTCCAACATCACTTTCAAACAAACAAATTAATCAATTTAGTTAGCAAGCTTCATAAAAGTGACAATCTTAGTAAAATCAGTCTTGTCCATACGCAAACCATAGAGTCTTTGTGGATCGACCTCGTACTACCACTAACTCATAGTTGAGGGTAATTAATATTATCTTTGACCGAGGCGCGACACCTCGATCAAATTTTGGCGCTGTTTCCGGTGAGTTCGTGCGCTTTGCGTTTGGATTTATTGGTTTTAGTGATTAACTGTTTAATTGCTTGTTTTCTTATTATCGTATCTGCTTTTGTGTTACGCGGGTATGTTACTTGTGCAGGTTACCGGTAGTGCATGCATACACGAAACTCCGGAAGAACGTCACCGTTGGTATTCGAACCGGAAATTGAGCAGGTCGTTAGAAGAAACCTAGCCAACCGATTAGAGGCAACCGTTGTCTCTAATTTCCCAAATCCCAATACACCAAGCACCTCATCTGTTGGAACCGTTCCAATGGATAACCAAAATGCCAACCAACATCAACACCATTACCCTAATCACCCACCTCAAAACCCAAACAACCAACCGAGTGGTAACAACTCAAGACCACCTACACCACCATTCCAAAACCGCGGTCCTAACCAAAACCTCAACCAAAGAGCCCGTACACCTCCACCTCAAAACCAAAACCGACAGAACCCATTACCACCCAATGTCAACAACCGCAACGCTAACGCCAACCATGGTGTTAATGCGAATTGTGGCAATCCCGCGAATGAAGATCAATTTGTCAATCTTGATGAATTGAGGAATAATACCCCGGATGATGAACCTTATAGCATACCCGGTTATCAATCACCAGAACATGTGAGTGTCCACACGAAATACTCGGACGATGGGGGATATTATAATGATCGGGTTGAAGACGATGGATGGGGAAACAACAATGATGGGTCTTTCCATGATGGTAGGTTTGGTTATGATGATGGGGGTATCAATATGCGAATTTTGTGGGAGATTATGATGGATATGGGTATGGGTATGACCAAGGTAGAGATGACGGTTATGGGAAAAACCGTCAACCACGTAACAACAATAGGAACTGAAACGATGGTAACAACAATTACAACAATCAAAATGCCAATCATAATCAGATTCCACAATACATGGGTGGTAGGAACCAAGGGGGTTATCGAGAGGGTGATGGAAGGAGGGATCGAAGAATGGGGGACAAGAGGTGAACGGTCCACCAAGGGATAATCGATATAGGCTAAACAACAATCAACGCCACCATCGCAAGGAGTTGATGGTAGGTTCCGACCAATGATATCGGAAAATGATTCTCCAATTGTACCACCGCCAAGAGGAAGAGTTGTGTTCGATTGCAAACCCAACTACATCAACATACTTCCTCATTTTAACGGATAGTGAATGATGAACCATACACGCATTTGCAAGAGTTCTCAGCCATATGTAGCACTATTGGGGGTGGTCATTTCACTCAAGACGAGGTTCGCTTACGCCTTTTCCAATTCTCACTAAAGGACATGCTAAGCAATGGTTTTTAACATTGTCCACCAATAGCATTCACACTTGGGCGGAGATGCAACAAGCCTTCCTTGATGAGTATTACTTGATGGCCAAGATCGATGATGCGCGTGATGAGATTCGAGCATTTAAGCAACTCTCGAGTGAACCATTACATGAGGCTTTCATGAGGTATAAAGAACTGATCCGTCCTCATCATCAAATCAAAAAGTGGGAATTGGTGAAGTGCTTTGTGAGAGGCTTAGACGGAGAGACATGGAATCATTTGGAGTTGACGAGTAACGGAACATTGTTGAGTAATCATGAAGATTATAATTGGGAGTTTCTCGAGAGAATGGCCAAAAGATCAAAAGCTAAAGAGGCGGCCGACCGAGCTAAAAAGCACCCTATATCCCGGTCACTACCCGACCTTGACTCTAGTTCAAGGGACCGCATTTCTAATTGCAACGGGAATTGGCCCGTACGAAGAAAAAGGAAGTCAACGCGGTGCAATTTGCGGGTTGCGATGGGTGTGGGTGACTTGATCATAGAACCGTGGAATGTCAAATGGGAAAAGTTGAAGACACCAAGGAAGTGAATCAAGTGTTTCGTGATCAGAAACATAATGATATGAACTCGAAAACTTACCATCCCGGGTTGAGGAATCACCCTAATTTCCGTTATGGGAACGCCAACAATCAAATGAACCCGAACTTTAATGCGGGTAACCAAGGAGGATCGTCATACCAAAACCGCCATGGCGGTAATCACGGGGGCTATACAAGAAACTACAATCAAGGTAGTAATCAATCGTATCAAAATCATGAAGGAAACTATCAAAGGGGTTACAACCAAGGTGGTAACGCGGGAGGTAATTCGAACTCTCAAGGTGGTGGTGACGATTTGAGTGCCAAGATTGATGCACTCTTGATTGTTGTGAAAGAATCGAGCAGTGACATCAAGGAAACGAAAACATCGAATGAGATGAGGGATAAATCTCATGAGGTGTTGGCAAAGCAACTAGGGCAACTTGCGAAGAGGTAGTTTCAGATGTGAGGAAGTGGAGGAAGACTTCCAAGTGATACCACTGTAAACCCTAAGCATTAAGGGTCCAACTCAAAGAACACACGTGAGGTACCAATTAATAAAATTTCTTTACGTAGTGGTCGAGTCATAGATAGTGGTGTCGAAGCACCACCACCTCAGTTTGTTGAAGGGGTGGTGGAAGATGTCAGTGATGAGGAGAGTGCTACGGTCAAACGGGTGCAAATAAAATTGTTTCTGAAAAAAAGTAAAAATACCCCCTTTGTGACCGTCCCAGTCCCAAAGGCTAAGGAAAAGGGTGTGGAGGTTAATACCGCCCCTTACCCCGAAGCTTTACTGGGACCATCTAAGAAGGTGGTTACAAAACGTGGCCCACAACAATAGGAGATGTGGGAAATTTTTAAACAAGTAAAAATCAACCTACCTCTCTTAGATGCGATCAAACATGTGCCCTCCTATGCGAAGTACTTAAAGGAATTGTGCACCCAGAAATGAACTAACAAGTTTCCCAAGAAACTTGATTTGACTGAAATTGTTAGTTCGATTCTTTCGGGTGCACTTCCACCAAAGCTACAAGATCCGGGGGCGCCCATTATTTCTATTCAAGTTGGTGAATTTAAAATAACACGGGCACTTTTGGATCTTGGGGCGAGTGTGAGTATCCTATCGGGTAGTTTGTATGACCAATATGACTTTGGTCCACTTCAGTCATCTAACACTGTGGTGTTGGCGGATTTGAATCCTAAACTACCCCGTGGGATAGTCACCGATGTGATAGTAAAGGTCGATGATTTTTACTATCCGGTGGATTTTCTTGTACTTGATTATGTTTCCTTGGACCGAACCAAACAACCAACAATTATACTCGGTCGACCATTTTTGGCAACATTAAATGCCCAAATCAATTGTAAAACGGAGACTGTCGACATGACTTTTGGTAACCGTCGATTGCGGTTGAACGTTTTTTCGGGATTGACGAATCCTCTAGTTGGTGACGAATGCTATATGGCGGACGTCATTGACGAGTGTATACCTCTATGTGACGTTAGTGTCGAAGAGGAAAACACAATAGAGGAATGTTTCATGTTTGACAGGTTGCAAGTGAAAACAAATCGAAGCATGGATGAGGAGGTGAAAAGAATGGAGGTGATGGCGGCAAAGGAAGGAAGACCCGCTTGGATACATCAAGTGGAAAGTCTTCCAGAAAAGATTGATACAAAATTGAAGCCGTCACTAGTGGAGCCTCTGGTGGTTGAATTGAAGGTGTTGCCCAAGCATTTAAAATATGCTTATGTGGGTGAGGGCAACACGTTTCCGGTGATCATTGCGGCTAATTTAACCGGAGAGCAAGAGGAAAAGCTTATGGAGGTCTTGGTCACCCATAGAGCCACTATTGGGTGGACCATTGCTGATTTGAAGGGAATCAATCCCTCAGTGGTGATGCACAAAATCATCACCAAAGATGGTATCACTCCTTCTCGTGACGCACAAAGGCGATTAAACCCAAACATGCGAGAGGTTGTCAAGAAGGAGGTATTGAAGTGGCTAGATACGGGTATTATTTACCCCATCTCTGATAGCCAGTGGGTGAGCCCAACGCAAACAGTCCCGAAAAAGGCAGGCATCAAAGTCGTCACGAATGACGCAGGTGAAAAGGTTGCCACCCGGCCGGTAACCGGGTGGCGAATTTGTATTGATTATAGGAAGTGAAATTCTGCAACTTCCAAGACCATTTCCCTTTACCGTTTATTGACTAAATTGTTGAGAAGTTAGCGGGTCAAAAATTTTATTGCTTTCTTGATGGGTATTTGGGTTACAACCAAATAGCCATCCATCCGGAGGATCAAGCTAAGAACACATTTACTTGCCCCTACGGTACTTTTGTATTTAGGCGAATGCCGTTTGGGCTATGTAATGCCCCCGCCACCTTTCAAAGGTGTATGATGAGTATATTCTCGGACATGGTGGGGGAATCCTTAGAGATCTTTATGGATGACTTCTTTTGGGTCATCATTTGAGGCATGCCTTGACCAACTCGAAAAAGTTTTGAAAAGATGTGTTGAGAAAAATTTAGTTTTGAGTTGGGAGAAGATCCATTTTATGGTTCAGGAAGGGATTGTGTTGGGGCATGTAGTGTCGAGTCGTGGGATAGAGGTCGACCGTGAAAAGGTGAAAGTCATCTCTACTTTACCGTATCCCACGAGTGTTAAAGGGGTTAGATCATTTTTAGGTCATGCGGGGTTTTATAGAAGGTTTATTAAGGGGTTTAGTGACATTACGAAACCTTTATGTAAATTGTTGCTTAAGGACCAACCATTTGATTTTAAAAAAGAATGTCAAACCGCTTTTAACATTTTCAAGGAGAAATTGGTGGAGGCCCCAATATTGCAATCGCCGAATTGGTCTTTACCATTCGAAATCATGTGCGATGCAAGCGATTATGCGGTTGGGGCCGTGTTGGGTCAAAGGGTAGAAATGAAACCCGTTGCTATTTACTATGCAAGTAAGACTCTTTCGGATGCACAATTGAATTATACAACTACCGAAAAAGAGCTACTTGCGGTGGTATTTGCGTTGGAAAAATTTCGGGCTTACATATGGGGTAACAAAGTTGTTATGTATTCTGATCACACTGCTGTCAGGTACCTCATGGAGAAAAAGGATGCAAAGCCGATATTGATCCGTTGGGTTCTTCTATTGCAAGAGTTTGACCTAGAGATACGGGATAAGAAGGGTAGTGAAAACGTGGTGGCGGACCACTTGTCCCGATTAATGGTGGAAGAGGGTTCTTCACGTGTAGAGATTGATGATGCATTCCCAGATGAGCATATTTTGAAAGTCACTACTTTACCTTGGTATGATAACATTGTGAATTATTTGGTTACAGGTGACTTACCAGCTCATTGGGATCGGAGGAGAAGGTTGCACTTCATGTCGCAAATAAAATACTACACGTTGGAGGAACCAGACTTGTTCGAAATATGTCCTGATCAAGTTGTTCGAAGATGCATTCCAGAGAGGAGATCCTGAGTGTTTTGACGCACCTGCATTCATTTGCTTGTGGGGGCCATTTCAGTGGTCACAAAACTGGGCACAAAGTGCTAAACAATGGGCTTTATTGCCAACAATCTTTAAAGACACATTTACTTTTGCTAAAAATTGCGTTGAGTGTCAAAAATTGGTGGGTATCTCTTAATGGGATGAGATGCCCATGCAACCGATCCTTATTGTAGATATTTTTGACGTGTGGGGGATCGATTTCATGGGCCCCTTCCCTAATTCGCATGGCAATGTGTATATCTTGGTGGCGCTCGACTATGTGTCGAAATGGGTTGAAGCGATTGATACCAAGACAAATGACCATACACTGTTTGCAATTTTGTTCAAACGAATATAATTTCTAGATTTGGGATCCCCGAGTAATCATAAGTGATGGAGGGTCTCTTCAAAAATTTTAACTTTGGCAAACTATTGAGACGGTATGGTGTTGACCATCGAATTGCTACCCCCTATCATCCGCAAACAAGCGGTCAGGTAGAGGTATCCAATAGGCAAATCAAATAGATTTTGCAAAACGGTTCGACCGGACCGTAAGGACTGGTCGACAAAGTTGAACGATGCTTTATGGGCCTATCGAACGGCACATAAAACACCGATTAGTACCACACCTTACATTTGGTTTACGATAAAAATTGTCACTTACCGGTTGAGCTTGTGCATCGTACTTTTTGGGCTATTAAAAGAGGTTAACATGAAATATGACGATGCAGGTAAGTAGAGAAAGTTAAAGTTATGCGAGTTGGAAGAGCTTCGGGAGGAGGCGTATGAGTGTGCTTCGAAATACAAGGATGGAATGAAGCGAGCACACGACGCAAAGTCGAAGCCAAAGGAGTTTGTGGTAGGGCAAAAAGTTTGGCTTTACAACTCAAGGTTAAATTCTTTCCCGGGAAGCTCAAGAGTAAGTGGATGGGCCCATACGTGATCACACGGGTCAGAAAATTGGGTGATGTCACCATTGAGGACCCGAAGAATGGGTCAAGGCAAACGGTTAACGGTCATCGTCGAAAACCATTTCTTGATGGTAATGATGATAAAGGTGAGAAGAGCATGGAAGTGGTAAGCTTCGTAGTGGGCGTACCACATTACGAGGTCATTTGAGAACCGGTAACACGTTTTGTAGAGTTATGTACTATTTTTAATTGTTTGGATGCATGTTTTAGATTCGTTACACTTATTGTTTTGATCTAATAATCTCTTGAGATGTGTGTAGTTTCGGAAGCTATAAAAGAGTCTCCATAACATGAGATATGTGTTCGAACTCTTTTATGTGTATTGAGGACAATACACGACTTTTTGGGGGGTGGTAGGATCATTAACGATAGGTTGTTAGTGAGTATTAAAACCGGAAACGTCACACAAAAAGATTTTTTTCTAATTTTTAGGAATTAAATTAAGCTAGGCTCCTTTTGTAAAAAGTTCATGTTTTTGCCCATAGTTTCGTAAAAAAAAAGGGGATTTAGGAGTGTCGTCGGCGATGGGGGACCAGGCCATCACCAACGGGTTGCCAAAAGTTGGCCGTCAGGTGAAGTTTGCGCGTAAACAACGGGTTAAGGCGTCGGATCAAAATTTGGAAATTGCATTTTTGGGAGGCCGTCGGCGACGAACCAAGAGGCTGTCGGCAACGGGCCTTGGTTTGTCAGCCGACAGTGATGTTGGTTTGACGTAAAAATTCAGGTTTTATCTTATTTTGCTTAACCAAACTCGACCTGAGAGTTTTTTAAACCATACATCCGACCCGGTAGACCCCATAATAGAGTCATAACCCTATCCTACCACAAATCTCTGCATTCATCAACACCACATCTCATTCCATCTTCCATCTTCTTCATCTTCTTCATAAGAACCCTAACTATCTATCCTTCATAACTTCTTCAAATCTTCACCAAAATCCAGTGATTCTTCAGCCTATTTTGTGTATTTTTCCAAGAGGAACAAAACCCCCAACTTTGTTTTCAGTAATTCTTGCTAGTTTGCAAGATTTCTGGGTGTGAAATTTCGGGTTTTTGAAGAAGTTCATCAAGCTTCAAGATTTTCTTCTTTCTTTAGTTCTTCTTGCCTAAGCTACATAAAAGGTATGATTTTTCATCATGCTTCAATATTTTCTTCTTTCTTTAGTTCTTCTTGCCTAAGCTACATAAAAGGTATGATTTTTCTCTGATTTAAGCATGGTTATCATATGGTTAGTCAATTTCTTCCGAAATTTTTAAACTTTTTGGTTTAGAGTAGGTTGTTTATTGCAATGTATGATGATTATAGCTTATATTTGAGCATGAATATATGATTTGGGTGGGATTTGAGCCTACAACAACTTTAGTGATGTGATTACACATGCTGTTTGTATGCTTGAACATGACCATGGTGTTGAATTTTGTTGAACTCCCATGGATTTGGGAATAAACATGATGAATATTAAGTTTTAGATTATAAAGTTTCCACTTTTAAGTTTAAACAAGCTAATTTGTATCTAAAGCAAAGGTTCAATCAACATCATTGTTCATGTTCAAAAGTCAGATTGTTTGAAGTTGTGGGTATACTAATTGGTTTCTTGTGTTTGATTGTAGCCATGTTTTCCCGAAAAAGAAGTAAGACATCCGGTGAAGGGTCATCTTCACAAGCCGGTTCGGGCTCAGGATATGTCCAAAAGAAATGGGAACAATTAAGTATGTTCAAGAGGATGATGGTCAGTTGAAACGTCAGGATTGGGATTGGGATGAATTCAGAAAAGCCGCACAGCTTCATAGTGGAACGACAACCAGAAGAAGCCGTTGTCGAGGTATAAAAATAAAAAAAAACTGGAGGAAAAAATGTGGAGATGGAAGATGGTTTCCGGGAACGTCACCACTTCGGTCCCGGAACGATCTGTTCCGGAAAGATCTGTTAACGTGGAGGATTTCAGGGCTATAGGAATCGTCCAAATGTTTGAAAGGCTTGGTTGGGAGAGAGTTCTGGATTGGTGTGAAGACATCACACCGAGGGTTTATCTAGCAGCAGTTTGTGAGTGGCTGTCAACATTACGGTTTTTGAACAGGGATGGACCACCGGTCACGTGGCAATTGGTTGGTGACATTGGGAAGAATCAGATGGTCATGTCATTCGAGCACATGAATTTTATTGCTCATTTTGACTCATTGGGTGCAGATGCTTATTACTACTACAACATGGACCAATTTCTGGATATCAAGGTGAATCCTGCTGATCCCGCTGGTATGTTAGCCACTGTGTTACCGGGGTCCGGTGGGTTAGGTGAATCGAGAAACGATCTGTCGTTGGAGGGACAGATCCTCCAAGGTATATCTCTTGAGAATGTCATGGTGTGGTTTGGAGACCGCTGGAAGGTAAAGGCGCCCGACTGTAGGGTGCTACATTCATTGTTGGTTGGTGCGCCAAAGTTGTCATGGCGCCAAATTGTGATGATAAACACGTGGGACACGCGTGAATCATGCACTAGAAAAATGATACCGTATGTGAGGTTGATAAGCGCAATGATCCTACAGCAAAACGCTTTACCCGCCGACTCGTTATGGGTAACCAAGCCAATTGATCAAGTTTGTTCCGCTTCAATCAGGCGGCATTGGAAGATTAGCGTCGAGGTTTATGGTCACCAATATACGGTGAAAGATGATCAGGGTCGCCAATTCACGTTTACGGATCCTACCGCAGCCCAAGGGGCTGTACAAGAAGAGGAAATGCATGATGTGGAAGAGGAAGAAGAACAGGCCGGTCGAGGGGGCCGAGGCAGAGATATGCCCGACAACATCGGAAATTTCAAATGAGGTTGCTCAAATCGTTGTCTCCCAGCGTAGGCCGGATTACACCAATTATAATCGGGGGCAACAGGGGTGTACAACAACGTATCCGCGGGTATTGTGGAGAACCGCGGATACCACCAGGAAATGCGCCAATGGGAGCAAGGCTTCCAAACACAGTATCAGAATCATTGGAATGAGGAAGCGGCCCATAGAACCAAAGTTGAACAAAATTGGGAGGAACAACAATTGTTCCAAGCTCAACAGATATCCCGGTTGGAACAGTTGGAGCAACAGCGGGTTCAAGAAAATGCCCAGCGAAGAGCATGGGAGGAGGAACAAGATCGCCTCCCTATAGAGCGAGAGGCCTATGAGGATAGGCGTTGGATGACGACCACCACAGATCAACAAATGGCTATTAATAACGCCAAGATCCTGCATGATCGGGAGAGGCATCATAGGAATTTGATGGCCGGGTTGCCATTTCAGCAACACACACCATGGTTCAACTATGAGGATCTCCCCGTACCTCAAGGACCCTCCGACCCATCTCCGCATTGGCCCGAGATGTCGGGCTCAAGTTTCGTCCCGATACAGCCACCACCACCAGCTGAAGGGGAATCGGGACTGTTTGATGATTGGAAGGAAATGATGTCATCCCTAACTGGGTACCCGTATAATCCATACCCGCCTAAAGACCCAAACGAACAGTACCAAAGGTAGGCGAGCTACGTTTTATGTTATTGTTGTATTTTTTTTAGTTTTTGTTCTAGTTAGATTTTATTGCTTTCCTAGTTAAATGAACTTTGTAGGTGTGTTCCCTAAATAACCCTCACGAGACATACTCGTCCTTCCGAGCTATCGGAAGGTTTAAAAGGGCTTGTTGCATAAGCTAAATGCAACCGTGATTCCTACGAAAGTGAGTTAGGATTGTTATTGTTGTACATTATTTTCCACATAAGTCAAAGTAAATTAACGTATGGAGCGGTGATTTTTTGATAAAAGTGGTAGAACTAGGTTACTAACAAATTTTGATGGTTGTGAGAAGCATGCTTCTACACAAGGGTTGAGATTTGTAGGTACATTATATTCATGAGACGACCACTTTGTTGAAAGATGTGGAGCAAGTGAAGAATGAGCTCGGAAATCAGGTGCATACGTTTCTTTTTACTTTGATTTTTAGTTAGATAATAAGTGGAGTGTAAATTGTATTTTAGTCTCCGGGGTGAAAGTTTTGGGAAGTTAGCCGTGTCACATCCCTTGTGCATTATAAAGAGCCCTAATTCCAAAACATTGAGGACAATGTTAACCTCAAGTGTGGAGATGGGGTAGTAAAAGTTTTTCGATTTTGACCCGTTCATTTAAACACTACACATTGAGGACAATGTTAACCTCAAGTGTGGGGATGGGGGAACAATTTCAAAAATTTTTCAAAAATGTCTTTGTTTGAAGCAATCTAAAAAGCACAAGTAACTAAGTTAGCGAGGGATGGCACGAACCTTTTGGTCTTTTTTCATGGTCGAGTTCAAGTTAAAGGCATGAAAAGTATTTAATGGGTGGTTATTTGGGAATAATTCGCCTAAGAAACTTGTAATTGTGCATATCACATTTCATACCCTTAATATGTGAGTTTTTGAGCCACGTGTATACATTACGTATATACATGTTTCTTTGTTAGAGTGGTTCGTTAGTCATATATTGTAGAACTTGCATCTTTTGATACATTTGAGACCATAGACCGAATGCAAGCATGAGAATGATTAAGGCAATAGGTAAACCTTTTTGTTTTACACCATTTATCTAGCCTTGCCCAAACATATCCCCTAGTAGTCAATGTTGAGCCTAATCCTTTCGTTTGATCACTCAAATTAGCCTTTAACCGTAAACCCTTCTAACCCATGTGATGGAAATTCGATCATAGTATTAGTTGTGTATATAGTTCAAAAAAAAACTATGAAAAAAATAGAGAAGAATGATTGAAGAAAAACACAAAAAGATGTGCGGTAGTTTTGAATAAAAGGCGAACGTTTTAGCCTATTAGTTATCGACTTGTGTTTAGTCGGTTTAGTGTAATTGTAATAAAGATCGAATTTTCATCACCTTAGCCACTTTAAATATCCTATTCCATAACCTTAGCCTAGCCCCGTTACAACCCTCTAAAGACCTTTTGACTTGTGCTTATTATTTGTGTTCGGTGGTGGAGAATGATTGAGTTGCAAGCATATGCGGGTATATGTTCTATTCGGTTTTAAGTGATCACTTTTAAAGGCGCGAATACCATATAAATTAGCCGAATTGTAAACCGAGTGGAGTGAACATTGTGAGGGATATGCATAGTTGTGAGTTTTAAGGGCGGGTTAATCTTGAATAACCATTTTCATATGAATCCATTGAGTGTTAAATAACTTGAAATTGCAAAACATCTTGAACCGGGTATGACTTGAGACCTTAACTTACGTCTCAAGAATGGGGAGTGTATTTCTCGTTTGACCCACATGAAAGTGAAAAACAGATTTGCTTGAGGACAAGCATAAGACAAGTGTGGGGATGTGATGCGTGGGTTTAAACTAGTGTTTGTTATGGTTTAAGTTAACATTTTTACGTGACTTTTGATTCTGGATAGCCTACTTTTAATAAGGTTTGTGTTTTAAAGGTCTACTTTTTCGGATAGCATATGCGGGTATATGTTCTATTCGGTTTTGAGTGATCACTTTTAAAGGCGCTAATACCATATAAATTAGCCAAATTGTAAACCGAGTGGAGTGAACATTGTGAGGGATATGCATATGCTGTGAGTTTTAAGGGCGGGTAAACTTGAATAACCATTTTCATATGAATCCATTGAGTGTTAAATAACTTGAAATTGCAAAACATCTTGAACCGGGGATGACTTAAGACCTTAACTTACGTCTCAAGAATGGGGAGTGTATTTCTCATTTGACCCACGTGAAAGTGAAAAACAGATTTGCTTGAGGACAAGCATAAGACAAGTGTGGGGATGTGAAGCGTGGGATTAAACTAGTGTTTGTTATGGTTTAAGTTAACATTTTTACGTGACTTTTGATTCCGGATAGCCTACTTTTAATAAGGTTTGGGTTTTACAGGTCTTACGGAGTTTAAGGAGCTAATTGGGAGCCAAACCAAGCACCAGGACGCAAACGGGATCAATCGGAATCAAGAAACGAAAAATTCAGAAATTGGAGTTTAGGGGTGCCGTCGCCGACAGCCTGACGGCCCGTCGGCGACGCCCCGTGTAATCTCACATGTCGCCCAAGTTTCGTCGTAGACAGCAAGATAATCCGTCAGGAGAATTATCAAAAAGCACAGCCCGTCGCCGACGGGTCATCAGGCCATCAGCGACGGCTCGTCGATTCTTGCTTCGTGAATTTTGTGAATTTGGATTTTGGGGACGGGTTAAAACTTGATTTTTGACCTATTCTTGGGAGTTACAGTTCCTGGAGAGAAAAACCTGTTCTTGGAGCCACAATTCACCACCATTCCAATCCAATTCATTTCCAGTCCATCCAATTCATCCATATCGATTCGTAACCTAGATCACTATCATCACCATCCTTCATCAATCACTAACCAATCACCATCATCATTCATCCAAACCCTAATCATACCTTACCTCCATCTCCAAGCATCAAGATGAACAACTTCAAGGCTCAATCATCCGTTGATCGTGTTCCGTTCACCATGAGCGGCTAATTCCCGGAGGTTTTACCCCGGTGTAGGTTTTTGTAAGTCTAGGGTTAAACATTGTTATTGTTTTGATTTGTGACAAATTGCTATTTGATTTTGAAGATTATGACAATTGTCTTGCATTTGTATTGAATTCATAAATTGTCGAGTGAAGATTAAATTTGACTTTATGAAATGTTTATGTGCATTTATGCCTTGTCTAGGTTAGGATTTACATGTTCTTGGTAATGAAGTGCATCTTTGTCCGTTCTTTGTAATGTTGATAGCTATTGGCACCTAAGCCTCGTGACACTAAATTCGTTAATCACTTTTGCAATTAATTCAAATCTAAAATGTGTAGAAACCCTAGGAGTGCAATTACTGAACGGGTGTGAACCTTGTTTTCTCACAATTGTTTTACAATCATAGTTACTTTCGTTGTTATCATTCTCAGTTTTTAGTTATTACTTAATTCAATCACAACTTGTCGGTTCATTCCGACATCACTTTCAAACAAACAAATTAATCAATTTAGTTAGCAAGCTTCATAAAAGTGACAATCTTAGTAAAATCAGTCTTGTCCATACGCAAACCACAGACTCTTCATGGATCGACCTCGTACTACCACTAACTCATAGTTGAGGGTAATTCGGGTTTATAAATATTATCTTTGACCGAGGCGCGACACCTCGATCAGGTATACAGGAGACTTATCAAAATTAACCATGAAAAAGGGAAAATTCCCACCTCTATGAAATTTTTGTTTCATACCCTGCTCACATGTGTTTCAAATAAGACAACTGGGTTTGATGAAATACCATTAAAAATTCAATACTTGGGGTATGTCATTTTGTCTAAATCTGATTACAATTACTCCCAAGAATTATTTAATGATTTGGTAACAAACAAGGTAAAATATGAAAAACAAAAGGGAAAATGCTTTTTTGCTATTTCCTAGATTTCTAAGTTATTATTTAAAACAGAAAATCCCAAAAGAGAGTACACATGTTCTTGTTCAAGGTGTGTCTTTCCAAATAAATAGTCTATCATCTGAAACGTATACTCGCCTTATGGCTAAAGAGTCAAAAGTTTCAAAAACACAAGCAGGGGAGTCTGAGCAAAATATAGATGAGTCCACATCTGCTTCTCAGATCCCAGCTGCTGAGCCCACTGCTCTTGGTGACCACAGCAACAAAACCACTGCTGTGCAACCCACACCAAAAACTCCTAAAAAGACCAAAAAGAAACCTTCAAAACCCACCAAACCTATCAAAAAGGACCTCAGAAGTTAATCCAGTGACAACACAAAAGTCACATGAAACCACTGCTGCTACTTCCTCACAGCAGATGGTAGAAAGATCTCCACCCAAACCCATTACTCCTTATGATTCCTCACAAAAGAAACATGTTGTAAGCACAGGGAACCCACAACTGATAACATCATCCTCATTTGAGAGTATGTTAAAATGTCCATCTCCCAGGACAAATCTGCTTTCTACAACAATCTCCACATCCCAAATTACAAAAAGACCACATCACTATTTGAAACTCTTGATAGTCAGTCACAAAAAGGTCACTCTCACAAACACATTACTGAGAGCAAAACCTCAACAATGGCTATGTCTGACAAAAATCAACTAGTTATCCCACAAATAGTTGAGGAGGCTACATCACTTGGACTTCTTGAAATCCTTGTTGATAGTTCAACTGGAGCAGCTATTACAGATGTTGAATCCACTGATTTACATCTGGACAGTAGTTTCATATATAAGTCTCCGTTGAAGGCAACCACTGTTGAGGATACACAGGTAACCTCTGCTATAGTGAGAAGACCCTAGTACCAAGAAAAAGGGGCATCTAAGATTGAAGCAAGTGACAAATCACATGCTCATGATACCCTAGATAAAACTAACACCTCTGGTAGGAGTTTAGATCATACTATTAACTTAGGAGATGAGCTAAAACATAAAGAATTGACGTATAAAGTCACAAAGATTGAGGCATCAGTGGGAGATATTAAAAATGTGCTACAACAGATGTTACACTCTGCAAAAACTCAAAACACTGCTCAATCCTCTACTCAAGCCACCAGAATTGCAACACAAGTGTATCCTTTGCTTCAACAACATATTCACATGCAAATCAATTATATGATTCAAAAGTGCAGACATTCAAAGAAGAAGTTGAGGCAAGGTATAAAGACACACAGGAAGCGCTTAAAATGATCAAGAAAATTCTCATTCCTGGCACTAACCCTGCACCTATCCCCGAAAGAGTTGATGGTGCCAAAAAGGGGGAGAAAAATGACTCTAAGGAAAATCTCTCAGTACCTTCTGCTGAAATATCTGTCAAAGAAAAGGAAAAGGGAGGTGATGAAACCCTGAAAATTCAAGCAGATGATGAAGATACACAAATGAGGATCGCTCAAAGTCATGTCATGATAAAAGAGAAGGAGATGAAGGATACCACTGCTGGTCCCAAAACCACTGTTGGTATTAAAAGGCCAACCACTCACAGTTTGATTGTATTGCCTTCCTCATCTCAGCAACCACCTGTCACAGTAGCAGAAGTTGATACTACGAAAATACATCAGATGTTATAACAGCAGCGATTTGCACAAATATCTCTGCGCTAAAACTGGTTTATGCTAGAAAAATAGAAGAATGACTACAGTGAAAAATGATGACATACCATCTTCACTTGTTGTCCAAACAGACCCAAAACCAAAACCAGTTATCACCCATTCACCATCACTACAAATCAGCTTTGCTGAGTCACTCAAAGGCCAAAATCCAACAAGAAATATCTCAATGGAGACATCATATGCTTTAGAGTTGGCTGCAGTAAAAGGAGAGATGCTACAATTCTATACAGAAACTGATCCATCCAAAAGAACCTTTCCCTCTCTTCATGGCTATAGAAATCCCAAAACCATTGAGGATTATCTAAAACTGAAGATTAGACAAGCCAAACTCATAGAAAAGAAGAGAGTGAAGGAAAAGGTAATACTTACTTGTCAAAAAGAGAACAGCTTGAGCTTAACAAGGTTAAGAAATTAGAAGAGTATGCAAGAGAGATAAATGAGAAAATGATTATGAATTCTCCAAAAGATGACCCTAAACAGAAGCAAAGGGTAAACTTCATCACATTTATCATGAAAGAAAAACCATATCAAGCTGAGGAGAACCTGTTCAAAGAGTGGTCCATCCATGCTCTCAAACAAGAAGCAAATAGAATTAACAGGATGAAGAAAGACCCTCAAATAAGACAGAATGCACCAAATTGGAAAAATTTTAAGAACCTAAGTGCAGATCTGGTCTTAGAAACAACCATTCAAGCCCTCAACCAAAGGAAGAGGCAGCTGCAGATGGATATGCAAGATCAGCAAAGGGATGCTAACAAAAGTAAGCAGGCTATCACAAAGGAACCTTTGCCTGACTTGAATAAAGAACCATTGAAGCCTTTACCTATTCTAAAGATCTTTTTCAAAGGCTTTCAAAAGATTCTCCTTTTCAATTCTCATCACAAATAACTCCTCTCCCAAGAAACCCTTTGAACTCAAAAATACTAAAGTGGCTCTCTAATAAAAAGACTCATGTATTGACTCTGCTCAGGTCCAATGGGAAAGTTGTTAGTATGCTAAGGAAGGATGCACTAAGCCTGGGTGTAGCTGACCTTCAAGATCTTTTGGAACTACAACTGTTCAGGGATGAGGATGATGAAAATTCCTTGAACTTTGAAACAAATTTCAAAGAACAAATCAGGGAAAAACTGATGAGGCATAAAGATCATGAATAAAGAAGAGTTTTGGCATCATCTGTTCTAGGGGAGTTCTTGTACTGTTCTATTCAGCTTTTTCACACCTTCACTTTATTGTACATTTATCTGTGTGTGTAAGCTCGGTCTGAGAGGGAGTTTAGTGATTCATACATGTAAGTTATCTTGTAATCATTTCGATCTTATGAGTAATGAAAACATGTGATGATGAATACTTTTCTCTCGTTGATTGTGTTATAAAGTTTTAGATGTTCTTCCGCTGCAAAGTTCTTTATGATTCATCATATTAGAATAAAATTGGTTAAAACAATACAATCAATCCAAACTCAGATCCTAACACTACAAAAGGTACAACAGATGTTAGAACAACAGTGGTTGAGACAACAGTTCCTTCATCAGTTGTTAGCCAAGCCACTGTTATCATATCTTCTCATTCATTAAGCTCAGTCTAAAAAAGAAAAAGAAAATTCAAAGTGACTGATGATATACCCACACCTACACCACTTATTCTAACTAATCCAGAACCTTTCATTCCTCCATCATCACCAACATCAAACCCACTTACTCAATCTCCTACTGGCCGAAATCCAACAAGACAAATACCTCTGGCAGTAAATTATCCTTTGGAAGTGCTTGCATTAAAGATGAAATGTTACAATTCTTCACAGGGGATAATCTATCCAAAAGAACATTCCCATCTCTTTTTGGCAACAGAGCTCCAAGGAACATTGAGGAGTATCTGAAATTAAAAGTCAAACAAGCCGATAACATTGCAAAAGAAGAGAGTAAAGGGAAAGGTGAAGCTTACTTGTCAAGTCGAATGCAGCATGCACTTAGTAAAGTTAATAAAGTGGAAGACTTTGCAAAAGACTTAAATAAGAAGGGGTCAGCTCAATCACCTGATGCTAATATTCAAAAGAAACTAAGAAGAGATTTCATAGAAATTATCATGAGAGAAAAACCATATCAAGCTGAAGAACATCAATTTGAAGAATGGCCTCTTAAAGCTCTTCAACAAGAAGCAAACAGGTGTGAGAAAATGAATAATGATCCTCAGATAAGGAAGATTGCACCAGGCTAGAACAAGTTCAATAAAGCTAAGTCAAATGCAGATCGTGCCTTAGATGAATACATCCAAGCCTTCAATCAAAGGAAAGAGCATCAAGTGGATAAAATACATGAAAAGAAGGAAGATGAAAACATGAAAGAATAAAAAATGGATGCTACTTCATTAGATTATCAGGATCCACCTACTATCACTGACACATCTTTTTCAAGCAAACCTACTTCACCAAACTCATCACAAATAAAACTTCTCCTAAGAAACCCATTGAACTCAAAAATACTAAAGTGGATGTCTGATAAACAGACCCATGTATTGACTCTGCTCAAGTCCAATGGGAAATTTGATTATATTACAAGGAAGGATGCACTAAGCTTGGGTGTAGCTGACCTTCAGGATCTTTTGGAACTTCAACTGTGCAGGGATGAAGATGATGAAAATTCCCTGAATTTTGAACTACTGTTCAAGAGACAAATCAGGGAAAAACTAATGAGAGAACAAAGATCATGAATAAAGAAGAGTTTTGGCATCATCTGTTCTAGGAGAAGATTGTTGGGATTGACCACTACAAAAGAATATATGATAAAATACCAAAACAGGTCTCTGCTAAATGGTCTAGAATAAACAGTGTTTTGGTTCACAACTTCCCTTAATGACAAGGCACCTAACATCTGATAGCTTTAACATCTGCTCTGTGCTAAGCTCTGCTGGTTGGAAAGACTGTTGAAGACCAAACCTCTGCTTGAAGTCAAAAGTCTGATGAAAGTCAAAGGTTTGATCACCCTTTGAAGAAACATATGACAAAGCTTCAACAGTGGTTAGCTCATCAGTGGTTAGCATCCTATTTGGATAACATCAGTGTTTTGTAATTGTATCAGAGGTTAGCATTAGCAGTGGTTAGAGGTTGTTAGGTTAGTTAGATGTCACTGTCTTGGTGATGTCAGCAAAGATGTTTCAAAGGTTAGGATTTGTACTATAAATGGACATTGCATGTATTGTTCTATTTAGCTCACACACACACACTTATCTTGTATGATCTAATCTGTGTGAAGCTCAGGCTGAGGAGGAGTTAGTGATTCATGCATGTAGTTACTTGTAATCCTTTTTGAATCTTTTGAGTAATGAAAACATTGTGTGATGAAAGCTACTCTCTCATTTGATTGTGTTACAAAGTTTTAAATTGTATTCCGCTGCAAGTTTTATCTCTTTTATCTCATTTTATGTTCAATTTTTTTAAAACAACACAATCAGGTCAAACTCAGATCCTAACAAAGGTAGTGTCGCCAAATCTTTAATGCAAAAACAACTGCACCAAGTTCAAGGTTGTGCGTAGTATAGTTTTTCTCATGTATTTTGAGTTGTCTCGACGCGTAGGCGATGACCTTGTCGCGTTGCATAAGAACGCAACCAAGACCTTGGTTTGAAGCATCACAATACACGACGAAATCGTTGTTTCCATCGGGAGTTTAAGGATAGGAGCATTAAAAAGCATGTCCTTGAGGGTTTGAAAAGACTCCTCTTGTTCGGGGCCCCAAACAAAAGGTTTATCTTTTTGGGTCAAAGACGTAAGCGGAACGACAATTTTAGAAAAGTTTGAGATGAAGCGACGATAATAACCAGCTAGGCCAAGGCACGAACGAATTTCAGAAGGCGATTTAGGTGCATTCCAATTCTTAGCAGCTTCTATCTTTGCGGGGTCAACATGAATACTGAGTTCATTGACAGTGTGACCAAGGAATTGAACCTCTTTTAGGCAAAATTCACACTTGGAGAATTTGGCATAAAGACGTTCGGTACGTAAAGGCTGAAGAATAAGTTGCAAATGTCGTTCATGTTCTTCTTTCATCTTGGAGTAGATGAGAATATCATCGATGAATACAATTACGAATTGATCAAGGAAAGGCTTACACACGCGGTTCGTGAGATCCATGAACACTGCAGGCGTATTGGTTAAACCAAAAGGCATGACCACAAACTCGTAGTGTCCATAACGCGTGCGGAAAGCAGTTTTGGGTACATCTTCCTCGGAAACTCGAAGTTGATGATAGCCAGAACTGAGATCGATTTTCGAGAAACAAGTCGCACCTTGAAGTTGATCAAAGAGATCGTCAATGCGAGGAAGAGGATATCGGTTTTTGACTGTGAGTCTATTGAGCTCACGATAGTCAATACATATGCGGAATGATCCATCTATCTTTTTGACAAAGAGAACGGGAGCGCCCCAAGGAGAAGTACTAGGGCATATAAAGCTTTTATCAAGAAGCTCTTGAAGTTGGCTCGATAGCTCTTGTATTTCCGAGGGTGCTAAACGATAGGGAGTCTTCGCAACAGGAGTTACGCCAGGGATGAGGTCAATACGAAAATCAACGGATCGAGGATGTGGAGGACCAGGAAGATACTCTGGGAAGACATCGGAAATTGACAAACGGTAGGAACATCACTTATGCTCGGACCTTTATCTTTCTTCTCCACAACGTGGGTAAGAAAGGCGAAGTACTCCTTGCGTAAGTACTTGTTCGCTTGAGTACACGACATAAGTTTGAGACCTTTAGAAGGTTTCTCACCATATACGTGCAACGGATCGTTGTTAGGAAGAGGGGGCGAATGAACTTCTCAGAACAGACAACTTCGGCACAAACTCGTCTGAGCCAATCCATGCCTACTATGATATCAAAGCTTCCAAATTGCATGGGAATGAGGTCAATCAAAAACGCATGATCGTTAAGATTCAAGGAGCAATTAGAAAGGACGGAATCAACGGTGATGGATTTCCCGTTAGCGACTTCGACAGCGAAAGGATCAGGCAATTTGGAGCGTTCGTACTTAAGTAAAGGTTCAAATTCGACAGACAAAAAACTTTTATCGGTAGCAGTATCAAACAGACATGAAGCATAAATATGGTTGGCAAGGAACGTACAAGTAATGATGTTATTGGAGTTTTGAGCCTAAGCAGAAGTAAGCATTAAAGCTCGTCCTTTAGCAGGCTGAGGCTGTTGTTGCTGTTGGAGTTGAGGCTGCTGGTTGAGTAGAGGACACACATTGGCGAGATGGTTGGGATCGCCACATTTGTAACACGCTCGCACAGGTTTTATTTTGACGTTGAGGTGGAGGCTGGTTCGGGTTAGGGTTAGGTATGATGGCTTGGTTGTTTTGGGGTTGGCGACAATGGCTAGTGAACTGCCCCATCCTGTTACAGTTGGCACATTTCCGACACGGGGTGGATGGGAGATGGTGGTAAGTGCACCGTTCACATTTAGGCCAAGTACCGGTGTAGTTTCGCTAGGGTGGCTCGGTGTTTTGGGTAGGGGAAATGGCGTTTAGTGGTGTAGGGGCAGGCAGAGTAACAACCACATTATCCTGAACAAAAGCCTTCCGCTTCTTGTTCCTTTGGTTGTTTTTTTGTTTCTTGGCTTGGGAGGGAGGTGACTCGATAGTGGTGGTGGTGGTATCGGCGATGGCTTGGTGTGTACGCTTCGTGGAGACCTTGTCATAGGCTCATGACATATGCAGTGGTGGTTCATCTCAATCGTGATGCTATAAGCATCTTCGAGGGTTTTGGGGCTAGCGCTGGCGACATTGTTTGTTAATACCGGCAAGAGGCAACGAATGAGCTTGGCGATTGCCATGGCTACGGTATCCACTTGCCCAGGGCAAAGGGTACTTAACTGTTTGAAGCGCGTGATCAATCCTTCGGCGTTGCTCCCCTATTGGGTGAGATTCCAGAATTCGTTTTCGAGTTTCTGGGTCTCGTGAGGAGGACAGAATTGGTCCTTCATGAGCTGCTTTAGCTCTTCCCAAGGTAATGCTGAGCTGCTTCATTTCCACGCTTGTTTCTTTCGGTGGTCCACCACTCGAGGGCTCTCTCACGAAAGACTCCGGTGGCGTTTAAGGTTCGGAGCTCATCAGGGCATCTGCTTTGCAAAAAGGTGATTTCGATCACGTCGAACTAGTTCATCATGGCAGTAGCGCCATCATTACCAGTGAATTCCATGGGCTTACAAGCCATGAACTGTTTGAATTGGAATGTTGCTTTGGGAGGGTCTACCTTTGAGTCAACGGAGGATTTGGGGGTTTCATGGATGGTTTGAATTTGGGTCACAATGTTTGGGATGATTCTAGCCATTTGCTCCGTGATCAACCCGACTAGTTCTTGCTTGGAGATAGAGTCTCTTTGGTTGTTTGAACCCCTCTTGGAAACCTTGGATTTCTTTGAAGAACTTGGAGAAGACATCTAGGGTTGAAATAGAAGGACAAGGGACGAGACTTGATCATAACGTAAAAATAAGTTTTGCATGTATAAGCATGGGTAATTCACGTATTTTGCATGTATTTAACGAGTATTCAACAGTATTAACAAGTATAACCACGTATGGATGCGTATAAAGAGTATAAATTTAGTTTGTTCACGAGGATTATTATTGTTTTTGATTGCGATAGACGTGCGATTTGTGTAACGCTTCGAAAGGAATAAGGTAACAAGTATAAAATCACATAAAAATTGAGATAACATAAAAGATTTGCTCAATAAAACATGGGATTGTTTCGGGTACGTCGACTATTCCAAAGTGATTCGTAAGATCTTTCGAGTTAGGGAACATGCTTTGGCCTAATAGGTAAAACGCTCTCGTCGAGAAGCGCGATTAACGGTATTTTACCCTTCCAGTTACTACATGTCCCTAGTCGATCAAAAATTCGAGACTTTGGCGAGATTGAAAATCGAGGAAAGGGACTTAATCGACAAGGTGCGGGTTTCACCCCTAACTTGACGATTTCGTACCCTAAGTGTGGTTGTTTCTTACTAAACAAGGAGTATATTCCGACTCGTTTGTAAGGTCCACTAGAGTATGAAATGGAAGTTTTCCATCAAGATGTGGATATCACTCCTAACTTGATGGTATAACTTCGTGAAGAATCAAGTACGCGGAATGAGGGATTTCACCAAAAACTGTAAGTCATGGGACCTATTTTGGTGCAAATCGTCTCGTTTGCATCATGAGTGTCTTCAAGTCTTCAAGTGTATTGTGTAAACGTCTTAGGAAAGACGTCATGTAAATTTTTAAGACCAAAAGATAAGGAAGAAGCAATGAGGAAGAATAAAGTTTTAAACATAAGATAAGAATGGTAAAAAATGGACACTTAAACTATAAACTAGGTCAAACATGGCAATTCTACCTAATTTCCTATAGTTATGGCTCTGATACCAATCTGTCACACCCCAACCGATGGCGGAAACATCAAGGCGGGACGAAAGAGATTGCTCTTGCTCATAATACTAATTGCGACAATATTTAATTAAATCGGATTTCATTTCATAAGTAAAATATTCGAGTACAATACATGGAAATTCAAATACAACAATAATCGAGGCAAAATTTGATTCAACAATTATAAACCTAACGTCTATGTGTGTATCTAGTTATCAACACTACTCCAATTTCATGGCATCATCTTCATCAACATGTAACATGTTTTAAAATAGAGTTCAATGCAAAAGCAAAGGCGAGTACACAAGTTTGGTGAATACATAGCATAGGTATAAAATGTATAACTCGAATCCACATGGTAATTGTAAACAGAGACTATAGTATATTACACTACTTGATCAAACCCGAGTTTCTACAAAATTTTACGAGATCGAGCTTTCCTCATTGCAAAAGTGACAAGGCTAAAATGAGTATGATAATCTTAACATAGTCACGACGGGTGGTGTGCTACTCCTATAGCGCTATATATGTCAAGTTGGGCTAGCTAAGTTAATGATCGAGCATGTATCTAAGCATAACAAGCATCATGTATTAAGGATTGAGTATGTAAAAGCATGAATTTGTGATAAGTGTATTTTGATAAGTAAACATGTTACAACCCAAAATTGAGAAAGCGGTAAATGAGTCAAGTGTACTCACGGTTTTGCTAAGTGTTCCACTTAAAGAATCCCGCGAGCTTGTTGTGATTAGGGTTTGGCACCTTGTCCTTCTACAAGAAGAACATAGGTATTAGTTATGAGTGTAACGGAAGATTCGGATTATTCGAGCAAGATTGGAAGGGAATGAGAATAAAGTATTATAGTATGAAAATAATCACTAAGATATAGTATTTGTTCTTGACACTATGATAACCCGAATGGGTTTGACATGGTTTCAGGGTTCAAGACCTATTAGAATCGTGACAAGAAACTACATACTTTGGTGATAAAACTTAATAACTCGATACATGATTACTTAGTCATTATCAAGGGTTCAGTCTTTGGGATTATATTATAGTCCATAGATACATATATAGTTATATAGTCATGTAGGAGGTGGAGGATGAACCATCCACTTTGGTACCTCTTAGTGTTCATGTAAGTCAAGTAGGAGGTGGGAGGATTAACCATCCACTTTGGAACCTCGGTGGGATTCACCACAACACAAGTTTCGTAGACACAAGGAGGGTCATGAATAATAAGAACAATAAGACAAGGATGTAATGGTGAAAATCATCAAGTGAGGTGTGGTCCCAAAGTTAGGATAGCCCAAGCTAACCAAGGTGGACACACTATCATCAAGCTATTGGCTTGACATAACTTGTGAGCTTAAAGCTCTATGAAAACAGAATATTTATGAGGATAAATCCTCTAGTTTGAATGTCTCAACCTTGTTTTTAAGCCTAACCAACCACAAATAGTGTTGTAAGCATTCGGGCATAGGTTTGAGATGAGTTAGACTCAAGTTTTGAATAGATTAAACAAGTTTTGAAAGAGTTTTGTTTAAAACAGAAAGTTTCTTGCACTTCAACCTCAAATATGAAGGAGTTCCATATTGGTTTTCCATGGAAAAACATAAGGAAACAAGCCTAGAGGTGTCCCAAGTGCTAAGAAGGAAGAAACAATGAGAAAAGAGAGGTAGAAGTGAGCTAGAACTCACTTTGAAGGCCTTGAAGATTCTGCTCAAATTCTGATATTAGTAGTCAGATTTTAGTGAGTTGAGAGAGAGTTTAGAGTGTTTATAAAGTGTGAGATGAGTGGGAAAGGTGGTTTATATAGGAGGTGATTAGGGTTAGTTGGGAGTTGTTTAAATGCAAGAAACAGAACTAAACAAACACAAAATTGACCAACCCATGAGCTGGAAACAACTTTCTGCGGATTGAGGTCTCTGGCGGGGGGCGAGAGAAAAGAGTTTTAACGGTCGCGGGGTGCCAGAGGATTAAACTAGTTTGTTTTTTTGGTCCCTGGAGTTATATTTGATAGTTTTATGGTGTTTTATGGGTCATTTATGTATTATAAGCATATTATAAGGGTTGCCAAGAATTTCTAACATAAGAATAAGTATAAGCAAGTATGTTTAAGTATGAGAATAGTGTTTTAGTATCGTACAATGCATGTATGTCACGTATTTGCAAGTTGTCGCACGTTTACGAATATCAAGCATGTATGTAAGATTAAGTATAAGTATAAAACGATCATGAATAAGCATAAATGAATAGGAATAAAATTTGAGTTTTCATTATGGTTCAAGTCTCGGTTAACAACGATTACAAAGATTATAACGAAAGAACTAATACAAGATACAAAGATTTCCAAAAATAGAAATACAACACGGGCTTTCTAAATATGAAAAGTATGAAAATGTCGGGCGTTACATTGTGACAATACATCAGCGCTTGTAAGAGCTCAAAGCTCAATGTACAATGGCTGATCAAGGCATATTCGATGTAGACACAACACAGTACATCAACTAATCTCAACGGGTATTATCTCAGTTGACTATGTGAAGTAAAAAGAAAATATTGCAGACCTGTTAACGAAAGGCTTAAGCAAAGATTTAGTTTATAAGACGTCAAGAGGAATGGGACTAAAGCCCATGGATGAAGAGAACATGAGGGAAACCTAACCTAGTTGACTGGAGATCCAAAGATCTAGGTTCAATAGGCAAACTTAATCATAAACCCAAAGGAGTCACTATGGGGGTGCCCCAAAAGATTAATAAAAAGGGAGTTGTACACTTCCTAGTCCATTCCAATTAGTGACATGAAATAAGGTTAAGAATATTAAGGTTAAGGATTTGAGGAAATCCAAATTAACCATGATGCTTTTAATGATTCAAGAAATCACCTATGTAAGAGAGAAGTGGGGTCGCTTCGAATGGATTTGTGGGGAGGCGCAAATCCTAGAGCTCTCGCAGAACCAGGAAAGTGTTCCATGTGAATAGACACAACCATGAGGAGTTGACTAAACTAGGGAGAGTATTGTGTGAATGTATATTGTCGCCTACATAAATGGGGGAAGACACCGCGTCTACAAGACCCTAGGAGGCTAAGTATGCTTCACAAAAGAGGGTTCAAAGGTTACGCCTACCTATCTTGCAATACATAACTTTTGAATTTGTATCGTTGAAACTTGAAAAAGGGAAAAGATCGATTTTCATTCAAGTGGGGGATTGTTGGAAATTTTGTGAATATAGCATTTTTCACAAATATAGGAAATAGGTATTTCCTAATTTTGGACGACAAATAAATATTATAAACTGAGGTTTATTTATATATTTTTTGTGGGTTTGTGTTCTACGTTGGAAGAGCTTGGAAACGAACTAAACCACGTCCAAAACGGAGCTAAAATGAATGAGATATCGATGCTCAAAGTTTGTGTTTGAAACATTAAATGTTGAAATAATGGGAAAGTAGCACCTTGTCCCACATAGGAGAAGTGATGAAACTTAAAGGGGTATTTAAGTGGAAACAATTCTTCTTTATTGTTTCATGGAAGCACACACTAAGTGCACTCGCGAAGGGTGCGGAGCACCCTAACCCGCACTGGCACTCGCACACGCGCACACGTGATGTGGGCGATGAGCGCAATGTGGCGCTTTGATGGCGCATTTTTCAAAATATTTAATGCACAAATTAAAGTGCATTAAAGACGTTTAATGCAATTCCATTCATTGAGTTAATTCGTTTTGCTGTTTCGTTTCATAAGCTATATAAATACAACAGCTTCACCACACCAGAACACACCGATTCACCAACACATGCAAAATATTCTCTGCAGAATCATCCTCTTTTTCTTTCTTGCTTTGAGGTACATCTTCAGGTTTCGTCATCTCCGGCAGTGCAACTGCTCGGGCTGTTGTATCCTGGAAACAAACGAGTTCTCCTGGGAGACTCGAAATTTGTTTTAAGGGACCCGTGTCTGACACGATCCTCAGCCAAGAACACTTTTTTTTGTTGATTTTGTTCTTGTTTTTTTATTCAAGTTGTAATCCGTATTGTAATTTACTGCTTTAGTATTTCTGTTTGTATTTCAATTTAATAAAATCATTTTATTTATTTTACGCGAAAGGATTCCAACATTTGCTTTATTCTTTTTATCAAACTTCTGGATGAAAATGGCAAAAAATCTCAAATCTCATGGACGATTTTAGCAACAAAAAAAAAATCAGACGTTTGGATGAAAATGCCAAAAAATCTCAAAAGTGAAGGGCAATATGGTACAAAAAAGGTTGTTTTGGATGAAAATGGCAAACATACCCAAACCTCAGGGACGATTTTGGCAATTTACTCTATTTTTTTTCTTCAAATATCAGATAATTAAAGTTTAGAGTAAATTGACAAAATCATCCCTGAGGTTTGGGCATGTTTGCCAATTTCATCCAAAACAACTTTTTATATCATATTGCCCTCACTTTGGGGCTTTTTGTCATTTTCATCCAAACGTCCAACTTTTTTTTTCCAAAATCGTCCCTGAGATTTGCGATTTTTGCCATTTTATCCAAATATTTGACAAAAAAATATAAGCAAATTAGACTTTTGGATGATAATGCAAAAATTTTCAAAAGTGAAAGACTATTTAGTACAAAAAAGTTGTTTTGGATGAAACTGGAAAATATGCCCAAACCTTAGGGACGATTTGGGCGATTTACTCTACTATTTATGTTAGAGTAAAGTTCAATTTGCCTCCCTGAGATTTTGTCCAGATTTTTCTCTGACTTGCTATCTTCCTATTTTTGCCCTCTGAAACCCTAACGTCGGTATTGCATTGGCACATGCCCCAACAACTAGTCAACTGTTAGTTTGATTGTTAATTTTAGGGGTAAGGATGTAATTTCACCCACAAATCTTATTGACCACACCTTATATCTCCTTTATCTTCTTTCATTCACTCTCTGACACCCTCAACTAACACACACAAAGTCATCTTCTTCCTCTTCACTGCGTTCACACACATCATCGGAGTCAATGGAGTTCAATGTGCAAATAGAGAATGAATCGCATTGGTACGATTCATCATCAATCAATCAATCATACCTAGTATAATCCCACTCATAGCAAAGCTATTGGTAGGGTCTAGGGAGGGTGGGATGTAGGCAAGCCTTACCTCTATCGCAGGGGATAAAGAGACTGCTTCCGGTGAGACCCTCAGCTCCAAAGACACACCCAACCATAAGAGTCAAATGAAACATAAATAGGCAAATAGCTACACTAAACACACAAGATAACATAGGGTACCAAAAAAATCTTTTTAAAACTAGCACACAAGAAATAGGTGATGAGAACGCATAAAATAAAAGAATTACACAACATATACACACACACCAACAAGCGATAACATGCATAGGCCACCAAAAATAGACAAGGCTCCTAAGACAAGACTCCAACACCCTAGCATACCACTCTCCTAAAAGTCCTTAACCCTAATCATACAACTCCACCAACACCTATCCTCGACCATATCCTCAGAGAGGTGCAAGTCTATCAAATCCTTTCTAATCCGCTCTTCCCAAGTCAGTTTCGGTCGGCCTCTACTCCTCTTTCCCTCCACAATAAGAGTTTCCACAGTTCTAACTGTGGTCGTCATATGTCTCCTCCTGACATGCCCAAACCATCTCAACCTCCCCTCCTGTATCTTATCTAATATACTAGCTACCCCTAATCTATCCCTAAAAACCTGATTTCTTATCATGTCTAACCTAGTGTGCCCACACATCCACCTCAACATTCTCATCTCTGCTACATCAAGTTTACGCGCTTGTGTTTTCTTGATCGCGCAACATTCTGTTCCATATAACATAGCAGGTCCAATAGCAACCCTATAAAATTTTCCCTTTAACTTAGTTGGAAATCTCTTGTCACACAATACCCAAGTGGCTGCTCTCCACTTACACCATTCCGCCTGGACGCGGTGGGCTACATCACTATCTATTTCCCCATCCCTCTGAGCAAATGATCCTAAATACTTGAACTTAGTTGCATTCGGACCACTTGTCCCTCAGTGGTGATCTGAGTTTCATCATCATCGCCCGCACCACTAAAATCACAATAAAGGTACTCAGTCTTAGAGCGACTAATCCTTAAACCTTTGCCCTCCAAAGCTGCTCGCCACTCCTCTAACCTTGTATTCAGGCTCTGCTTACTTTCCGCTACTAAAACAAAGTCATCTACAAAAAGCAAGGACCACGGAACTGGCTCCTGAAATGACTTTGACAACTCATCCAAGACAACCGCAAAAAGAAATGGGCTCAACGCAAACCCTTGGTGGAGTCGTACCTCCACGAGAAGAAATTTGTATCCCCGACAGGCGCATGAACACTAGTTTTAGTCCTAACATACATATCCCTAATTATGTCTATATATTTTTAGGAACCCTTCTATCCTCCAAACTCT
Source organism: Scalesia atractyloides (assembly GCA_947069175.1). Lineage (NCBI taxonomy): Eukaryota > Viridiplantae > Streptophyta > Magnoliopsida > Asterales > Asteraceae > Scalesia > Scalesia atractyloides. The sequence continues at coordinate 72,626,632 of CAMTDV010000025.1, read as the reverse complement.
CCCAAATCCGTTTATGTGGCACACTATCGTATGCCTTTTCAAGGTCTATAAAAACCATGTTTAGATCTCGCTTCTTCTCCCTATACTTTTCCATCAATCTCCTTAGAATGTGTATAGCTTCCGTAGTCGATCGCCCTGGCATGAAACCAAATTGGTTTACGGTAATTTGAGTTTCTCCTCTAAGTCTAGTTTCAATTATCCTTTCCCATAATTTCATAGTATGACCTAACAATTTAATCCCTCTGTAATTCCCACAACATTGGGCATCCCCTTTCTTCTTATATAGGGGCACCACGACACCACTCCTCCACTGATTTGGCATTGTTCCGAATTTGAAAATAAGATTAAATAACTCTGTTAGCCATTGAACTCCTTCTTCTCCCAAACACTTCCACACCTCAATCGGTATATTGTCCACACCAACTGCCTTTGCCTTCCCCATCTTCCTAAGTGTTGTCATCACCTCTCCCTGCGTGATACGCTGACAGTAGCAATATTTTGTGGTCGCCTTTGCATAGAGGTGTTATTACTTTCTTGTTGGTACAGTATTCCATCGTTGAAAAGCTTATGAAAATAGGTTTGCCATCTTAACTTGATGTCTTGTTCCTTGACTAAGACACGTCCATCATCTCCTTTTACAAACTTCACTATTCCTAAATCCTGTCTTCTACGCTCCCTAGCTTTGGCAATCTTGAACATATCATGTTCCCCCTCTTTTGTTTCGAGGCGCTGATACATATGCTTATAGGCTGTGTTCTTTGCCTCTGTCACGGACTTCTTCGCTTCCTTTTTGGCTCTTTTGTATTCCTCCGTCAATATCAGCCGCTCTTCATCATCCATGCATCTCATTAGATCCCTAAAAGTCCTTTGCTTATCCTTTATTCTGGACTGTACTTCCTCACTCCACCACCAAGATTCCCTTTGCCCACTTATATTTCCTATTGTGACCCCTAGAGTTTCCTTCGCAACGTGAACAATGGTGGTTGCCATAGTCTCCCACATTTGGTTTGCATCCCCATCAGATCGAGTTGTCATCATCGAGATGACCTTATCTCTAAACACTGCACTTTTGTCGCCCTTCAAATTTCCCCAACGGATCATAGGTCGCCTTTTCCTCTCCCTTCTAGAAATCTTATCTCTCATAACTATATTTGCTACTAGTAAACGATGTTGAGACACTATTGTTTCCCCTGGTATAACCTTACAGTCCTTCCACCATCGTTGGTCTCCTCACCTCATCAAAAGATAATCGATCTGTGTGTTCCGTCCTCCGCTACTAAAAGTAATCAAATGTGATTCTCTCTTCTTAAAGAAAGAGTTGATAATAGCTAGGTTGTGGGCACTGCAAAGTCTAGAAGATCCCTACCCGGGTCAATCCTGTCGCCAAAACCAAAACCCCCATGCACTATTTGAAAACCATTGTTATCCTTACCAATGTAGCCATTAGAATCTCCGCCTATAACAATTCTTTCCTCCCTGGGTATTGTCCTCACACCTACATCGAAATAATCCCAAAAGTCTCTCTTCACTTGCTCCCCTAGTCCTATTTGGGGTGTGTAAGCGCAGACCACTGTCACTACTTCCTCACCTAAAACTACCCTCAACAACATAATCCTATCGTTCTTTTGTATCACTTCAATCACATTTTTTTATATATCATAGCCACTAGAATTCCTAACCCATTCCTTGCCCCATCCGACCTAAGTACACCAACTTATATGTAACAACTCGTATTTTTGTTGTTATCTTGTTTCCGTTTATTTCGTTTATATCTGTCATTGTAATCCGAGATTTGATTAAAGGAATGGTTTATGTTTACTTAATAAATTTTGTCACAACTATATTACGTCTAATCACCAAACGCAAATCGCAAGTAACTATGTTACCTAAAGAGCCGAGTGTGTTGGTGCAATAACCATTTGTGCCTTCGACATTGTTTATAACATCGCATCGCAAAACGAAGTTATTTATGTGGAGTCATGTTTTATATGTGTTATATTTGCCTATGTTATGGTTTGCTATCGCTAAAAAGCTCACACGCTCACGCAACTCCCCCTCTCTCATTACAATTGTAAAACAACGCTTAACGCTTCGGCAAAACGCTTAACGTAACTATCTAACGCGAATGAATCACCGAACAACCAGTCTACGAACTAATGGGAAACAAAAACATGACCTAAGGGCCAAGTTCGCTCGAAGTTGGTTATGACCAACTTCGCCCGAACTTGACCAGGCCACCAGAAATCCCAATAATCAGCAAGTTCGCTCAAACTTGCACATGTTCAAGCTGAATGGCCAAGTTCGCCCGAACTTGTGCCAAGTTCGCCCGAACTTGTGCCAAGTTCGCCCGAACTTGTGCCAAGTTCGCCCGAACTTGTGCCAAGTTCGCCCGAACTTGTGCCAAGTTCGCCCGAACTTGTGACAAGTTCGCCCGAACTTGATGTCGTCCAGCTCCTTTTCTCTTCACTTATAAATACCCAGCACTCTCATTCTCTCATTCCTTGCTGCTAACTTCGCCCCAGAGATCCCAAAACCGAAAACCTTTGATTTCCAGGTAAGAATCAAATCGTTTTATGCAAACTACAACGTTTCACTACGATTTTTCACAAGGATTACCTTCGTTTTCATCAAATCTCCTCTGTTTATGAAAATCTTCATCTTTTTCTATAAAACTTCTTTCACTAGATATACACTAAACGAGTATATTTGGCTTAGCTTTGGCGTCCCCAGCTAGAAATCTTTATAATTTCGACTCACCAAGTGTTAGATCTGAGTAAAACCTTTTTTAAGCATTGATTTTTACACATAATACAGAGTAGTGATGTATGTTTCGTTCACTATGAAGTGGAACGAGGAGTTATCAAGCAAGATCTCAGATCTGGAAGCACAAGGACGATATCGACACCTTGCACGAACTGGACTAACCCGTACGAACCATCAAGTTCGACAGGATTAGCCCGAGTTCCTGTAAAGTGGCTAAAACTCGCTCCAAGAGATCTCTCCAGCCTATGTTTTGCTCAGTAGCTTAAGGTTGGATGGATGGACACTCGATTTACTCACCAAACGACGTGAAAACGTACGATTGGTGACCAAAACAGTCAAGTTCGCTCCAAAAAGAGCAAGTTCGCTCAAAGTTATCACCAGTTGATTACCAACTTCGCCCGAACTTGTTCAAATTTCAAGAAAATCAGCCAAGTTCGCCCGAACTTGTACAGTTTCCAAGGAAACCAGACAAGTTTGCCTGAACTTGTACAAACTGTAAGACAAACATGTCAAATTCGCTCGAACTTGTACCAATCCAAGGGATTTGGAACAACTTCGCCCGAACTTGCTCACTGCCCCTCCATACTTTGACCATTTCAGCACTTCGGAAGACTGATGAACTTCTGTTCGCGTTTATAGGATGAACCGGCGCTCCCTTCAATCCACAGCAGTTCGTGTTTCTTCTTTAAGCACCGACTGTGAGTATACTTGAACTCTTTTTCTCTTTAATGCACTTTTGGGTGTTGCATACGTCTCTACATCAAAAACACGCTACACACAATGCTAAACTCTTTTAACGCTAACCGCTCTCGCATGTTATACGTGAATCGCTGAATGTTTGTTTGCTATGTGTGAATAATGAGGACTTATAGACCACCCTTAGCAACGATAGTACTATAGTTTGGACTCAGCACCCGATTGGTTCGGGGGTTGTTAAGGCTCACATATTTACTTTACATGCGTGTTCGCTGTTGTGAACATGTATCGCGCATACTCCACATCGCAGTCGTGTTGGTTAACTTGTATCATTATTGTTAGCTGCTTATATTCACTTTCTCTATGTGTACATGCTGGTAATGCGTAAATGCTTTATCTCTATTATTATGCTATTAAACCTGCATGCTCACCTTTACTTTATTGTATTGACTTATATTTTAACGTATGTAACAGGTTGAGGATGATCTTCGCTGCATAATGGACTTAGGATCTTGCTTTAGAAACTTGTAATAATTTAGTTATAGACTTTGAAATTGTTTGAGAATATTTGAATTCATGATGATTATGCAATGATTGTATGTTGATTGTATGGGAAATTGACGCTTAAATATTGTCATTTAAAATAGTCGTTATGGATTCTTTCGAACAATCTGCACCGCTTAGTGCCGCGCCCCGATGATTCCGCCATCGGTTGGGGTGTGACAGATTGGTATCAGAGCCATAACTGTAGGGAATTAGGTAGAATTGCCATGTTCGACCTAGCCTATAGGTTAAGTACCCAATTTGACCGATCTTCGACTTAAATGATTTAACTACTTGCCATAAATGCTTACATGCCTTTCCTAAGACTAACACAATGTACACGCTTGAAAACGCCCGCATAACATAAACGAATCATTATGTCGGGATTAGGTGTGAAAACCAAGAACTCTCGATAGGATCGCTCACTCCGTGTACTATTTACCGCACGAGATATTTTCGTTAAGTTAGGAGTGATATCCACATCTTGACGAAAATCTCCATCTCTATTTCCGTGGAACACCCGACGCGTTCGGTGAAAACCACAAACACGGAACGAAGTTGTTAAGTTAGGGGTGAAACCCGCATCTTAATAACTAATTCCACTCCTCGAATTTCAATTTCACCAAAGTCTCGACTATTTCGATGACTCGGGGCACGACGTAACTAGAAGGATGAATGTCGTTAATCGTTGTACGGCGAGAGCATTTGTCTATTAGGACAAATCGTGTGCCTGAACTCAGAGAATTTTCGAACCACTTTGGGTAGTCGCTATCTCAAAACCCAGCACGCTCCAAATTGATTTAATCCTGCAATCGCCGATTTTACGCATCATCGAGTTTTATTATTAATTGTGTGTTAAATTTTTTGGATTTTACGCTTTATCGATTTTTCGCTTTATCGATCTCTCGTTTTATCGCTTTTCGCTTTACGAAAATACGCACAACTCGCACAGCGCTCTCAATCTAAAACGCTAATAAAATCGTAGATAATCCAACTAAAATATCCCGCTTACGATACGCTACACGTACCTCGTCCGTTGTACTAGTCTCTGATATAGCATGTATGAGTTGTACTACTACACGCAACCACGCTACGCTACCTCGCTCACTCTCGAACGCTCTACGCTTTACTTATGAGAAGGTGAATACGTGCAAAATATATGCTTACATGAATTATGTGACTACGTGCTTACGTGCTATGTGCTTATGTGCCTACATGAATATGTGATTTTGTGCCTTATTTGCATAATAATAATAATAGTAATGAAACGCTAAACTTTTGAACATAAACCTACTATAATCTAATCTCATCCGATCAAATCCTTCATGTAGATGTCTTCCACGGGTCTCACCTAAGGAGGAACATCCAGCGCAACAACGCGGACAAGCGTATCGCCTCGCTCGTGGCCAAGCAGTTGGCCAAGGTGATCCCCCAGATTGTTAGCGAAATTCAGGTTGTCAGCAGCAACTCCTCCATTGACTCCAAGACAGACGCGCCAAAGTCCTCGTTCAACTTCAAACAATTCAAAGCGTGCGGACCTTTCACTTTCACTGGCACAAACGGACCAAGCGCGATGTTTCACTGGTTCGACTCCACCGAGGTCACGTTCCACCAAAGCGGATGCCCCGAATCTCTCCGCACCATCAACGCTACTTGTGTGTTCCAATCAAGGGCACTTGATTGGTGGACCGCAGAGTGCAACAGGCGCGGAAATGATGAAGCTTACGGTCTCACATGGGAGGAGCTCAAGGCAGATATGGTGAAAGAATTATGTCCCTCCCCCACGAAATTCAGAAACTGGAGAATCAATTTTGGGATATCAAGCAAGATGGACCCGACAACGCAGGTCTCACTGCCCGCTTCAAGCAGCTAAGTATCATTTGTCCCGGTCAGGTGGACACCACAGAAAAAGCGATAAAAAGTATCTTCGCGCTCTACCTAACTGCGTTGCTGATTTTGTCCAAGCAGCGCGTACTACTACCATCGAGGAGACTTATCAGATTGCAGCCGAGATTAATGACAAGCGTGTCCAGGCTGGATACTTCAAGAACCACAACAAAGTCGTGAATCAAGCTACCACCGAACTAAGCACTACGATCGAGCCGTCTCAAGAATCAAAGTCCAATCGCCGAGGTTGCAAAAGAGGGAACCCAAGCAAGAATTGTGCAGTGGTTGCACCGTTGAACTCTCAGCCGCTTCAAGCTGCTACACCAAACGCACCACCTACAAAGCGTGCATACATTGGACCTCACCCTCTGTTCTCCAAGTGCACATATCATCATGCGATTGGAGGAAAATGCCGCTTTTGTGCCAATTGAAACATCTATGGGCACTTCACGGCGCACTGCCGTACTGGTCCGCGTCAACAAGCTCCTCCCGCTCTCGCAGCACCGCTAACTCCTCTCATTGTTGCTCCTCTTAACCAGGCACCATAAGCACCAGCAGTTTAGGCACGTGCTTGCTACAGTTGTGGCGACCCGAATCATTTCAGCAATGCCTGCCCAAACCGTGTTGTGAAACAAGAACCGCAGTAGCAGCAGCTTCAGCAACAGCCACCATAGCCGTCGCAGCAACAACCACAGGTTGTGCGTGGAAGGGCTTTCAACATCAACCACCGCCAGGCTCAGAATGACAACAATGTTGTCAATGGTACGTTCCTCATTAATGGTATTTATGCTTCTTGTTTATTTGATACTGGTGCCTAAAACTGTTTTGTGTCGTTAGAATTCGAAAAACTTTTAAAGTGTAAACGCGCTAAACTCCCAAAGACTTCCGATGTTGAAGTCTCCACCGGAAGAACCGTTACTGTTAACTTCGTCTTACGTGTTGTACTCTCGTTCTCAACAACCGCATCTTCTCAATCCATCTCATACCTATGCAATTAGATAGCTTCGATATCATAGTAGGCATGGATTTTCTTCGTGAAAATCGTGCTGAAGTTGTTTGTTACGATAAGATGATTCGTTCCCCCCTCTCAAACGGTGATCAACTACATGTCTATGGCGAGACACCCTCAAAGAAGTTGATGCTTTTGTCATGTACCCAAGCGAACAAGCATTTGCGCAAGCAATGCGTTGCCTTCCTAGCCCACATCGTGAACCCGGATAAGGAAATGGAAACCTTGAAAGACGTACCTGTTGTTTGTGAATTCCCTAAAGTTTTCCCTGATGATTTACCTAGTTTACCCCCTACTCGTGATGTCGAATTCCGTATTGATCTAATCCCCGGTGCTACACCCGTCGCTAAAGCTCCCTATCGCCTTACACCATCCAAAAATGCGCTAGCTATCTAACCAACTTCAAGAGTTACTTGATAAAGGTTCATACGCCCGAGCACTTCGCCATGGGGCGCACCCGTTCTTTTTGTGAAAAAGAAAGATGGGACGTTCCGAATGTGCATCGATTATCGTGAACTTAACAAACTCATGATAAAGAACCGCTACCCTCTTACTCGAATCGACGATTTGTTTGATCAACTCCAAGGTGCTACTTGTTTTTCTAAGATCGATCTACGTTTCGGTTATCATCAGTTACGCGTGTTGGAAGAAGATATTCTGAAAACCGCCTTTCGTACTCGTTATGGCCATTTTGAATTCGTGGTCATGCCTTTTGGTCTCACAAATGCACCCGCGGTCGTCATGGATTTGATGAACCGTGTGTGTAAAGCCTTCTTGGATCGTTTCGTCATTGTGTTTATCGATGACATCCTTATCTACTCGAATCGAGACACGAACACGCGCGATATCTCCGTTTAGTTCTCGAACTTCTTCAAGGAAATCGCCTTTATGCCAAGTTCTCTAAGTGTGAATTCTAGCTCGAAGAAGTCCAACTCCTTGGTCATATCGTTAATAGTCAAGGAATCCACGTCGATCCCGCCAAGATCAAAGCTGTAAAGAGTTGGAATACTCTGAAGAAGCTGTCTGAAATCCGTTCCTTCCTCGGATTGGCAGGTTACTACCGCCGATTCATCGCCGACTTTTTGAAAATCGCCGTACCCCTCACCTCTTTGACTCATAAGGATAAACCTTTTGTTTGGGTTCCGAGCAAGAGGAAGCCTTTCAAACTCTCAAGCGTATGCTTTGTGACGCTCCCGTTCTCGCACTTCCCGACGGAGACGACGATTTCGTTGTTTATTGCGATGCCTCTAGCCTAGGTCTCGGTTGTATTCTCATGCAACGAGACAAGGTTATCGCGTATGCATCTCGACAACTCAAAATCCACGAGAAGAACTACACTACCCACGATCTCGAGCTAGGTGAAGTTATTTTTGCGTTGAATATATGGCGACACTACCTTTATGGTACAAAGTGTATGGTCTTCACAGACCACAAGAGCCTACAACACATCTTTAACCAGAAAGAACTAAACCTGCGCCAACGCAGATGGTTTGAACTTCTCAACGACTATGATTGTGAGATACGCTGCCATCCCGACAAAGCAAACGTCGTAGCCAATGCTCTTAGTCGACGAAGCTATGTGTATAGCATTCCTGACTTCAAGCCCAGAATAAACTCAAAACCCTTATTCACGAAACCCAACACGCATGTTTCATTGAGAACACCTTGGTGGAGGAAATGAAAGGTGGTGTCGAAACCCAGCTGGAGAATAAGTCTAACAGGATCTATTATTTTATGAATCGTTGGATCCCTAGCCGCAATAACCTTCGAGTGTTACTAATGACCGAAGCTCATAAGTCTCGATACTCCATTCACCCCGTTGCCGACAAGATGTACCAAGACCTTCGCTCCAAGTATTGGTGGCCGGGTATGAAAAAGGATATCACTCTATACGTGTGGAAATGCTTAACTTGTGTGAAAGTTAAAGCCGAACATCAATGCCCCTCTGGCTTACTCGAACATCCCGACATCCTGGTGTGGAAATGGGAGAGTATAGATATGGATTTTGTTACAAAACTCCCTCGCACGTCTTCTAGTCATGATAGCATTTGGGTTATCGTCGATCGTCTTACAGAATCTGCTCATTTTATTGCCATAAGGTAGAACGATTAGCACGAATCTATACCGACGAAGTCATTTGACGATACGGGACGCCTCGTGACATCATCTTTGACCGTGATGGTCGCTTTACCTCATATCTTTGGGAGACTTTTCAATCTGCTCTCGGTACTACGCTTAATCTCAGTACCGCTTTTCATCTTCAAACCGACGGTTAGACTGAGCGCACGATACGCACCCTAGAAGACATGCTTCGTGCGTGCATTATAGATTTTGGTGGTAATTGGGGTACGCATTTACCTTTAGTAGAATTTTCGTACAATAACAGTTATCATACTAGTATTCAAATGGCACCTTTTGAGGCACTATATAGAAGAAAATGTCGATCGCCTGTTGCATGGCACGAGATCGGAGAAGCACAAATCACCGGTCCCGAGCTAATACAAGAAACGACAGACAAGATCCTCCAAATAAGATACAATCTCTTGAAAGCTTGGAGTCGCCAAAAGAGTTATGCCGATAAACGCTACAAGCCCCTACAGTTCAAAATTGGAGATCATGTACTTTTAAAGGTTGCGCCCTGGAAGGGAGTGATCCGATTTGTAAAGAAAGGAAAACTAGTGCCACGATACGTGGGTCCCTTTAAAATTCTGGAAAGAATTGGCAAAGTGGCATATCGACTCGAACTACCAGCCGAACTCAACATCGTGCATCCGACTTTCCACGTCTCAAACCTCAAGAAATGCCTAGCTGAGGAAAATCTTCATGTACCACTCGAGGATTTGCAAATAAACGAGACTTTTCACTCCATGGAAAAGCCAGTAGAAATCATGGACCGAGAGACCAAGAAACTTCGACGCTCTCGCATTCCTATTGTGAAAGTCCGATTAGAAGGCAAACACGGTACCGAGTTCACTTGGGAACTGGAAAGTGATATGAAAGCTAAATATCCACATCTCTTTGTTACGGCCACTACTTAAATTTTGGGGCGAAATTTCCTAAAGTAGCGGAGACTGTAACAACTCGTATTTTTTGTTGTTATCTTGTTTGCGTTTATTTCGTTTATATCTGTCATTGTAATCCGAGATTTGATTAAAGGAATGGTTTATGTTAACTAAATACATTTTGTCACAACTACATTACGTCTAAACGCCTATTAAACGCAACGCTAAACTCAACATAATTGCAAGTAACTATGTTACCTAAAGAGCCGAGTGTGTTGTTGTACAATAACCACTTGTGCCTTCGACATCGCTTATCACATCGCATCGCAAAACGCTGTTATTTATGTGGAGTCATGTTTTATGTGTGTTATATTTGCCTATGTTATGGTTTGCTATCGCTAAAACGCTCACACGCTCACGCAACTCGCCCTCTTTCATTACAATGGTAAAACAACGCTTAATGCTTCGCTATAACGTTTAACGTAACTATTTAACGTGAATGAATCATCCGAACAACCAGTCTACGAACGAATGGGAAACAAAAACATGACCTAAGGGCCAAGTTCGCTCGAAGTTGGTTATGACCAACTTCGCCCGAACTTGACCATGCCACCAGAAATCCCAATAATCAGCAAGTTCGCTCGAACTTGCACATGTTCAAGCTGAATGGCCAAGTTCGCTCGAACTTGTGCCAAGTTCGCTCGAACTTGTGACAAGTTCGCCTGAACTTGATGTCGGCCAGCTCCTTTTCTCTTCACCTATAAATACCCAGCACTCTCATTCTCTCATTCCTTGCTGCTAACTTCGCCCCAGAGCTCCCAAAACCGAAAACCTTTGATTTCCTAGTAAGAATCAACCCGTTTTATGCAAACTACAACGTATTCACTATGATTTTTCACAAGGATTACCTTCATTTTCATCAAATCTCCTCTGTTTATGAAAATCTTCCTCTTTTTCTATAAAACTTCTTCTTTTCACTCAGATCTGCCTAAACGAGTGTATTTGGGCTTAGCTTTGGCTTCCCAAGCTAGAAATCTTTATGATTTCGACTCACCAAGTGTTAGATCTGAGTAAAACCTTTTTTAAGCATTGATTTTTACACAGAATACGGACTAGTGACGTATGTTTCGTTCACTATGAAGTGGAACGAGGCGTTGTCAAGCAAGATCTCGGATCCGAAAGCACAAGGACGATATCGTCACCTTGCACGAACTGGACTAACCCGTACGAACTATCAAGTTCGCCCGGATTAGCCCGAGTTCCTGTAAAGTGGTTAAAAATCGCTCCAAAAGACCTCTCCAGCCTATGTTTTGCTCAGTAGCTTAAGGTTGGAGGGATGGACACTCGATTTACTCAAGAAACGACGCAAAAAACGCACGATTTGGTGACCAAAACAGTCAAGTTCGCTCTAAAAAGAGCAAGTTCGCTCGAAGTTGTCACCAGTTGATGACCAACTTCGCCCGAACTTGTTCAAATTTCAAGAAAATCAGCCAAGTTTGCCCGAACTTGTACAGTTTCCAAGGAAACCAGACAAGTTCGCCCGAACTTATACAAATCGTAAGACAAACATGTCATGTTCGCCCGAACTTGTACCAATCCAAGGGATCTGGTACAACTTCGCCCGAACTTGCTCACTGCCCCTCCATACTTCGACCGTTTCAGCACTTCGGAAAACTGATGCACTTCTGTTCGCGTTTACAGGCTAAACCGGCGCTCCCTTCAATCCACAGCAGTTCGTGTTTCATCTTTAAGCATCGACTGTGAGTATACTTGAACCCTTTTTCGCTTTAATGCAATTTTGGGTGTTACATACGTCTCTACATCAAAAACACGCTACACACAACGCTAAACTCTTTTAACGCAAACCGCTCTCGCATGTTATACGTGAATCGCTGAATGTTTGTTTGCTATGTGTGAATAATGAGGACTTGTAGACCACCCTTAGCAACGATAGTACTATAGTTTGGACTCAGCACCCGATTGGTTCGGGGGTTGTTAAGGCTCACATATTTACTTTACATGCGTGTTCGCTGTTGTGAACACGTATCGCGCATACTCCACATCGCATTCTTGTTGGTTAACTTGTATCATTATTGTTTGCTGCTTCTATTCACTTTCTCTACGTGTACATGTTGGTCATGCGTAAACGCTTTATCTCTATTATTATGCTATTAAACCTGTATGCTCACTTTTACTTTATTGTATTGACTTGTATTTTAACGTATGTAACAGGTTGAGGATGATCTTCGCTGCATAATGGACTTAGGATTTGCTTTAGAAACTTGTAATAATTTAGTTGTAGACTTTGAAATTGTTTGAGAATATTTGAATTCGTGATGATTATGAAATGATTGTATGTTGATTGTATGGGAAATTGACGCTTAAATATTGTCATTTAAAATAGTCGTTATGGATTCTCTCGAACAATCTGCACCGCTTAGTGCCGCGCCCCGATGATTCCGCCATCGGTTGGGGTGTGACATTATACCCATTACGCTCTTCCCCTTTATTCCCTTTCCAGCTAGTCTCTTGAAGGTACGCTATGTCTACCCTATGTCTTTTAAGTGCGTCTACTACCTCCAACAATTTACCACTTAGGGTTCCTACATTCCAAGATGCCACACGTACCCCTTGGTTGCACCCCTCATCCTTGGACACGATCTCAAGGAAACACCATGACTGCTATTGTCTATGATTGCGACAAAACAGTCAATGTATCAAAAGAACACACTAAAACCTAATAAGTAAATACCCGACACTGATGAGAATAATACACAAACACTAAATAAATCAATAGTCAACAATGATATTAATAATAATAGAACACACAAACAAACGGGTGTCCACAAGAAAGATCCAAAAAAAATAACAATTATTCAACAAGCAACCCAATGAATAACTCTTTACAAAAGCACTAACTTAGATTGACAATAATGACTCAGAAGACACTCGAAGACACACGCATGCGACCACACAAAATAAGATAATGAGCTCTCAATTAGACACAATCTGTATCAAAATATAAATGCAAGCTTATCATAAAATGCTTAAATTTACTATAAAGCTTTATGGTAATTAAGTAAATAGTTATATTTAAAGCTTATTCACAATCTATATCAACTTATAAATGAAAAATTATCATAAAATGCTTATATTTACTAGAAAGTTTTACGGTAACTAAAGAGTTATTTTAAAGCTTTATTTAGGTTCGAATGCACCTAGTTAATGTTAACACTTTCACCGAAACCATCACCGGGTCTAAATCAAGTAAGGTCTCCGGGTCTGCAGCAGGAGGGATCACCGGATGCGAAACAGAAGGAAATGCCAGAACTTTTACCGGATCAAAACTGACGCTTGATTGAGCACCGTCTTCGTAAGGTTCCAACGGAAAACGTTCAGAAGCTTTCAAAGTTGCCTGAAAGTTGTCACGCCGCCTGAACTGAAAATGGTTTCTAACACTCACCTGAACGAAGATTGACTTCTTGAACCTTGCTTGCTGCGTTTTTAATCTTGCCGGAGAAGAGAAACTCGTCCGTCTGTACCTGCAAAAGAAGAACCTGCCGGCGAACTCGTTCGTCTATACCTACAAAAGTTCCGGCGAGAAATCTTTTGTCCAGTGGACAAAAGAAATATGGACGTTGTTTGGTTGTACAGAGAGATGATGTACGGAGAGAGTTTTTCGGTTCGATCATAGGTACGATTACAAACCTTTATTTCACTTTCGTTGTACTAAAATCATATCGTTCACACATAATCTAAGCTCTATTTCACTGTTGTGGGTACAATGTAGCCGGATTGTACATGTCAGAAACCCAGAACCACTACACGGTGGTGCCGGTGATGGTTGTTTTGAGGTGGTTGAACGATTTGGCATTCAATCTTTGTGTTGTCACCACCAGATCAACACCATCACCACCGCCATCACCACTATCGAAACCACCACAATGTCATCACCACCACCATCTCTGGTCTACCCTCAACACCACCATTACAGAACCCACTTCACGAAGACTAATGTGGTTATGTTATGTTCTTTTGATTATGCTTAAATATTAGGTACACTGTTCTTTTGATAATGCTTAAGTATTAGGTACTAAGGTTTGATATGTGTAATTATGGTTAAGTATTGGTACAATGTGGATTGATTGCAATTTTCCTATGTATAATTATGTAAGTAACTCTGTTTCATCATAGCTATTTATAATTTAGGTATCATATAATTAAATCTTGTATAATGTGGTTCTGTTAAGTATTGGTACTATGTTGTTCTGTTCTGTAGACAAGGGTCAATTGTTTTGGTGCTAATCTGGCATATGAGGATCACTGTGTTGATGGTGATGATCAGGTTTGTTCTTGATGATCCTGATGATGATGATTAAGTGGTAAGTCCACGGTGGTAGGAATCATCTGGCATATCTGACATATGGTGGTGGTCATGGCATAGGCACAATCGGCAGGTTAGTATAGTGAAGGTGGAGATTCATCTTGCAGGTGGACTTACAAAAGTCAAACTTTTCAATTGACTTGTAAAAGTCAAACTGGGTGTTTTTTTAGGGAGTTACATATTGTGATAGTGTACAAACCATTGGGTCACATATAGCAATAGTAAAGCGGTAAGATTATCTTTTCACATGGGTTTACAATTGCTAATAACACTGTTGGGGCATGTGGTAATGAAATGTCCACTTCAGGGTTTCAGAGTGCAAAATCTAGAAAAGAGGGAGTCAGAGGGAAATTTGGACCAAACCTCAGGGAGCCAAATTGCACTTTACTCTTTATGTTATATGCATAACGTTTTTAAATTCTTTTCTCTTTGTTTTCTTTTCAACAGACCTTATAATGTCGTCACCTAATCTAGTTTTTATTAGAAAAATGGTATATTGGTTTACGATTATGCAGATAGAATCCCTGTTCATACTTTATCAACAGAGACATACTTTAGTGCTCAATTTAATCAACTTCATCTTAATATTGGTATGGTCTTGCCAAATTCAAATAGTTTCCTAGCTAATGAACCATTACGATCAACGTGATATATGAACCATGAAAATTTAAAGCTTACGTGCTATGATTTTTTATATGGAGAGCTAGCAGATCAATGATATAAAAGTTGGTGAATCAAATGAAGTCACAAATTGACAAGATGTAATTGACGATGGATGATGAGATGGAGTTGAGTTTCAGAACCAACTAAAAAGTCTAATTAGAGTTAACCATAGCCATGGAAAACTAAGGTAGTGTTCGTTTCATGGAATATAATGGAATTGGATTTGGAATTTCAACATTCCAATAGGAATTGGAATCTTAATTACATTCTTGATATGTTCATTTGGCAAATGAATTTGAATCTACCGATCTCTTCCCGCCAATCAGGTGAGCTAGTTCGGGTCATTAACAAGCCGGATTGGGCTGGATAAGGTCAAGACGTTCGGGTCGTTTAGGGGTTGAGTCAATTCGATACGTTTCGGGTCGTCTACAGGTCGGGTCAATCCAATACATTTTAGCCGTTAACGGGTCGGTTCAGAACGTTAACAGGGACCATGTCGTGTCGAGACGTTTCGAGTCGTTAACGGGTAGGGTCGAGACGTTTCGAGTCGTTAGTGGGTTGGGTCGAAAGGATCGTTAACGGGTCTGGTCTAGACGTGTCGGGTCAAAGATTCCAACGACTTTACTTGAATTCCTTCAAATTGGAAGGATGAATTTGGAAGGATTTTGAATTCCTTTAGTTAAAGGAATTTGAAGGAATTCATTTCCATTTCCAATTCCTTTGCTAAACAAACACGATCAAGAATGGGATTGAGATTCTAATTCCTTCATTTGTTGAAAAAAATAACATGAGGAATGGAATCTAATTCCCTGTTCCATTCGGATTCCATTTTATGAAACGAACACTATCTACGAGTATTTGAGGGTGGACATGGTAAATCGAGATACCCATTCTATGACAACTCTTAACTTTCCCTATGTTTTGGTCTCTTTAGTAGGCCTAGTATATCCTGCAATCGTAGTGGCTTCTTTATTTCATGTTATAAAACAAGATTGTTTGGAACCGATAACACAAAAGCTCATCTTCAAGATGGTTACGTGTGATCATCCGAGTACCATAAGAACACCACCGCAATCACTAAGGGTTCGACCATTTAGACCCATTCCAGGTTCTTGAACCCATGCTAGATGGATGGTGGGTTCCAAGATGGTATGTATTGGATGGTTATGTGTCACAATATTATTGGATGGTGTGTTGACATAGGTAGTGGAGTCAACTAAATGGGTGCCCCCTCCCTTCAGAGTTGATTTGAGTTGGAGTGAATTCAAATGAGGTGTCATTTTCCTATTATTAGGTTTAGGGGTTCAAGTGGGTTGCTAGAAAGTTGTCCCCTCCACCCTAACAAGTCAAAGAGATAAAAGATACGTTATTTATTTATTGTTTTTGTCATTGATAGGATTTAGAGTAATTTCATTGTTATAAAAATATAACAATTATCTAACTTAGTTAATTATATAGATAGTCTTTGTGGTTTACTAAAAGTAACACATTTGAGTACGAAATGGTTTTTTACAGGTTCATGTATTATGGTTTCAATTTGTAACTCCTTTGGGTATTAAGGGTACTATTGTAAGATTTTTGGTTAGTTTTTAAGTAAAACGACTAAATAAATAACGTACTTAAAGGTGCATAATACCCTTAAAAATACAAAAATGAAACTATAAATTTATAACTAGAGAGGCCATTTATGTAAAAAATAATTTTAATCATAGGGACCATTTGTGCAAATTATTAAAGAACATAATAACAAGACTATCCCCTAAAAACTAGATGTTGGTAACCATCGGCTCCAGTGCCCACAACCACCAGCACAACAAATATGAGGTGGGGGTTTCAATGGTGGTGATGCGTGGGTATATGTGAACCTACGAGGATTAAAGGAGAGGGGAACAGTGGGCGAGGGCGTGAGGGGTTCCAATTGTGAGCGGTAGTAGTGGTGGTTATGGTTTAAGTGGTGGCGCTTTTTGATAAAGGCACACGATTTCAGATTTTCCATGCCTAGCACCAGAAACTATAACCTATCCTATAATCCTATTGGCCGTTGTGAAAGGCGATGTTCCTCTGACAAAAACACCTGATTTGGTTTTGAAGTCCTGCAGTTTAGGTTCTATTAAGGGCTTGGGGCACGTGGTCTAGCCAGTAGCATGGTGAAAACAAGACACCACATTGATTATCTATTGGTTTATCATTTATTTAAATTACTAATTTTACTGGTTGCAACGACAAGTGTGACCTAATTGTTTTTGAAAGAATTCTATTTCAATGTATCAAATACAAGAATTGTTCATGTGGCCATCACCCATTCTATTACGTAATTATGTCCTCACATGTTTTATTGAAGAAAAACTTATTTTTTGTATCATATGTTTATTATGTAATAAACTTTATCAGACCTGGTCATCGAATCGACCCAACTTTTTGTTTTTGTCCAATTCTATAAAATTGGAGTATTAAAAAACAGTAACACCACTAGAAAAGATTTTTAGATCCACCGCTAACAATAAACATGAGGTGGAGTTGCAAGCAACAATTACTAGATTTATTTTTTACATTGTAACTTTTTTTTTGTAACATCATAGTTTCCACTTGGCTATTAAACTTTAATATTTATTGATATGCATTATTAGTTATTACTGTTATTATAATTAATTATGAATTATGAATATGAATTAAAATTTCAACAGCAATAGTCATCGTTTGATCGATTGATGGACTTTCGACGAGTTTTCTATTAATGTAGGTTTGAATTTATATAATTCAATAGTAAGTAAAAGAGTCAAACTGATAGTAATGAATGAACATTTATTTTAGCTCTACATTTTTTGTCAATCTAAATTACATGTTTTGGAAAATATCTTAAATACTCAAATGCTTAACGGAAGCTTTGGCCAACTTGCATTTGCTTGTATATATATATATATATAATATATATATAGGTGAAGTATAGCGAGAAAACTCACTTGAGTTAAAAAAACTCAAGAAAACCCTATGTAACATTTTTATTTTTTTCTAAAAAATAAGGAATGTAAGTTATATAATGTTAATGAACGTTTTGTAACAAAAAAAAGCGCCAAATGATTTTTTTATAATTTTTTTAAAAATTACAGTGTTTACAAAAAATGCAAAAAAACTGAATTTTTGTAATTTTTATAAAAAAAATCCACTCGCCGCTTTTTATTTTTTTTGTTACTAAACGTTCATTAATATGTAACTTACATTCCCTATATTTTTTAGAAAAAAATAAAAATGTTACATAGGGTTTTCTTGAGTTTTCTCAACTCAAGTAGGTTTTCATTTTATCATTCCCATATATTATATATATATATATAGGGTGAGGATCATGAGAAAACTAGATATAATTGAGAAAACTAACTAAAAAAGTCAAAAAAAACATAAAAAACATACAATTTTTTTAAAAATATCGCTGCTTTTTATGTATAAAAAAGAATTTTCAAAAAAAAAAGGTTGTACTGCACATGTGCATTATATGCTTTTCTTATTATTTTTTTAAAGTTTTTTTTATATAATATGTGTAGCGATTTTTTATTAAAAAATCAAAAAAAATTGATATGTTTTTTTGGCTTTTTAGTTAGTTTTTTGGTTTTCTCATTTAAAATAGTTTTCTCATGATCCATCCTATATATATATATATATAGGGTAAGGTTCATGCGAGAACCAACTTTATTGCGAGAACCGCGAGAACCACCTTTATTGCAAAATAAAATCTAAAAAAAACAAAAAAGCACTTAATTTTTTTAAAATATTTTTTAGAAAAATTCGCTATATTTCATTTACAAAAAAAAAACTTTTTTTTCTTCGAGTAACAGTTATTCATGTACATGTGCATATGTATCATAACTTCGACAAATTCCGTAATACATTATAAGTAGTAAACAATTGCACTTTAATTTACAATACCATCCGTAATACACTACTTTTTACATTAACAATATTCAAAATGCACATGTGCATCATTATATATAACCCTTATATAACATGTTTTGGTACAAGTTTGTGATCTTGAATGATGAAGTAGGCCCATATACATGTTTTTTGGTAAGTTATATCTAGTGGTTGATGGTTTGGTTATAGTTGTCACTTTATGATGTAATATGTTGATTGGATGGTATAAATGGTGTTGATATACATGTAACAAAGTGAAAATATTGGCATTGGTGTTTTATTGTACATGTTAGGAGGTAATGGTATTGTATTATGGATGGTAGGAGGTAATGGGAGTGTTATGGATGGTATGATAGATGAAAGAGAAAGTGTATTCAAAGTAGTGTACCCAAACACCGTATTTCATGTTGATACATATAGATGCACATGTGCATTTCTAATATTCATAATGTAAAAGGTAGTGTATTACACATGGTAGTATAAATGAAAGTACAATTGTCTAATATTTGTAACGTATTACGGAATTTGTCAAAGCAATGATACATATTCACATGTGCATGGTAGTGTATTATGGATGAAATGATAGATGGAAGAGAAAGTGTATTCAAAGTAGTGTACCAAAACACCTTATTTCATGTTGATACATATAGATGCACATGTGCATTTCTAATATTGGTAACGTAAACAGTAGTGTATTACACGTAGTAGTGTAAATCAAAGTATAATTGTCCAATGTTTGTAATGTATCACGGAATTTGTCAAAAAATGATAAAAATGCACATGTGCATGGATAATTGTTACTCAAAAAAATTGTTTTTGTTGTTGACGAAATATAGCGAATTTTTCAAAAATATATTAAAAAAATTGGTGGCTTTTAGATTTTTTTAGGCATTTTTTGGTGGTTCTCGCGGTTCTCGCAATAAAGGGTGGTTCCTAACGGATCATTATATATATATATGTGTGTGTGTGTGTGTGTGTGTGTGTGTGTTGAAAAGTATACTTCATTAAAACACACATCCGACCCAAAAGGGCAAAAGGCCAAATAAAAACATCCCCGACCCAAACGGGCAAAGGACAAACAGTTACAACATGTACAACGGATATTTACACCAATCCTCCCAACTAATATATTTACATGAAGATCTATTTTTAACCCATCCAAAAGCCCTCGACTTTATCTCCCTTAAAATGTCTTTCAGACCATGTTTGATCTGATTGAAAATCAACTCGTTCCTTCCATTCCATGTACACCAGCATGACATAATCACTAGACCGTGAATGATCTTCTTCGCTCATGATCTTCTTCGCTTTCTTACTCAACTGAGAGAAAGTGTGGATGTCCAGAACGTCCTTAAAATTGAATACGTATATAGGAGGGATGTTGCACCAAGCACTGAAACCCGACCAAACCCAGTTAGCCACCTCGCACGCTGTGAAAAGATGTTCCACCATCTCCTCATAACTATCACATAAAGGGCACATAACTGATGGGATGTCAATGTTCCTTTTTCTTAAGTTGACTCTTGTAGCTAATATGTCCAGATTTCCTCTCCAAGCCATAATATTACATTTTACTTGCACCCATTTACACCAAACAAAGTTCGGGAGATGGCTATCTCCTCTATCCTCAATCAATGCCTTTTTTACATCCTTCATCGTAAAACTATCTGAATCGACAACATCCCACTTCCATGAGTCTTTATCGTCGAAGAGCGTAACCAGGTTGAGAACTTCTATGCATTCTTGCCACTCCCTAAGCACATTGCCCGACTCAATCTGTCTAGACCAGTTCCAAGAGAAGCAGCCACTTTCATGATCCATATTAAGTCTATCCGCTACCCTGCACATTTTATGCAATTCTAGACCAAACAGATGAGGCCATCTTTCATGAACAGATGATCGTCCACCCATGTGTCAATCCAAAACCTAATCTCAGTCCCGTTACCCACCTTACCTAAAATCATACGGTTTAAACCCTTCCCCTTGATCTTTATTTTGGAAATCAGAGTCACAATGTTTCCAACACCCTGAGATTTTGCCATTAAGCGGAAGAAAGTTCCTTTGGTTATTATTAAAATGACAAGCGTCCACCACTTTCCTCCAAAGATTATGTAATTCCAGCCTATACCTCCAACCCCACTTAATTAAAAGAGAATCGTTAACCTCTTTGAGTTTGTTAATACCCAACCCCCTTTTTTTCTTCGGCCAAGTGACCGTATCCCAAGTCACCCAATTCATTTTATTAGAAATACTTGACCCCGCCCATAAGAATTTTCTCATTTTAGCCTCAATAATCTTAATTATTCCACAAGGGACCTTGTATAATGAGAAGTAATTAATGGGGAGACTTACCAACACCGAGTTTATCAAAATGAGTCTCCCCCCAATTGAAAGAGTTTTTGCTTTCCAAACGGACAGTCTCTTATCGAACACCTCAATTAACGGATTCTAATTTAAAATTCTATTCAGATTAGCTCCCACTGGAATTCCCAAGTAAGTAAGCGGAATGGTATCTGTTTTACACCCAATAACCTCGGCCATCAGCGATACCGGAATCATTCACACCCAACCAAAAAGGTTAGATTTAAACAAAATAATTTTTAAACCAGAACACAAGTAAAAAATCCTAAGACATCTAGCCACATTGACCACGTTCCCCCTGTCCCAATCCCCCAAAATGACAACGTCATCGGCATAAAAGTGATGAGAGATAACCGGGCCGTTATTTGGGGTTTGTATCCCATTGAACAACCCATCTTCTCCTGCTTTACAAAAATGCAAGACAAAGCTTCCATAACCATAAGGAACAGACAAGGAGACAGTGGGTCTCCTTTCTAATACCTTTGGAGCATTTAAATTCGAAAGTAGGAGACCCGTTCACTAACACATAGGAACTCGCTGAAACTAAAACCCTTTCAATCCATTTACATCATAACCTAGGAAAACCCATTTGACCTATAATATCTAAAAGAAACTTCCAACATACATTATCATAAGCCTTTTCAAAGTCGATTTTTAATAGGAAAACTTTTTTTTTGTCTTTATTGACCTAAGAAATTATTGGTATTTTTTTAATCTTTTTTTGACCCAAGCTTGTAAATATAAATATTTTCTTATCTAATGATAGTGGTATTGGTGATTAGAGTCTTATACAGGATTGAAAATTTGTATTTGATGCCTAGCTAAATACTTGTTAGGTGTTAGATATACTCATAATTATTGGCCAGACATGCATAATTATATACTATTAATTTTTAAAATTTTTAACAATAGAAGCTGTACTCTAAACATATATTCCTAGACAATGGTTTTTTTACAAAACAACTAACTGGTGTGGGTTATTCTTTTGGTCCAACTATCTTTAATTGTACCGGTACCCACTTTCCCAGTTTTTTGGTACCGGTATCGGAACGGTACCGGTATTTACAGGTAAAACACCGGTAAATACCGGTACTGGTACCGAACGGGTACGTGCTCATCCCTAATCAACATCTAGTATTTGCATTTCCCTTCACAAGACATTTGGAAACACAATGTGATCTTTTGGATATCTAACTTGATACAAAGGTGTAGTAGTTAATCCTTAGGTTTGTGGTTTTAAAATGCAACGAGCGGGTCGATAGAGAAGTACAAAATAGATTCATTGGGCCGTAATTTCTAAGGCCCTGGCTGTATAAAATAGATCCATTGTGTCGTAATTTGTAAGGCCCTAGCCGCAACGCGACGGATCTTACATCTAGTTAGTTTCTTAAAAGATATCAATTGAGATTTTGAGAATACTTATCTTTCTTACATTTCTATGTTTTTGTAGTTCTATATTTTAACAGATGCAACACATTAATATGGTAAAGTGCATATATATATCATCAGCGTCACAAAATGTTTAAAACATTTGAAATATGTGAATTTGATGATAGTATATATATCATATTATACCAAATAAATCATCAAATACACATCCCAAAAAGAGAGCTTATTGTTCACATTAGTTTTGGGTTAAACACGTTTAGCTAATGATCGGGTTTAAGCTAACAGGTTCATAGAATGACCTATTTATTTTGATAAATTTTGAATGATATTTTATGTTATAACATAAGTTGGTTACGTATGTTATTTTAAAATTTAAAGGTTAAAAGAGAAATTGTATGGTTTATAGTTGAGTAAATTACAAAAATCGTCCTTTATGCATGATACTTATTGCAAACTGTGTCCTTTGTCTTCAATAATATAAGAAACGTACTCGATGTTTGCAAATCCTTGCATGTTATGTCCTTTAGCCCTAACTCAGTTAGTTTTATGGTTAAATATGACCAAATTGACCCCACATTGGGGTATTTTGGTCATTTTACCCTAAATAAAATAATTATGTTTAAAATAATATTTTGTATATCTATAAAAAAATATATACACATATAGTACATCTCTCCCTCCCTCTTAACTACCCCACCCCACCACCATCACCACTCATCTGCCACCCCCACCATCTGCTCTTCTTCTCCGGTGAAGCACTACCACCCAAATCTGGTATCTCCTCATGCCTAACAATCACCCCTTCCTTCTCCACCAAACCAGCGTGCCTATCTTCTTCAAAAACCTCACTTACAACCTGCTTCAGAACCAAACTATAATCACAGCATAATCATTTCCTAAATTCACAAACTAACTCAAAGCTATTTTATAAATCCGAATCATACTCATTGAATCGAATTAAATTGAAATGATTGCAAAAAAACATATTGTTCCTTCTCCACCACAGATCCGCCACCTACACCCTCTGATCTGGGCTGTGAGCACTATTAACACCCCAACCTCCGACCAAGATCTAGCTCCGATTTTACAGATCTGGTCCATCCCCATCAATATCGTCCACCACCATAATCAAAGAAGAAAAGAAAAGGGGAGAAATATAGATTGTTCAGGCGGTGGTGGTGCTTACAGCAGTGGCCGACTGGTGGTTCTCAAGTGGCGGTAGCCGGGTGGTGGTGGTCGGCTGGCGGTTATGGAGAACAGGTAGAGAGATGGGTGAGAAATGGAGGGTGGTTTATGGTGGTGAGAACATAACCAAAGAAAGAGTTGAGATAGAGAAAAGGGAAGACTGATTTATTTATTTGTTTATATATTTTTAGTGTTTCAAAATTATTGTTTTTTATAGATTTTAAATAAATGGGAAATTATCAATCTACCCTTATTTAACCATGAAAACTAATTAAGTTAGAACTAAAGGACATAACATGTAAGGATTTGCAAACATCAAGTACGTTTCTTGTATATCTTGAAGACACAGGACACAGTTTGCAATAAGTATCATACATAAAGGACGATTTTTTGTGATTTACTCTTTATAGTTTATTAGTAAACTTTTTTTGTAGAATTTTATGTTTTTCCTATTTACTTACTTTTGGATCAGCAATATAAAATAATCGGGATAGATGAGTGATGTTTGAGCTCATGAGAACCCACTAATACTCAATTTTTGTTTGGGTTTACATGACTGGCCTTATTTTTAGGTTTTACCCACCAACTTGTTTAACACGGACTTTTTTTCCTAACTATTAAATGACGTGTTACAAAACACATTTGTTTTTCTTTTCGATTTGTATTGTCTTTAGTTATAAAATAAGTTGTTTCTAGCTTGTACTAGTTGTGGATGTTTTATAGGTGTTCGTGTGCAAAAGGAGCGGAAATCAAGACTAGATCATGAAGAAACGAGCACACGGGAAAAGGCAGAGAAAGAAAACAGAAAACATCAGGATTTAAGGTACTTCGCGCCACGTGAAGAACCAAGAGAGAGAGTCTTCGTGACACAATAAGAAAGGGTAAGTTGGAAAAATTGGCCCAACTGTTTTGGCCTTTGAGATACGCGAAGGAGACTGATAAAGCCCTCGTGACACGCGTAAGTTCTGAAAATCCGAAAAAAAAACCCTGAGTCGATGTTATAAACAGTTTTTGGCGAATATCTTCGAGATAACCTACTTTCGATCGTGAATACAGAGTGCTTTGGGCGATTTTGGAGTGGATAAGTCAGATTCGATCAAGAAGTGAAGCAAAGAGTCGCAAATCAGGTCGGTCACACTTATTCGGTTTATATTTTGTGATTCCTGTTGTTTAATCAGATTCTTAGACATCATGTTCATGAATTTTATGACTTTTTTACCATTTTCAAACATGATTGTTGCCTAAACTTATGTAGCTACCTTAGTTTCGGATGAATGATTGTTGAATTTTGTTGATTTCTCGGTTTTGGTAATTATTGATGGATTAATGTTAATGTAAAGAACATATTTACAACCGATCTGATGTATGTACGTATTCAGATCTGATTTATCATTGACGTATGTTGTGCTTCTTGTTGAATATCTTTCTTGCATATTTAGATTACCTACTATGTGCTTGTGATTAGTTTATGGCTTTGTTAGACGTAGTAATCCATTGGAACATTGATTGAGGGTTTGTTGGATCTTTGTATTCCACCTATCTAGATAGGTGAGAAATGATAGATAGTCGGTTAGTCTTTGTTATTAGGTGTTGAGGTGTAAAGGTTCTGAGAGAAGGTTTCCTGAGATTTCCTAGTATCCTTGCTAGTCTATGTCTTATCAATTGTTCTTAGGTCACCCCTTGCATCCTAGGATGTATTGAGATAGTGAGATTAAGAGGTAATATATCTTTTAGGTACATTAGTATTGTTGGAGAGACTGAGAGATAATCTGACCAACTGGTGAGTTTCATGTTAGTGCATAGCTCACAACAAGGGGGAGCAAGGTGATTAAAGTTTTGATCAAGACAAGCTCAAAGAAACGGAGGACGATATAAAGATCAAGAAGTTAAAGTTTATTCAAGACTAAAGATCGAGAATGATAAAGACTCGGGAGCTTATTTGAAGTTAAATGACTACAGCAAAATGATTGCGGCAACATCCAAGGGGGAGTCTATTGGTGCATATGTTTGTTGCCTACGTCATTGTACATCGAGTCTGAGTGAATAGGGTTTAATCTGTTAGAAACGAGGCGTATCTATGATTGGAAAGGGTCAAGTTCGCCCGGAACTAAGATGTGAGAACAAGTTCGGCCGAACTTGTTCTAGACAAGTTCGCTCGAACTTGTTAACCATCCCAGCGAACTTGCAATCCTATAAATAGGTCTCGGGTTTTCATTTGTAAGGATCAGAGATTTTGGCACAGAGGCGGCGAAGCTCTGTCGGATCCGGAACTTGAATGTATTTAACTTTAGATCAATGAATAAATAGTTTAAATGAGTAATTCTTGTTATTTGGTTAACATGTCATTAGTTTCCGCCTAATTGGACAGTAGATAACAAATTTAGGTTCCCGTGCTAGTCGTGGATGTTCCTACAAGTGGTATCAGAGCCTGGATACCTAAATTTGCTGGAATTAAGACAAGAATTTCTCTTATTCTACTCCATTCTACCATTTTTCTTATCTTTTTCACATATTTGAAGATTTCATGGTCAAAAAATGGATAAAAATTGAATATGTCATGTAAAATACACTATTAATAAACCCCTGAGAGTTTGGACATCAAATTCAAACGAATTGATATAGAAAAATTGAAAAAACCATGATGTACAAACTCATCTTGGCCGAACTTAACATCAAGTTCGACCGAACTGGTCGAACTTGATTAAAATTTCACTGATTTTAATCAAGTTCGCCCGAACTTGATCAATTTGTCAAGTATTTTGTATAAGTTCGCTCGGACTTGCAAGATAATTCAATATTTTTGATCAAGTTCGCCCGAACTTGACCAAATTTTCTTGAAATTTATTCACAAGTTCTGCCCGAACTTGATAAACTCTTTGGAAACTCATATAAGTTCGCCCGAACTTACCTGTTTTTCCTGAATTTCTTCACAAGTCCGCTCGAAGTTGCTTAAAGGTTGAAATTTTCTTAAAATCCAACAACAAGTTCGCCCAAACTTGTGTGTTTGTGAAAAATCTGAAAATTTTATATAAGTTCGCCCGAACTTGTTGAAAATTGAAATCAAATTCTGTTTTCATACAAGTTCGACCGAACTTGTCAGTTTCTAATCGGTTTTCGAGTGTTTTTGATCATATTTTCAGATAAGTCATCAGTTTGTCAAAAGGGAATATTTCCATAACGTGTTTGTTTCACAAGTGGCTTCTTCATCAAACGCTAACACAATTGCGGTAAACCACATGAATATAGATAATGAAATGGGTACTACGACAAAACCGCCGAAGCTAATGAGTATGGACGATTCGAAGGGTGGAAAGAAAAGTTTGTTAACTGGGTACAAGCAAATCAATTCCACAGCTGGGTTGCAGTAGAGGATGGTTACAAGTGGCCAAAAGATGAACGTGATCAAGATCTTCCGTTGAACAAGTTTCCTGTTGACAAAGAAAACTATGTCGCTGAGAAGAAAATGATTAGCTTGATACAACAATCGGTGAAGGAAGACATCTTGAAATTATTGCCAGAATATAATACTTCACAAGAAATGTGGCACGCTCTTTGTGATAAATTCAAAGGAAGTGATGAAATGATCAAGAGTAAAAAAGCTTTAATTAAGAAAGAGTTCGAGATCTTCACAATGATCAAAGGAGAGACGATAAAGCAGATGATTGATAGATATTGTCATCTGATGGTCCAAATGCGAAGGCATGATATCAAGAGATCTACTGAAGAGCAAATAGAGAAGTTAGCCGATGCACTTCCTGAAGGAGAATGGACAACGTATCTGATGATTCTAAAGAACAGTCCATCTTGGAGACATTTTAAGTTGTCATCTTTCATTGACAAGCTAGAAGGTCATGAAATGGAGCTACTAAAAATTGCCAAATCAATGAATGCAAACGTTGTTCAAGATGTTGGTTTATATTACAAAGGAGGGATTCAAGATACTCCAATTCAGAGCCCAAAAATCCAAACAGCTTTCAGTGCAAACATGAATTCATCACAGAATCAAAGCTTTCCATTTAGTGGATATTCAAGTGCTAGTCCAAACTCTTCGTTCCAAAATCTAAATAATCAGTCACATCAAACAAGTCAATCCAGTTCTGATCCAAACGTTTTTTAGTGTAAATCGCAGTTGATTTGAAGAATGTTTTTCCAGAAAAGGTGGCCAAACAGCACATAGCACTTCTTGCTACTGTTCTAGAATCATATGAAAGTCTAGTTGCTGGAAAGATCGGGAATCCTGAAATGACAGCTGAGGATTACGATCAGGTGGACGAAGAAGAGTTGGAACTAATGGATATCAAATGGAGTCTGGCATCGATCATTAGAAGAGTTACCAAGTTTGTAGCACTTACTGGAAGAGATATTGGTAGTTCAAGCAACAAGCTTGGATTTGACAAGTCAAAAGTCACATGCTTCAAGTGTCGACAAAAGGGACATTTCAAACGCGAATGTCACAATCAAGAAGCAAGTGGAAATCAAAATCCTTTCGGCAGCAATAACGGATATTACAAGAAAGCTCTCCAATACAAGCCATACCCGAAGAGAACACAAGTTGAAGTACAAGATAATTCTTCAAAGCCAACAGAACAAGCTCTTTTCGTAACTCATGAAGACGAAGGGTTTGATTGGAGCAGATACATTGGAAAGAAGACTGGTGTTGCTATGATGGCAGAGGTAGTGGATGAATCTGAGTCATCGTATGTTGATGCTGCTTTAGAAAATGCAATTCTGGAAGGATACATGCAGAGAGTTGAGGAAGAAGAGATAGCTTACCTTGAAATTCAAAGGAAAAATGAAATGAAATCAGAGGCTGAATAGGTAAGTTCTGAGGTAAGAATATCTGAAAAGGAAATTGTGAAAGTTGTGGAGGTTGAAAAACTTTGCACAAAGTGCACAAATTCTTGTGAACAATGTGCTGAAAAGTCTAAAATCATAAGCGAAATGATGTACATAACGAAAATTTCCATTATAATTACAGAACAATAAAAGAGGCTTATGAAAAAATAAAAGGAACATATTGCAATGTCGAAAAATCTAATCTTGAATTAAGTGCTAATGTAACAATGTTAAGTGCAACAGTAATTGAAAACAAAAAGCAATTAACATGTACATTGACACAATTGCTGAAACAAGACGAGAGCTTC
Source organism: Scalesia atractyloides (assembly GCA_947069175.1). Taxonomy (NCBI): domain Eukaryota; kingdom Viridiplantae; phylum Streptophyta; class Magnoliopsida; order Asterales; family Asteraceae; genus Scalesia; species Scalesia atractyloides. Next base: position 72,597,703 of record CAMTDV010000025.1, on the reverse strand, counting down.
AAGATATGAAGATTGAAACAAAGAGGGTAAGATAATGGTTATAAAGCTATACCGCGAAAGCTTATGTCATTGATCACATTCTTCCTACGATCAAGTCAGAGGAAAATGATGATAAATCAAAAGGTACAAAACGTAAAGAGTACGGAAATGTTCCACCGCCACTACTTGCAAGCTACTGCCGCAAGAAAGAGGATGGTATTGAAAAGGAAAAAAAACATAACACTTTTATCTGAAACTAAAGATCATTTGCCTGTGAACATTGACGTAGTCTATACGAAATCAAACAATGACAGTGAAGTGGTTGTGAATAATGTGGTAAAGAATGTTTTAGAAAATGATTCTGACAACGGCAGCTCAGAAAGCGCTAATTCAAGTTTGAACAACTCGGAATCACAATCCGAAGATGACGATACATCATCTGAAAGTGATCTAAGTGATGATCCTAATGTTGTCATGTACAAGGTTAAGGAATCTGATAGATTATATTTTGATGATAGTTTTCCGATTCGGAACGTGAAAGAAGATCAAATCGATAAATTATTCAAACTTGTAGAAGTCTCGTCAGATGATCTTGAGAAAAATGAGAAAAGATTTAACTCAAAACCCAAAAGGAATTTTAACAACTACCGAAAGAATGGTGGTGATGTTCCTGAGAACAGGAGAGCAGGTTTGGGTTTGGAAGAAAATGAAGATGAACAGAAAAAACCGGAAGTCTCCATTCTACGAATACAAAGGTAAAAATATGAAGTTTGTATATGGGACAAACATGGTTCAAGAAGAAGGTTTGATCGGTAAGAAATCTAATGATGAGTTCAAGAAAGAGAAAGAACTTTGGGGCAAGGCTAAATCCACAAGTGGATTAAAACCCATGAATGGACATTCACATGATACTCGGACTTGCTTTAAATGCAATGAAGTTGGTCACATTGCACGCAAGTGTCCGAAGTCAAAGCATGTTTATCATCGAAGTAAAACAATTTCAAAAGATGAAAAACAAAAGCAACCAAGAGATTATGAAATCAATCAAAATGTTAAAAAGAAACAATGAATCTGAATTCGAAGTGAAACCTAAGTGTGAATCAAAGTTTGAAAACTCAACATTTGAAAAGGCTGAATCTTCAAAAATTAATGAAAACAAAGATTCTAGATTCTATGTCAAGAAAGCAAAAAGCAGGTCACAATCCTGGGTTGCTAAAAAGAACACAAACATCTTTTGAATGTTTAAAGTTTGTTTCTGATAAAATAAATAATGTCAAATCAACTGAAATAGTAATCAAAAATGATCTTTCAAAGTCAAAATTTTCAAAATAAACAAAGAAAGAAAAGGTCAAAAAGTTTTCAAAATTAACATTAGATTCGTCTGATGATGATTTTGATTATGATGATGGATTTGAAAGTGATTACGATGATCTTTATCAAGTTCAACCTAAGACCAAAAAGGCTTGGGTTTCACTATTCAAGTAGTTACTTTTCATGTGCAGGGAGCTCTAAAGATCCACACTGACAAAAGTAGTATCTGGATAGCGGAGCTTTATGCCTCTTAACTAATTCCGAAAATGTCATATCTTTCTTATTTTGAGGGGGAGTAGTTGAAAAGGAAAATGTGTCAAAGAACAAATTGTGAAAATCCACACCGTTGAACAAAACACTGATTTTCATAAAACCATTTATTCTTTAACATAAATAAGTTTAATGGTATTTTTTTGTTGAACAGGTGCAGATACAGATGATGGAAAAGGATTGGACAACGAGTTCTCGTGATCCACATTGGTTTGTTGTTATTTTTTTCAGAATATAATTTCTTAAAATCTAAAATCCAAAAATATGTTTTTGATTTTAGGGGGAGTAAGAAATTATTTGAAAAATTAAAAACATATGAGAAAGCTGAAAATTCAAAAACATTTGAAATTTTTCAAAAAGTACAAAAATATTGAAAAGGACAAAAAGAATTTGGTGTCACAAAAGGAAATGATAGTACATCAGTGGACTATCACAGTATGCTAAAGAAATGTAAAGTTTAAAAAGTAATAAACAAGTCTTACTGTGGATATGTCGATAGGCTTTACACGTTCACTAAATTGTTTATGAGATATAAACTAAATTTTACAACTGCTTAAACTTGTGGATTAACATCTCTCGGATATATGGACTTAGTACTCTGAAATTTCGTTTGAGAGATCGCCTGATTCTGAGATACGAGGTCTTTATAGATAGTTAATATCTGGGGTATTATACAAGTTCTTCTGATTTTGAGGAAGCAATAGCCTAGAACTTCTATAATGCTTTTGCTATAAACCCCTATACTGCATGCAAAGCTTGAAAACAATCGAAAGATCTAATCATTTGCAGTGCTTAAAAGATTCTTTAAATGGAACATAACTTTAAGTCGAGCCTTCATCTCTCTGTCGGTACGGTGGTACTAACCTGAGCTCTCAAGGTCTCGCAGAACCCAGATACAGATATCAATTACGCTATACTCACCTGTTAGATGAAATGTAGGGAATCTTGATACGGGAGTATATTCAAGAGGTGGGAACCATAGTTAAGTCAAGTTTCATAATTCATACCTAACATATCTTGGAACAATTGAGAAATGTGTCAAAGTTTAAATGGACAAACATATCGAAAATCTAGGTAAACGAGTTTAAAACTTAAAGTCATCAAAAGGTCAACGGTATTACTGATATGTCTCAAACAACTGATATGATCCTTGGACACGGATTCACAAAAATATGTCTGTAAATATGTTTTTACATAGTTTACTTTGTTCTATATATAGTTTATCTGCTTTTCAAATTAAAACCAAAAAAGATTTTCAGTATGTTTGAAGCATAAACTTTATAAAATTCAAAAAGATTTTGTTTCATCATTATTTTCAACAAGCCAATGATGGGAAACGGTCTTCGAAGTCTGGTAAGATACTTTAATGGTGAAAATCTTGATGACATCTGTTAAAAACAAAAATGCTCGAAAGTGTTGAAAAAGTTCATTAAATTAAAACTTTAAAATTGAAGAAAATTTTGGTTTGATTACAACGTTTTTTAAATCAAGGTCATTAATTTGGACTTGATAAATGAAATTGGTTAGTCAGGGTCATTAACTTGGACTTGTTCAACTAAGTGGATTTCATAATTGTTAAACATATGAATGGTCACGGTCTTAAATGTAAAAAGTATTCAAGGTCATTGATTTGAACTTGAATAACTAAAGGTTTGAAAAGATTAAAATTGAGATTAAACTTTGAAATGTGATGTTATAAAATTTCAAAATTTGAATCCAAAATGTTTATTTGAATGTCTGAAAACTTTGAAAAACAGAAGTATAGTTTTAGGAGGAGCAAGTTTAAAACGTCAAATAAAGATAACAGAAAGCTCAAAGCTAGGGGGAGCATAGCTCACAGCAAGGGGGAGCAAGGTAATTAAAGTTTTGATCAAGACAAGCTCAAAGAAACGAGGAGGATATAAAGATCAAGAAGTTAAAGTTTATTCAAGACTAAAGATCGAGAATGATAAAGACTCGGGAGCTTATTTGAAGTCAAATGACTACAGCAAAATGACTGCGGCCTCATCCAAGGGGGAGTCTGTTGGTGCATATGTTTGTTGCCTACGTCATTGTACATCGAGTCTGAGTAAATAGGGTATAATCTGTTAGAAACGAGGCGTATTTATGATTGGAAAGGGTTAAGTTCTCCCGGAACTAAGATGTTAGAACAAGTTCGGCCGAACTTGTTCTAGACAAGTTCGCCCGAACTTGTTAACCATCTCAGCGAACTTGCAATCCTATAAATAGGTGCCTTCGGTTTTCATTTGTAAGGATCAGAGATTTTGGCACAGAGACGGCGAAGCTCTGTCGGATCCGGAACTTGAATGTATTGAACTTTAGATCAATGAACAAATAGTTTAAATGAGTAATTCTTGTTATTTGGTTAACATGTCTTTGTTTCCACCTAATTGGACAGTAGATAACAAATTTAGGTTCCCGTGCTAGTCGTGGAGATTCCTACATTTCACACACCCCTTTGGGTTCCTTTTAGATCACACCTAGAGAATGATTAGGGATCCATTAGGTTGCCTAAAGGTTTCGTATTCTAAGATCCCGGTTCCGTCATAGTTCCATAGCCGAGAGAAAATCAGTATTCACTGATATGCATCAAATGCAACATATAAATTGTATCAAATCCGGTATAAAATCAACTATTTTTAGTACTATTGTTGGAAAATTTGTGTTTCTTTGTTTACTTTTGATTTTTAAGATTAAAAGAGCTTAATTATACAAAAGGAACAAATTAACGACAAAATCTAGCATAAGTATAGAAGACGGGAAGATAACACACTATACCAGCCCTCCGATCTACACCCCAAGACTAAAAACAACAAATCAAAAGTCTGGCACGGAGCCGTGCCTTGTCGGCATGGCGTCGTGCCCCTTCAAGATTCCAAAGCAGAAGAAGACAAACAGAAGCTGACAAGAGACACGGGGCCGTGTCCTAGTGGATACGGGTCGTGGTCAACTTCTAGATTCGAGTATCTGGGATAGTATATCAAGTACAATGGTCACGGGGCCGTGTAGCAGACTGATATGACACTCGAATTAAATGAAAACATAGAAAATGGGAGGGCACGGCCCCGTGTGCAGGTTCTGTTTTCAACTATAAATAGGGGTGCTTGGTTCCATTCCAACTCATCGCTTGGCAAACCACTTCTCACACACCTACCACCACTCCACCACCACAATACCACCATCATCCACCATATTCATCCATCATCCATCCTAGAGTGTGTGAAGTAGTCTCAGGATCCAAGATTGATCGTAAGAGTTTTTGTCAAACAAAGGCCATGCTTGGTTAATCTCTTACATCACTTGGTAAAGACAAGTTATTTATGTATTACTTTTGATTTCCTAGTTTTGGTTAAATTTTTAATTGAGTATGTATTAATGACTTAAATAACTAGTTTTTATATTTAAAGTGAATTTTATTCTATCATCCTTCATGTTTCGTTGATTCATCCATTCGTGTCTCTACGATCTATATAAAGTGCGTTAACTGCCTGGAATGGGGTTAGAAGGGTGGTATGGGTAAAGTTCTTGCCTCGTTCAGTGTATAGATCATGCGAGGACTTGGTTCAAGCTTATTAGGACTTCATTTGAAGCAGATAGCATCAAATCGGGGGAAGTAAGGACAACTTGAATCCCTTATAAATAAACTACTATTAAAACTTTAAATTGGCATTGCGGGACTGTATCCATGCTGACTCAGACCAATATGGCCGAGGGTAGCGTTGCCTCCAAAAGAGGGACATGCCACATTTTGCATTAATAACTTACTTAATTATCTTTCAATATTCCGGCTTTGCGAGACTGTATCCCTGCTGAGTCAGACCAATATGGCTGAGGGTATTGTCGCCTCCAAAAGAGGGGCATACCACCATAACTAAGATAATCTCTTAAAAAACTTAAAACGTGGAAATCATCAAAGGATATGTAAATAATGAGTCAGGACCAAGTGATTCTATCTTGTCTATTTGTTTCTTTCTATTAATTTAGTTATTTGTTTATTTTTTTCCTTTCTCCAAAATTATTAGATTAGACGTCGACTATATTCCGGTATTAAAAGCTCTTGTGTCCTTGGACGACCTCGGTATCTTACCATCACTATACTACGGCAACATTGGGTGCACTTGCCCTAGCGTGTTGTAGAGAGTAATAGTTGTATATCATGATTTTATAAATTTAAAGCTTGAATAAAGGAGTGAAAAGTACTTAAAATATATCTAAAAATCACCCACGCTACCAGTGGACATGGGCCGTGTTCAACATCCAGATTCTCATATATGGGATAGTAAAAAAAAGTACAATGGCCACGGGGCCGTGCCGTTAACACACGAGTCCGTGTAGCAGACTGATCTGACACTCGAATTAAATGAAGACAGAGAAGATGGGATGCTGCCGAGGGGCCGGGCTTGTCACGTTATTCCTTCTTCTTGTATTTTGTGTTGGTTTCAACTGCTAAATTTCTCATTTTGTTCTTTTAAGCTCTTCTAGTCCTGTAAATTGAAAAGGAACAAAGAAACATACTTTTTCCAACATTAGTATTGAAGGTCCGTTGTATGGATCATTCTGGTCCTAATTTGGCAAACCTAAGGTAAACGTGAAGAATCCGTTTGCATGGGCGGCAATGGATACAAGTTCCTTACTGTTTAATCATTGTTTCATTGATTAGAAGACGTTACAGATCCTGGAAACACTTGGACAGAGCTTCGCCGTCCAGTACACAAAATCTCTTAATCTTACAAATGAAATGACAAGTCACATATTTATAGGAGAACAAGTTCACCTGGAATGTGCCTTGGACAAGTTCGGGCGAACTTGTTCATGAGCTCTACAAGTTCGGGCGAACTTTTTCATGAGCTCTACAAGTTCGGGCGAACTTGTTCATGAGCTCTACAAGTTCGGGCGAACTTGTTCATGAGCTCTACAAGTTCGGGCGAACTTTTTCATGAGCTCTACAAGTTCGGGCGAACTTGTTCATGAGCTCTACAAGTTCGGCGAACTTGTCTCATATCACTCATAAACTTAACGTTTCACTCCGAAACACAGACTCGATATTATACGATGACGTAGGCAACAGACATATGCATCAACAGACTCCCCCTTGGATGTTGCTGTAGTCATCATTCTTCAATTAAGTTCTTGGGTCTTTAATGCTCTCTTGACTTTTATTTCTTTAATAACTTTAACTTCCTTGATCTTCATATCTTCTACAATCCTATTCTCTTTTCTTGAGCTTGTCTTGATAAAACTTTAATCACCATGCTCCCCCTTGCTTTGAGCTTTCTGGTATCTTCAATCAACGTGTTTTATCCAGCTCCCCCTTAAAATCAACTTCCTGTTTAAAAGTTCCTCAAACTTTCAAATAAAACATTTCATATTCAAACTTTGAAATCTCATAAATACAACCATTTCAAATTTTAATCTTCTCATAAGTTTTAAAACCCTCTCAGTTAATAAAGTCCAAATTAATGACCTTGAATATCTGATTTATGTATCAAGTTCAACTTAATGGCGTATTTATTCAAAAGTAAGTTTCAGCTTAATGAACTTTTAAACTTTTCAGATCAATTTGAAATTTTCAAACTTTTGATCAACAGCTTTAGATTTTGAAAATCAGCATTTCATCATCAATGGTCAAAACTAAAAGATTATATAATCTTTTTGTTTTTATGTAATGAATATCAAACTCTAAGTATGTACAAACATATTTACAAACATATTTTTGTTGAGATTGTGTTAAAGGATCATATCAGTTTTTTAGACAAATCACAAGTACCATTGACCTTTTTAGACTTTAAGTTTTAAAGAAATTTACCTAGATTGTCGATATGTTTGTCCTTTTAAACTTCAACACATTTCTCAATTGTTCCAAGATACGTTATGTAGAATTAAGAAACTTGAATTAACTATGGTTCCCGTCTCAGAATATACTCTCGTATTAAGATTCCCTAGATTTCATCTTACAGGTGAGTATAGCGTAATTGATATCTGTATCTGGGTTGTGCAAGACCTTGAGAGCTCAGGTTAGTACCACCGTACCGACAGAGAGATGAAGGCTCGACTTATAAGGTAGTGTTCCAAAATGGAATCTTTTTGTACTGCAATTGTAATATCTTTCGATATTTTTAATTGAATGCAGTTTTAGGGTTTTAATGAAAAAGCATTATAGAAGTTATAGGCTATTGCTTCCGCAAAATCAGAAGAATTTGAATAATACCCCAAATATCAATCATCTATAAAGACCTCGTATCTCAGAATCAGGCAATCTCTCAAACGAAATTTCGGAGTACTAAGTCCATATATCCAAGAGATGTTAATCCACAAGTTTAAGCAGTTGTAAAATTTAGTTTATATCCCGGAAATAATTTACTGAACGTGTAAAGCCTGTCGACACATCCACAGTAAGACTTGTTTATCACTTTTTAAACTTTACAAATCCTTAGCATACTGTGATAGTCTACTGATGTACTATCATTTCCTTTTTGACACAAAACTATTTTGCCTTTTTCAATGTTTTTGTACTTTTTGCTTATAATATGTTTTTTGGATTTTCTAAAAAAATTTCTCCCCCTAAAATTCAAAAACATATTTTTGAAAATTTTGATTTATAGAAAAAATATTGACCAACCGATGAGAATCACTTCAATTTGCCATTACTGCTTCACAAATTTCTTTTAAATCCTCTCCCCCTTATGATAACAAAAACCTTGACACCTTTGTGTTTATAAAACATTTATATCCATGAATTTTGTTTTTTCCAACAGTGAGGGTTTTGTGTAATTTTTCAAATTTTTCAAAAATTTGTAAAATTTTCAAGTAAACGTTATTAAAACATGTTTTCGAAAAACTTTCTCCAAAAAATTTTCAAAAATTGTAAAATAAACGTTATTTAAAATGTAATAAGGCCTTTTTATAGAACTTGATAACCCGACCCGTCTTCAAAGTGGGTCACAGAACTCCATTCTCAATAATTTACTTTCATCTCAGAAGTTCCTGCACAAAAAAAAATTCAAACAATTAGTTGAATAGTGACACCCAAGCCTTTGCAGTCTTAGGTGTTATTTCTTCAACCTTAATTTTGACTTTCTTTTCACAATCAGGTTTATTTTGGACTTTCTCAAGTTTCGGAAAGTCCTCTAAACTTTCAATTTTCACTGATTTTGTAAATTCTTTTTCTTTCACCAACCATGATTGATTTTTCGTTAAAGCTTTCTTGAAATACAATGTAGAAACTTTTTGTTCATTACTATTCGAGAATTCACCAGTTTCAAAATTAAAAAACTTAGTAATAACTGGTTTCACCTTTTTTGTAGTTTTTGTACATTGTTTCCAAACCAGAGTTGGTACTTTCAAATCTTCAAAATTTTTCTTATCAATATGAACAGGTTAGGATTAATTTAAAAATATTTTCTAGCAATGTGTCAAGTTACTCCACATTTATGACACTTCCTGTTCTCATACTGATCTTTTTTAGCAAGCTATACACTCAAATCATAACATTGATTTGATGTGTGGTAACCATCTTTCCTGTTTCTTCTAAAAGCATGATTTGACGTTAAAGCACTGTGGTCCGACCTGCACCACTTATTTTCAGATTTTTGTGAGTTTTTATAATGATTGGATGATCGTACCGATGAGCTTTTATGTTTCTTTTGAAAAGTTTTAGAAATTTGTTTTTCCTTTTGTTTTCGTTCTCCATTCTGCTTAGAAGGTTTTTGCGTTGAGCATTCACCTTTTTCAGTAGATTGTAGAACAGTTTCTTGAAATTTTTCTTTTATTTTTAAAAGTATTTCATTTTTATCCTTTTTAGCTCTTTCATCATCGGTATCATCATCACAATCTTCAATTATGACCTTGTCATAATTAGTGACTTTATCACTTATTAGAATTTCCTTTTTATTCTCATTGATAGGTTTTGGACAAATATGATCTAACATCAATGACGAGGTCACAAAACTTTTCAATTTCTTTTCTAAATATCAATTTTGTTTTTATCAATCTCAGCGTCTTGTTTAAGTTTCCTGATTTTTTCAAGATGCTAGTTTATTATATTTTGTTTTTCAAAAACATTTTTATTTAAAACATAATTTTCATTTTCTAAAATTTTTATTCTATTTTAAAAAATCTTTTCATTTTATTTTAATTTTTATTTTCTAATGTCAAACTCTCAAGATTATTCAAGAGTTTGGCATATCTGTCAGATAATCATTCAGATCTACATCAAAGACTTGGCAGACTGGTTTAGAACTTGAAGACTCTTTTCCTTCACAGTTCTTCACCATTATACTCCCTTCTCTCTTCAACTGAACATTCCCTTGATTACTGACAATATCAGACTTCTTTAGTAATTCCATTTCATATCCCTCTAATTTGTCAATGAAGGTAGAAAGCTTGAAAAATTCCCAGCTCGGACTTTTCTTTAACACCATTAAATACGTTGTCTATTCACCCTCCGGAAGAGCATCAACCAATTTGTCAATATACTCTGCTTCTGTCTTATCAAGACCATGTCTTCTCATCTGCACTTTCAAATGACAAAATCGCTCTATCATTTGTTTCATCGTTTTGCCTTTGATCATCTTAAAAATATCAAACTCCTTTTTGATTAGAGCATTCTTGCTCTTAATCATCTCAGCACTCTCTACATATTTAGCACGTAGAGCATTCCACAACTTCTGTGTTGTATCACATTCTGGTAGTAGAATCAATATATCTTTATTTATCGATTGCTGTAACAAGCTGATCATCTTCTTCTCATGAACATTCTGGTAGAAGAATTTTGCTGGTTTCTAGTACTCGAATTTTTCTTTCCAACTTTCATACTCGTCCATACTCATCAACTTTGGCGGCTTCACGGACCCTATTTCTTTTTCCAAATTTATCTGTCGTTCAAAAACACTTGAAAAATGATTAGCAAACAAACAATTTTAGTGAAAATTGACTTTTTAATCGATAATATTAACGTATCGGTTCGCTAAAAACGTTTAATTTTTTTTCCGAAAACTGTTTTTACCAGATTAGAGTTTTAAACTCGTCTCGTCGATACGAATCTAACTCTATACGATGTCCGAGACGTTTTTCTGAATTTACATGCCTTCTTTTCAGAAACCTTGGACAAGTTCGGGCGAACTTGTCACAGCTTGTGAAAATCAGCTACTTAACAACTTCGGGCGAACTTGTATTGAGATTTATGAAAATATCACCCTGAGAACAAGTTCGAGCGAACTTATATGAAAATTCAAGAGAAACAGCAAGTTCGGGCGAACTTGTAAAGAATTTCAACAAATTTTGATCAAGTTCGGGCGAACTTGATTAAATTTGATGAAAACAGCTAAGTTCGAGCGAACTTGAGTGAAAATATTTGAAAAATCAATCAAGTTCATCACTCAAAAAGTGAATTTTTCAGTCAAGTTCGAGCAAACTTGACGATAAGTTCGAGCGAACATGTGTTTTCAAACATGGTTTTTTCAACTTTTTGACATGAGTTCGTTTGTTTTAAGCTCTGATCTTTTCAAGGGTTTTACTATTATGGATTTCAAATATTATACTTGAAAATCAGTCCATTTTGTCCGTGTCATATCCAAGAAAAATCAAAATTAAGAGAAATGAGTAGAAAGTGAGATGTTCTGTGTCCAGTGTCTTCAAATTAGGCCAATCATGCTCTGATACCAATTGAAGGTCCGGTACGGATCGTTCTGGTCCTAATTTGGCAAACCTAAGGTAAACGTGCAGAATCCGTTTCATAGGCGACATTGGATACAAGTTCTTTATTGTTTAATCACTGTTTCATTGATTAGAAGACGTTACAGATCCTGGAAACACTTGGACAGAGCTTCGCATCCAGTACATAAAATCTCTGAATCTTACAAATGAAATGACAAGTCACATATTTATAGGAGAACAAGTTCGCCTGGAATGTGCCTTGGACAAGTTCGGGCGAACTTGTTCATGAGCTCTACAAGTTGGGGCGAACTTGTCTCATATCACTCATAAACTTAACGTTTCGCTCCGAAACACAGACTCGATATTATATGATGACGTAGGCAACAGACATATGCATCAACAAGTACTGAAAAATGGTTGGTTTTATGCCTCGTTTGATGTAATTTATATGTTGCATTTCCTACGCATCAAATACCCCCACACTTGAATCTTTGCTTGTCCTCAAGCAAAACTCTTAAATGCGGCTTACACACCCAAATGGAATCGATTTAGAAGAAGTTTTGGTGGCTTGTCTAGAGTGTCGGGAATCCAAAATCTTTATTTTATTTTGTTTTTATTTTATTTACAATCCTATTCATCATGATTTATTTGGAACAATCGTTTAAGAAAAATTATTTATTTAGGCATAGCATGCCCTTTTAAAATTCAGTTTAGTTATATACAAGTTCACACACCTTACAAGAGATCACTCAACACACGGTCGAAGATGTATTTTTGTGATAACACTCGACCCGGCATGGAACTTATTCCTACCATATGCTTAACAAGAGATCAATCTTCCTCATTTTTAACTATAAATCTTTGTAAATATCAAGAGACTTTAAAAAGAGTTTGGATTAGGCTAAGGGCAATTGTTTTTGGGTTAAAAGTTAATAAAATAACGAAAAGCGTAAAAAGCGTCGGTGTCATAAAATTTTTTTATTTTTGTGACTTTTTATTTGAACTAAATACTTTCGAACAAGATTTTGAAGAACTTGTTTGGTTATTTCAAGAACCTTTTTTTTTGAAGTCACAATTTTGGAGACAACCGAGCTTTTTACTAAAATAAATGGTTTTAAACGAAAGAGGTCTTTGTGGTAATGGGTGATTTGTGGGTTTAGAAATGAAAAGGTTTATGCTCAGAGGGGTTAACTAGGGGATGTTTTTGGTGAGGGGATGAAAAAGAGAAAAAAATGTTTTGAATACAGAAATGGGTTAGTCCTAATGCCTCTACCATTTACTTACTTGGGTTCACACAAGAAACAAAAAATGAGCATTAACTAAAAATGTATATATGCATGCTCGGTAAAGGCTCAAAACTCACTTATCGTGGGAAATGGGTTTATAGTGTGAAAATGCCTTTTTATATAATCAAATTTTAAAAGGATTTGTCATGCCTTTTTATAATTTTCTTATTTGGTTCTTTTTATCATGACGCTATCGGTTGTAAATTTGTAAATTCATCATTTTTAGAAGTTGTTATTCCCAAATTAAACCAAGACAAGTAAAAAAATGAAAAATTTTTTAAAAGATTTCGGGTGATTAGTGGTTCCAATGTGAGTTTTGTGTAAGGTTTGTTTTTAGGACTCACAAAATTCAAGGTTTTAGCATCCCCCCCCCCCCCACTTAAATTACACATTGTCTTCAATGTGTCCAAAAATAAGTTTTTTGGTTGATTAGAATGTGTAAAAGTGGCTTAAAAACAAGTTTTTATGTTACTGGGCAGCTGGCCATGGGCCCGTGTTGTACAGGCATGGCCCCGTGGTCAGATTGCTAGTAACAGAAAGTTACAGAAGGTTGACCATGGGGCGTGCCTGGTGAACATGGCCCTGGTCAAGTACCTGGTAGAAAACTTTTTTTGCAGATCCTCGGGAACAGGACGTGTCGGGTGGGCACAGCCCCGTGCTGCACATGTTGTAATGCTGAAAATTTGTCGGGAGGCTCCTGTTTACGTGCATGGGGTGTTGTTGTTACATCCATTTGGCAGTTCCATCTCTTTCCATTTGTTAGGTTATTCCACAAGTTCCAAACACCATAACAATTATTTAAACCATCCCATATTTAAAACAAAGGTACGAATTACAAAGGTCCTAAGATTAACTAGATAGATAGCTCCTAAATGCAAGAAAATTAAAACCACAAGGAAACTCTACCCTAGATATTACATATGATAAAACAACAAAAACTCGAAAACAGTTTTTCGGAGAGTAAGGGCTTTAGAGCTTCCTTCCCGGAGGGTACACTCCTCAAATGTCGTTGAGCAGCTCCTCAATCCCCCTAGGGAAAAAGGTGAAGGGCTCATCATCCACATTCTCGTGTGGGAGAGGCGCGACGGTCACCGGAACCTCGTGTAAAATGTCTAGAGGAGGCTCCAGGGGAAGGTCATCCCAACCGATTGGGATAATGATTTCTTGCGCTAGGTTCCAATCTTCTTGTGGGAAGATTGCTTCCATTGGAGGCATAACAAGAATATTCAACCTTTGGTGCAAAAAGTTGATTTCTTGGAAGCTATTCTCTAGCCCCACCGTCAAGTAATTGATACAGTCAATGAGGACCTCCTCCACCATTGTCATCTCTTCAATAGCTTCTCTCAAGGCATACACAGAGCAAACGAGAGTAGCTTCGATTGAAGGTCTTATTCCCCTTAGACTGTTTCTTGAGTTGGTTGATGATGTTCCGATGTTTTGGCTCGAACGACTAAGAAAACAAGAACGGAATTTCAAGATAGGATACTTAAAACCTCGGCACGACCCCGTGCTCACTAGACACGGCCCCGTGCTGCCTCCTCTGCATCGTTTTTGAACCCAAAAACCCATTGTTTAAAAGTATTTTTCTTTAGTTTTGAACATTTTTTTAACGTAAATAGCTTAAAACAATGTTATAAAATCTTTGTTTATTAAAAGTTTTTGGGTTAACACCAATTATTTTCTTAAATAAAGCTTGAAGTATGAAGTTTCAAGCTCAAATGGAGGTTTGAGTTCTTGGAGAAGAAGGGAAAGTAACAAAAATGGCAAAGACAAGATGGTTTGAGTGAAACCTTTTTAAGAATATACCTTTTGGGGTATATGTGTAAATCAGAGCAGATCTTTGTCTTTGTAATGGGTCTAAACATGCTGCCCCAAGACTGAGTTTATAGAAAGTGACAGCACAGTGACCACGGCCCCGTGCCTGCTGGGTACGCCCCGTGGTCAGAGATGGATCAGATTGTTTTTGTCCGTATTCTGAGCATGGGGTGTGTTGGCCTAACACGATCCCGTGGTGAAGTTTTCAGGTGGATACGGGGTGTGCCCGCTGGGCACGGCCCCATGGGCTAGAGTTTTATGAGGTAATGTCCGTTTATTTTAAGGATTTCCCTGGATCGGGAGGTTTCTTATTGGAGGGAACAACACCGAAGTGTCGAATGTACCTTAGTTGTCTCCGATTTATGCATGAACGCAAGAGGTTATCGGAAAGTGTAAAATCCAAACTAACAAACAGTGGGCGGAACCAACCTTTATTCCCCTTACCCGGGCTCTTGTTTAAGAAGGTGTATGTCGAATCGCTCAGGTCTATGAGCGCATCAGTGGTTGCCGATGGATAGTCCTTCATGGCACAATCGACATAGGGACGACTTTTGGTATTGCTTTCACAAGAGGCTGAGTTACGTGTGATGGCCTCGATGTTGATTGTATCTGAATGTAATCCCAATATTTCTCCTTGGCCTTTGTCTTGTGATGAACACCTCATATTCATCACAAGTTCTATTTCTTTTAGTTTTTGGAGAATCCTTTCTTCTCTTTGACAAATTATAGTGGAGGTTATGTCGTTTGGAAGAGAGGGTTGAGGGCATTCGGTTGGATAATAGTTATTCTTTTTTACTTTCGCCCATCTTAAGGTGGTTATTACAGGAAAACGATGGGTCTACTAGGTAATGGAGTTCAAAATTTAGAATGTAACATTTTAAATCTTGATTAAATCCACCACATAGTAGACACCATTCACCGTAAGAGTGGCGAAAATAAAAATAACCGATATCATCCATATTTTTGTAAGATATTACCAACCGTTGGGATCTAACGACCCTATTTTCAGTAACTGATGAATGGACACGGCCTCGTGTTTAGATGACACGGCCCCCTGGTCAGCCACTATCTAACCTGAACAGTTTTGTTGTTGCTATTATTGAGCATGGGGGCATGTTAGATGGGCACCGCCCCGTGCTGCAGCCTGCCGATTGTGCATAATTTGCTGGAAAAAAAATCCTGAAAATTAAAAAGAAAAAGGTTAAAAATAATTAGGCCCTCTATTTTAAACTTTCTTAAAATACTTGTGTCCCCAACGGCGCCAAAAACTTGGTGTGTGTTAAGCGTGTTATGATTTTATTGATATTTTAAGTTCGTTTTACGCATTAGTCAAGTTTTAAATTTATAAAACACGATATTATACTAACACTAAACACACACTAGGGCAAGTGCAACCATCACGAGCGTAGTATAGTGTTGGTAAGATACCGAGGTCGTCCAAGGGCACAAGAGGTTTTAATACCGATTTAGCGTCAACGTCTATCGATACAAACTTTTTATAAATGTTTTGAAAGATAAAAATAAACATAAAAAGATAAATAAAAAGAAATACAAATAGACAAGATAGAGTCACTTGGTTCTAACCCCTCTTTTATGGATCCTTTGATGATTTTCAGACTTTCAGACTTTTTAAAATATTATCTTAGTTATAGTAGTAGGCCCCTCTTTTGAAGGTAACATTACCCTCGACATATTGGTTTGAGTCAGCAGGGATAAAATCCCAAGAAATCGGAATATTGAAAGATAATTAAGTAAGTTATTAATGCGAAAAGTAGTAGGCCACTCTTTTGAATGTGACGTTACCCTCGGCCAAGTGATTTGAGTCAGCAGAGATACAATCTCAAGAGGCCGGTTTTATGTTTAATAGTATTTTACATATGAGGGGTTCAAGCTATTCTCACCCCCACCATCCAATACCATAGGGTATTGAAGGAGGTCCTAGTAAGCTTGAACCAAGTCCTCGCAGGATCTATACACTAAACGAGACAAGAACTTTATAAACCACCATTCTAACCCCTTTCCAAGTAGTTAACAGGCTTCATATAGACCGTAAAGAAACGAATGAGCAAATCAATGACATCATGAAGAAATGGTTAGGAAAATTCACTTTCAACATAAGAAACTAGTTATTGAAGTCATTAATACAAACCAAATTAAAAAGTAGTTGTAAGTCCCAGAACTACACAATCAGATATCAAACACCCTACAAGTAGCGGAATTACAAGCAAGATGTGGAAGATTTAAAAGCAAATTGTATTGATTCAATCAAGAACAAGCACACGGTGTAAACCGTCTGGTACTTGATATATGCGAATACAACTTTAGAGAATCAACAACCTAAAACAACCTAGGAACTCCCTATTTATAATCACATAGGAAGCCCTAATACAATGGACCAAGCCCGAACCCAAAAACCTAATCGAACACCTATCAAACCAACAAATAATCTTGATCTAACCCAATATCAAAAACCCAAGACAGACGCAAACCTACACTAGTTTATACCCTTACAATATCCCCCTAGGTTTGTGTCGTCTTGTAAAAAAAACCAGCTCCACCCTCACTTCTTCTTCTTCTTGGTCAAATCATCTTTAGAGATATACCTTCCAACATACGGACCAAACAGCTGTGTCTCAACTCAGCTTCTATTTCCAGACTACAACTACAAAGCGATTACTTGAGCAACTCCTCCAGTAAACACTTTTGCAGACACTTCATACTGAGGATCACTCTGAATCTGAGACTTGGCTAGCATATGAATATCTCTTTCCCCGAACCGCATCAAATCTCGAACATTTGAAACTCTAAATTCTTCATGTTCACATACAATCACTGCTTGACCTGTTGTTGAATCATACATCCAAAACTTGAAGTCCTTCAAACTATCGTCAGGTAGATCTTTAAGCAAAGGAATCGTCTTTGCTTGCTTAGTGGGAAGCCAGATGACAGTCTTGATTGGTTGTTCGGTATATTTGTCGAGTACATCTTTGTGAACTTTAACATATGATTGCTGAAACTTCATATCTCTAAAGTTTACTTTAACCTGTTGTTGCAGTCTGTTGTAGAAGTTCCAACCAATCTTACAATTATGGTTCTTGCATTGATCATGATACGGTGCGTTACTCAATTCATAAAGTCCCACCAACGTCCATGACTCAAATGCACTAGAAGAATTATAATACTCAACTTTCCCATTCATTCTCATCACTAGAAACATGCCCTTTTCATCATTATAAGCCCAGCTTCTAATCCCTGATCTATTACTAACCTTGTCATACTTATCTCTCCCAACATTCACAACAAATCTGTCTGGCATCTCCTGATAGCCATAATCTTTCTCAGCAGCCATGTTTTTTATCACGACTTCCTTCATTTTTCTCTTTTGATTCACAGTTCAAGGAGGATTTTGATAATAACGATTCACTGCTTCTTCATGTTCTTTTGCTTGTTGAGCTCTCTCTTCAGCTGTATAATCCTTTGGAGGCTCACCAAACTCCTTAGGAAACTTACTTTCCAATTTCTGTTTCACATCCATGAACATAGCAGTAAGAGACCCAAGATTCATTTCAAGCTCCTGAATCTTTTGATTCTTATGAGTAATCTCTTCCATCAAACTAGCAATCTGAACATCCTTAAAGATCTTATCCTCTTCTAGAGCAGTAATCCTTCTCATTACAGCACCAAATAACATCTCACTGTCAGGCTACTCACTATCTTTTCTTTCCTAACTATGTCAGTCTCCAAACTTTTGGCAGCTTGCTGCAGTAACTTAGCTGCTCTCAGAACTTCTGCTTCAGTAGGAACACCACTTGCAGCACTGCTGGATCCTTCACATGTCCTTGGAGCAGGCATATACTCAGTGGATCTTGGATTGGTTAAAAAATCAACTAAAACGTTACTAACAGGTGTTCTAGAACTAGTAGCAACAGGTTGTTCTGGAATCACTGGCATACTAGGGCTCGAACTTGTGGTTGTCTCTTCACTCTCCACACGGCTGATCCTAGGATCTCTTCGACTACGTTTCTTAGGATGAAGATCGTTGGATCATCTTCAGTAGATCGAATATCAACCGATTCAGTGTGAGGAGGGTTCACAACTGAAGGTTGTTCAATTCATGGAATCTCTGTTGCGAAGCTTGCAGTTTCAGTCTCTGTCTCTGTCTCATCATCATCTTCACTTTCATTCACTTCCGCTTCATTCATCAAATTTTCCTCAAACACAGCATCATTCTTTTCATCTTCACTCTCAACACCAATCAAATCAACATTCTCTATCGGTTCAGTCAACCCAGGAGGGGCATCTATGATCTCAACATCATGCTATCGGCTACTGTCGCATTCAGCGGAGCAGATTCTTCAGCTTGTATCTCAGCAAATATCCCAAATTTTTCCAACGCTCTCAAATTCTGATACTTTACACCCACATTATCTCTTGACTTTTGGTTCAGCATCGAGAACACCATGTGATTCATAATCTTCATATCGTATGTCTTCACAGTGACCGGTAATTTTGGATACTTGGTTTCCAAAATCAACGGAAGAAATCTTGGAAACTTGTACCAGTACTTGTCGTTAAGCGTCTTTACATTCACCATCATGTCATCAAAAACACTCTTCGAGTAGTTGTATTTCCATCCCATCACCAATGACACCAACCCGATGCTTGTCTCAGTGTCAGCTTATCCAAACCGCTATTATTTCCACTAATGTAGACCAGATACATGTGAGCGAGTAGTCTCCAGTATGGATGTAACAATTTCTTGATTACCGGAGGACATCCACCTTCATAGCTCATCCTTGTCAATACTTCCATCACTTGATCCTTAGTATACTCAATCGGATCATCTGCATTGTCTCCAAACAATAACACATTATGAATATCCTGCTCTAAAATAGATACTTCTGTGTTCTGCACCTTAGACTTTATCACGACATCTCCTTTCTTCGCGGAAGAGTTATCCCATAAGTCTTTTATCCAGTCCTCTCGAATAATAGGATTTTCTCGCAATGCATGAGCCAGTTTACAAGTATTCAACCTGACAATCAATGACTTGTAATTCTCGTGCCCAGACGGAGGGTCGGACAGATAGCAGGCTACGTTCATAGATCTTTCCCAAGGATTCACCACTTTTTTCCCGTATCTGCACCAAACGGAACAAATTAATCGCAACGAACATGAATTAAAATCCAAAACTCTGAGTTTGACCGCAAGCTTGGTCAAACCGTATCAAATTATTTGAAAATAAACTCATTAGTTTAAAAAAAACATATCAGTAGAAACTACCTTCTGTTAATAAAACTTTTGAAATTATTTGCAAATAGGTTCATGGATTCAATTATCATTTAAATCAGGCCCAAACGAACTGGATCGGGCCCAAAATTAATGATTGTGCGATTCAAAACTGAGTGTGCGATCAATCCCTGAGTGTGCGAGGGATCATTATTGTACAAACATTTAAATTCTGAGGTTTATAATGAACCTTTTCTGGTCGCACACTCTGCACACTCAACAAAGGTCAAATGCACACTTAACTCTGGTCAACAGACATCTTTGACTCGCACACTTGTAATATCCAAGTGTGCGAGGGGCATAATGGTCAAACACGTAATGTGCGAGGGGCAAAAATGTCCATAGCCAACACATAAGACACCTCGCACACTCTTCAAGGGTAGTTTGATAAATCCCAGTAGTGTGCGAGGGCAAAAAGGACAATGTCTAGTGTGCGATTGCACTAGACAGCGCGTCACATCCATGCGTCTTCTCCGATCATCCTCTCCGGCCATTCTGCAGTCTCCGATGACAATCTAGGGTTCTGATTCGATGATTTTGTTTAACAATTTTTGGTTTCAATTAACGTTTCACAACTTTTAACCATTTATGATCTGTTAAACCCTAAAATTTCATCGATCAACAATTTCCAATCTCTATTTTAGGTTATAATCCCTAAGCCAATGTACATGACCTACACATACACTCGAAATCAATCAGAAATCACAATAAACTTACCTTTTGACTTAGGGTTCGACATGATGAATGAATAACAAAACAGATGCTGATATCACACCGAATTTGAGAGAAGATGAGAGAATGTGCGATTGGGTTTTTTTGAAATTTTAGAAATCCTTTTTAGTATATACATCAATCGCACACCTTTCAAGCAAACTTTTTCAACCAAGGGGCCCACCAAGTGTGCGGTGGGCCCAAACAGCCGTTTTCACAACAAAACTTAGATATTGTGGACCCACCAAGTGTGTGGTGGGCCTGACTCGGATGCCGAAACCGAATCTCTTCAGAATTTTTATGCAAGTGCATTTTTGAAAAACACTATCTTTCTCAATTCTTGAACGGGTCACGTTTTTCCAAATAATAAGAAAAAAAAATTAAAAAATAAACAACTTATTTACAAACCTATGAATTTACATGAGTTAGACACACTGAACCATACACCTTTTGCACGCGTCATTCAAACGGGGTCATATCACAGAGTCTCGGGCTCGACTACATTTATCAACACGAATTTACTCTGGAAGATCCGAGCAATTGCCAGTATATTTGTCCACTTAAACTTATCTCCCTATGCCCTTTTCAGGTGATAGTCTGCAACCCATTTATCATGTTTTTCAATTCAATTAAAATGAACACTCAATTCAGTCACGATCAAATCCCGGAATTTTAGATTTTGAACAGGCTATCATACGAGTAGTTTCCCTACCCATATTTCACGAGCCCGTTCTAGGATTCTGAAACCTTGACTGGGACTTTGAGAAAAGAACAGAATAGATCAGCAGCAGAGATAGATATAATATACAAATCAAATGAGATTTTCTCAGTTTGATATAGGTTTTTGGGTTTCTTTTGGGCACTTGAGGGCCTCTTTCGGGTGTAGTTTGATCAACAAGTCGACACTGTACAGCTAGGTCTTTGCTTACGCAAAACAGAAGCCGACATTGCCTAGCACCTCCAGGTCTTTGCTCACGCAAAACAAAGGAGATACACGAGTTGGACAGAAAAGATTTCAGAAATAGAACGAAATTGTGTGTATCGGGACATCACACACGCATTCAAATAGCCATGTCCTAATTCCAAGTGATGTTCTTTCCTGAGGTCATTGAATAATATTAATGTTCTGCACAGAACCAAACAAAGAATCCAGCCGTCAGGATAAAGCCTACCAACATATCGCTCTATAGTCAAGCCATTTCAATATTGGTCTTACATGAGTAGCCTTAATCCACATAATATTATTTCATTTCCCAAGATGCAGCAAAAACCAATTGAAACTATTTTTGTATTTTTCTGATTCTAATGTTTTTGTATTTTCTGATTTTTAAAATGTTTTTGTATTTTTCTGAGAGACATCATCCCCCTAAATTTTTGCTTAAAATTGAAAATAAAACTAATAAATGAAAAACAATTTTAAGAAAAAATTTACATAAACGAAGAAAAATGTTTTTGTGTGACCACGTTCAATCCTCAAAATCCACCATTTTCAGAAGTTCGAGAAGAGCGAGAAAACGTGCTTTATCAACCTGTTTTGTAAAAATATATGCGACATTGTCGTCAGTATGAATTTGATTCATAGTAATGAGTCCCTGGTTGAAAGAGTCACGTATGAAATGAATTTTTATGGCAATGTGCTTGGTTTTTGAAAAATATACCGGATTTTTCACTATTTGAATAGCGGTATCATTGTCACAATAGATAGGAGTTTGAAAGAAATTCAAACCGTAATCAGCCAGCTGGTGCTGTATCCAGATAACCTGAGAGCAACATGCTGAAGCGGCTACATACTCAGCTTCTGCAGTGGACAGAGATACAGTCGGCTGCTTCTTGCATTGCCAGGAGATGAGACGATCCCCCAGAAACTGGCATCCAGCTGACGTGGACTTCATGTTCATACATGTACCTCCAAAGTTACTGTCAGAGAAAGCACATAGATCAAACGGAGATTCTTTTCGATACAAAAGACCAAGCCGAGGCCACCGAAAGATTCTCTGAACAGCATTTAAATGAGAAAGTTTAGGAGAAGCCTGATATCGTGCGCATTGACACACAGCAAACATAATGTCTGGTCTACTGGCCGTCAAATACATCAACGAACCAATCATCGACCGATACAGCATCTTAACAATAGCTTCCCCTTCCAGATCTTCAGTCATCACTGGTCTTTCTGCCATCGGAGTATTTGCAGGTTTCGCATCCTGAAGTTTGAATTTAGCTATAATTTCGACAACGTATTTCCCTTGATGAATCAGTATTCCTTTGGAATCTTGACGAACTTGCAAACCCAAAAAGAAATTCAGCTCACCCAAGCACTCATTTCGAATTGCTTCTTCATCACTTCTTCGAATTCCTTGCACAGTGCTTCACTAGTGGATCCAAAGATAATGTCATCCATAGATTTGCACTAAGAGTTGATCTTTGTCAACTTTTCGAATAAACAGTGTCTGATCAATGACACCACGAGTGTATCCATTTGCCAGCAAATGCTCCGTCAGTGTAGCATACCAACCACGAGGAGCCTGATGCAACCCGTACAAGGCCTTGTCAAGCTTATAAACATGACGGGGACACTGTTTATTAACGAAACCAGACAACTGCTTCACATAGATCTCTTCTTTGACTTTGCCGTAGAGAAAAGCCGTCTTGACATCCATCTGGTAGACCGTGAATCCCATGAAAGATGCGTATGCCAGAAAAATTCGTATCGCTTCCAATCTGGCCACAGGAGCATACACCTTATCATAATCAAGGCCCTTTGTCTGAATCCTTGAACAACCAGTCTTGCTTTATTTCGAACTATCATTCCACTATCGTCCCGTTTGTTTCGATAGACCCATCGAGTTCCGAGTGATTTCTTTCCAGCGGGCAACTAAACCAGCTTCCACACCTTCAACTTTTCGAATTGATTCAGCTCATCCTGCATCGCGTCTACCTAGCTAGGTTCCTGAAGAGCCATTTCTGTTGTCTTTGGCTCTATTTGTGAGATGAAACATGAAAACAAACAATTATAATCACCCCTGATTGACTCCTGGTCAACACTCCAGCTCCAACAGGTCCAATCACATTTTCGATGGGATGATCACGCTGGAAACTTGTAGGAATAGAAATTTCAGGAGCAGTTCCAGTAGGTGGCAAATTGTTCAGATTCTCAACTGCCACTGATTCATTCTGATCAATAATTTCTTCTTCCTATGATCCATCAGCAACAAACTCATTAGAAATTTGACCATCAAAAAAGTCTGTTTGATCATGTAACTCGTCCTCATTGTCAGACAAATCTGCTGCTTCCCGTCTTCATTAATAACATTTGTATAGTTAGTAGTAGTTTGATTCTCGGTATCAGATGTTGAAGATGAAGCTGCAGTCATGCGATCCCCCACAGTCGTAGGATCCCCCTCAACTTCAACATCCGCCTCTTCTTCAACGTATGGAATAATTAAGGGTTGAGAAACATCATTCAAAGGACCCGAGGTACCTGCATGAACGGCAGGAGGATCATCAAGAATTCCAAAGGATTTAAACAAATAAGAATAATCATAAAGAGTAAATGGCCCGTTTCCAGCATCCGTTTGATTTTCTTCGAGCCACTGTACATCAAAAGACTCCACAATCTGTCTAGTCCTTTTATTGTACACTATGTAAGCTGTCTTGTTTTCATGTGCCGCTTTTCCAGCATAACCGATGAAGTAGCATTCATCTCCCCTAGCATCAAACTTCGGTATGGATTCCAAGTGCAATAGAGTACACGGGCAAGCGAAAGCTCTAAAGTACCCAACATAGGGTTTCTCGCCAAACATCACCTCGTGAGGTGTCTTCATGCGAGCCTTGTTTATAATAACTTTATTTTGTACCTAGCACGCAGTATTGACAGCCTCATCCCAGAAGAATACTGGAAGTTTGGAATCACACAGCATCGTACAGCTGCTTCAATCAGGGTTCGATTCCTTCTTTCAGCAACGCCATTTTGCTGAGGAGTCCTAGCAGTGTTGTATTGTCTGGCAATCCCCCGCTGAGCACAGAAGAAATTCAACTCAGCATTCTTGAATTCGGTTCCATTGTCGCTTCGAATTGCTCTCACTTTCTTGCTAGTCTGATTCTCCATAAAGATTATGAATCTCTTGATCAATTCTGCAGTCTCACTTTTATTAACTAAGAAGAAAACCAACTAAAACGTGAATAATCATCAGTGATCACTAAACAGTAAGACTTCCCTGACAGACTGAGCACATTCACAGGACCAAAGAGATCCATGTGAAGAAGCTGCATCACACAGTTAATTGTGTTGACAGTTTTAGGAAAATGATGTTTTCGATGTTGTTTACCCTTGGCACAGGAAACACATTTCTCAAAAGTTATGAAATCCTTCATTGGTAGACCCCTTACCAACCCCAGTTTTGCAAGACGGTTTAGATTTTTGACATTTGAATGTCCTAAATGACGATGCCACAGCGTAGCATTATGTTCAGAGATTTTGGTAAACAGATAGGCAACGCTTTCAGCAGGTGGTCTATTCATGTCTATGACATAAGCGTTGCCTTTTCGGTCAGATTCCAGTAAAATCTACTCGTCAGGAATAACCATTCCTGGCTTTGGAATTAAGCAATGTTTATCAGTGAAGTGAGTAGAGTAACCGTTGTCACAGATCTGGGAAACACTCAGCAGACTGTGCTTCAGCTCAGGAACATAGTTGACTTCCTTGAAACAGAGATCACCATTCTTGACTATGCCTCGTTGCGTAATCTTTCCTTTTTCACCTCCCGCAAAGTTGACATATCCGCCATTAAAATCCTCAAGATCAAAAAGCTGAGATAAGTCACCAGTCATATCCCTAGAACAGCCACTGTCAATGACCTAGAGTCGAATGACAGCCCTCCATAGCCGTTCCTACACACATGCGGGATTAGTTAGATTTTTGTACCCAACCCATAGTAACAGTGTGTACACCCTGTGCATTGACATAAGTCACATGTGTCCAAACCAAATTTTCTTCAAAATAAACAGGTTTATTATTGAAGTGCGAGGACTTGGGAAAACTGACTAGAGCATGACGTCTTGGCTTCCAAACTGATTTAGGCACTTCCAATTTTCTTGGATGCCTTGGACAAAGATGGATTACAGTTTGGAATAGAATTTTTGCTTTTTAGTTTCAATTGTTTAGCTCTGTTCCAGTCATCATCAGAAGGCTTTACCTTGGAATTCATCTTCTCAACAGGCTTAGATCCTTGAGTCTTTACCTGTTTTGAAGATCTGAGATTTCCTTTTGGAGCCTTCTGACGCTCCCCTTCTTTGAATTTATCAGGACGATGCTGACAGTTTCTTGCAATGTGTCCAGCAATGCCACACGTGTAACATATTTGTCGTTTCACTTGTGGCTTTGCTTGAGATCCATCAGTCTTTGCAGAACTTGAGGACTTGTGTGGATCCTGATGTACAGGCGAAACATGTCTATTTTGCTTTTTCGAAACAGGATTTTGTTTACATGATTTTTTTGATTTCGATCTTGGTGGAATGTATTTTGACTTATCAATTTCTTTTGTTCGTTTTACCAATAGATTCTTGGATTTATCAGTTTTATTAGGCAAAACAACAGAATTTAAATCCACGCAAATAGAACCAAAATAAATGTCAGAACAACTATCGCTCTTAAACACAGAGCCCACACAATCCAAAACACCAGAAGAAATTGAACTATTGTTTGATTGTTCAGAAATTAAAGCATTGTTTTTCTGAATTTTATTTTTCAAATTAAAAGCATCAACATCATCCGAATCATCTTCATCCACCCAATCTTCAACAACTACTTGGTCTGCATTCGAAGCAACAGGGTTAGTAATGTTCATATTCTCACAAACGGTGTCACATGATGTCGTAGTATCACTTTCAAGTGTTGGTGACACCGTTGAATCTGAAGAGTCAGGATCATTTTTATTTAACATATCAGCAGAGGCTTCTGTGGTCTTTTCACAGTCTGACGCCACTGAAACTCCTGTTACTGATTCTGATTCTTCATCAGTTAGTTCTGATTCAACAGTTTTAGACGACTCACTGCTAGATTCTACTGAATTGACTGACTCTGAGTTCTCATAGTCAGTCTTTTCTGAAGAATCACAATGCAAATCAGATGAAACGGATGATTCAGAAACTTTTTCAGACTCAATTTCAGTCTGAGATGATGCAGCTTCTTTATGTGATTCATCACTAGAGTCTACTGATTCAACTGTCTCTGATTTCTCACAACCAGTTGATTCAGCTGAGTCATTTGTTGAATCACATGAAGTAGCTGTCTCGCTCTGTTTGCCATTTTCAAAATCTTTTAAAAATTCAGCCAACCCCTTCATCATGGCAAACTCCACATTGTTGACATCCACATGAGACTCTGATTTTTGAGTCTTTGTTTCAGATGAACTTTGAGAAAAACATGTGTTTGTTCTATCCAGAATTTGAAAATGTTTATCAATTTTAGCATCTTTCTCATAGTTGAACATCACAGTGTGTTTGTCAACATCAACAGGTCTCACAAAAACTGTCTTGGATGGTTGTTTTTCTAATGTTATCTTAATTTTATCGGGCCTGGTGATTTTAATTTTCTGAGTTTTGACAGGCTCAACCTTAACAGTGTCTTTTGGTCCATATTTTTGTTCAGGCATGTTGGCTATCTCCTCTTCAGTCATGGGAAGTGAGGAGAAATTTTTTTCGTATGGAGGAGCAATGCATACAAACCCTAGTCCCTTGTTCCTCACTTCCCTTTTGCTGAACTTTAATTGATTATTTATTATCTTTTCAACTTTTTCACTTGAAACGTCAAATTTCTTAAAATTAAATTCTGTATTTTCAAAAATTGATTTTTGATCCTCAAGTTCAGCAGCCAGTTTTTCGGACAATTTTTTTGAAATGGAGATACCTACACCTATTCTGACTTACATCATCATGCAACTGCCGGATGTCACATTTTTGCGCTTCAATAACATCCTTGTATCCATTTATTTTCTTTTTAATCTGGTATAAATCAGATCTGGATACTTGCAGTTGTCTAACGAGTGAGTCTGCCTGAGCTTTGTAACCGTCTACCTTTTCTCTACATTCCTTGGTACAACAAACATTATCTACACGTACCTCAGTAGATGAAGGAGAGAAGTCACCCATGGAAGCCATGAAAGCATGATACACGTTGTTCTCGTTAAGGTTCAGATCTGCCATTTGACTAGACCAGTTGAAGCCTCCTCCTTCTTGTGCCACCATTGCAAGATTTGCACCTGAATTCGTTCCAGATACCGAAGTTTGATTTCTGGTAGGTGAGTTTGGTGGAACGTGAGTTCCTGGACGCGAAACACTCACATTTGAAGTAGCAAGAGTGTTTGGAGTTGGTCTTGATGCAGAACTGACAGTCACAGTCATGTTGGAATCTGATCTCTCTGTTTTAGGCTGACGACATTCACGAGCAAAGTGACCAGGCTCGTGACAATTGAAACACCTAAGATTTGACTTGTTCCACCCGAGTTCCTTGCTAGCAGCATCCCAGCTGTTTCTTCCAGTCCTCCTAACAAAATTCTTTGCTCTGAAGACAGCCATCGCCATCTGCCAAGTTATATCCATTTCTTCAATATCATCTGGATGAACCTCATGAAGTTCATCAGCTCCAATGTGACTCATTTTCCCAACAACAAAAGCATTATAGCAGTTCATTACCCCAGCCATAAGTTCCATATTCTCTTCAAACTCTTTGGGCCTTGAGAATGTTGGTGTAACATTCGGTATGTTTCCAGAAGTAGTAGTGACTGGAGCTGCTGTGTTCACTTGTTGAGATGCAACTGTAGGCATATGACCTGCGCTGCTTGGAAGGACGCGGTATTTACTGGAAACAGAACTGAAGCAGAGGTATTTTGAACAGTGGATGGAAACATCTGAAAAGATCCATATCCAGCCCCTTGCTGAGAATCAAAAGCAGTATTGGATAAAACGCCAGCGTTGTTGTAGCTTGAAGTGTGATTGTACAACCTTTGTTTATCATCCATGTCATATGACTTGAGCAATGATATCACTTCAGCTAAGCTCATGCGTGTCAGGTCCTTGGTTCGCTTGATCAAGGTGACGTTTGTATCCCAACTTCTAGGAAGAGAATTAAGCAATTTCTTGTTCACTACAGAATTTCCAAGCTGCATATCATGCGTCCTCATCTCACTTATCAAAGCTATGAAATGTTGAATCTGATTCTCCATAGTTTCACCAGGGAAATGATTGAACATGTTGAATTTTTGAGTCATCATCTCCCTCTTGCTCTCCTTCATTTCCTCATTTCCTTCATACATTGCCAGCAGTTGTTCCCATAATTCTTTAGCAGACTTTGCTTCACGAACCCCAATGTCTATTTCCGGCACTAATGCGGTGTGCAGCATAGCTAAGGCTTTCTCATCAACTTCAACCTTTTCATAATCTTCGTCATTGTATTCAGACACAGGCTTGACAGCAGTTGTTCCTAACTCTTCATCTAGAACGTATGTGATCACTGTAGGTCCTCGGCAAATCGATCTCCAAGCCTTTGGTTCCTTTATCTTCAATGTCGCACCCTCAATTTCCACTTGCGGAGTTCTACCGCGAGACGTGTGAACAAACCAGAATCTAAGACACTAGTACGTCGAACGACTCTATATGATTTGATAATACGTTTTCCAAAGCCATTTGTTGTAAATTTTAGATTACCAATATTTAGCATGAGTATCAGTTTTAAAGTTTGAGCGGAAGCATAAATAAGTAGTGATGCGGCGCCAACACAAACGCCAAAACAAAAGTAAAATCCCAAAACAATATTAATAAATGAGACTCTATAAGGATGTCTTGTTCAATGCGTGTGCGTGCACCTAGAGCTCCTAGCGTCCTGAGAAACATGTAAAGAAACAAGTGTCAACATTAAAGATGAGTGAGTTCACAGGTTTTCATAAATTTGTTGTCGGTTTTAGTTTGTTACTCCGTTATCCCCAACCCGGGATAACATATCAGTTGCATTATTCCAAACCCGGAATAATAAGTTGTTGCTTCCAATATTCCCAAACCGGAATATTAAGTTGTGTTTCCATTATCCCCAACCCGGGATAATACGTTGATGTTCCAATATTCCAAACCCGGAATATTAAGTTGTTCCGTAATTAAGTTCAATATTAATGTATATAGGTAGCTAGCCTAAAGTCATGTCACTAAGTGTTCGCGATCGAAGCTGACATTTGTGCCTCCGTTTTGCCAGGTCTATCACATGACCATGGCGATGTTAGGCCAATCATACACCCGTTGACCAAACCCGGTCAGCTAGCGCGACTAGCTCGGATGGGGCTCGTCAGACCCAGTAGTACTACTTATAATTCCCCCGCTACTTAACCCAAATATTAACGATCCGAGGAGATTGTCGAGGACTTAAGTGATAAAGCTGCATAGTGACCATAACATTACATTAACATTAACTTAGTTACCGCATAGTTATATGACGTTACATTCGTATAACGTAAAGAGTTTGAGTTTAAGAATGTATACATGTTTCTCCCCCTGTTGTTTAAAACCGTATAAAGTTAGGGGCCGTGAACTCACCTTTATTTGCTCGGTTAGTGTGGAATAGATGTTATAAGAGATGGGACCGCTAGTTGCGTCCTAACAAACCAATTAATTCCACGTCAGTGTGTAATCACACCAATACAAATTCCACACGCAATTTACTCACAAAGTGATACACACAAACAACATATCTAACACTCAAACATGCATGCAAGTATTCTCATAGGATCATAGTAATCAAACAACTTATCATGAACACATTCCAAATCCATGCAACACTTTAATGCATAAAATCACAAATTAACAACTTTCTGCTTAACACTCAATTATTCAGCTGTTTTCTAGGATTTTTATAAAATAGTTCCAGCATTCTAAAAATTCTCGTATTTTTACAGTAGGTGACATTTATACCATAGAAATTTATATAATTTTCTCAAGTCCTAAATCTCTACCAATTAACCATAAATATTAATTCACTAAGCTGCAGTCAGATTTACTGCTTTCTGACGGCAGTCCACGGAAGAATTTATTTAAAAATCACTGATCGTCCGATTAACGAAATTCCAATTGGAGTTGCCCGGAAATTTCTATACCTAGTTGCTGTACAAAAATCATGACCCAACTCTCTACTGATTTTAAAATCTAGCTTAATAAACAACCAACAAAATTCCAGAATTTTAACAGCTTTACCTACTGAACTTGTTTAGCCCTTTAAAAATATCAAACGATTTCAGAAAATTATGAATCCAGTGCCATTAGATTCCTTATTCAATTCTCTACGTTCTAGACATCAGAAAATCCATTTTTCGACAACTAACGACCAAGTTACAGCCAGATGAAGTCGGCTGTATCTGGTATTCAGCAGACTGTTTCAGCATTCTTGTTACAATTTATTCGCACAACTCGTTCGTACGGTTAACCTAGGTGATTATAATCCGATCTCTACTCATAGATTGAGACTAATAACCTATCCATGCAAATCTACTCAATAACTTCTAGTTATTATAACAAAACACACTTGAAACTTCATGAGATCCGCAAACAAGTATACATGCATATCAACTTGATTAATTCAGCCGATTACATCTAATACATCTAATATCCGAAAATAATCATGCGTATGTATATACAGTCAGTTCAGCAGGTTATATGTAGGCACATATAGTCCGAAACTATACCATCATGCAGTCTATGAACAGCAACAACCAACACACATATATTCGAAGCAACTAACCTTTCAAGCCTACATGTAACCGAAACTTTTATATCAATTCTTTCAAGCATGTACATATATATATATATACCCGAAATAATACAATCAAAACACATGTATCCGCAACAACTGAGCATCCAATCATACATATAATCCGAGACAACCAAACATTCAAGCACACATGCAATCCGAGACAACCAAACATTCAAGCACACATGCAATCCGAGACAACCAAACATTCAAGCATATATGTAATCCGTGACAATACAATCAAACGATCTGAACACAACCAAGTCACACACACGTATCCGATTATGGTCTTGTATCATATGATAAGGTAGACGAACCGTGATTAAGTTAGAGAAATTCGGTGATCAGAAACTGCTTGCAGCCGAGAGGAAAGAAAGCCAGGCTGATCCGCGATCTGAATGAAGGTAAAGATGGAGATTGTTGTGCTGCTGTAACCGAGAGGATTAAACTAACAAGAATGGCAGCTGATAGCGATCACAGGAGGCAAGAACAAGCTGCCGACGGCTGATTTCTTTTAGGGTTTTGGAGTTGTGAAAGAGAGCATGCAAGAGGTGATATATATAAGCGTAAAAAGATAGGGTTGCGGTTTGGTTGAGTTACACGGCCGCAAGTGGTTTCGGTTTGGGTTTGGGTCTTGCGGCCGAGAATCTTGGGTTGTTTGTTTTGGGTCTTGATCACGTGGCCGAGGGACTAGAATGGTTGGTTTGGCTGATTAGTTTGAGTTGGATTGGGTGGGTTCGGTTTGGGTTTTATCTTGCGGCCAAGAGACTAGGGTGAGTTAATTTGATTTGAGTTTTGATCTTGGCCGAATAGTTAGAGTGCCGAGAGACTAGGTTTGATCGTTGTTTTCTTCTATCCGAAGACTTAGGTTCAAGGTTTAATCTTTGTGAACTCCTAGAGTCACCATGAACCAAGATTGGAACGTGACGCGGTTCGGTTCAGTTCGTGTACGTATCTACTCTAATGATTACTTTATAACTAAAAATTACACAAACACTCATCACGTATTCATTCCATGCACGCTTAATACTTAGCACACATATTATTCGACAAGTGTGACGTGTAAGTTATCCGAAAAACCCGGGATATCACATTATCCCCATGTTGAAAGAATTTTCGTCCCGAAAATTGAGTAAACGCGGTTTAGCATGTAACGTACATGTTTAGAGTGCCACGCACAAAGAGTTAGTTTATTAATGATAGTACACAACGTTACAAGAAGTTCCCCAAATATCATACACAAAGATTTCCAAGTGCCATGCACGAGAATTTAGTCAACAATAGTACACGAAAGTATGAGAAAATTTCCAGGTTGTCACATCATCCCCTTGTTGAAAGAATTTTCGTCCCGAAAATTTAGGTACTGTCATCGTTAGTTTGCTGCTCAGTTGCGAAGAGGTGTGGGTATTTGCTTTTCATTTGGTCCTCTCTTTCCCACGTGAACTCCGGTCCACGCTTAGAGTCCCAACGAACTTTAACGATCGGAATCTTGCTGTGCCTCCGAGTCTTGATCTCACGATCCATGATCTCGATAGGCTTTTCCACGAAGTGTAGTTGTTCATCCACTTGGATCTCATCCAATGGAATAATTAAAGTTTCATCTGATAGGCACTTCTTCAGATTTGACACGTGAAATACGTTGTGAACTCCACTGAGTTCAGCAGGGAGGTCTAATTGGTATGCTACGGGTCCAATTCGTTTCAAGATTTCAAACGGGCCTATGTACCGTGGATTAAGTTTGCCCCGTTTTCCGAAGCGGATTACACCCTTCCAGGGTGACACCTTTAGTAGGACGCGATCGCCTACTTGGAATTCGAGCGGTTTGCGTCGTTGATCAGCGTAGCTTTTCTGTCGATCTCGTGCCGCCGCCATGCGGTTTCTGATTTGTACAATCTTTTCAGTAGCCTCAAGTATTAACTCAGGGCCTGTGAGTTGACTGTCACCGACTTCTGCCCAGCAGACCGGTGATCTACATTTACGACCGTATAATGCTTCAAATGGTGCTGCCGAAATACTCGTGTGATAGCTGTTGTTATATGAGAATTCCACTAGAGGCAGGTGAATTTCCCAATTATTTCCGAAGTCCACTACGCATGCCCTAAGCATGTCTTCCAAGGTCTGTATGGTCCTTTCTCTTTGACCATCAGTCTGAGGGTGATAAGCTGTGCTCATATCCAAGCGTGTTCCCAACGCTTTCTGGAGTGACTGCCAGAAGTTTGACGTGAAGCGAGCATCTCTATCTGATATGATGGACGTTGGCACCCCGTGCCGAGAAACTACTTCCTTAATGTAGATGCGAGTCAACTTCTCCATCTTATCCGTTTCTTTGATAGCTAGGAAGTGTGCGGACTTAGTTAAACGATCCACAATCACCCAGATGGTGTCAAAACCACCCAAGGTTCGCGGGAGTTTAGTGATAAAATCCATGGAGATCTGATCCCATTTCCACACTGGGATCTCAGGTTGTTGGAGTAGCCCCGATGGCTTTTGATACTCCACCTTGACTTTTGCACAAGTTAAACATTTACTCACGTAGGTGGCTATATCGGCTTTCATGTTGGGCCACCAATACGCCACTTTAAGGTCTTGATACATCTTATCCGAACCCGGATGAACAGAGTATCGAGATTTGTGAGCTTCATCCATAACTAGCTCTCTGAGGTTCCCGTAGAGAGGTACCCATATGCGATTCATGAAATACCGGGTTCCATTGGGCTTTAACTCCCAATCGCGTTCCATTTTTCCCACTGATTCGGCTTTGATGTTTTCCTTCTTAACTGCTTCTAACTGGGCGTCGCGTATTTGATCGGGTAGTCCTGAATGAATAGTGAGTTGTAGTGCTCGTACACGACGAGGTTTCAAGTGTTCCTTCCTGCTGAGGGCATCAGCTACCACGTTAGCTTTACCCGGGTGATACCGAATGGCACACTCATAATCGTTCAAGAGTTCGACCCAGCGACGCTGTCGCATGTTCAACTCCTTCTGATCAAAGATGTGCTGGAGGCTTTTGTGGTCAGTGAAGATTGTGCACTTCGTTCCATAAAGGTAGTGTCTCCAAATCTTAAGTGCAAACACTACTGCTCCCAATTCTAGGTCATGCGTCGTGTAGTTTTTCTCGTGAACCTTCAGCTGTCGCGACGCATACGCGATGACCTTATCGCGTTGCATGAGTACGCATCCCAATCCCTGAATGGAAGCATCACAATACACTACAAAGTCATCTGTCCCTTCCGGCAAGGACAGAATGGGCGCACTGCAAAGTTTCTGCTTCAGCAGTTGAAATGCTGCTTCTTGCTTGTCACCCCAATTATACTTGATACCTTTCTGGTGAGGGTCGTAAGCGGTTGTGCAATCTTTGAGAACCCCTCGATGAAGCGTCTGTAGTAACCAGCCAATCCTAAGAATTGGCGGATTTCCGTCGGAGTCTTAGGTGCTTCCCAGTTTTTGATGGCCTCAATCTTGGCAGGGTCTACGTGGATACCCTTTTCATTCACGACGTGCCCGAGAAACTGAACTTCTCGGATCCAGAAATCACACTTCGAAAGCTTGGCGTATAGCTTTTCCTGTTGAAGTAATTCTAGCAGCAATCGTAGATGCTCGGCATGCTCTTCTTTTCCTTTGGAGTAGATGAGTATGTCATCGATGAACACGATGACAAATTTGTCAAGGTATGGTTTACACACGCGGTTCATGAGGTCCATGAATACCGCAGGTGCGTTAGTGAGACCGAATGGCATGACCAAGAACTCGTAATGGCCATACCGAGTGCGAAATGCTGTCTTAGCGATATCCTCCTCCCTGACGCGTAGCTGATGATAACCAGACCGTAAATCAATCTTAGAGTAGTAACTTGACCCTTGCAGTTGGTCGAATAGATCATCGATGCGAGGTAATGGGTATCGGTTCTTGACTGTAACCTTGTTGAGTTCCCTATAGTCGATGCAAATGCGGAAAGTCCCGTCCTTCTTCTTGACAAACAGGACTGGAGCTCCCCATGGCGAAACGCTTGGTCGAATGAATCCTTTTTCTAGCAACTCTTGAAGTTGGGTAGACAGCTCCTGCAGCTCGGCTGGAGCTAGGCGGTATGGAGCCTTGGCGATGGGAGTTGCATTGCTTGCCAATTCGATTTCAAACTCCAATTGTCGATGTGGTGGAAGACCAGGTAGCTCTTCTGGGAATACATCGGAAAAATCACGGACGACAGGGATGTCTTCTATACGTTTCTCGCCCTTAGGCGGTTCGGTGATTAGTGCGAGTAAAGCGAAGGAATTCTTTTTCCGGAGATACTTCTGAGCTTGCATAAATGAGATAATGTTGGTGACGACGCTTGCCTTATCGCCTTGTACCGTCAAGATTTCGTCGTTCGAGAGTGGAATATGGATAGACTTTTCGAAACAGAGAACTTCAGCCCGGACGTCGGATAACCAGTCCATTCCGACTACCACGTCAAAACTACCCAGGGTTGTTGTCATCAGATCGATGGTAAAAGTGTGGCCCGCGAGTTTGAGTTGGCAGCCGGATACGATTTGGGTCACATTTACAGATTTACCATTGGCTAATTCTATCACATAAGGGGTCTCTAATGGTTTAAGCGTGAGATTTAGGTTCTTCCTAAAAGACTCAGATATAAAGCTCCTATCCGCACCCGTATCAAAAAGCACAGAAGCAAAATGTTCATTAAGGGGAAACTTACCGGTGACCACGTTGGTGTCGTTTCTGGCCTCTCCGCGGCCCAATGTAAATGCACGACCTTTGGCACCTCCTGTGCCACCGTTCCCATTGTTGTTGTTGTTATTATTGTTGTGGTTGTTGTGGTTGTTTCCACCATTATTGTTGTTGTTGCGTAACTGTGGGCAGTCTTTCCTGAAATGAGCGGTGCTACCACACTGATAGCATCCCCGGTTTATACCCTGCTGCTGACCTTGAGGCTGATTCTGATTTTGTCGGGACATAATTTCCCCATGACAATCCCTTGCCGCATGTCCCATTTTGCCACATCTTTGGCAGCGATTTCCGGCACAAGGGCCGTTATGATGGAGATTACAACGGTTGCACTGCGGCTTCCGACCTACATAACCGCCTGCATTCTGGTTGTTGTTGTTGTTGTAGTTGTTGTTGTAGTTGTTGTTGGAACGATTTTGATGACCCCGGTGGTTGTGGTAGTGATTGAACCTTTTCGGGTTCCCTTGCTGTGGATGCGATGACGAAGGCTGTCGAATGGTGGTGTCTTCAAACTTTCTTTTGTTATCTGAGACAACTTCAGTGGTACCCCGTGCTGGCAGTTTCTTCTGTTCCACCGCTTTATCAGTGAGTTTGTGAGCCAATCGGATAGCTTGATGTTCTGTTACAGGGTTACTAGACATCACCATACCCTGAATTTCCGGAACCAGACCCCCGAGATAGAACTCGAGTCTTTTCTCCACCGTGTTTGCCAAATCAGGACACAGAAACACCAAGTCATGGTGTTTCGCAGTGTAAGCCTCAATTTCCGATCCCACCATCTTGTGGTTCCATAGTGCTTGCTCTAGCTGTTGCACTCTGTCTCGTGGACAATACTCCTCTTTAATCAGGGCCTTGAACTCGGTCCAAGCCATTGCATTTGCAGCTAACAGTCCACGCGTTTGGACTTGGGCGTTCCACCATGTCAGTGCCCCCTCTTCCAGTGTTGAGGCGGCGTATTTGACCTTGTTGGCCTCTAAGCAGTTGCACATTTCAAAAACAGATTCCGACTTTTCGATCCAGCGGACCAATCCAATGGGTCCTTCCGCCCCCGAGAACTTGCTAGGCTTTGCGTCAAGGAACATTTTATAGGGTTAAAGCCCCCTCCTGCTGACAGAGAACAGGAAGTCAGCAAGGAATTGTACTAGCCTCACTATTAGATTTTCACGCGAAAAACTTAATAATGGTTACCTGCTGGCTGGT
This sequence comes from Scalesia atractyloides, assembly GCA_947069175.1. Classification (NCBI taxonomy): domain Eukaryota; kingdom Viridiplantae; phylum Streptophyta; class Magnoliopsida; order Asterales; family Asteraceae; genus Scalesia; species Scalesia atractyloides. The sequence continues at coordinate 72,560,683 of CAMTDV010000025.1, read as the reverse complement.
TCTGCACACCCGCTAATGCTGCGTTCACATGCTCCTGGATCATGGCAGCTAGCTCTTCGGGCGTCAAGTTTAGGTTTCCACGTCTTCCAGTCGCCATTTAGATCTTCGAAACACATCATAAACACACTCCGATAAGTCAATATATCCAATATAGTTATCCTACTTCGTACTTTAATAATTATTAAGTTACGTCAACTCAATATGTTAATAGCCAAAGAAATACTTGATTAACTGAAATCTCAACGTCTTACATAAGTGAAAATCAAACATACGAATTTACTATAAAGTCTCAAGTTTAAATACAAGTGGAAAATAATAAACTGAAGGAAAACAAATAATATAAACGAGACGTGTCAGTCGTCTACGTCTCCATCCCCTAAGTCACTGTCGTTGCCGTCATCCTGTGCGGCATTTCCAGCTTCCTCAGCTGGGTCCTCCTCCGGATCCTCTTCAGGATCCTCCTCTGGATTCTCTTCAGGATCCTCCTCTTCCGGCACTGGAGGGGCCGGTGCTGGTTCAAGTGCTTGATTTTGCAGTTCCTGAATGTTCCAACTGTTTTCCAGGACTCTGTCCTCAAGCCAGTCAGCTCTTATCTGCTCCGCACGCAGATCTCTAGCTATGGTGTTACGAGCTATCTTGCTCGTACGATGCTCTTCCTCGAGCGAGTCGGTCTTTCCCGTAAGGTGTCGGATCATCCATCCTTGTGCTAAGAAGGTTTCCTGCATTCTTTCTAACTGTTTTTGTTGTGTATGAACCAGGATTCTAAGCATGTCAAGTCCTATTTCTACAGGATTAACCGGTTCAACCGGTACAGCAATAGTTGGGCGTAACGATGACTCCTCCCCCAGAGCGAGCCTCTTCCTCGCCGCTGAGCGTGTCTCTATGCCGTAAGGTAGCATGGGTTCCACCATTGGTGCCTTTCCTGGTGCCCTTGGTGGCGTAAGTCTGTCGGGCGATGATGACGATGAGGATGATGACATTGCCTGTTGGGTCGTGTAGTTAGTTATGAGTTGTTTTCATTTCTTATCATGAAGGTATAATCTACCAAACACGATTGTGGCATATTGCATAACAAGATATAATAATTCGGTGCCAAACTAAGTCTAGTGTCGTGATATCAGCTATAGCTTAGGTCTACTTCTAATGCAAACCTGGTTCTCTATAGCTAGTGGCTCTGATACCAATCTGTCGCACCCTCAATTTCCACTTGCGGAGTTCTACCGCGAGACGTGTGAACAAACCAGAATCTAAGACACTAGTACGTCGAACGACTCTATATGATTTGATAATACGTTTTCCAAAACCATTTGTTGTAAATTTTAGATTACCAATATTTAGCATGAGTATCAGTTTTAAAGTTTGAGCGGAAGCATAAATAAGTAGTGATGCGGCGCCAACACAAACGCCAAAACAAAAGTAAAATCCCAAAACAATATTAATAAATGAGACTCTATAAGGATGTCTTGTTCAATGCGTGTGCGTGCACCTAGAGCTCCTAGCGTCCTGAGAAACATGTAAAGAAACAAGTGTCAACATTAAAGATGAGTGAGTTCACAGGTTTTCATAAATTTGTTGTTCGGTTTTAGTTTGTTACTCCGTTATCCCCAACCCGGGATAACATATCAGTTGCATTATTCCAAACCCGGAATAATAAGTTGTTGCTTCCAATATTCCCAAACCGGAATATTAAGTTGTGTTTCCATTATCCCCAACCCGGGATAATACGTTGATGTTCCAATATTCCAAACCCGGAATATTAAGTTGTTCCGTAATTAAGTTCAATATTAATGTATATAGGTAGCTAGCCTAAAGTCATGTCACTAAGTGTTCGCGATCGAAGCTGACATTTGTGCCTCCGTTTTGCCAGGTCTATCACATGACCATGGCGATGTTAGGCCAATCATACACCCGTTGACCAAACCCGGTCAGCTAGCGCGACTAGCTCGGATGGGGCTCGTCAGACCCAGTAGTACTACTTATAATTCCCCCGCTACTTAACCCAAATATTAACGATCCGAGGAGATTGTCGAGGACTTAAGTGATAAAGCTGCATAGTGACCATAACATTACATTAACATTAACTTAGTTACCGCATAGTTATATGACGTTACATTCGTATAACGTAAAGAGTTTGAGTTTAAGAATGTATACATGTTTCTCCCCCTGTTGTTTAAAACCGTATAAAGTTAGGGGCCGTGAACTCACCTTTATTTGCTCGGTTAGTGTGGAATAGATGTTATAAGAGATGGGACCGCTAGTTGCGTCCTAACAAACCAATTAATTCCACGTCAGTGTGTAATCACACCAATACAAATTCCACACGCAATTTACTCACAAAGTGATACACACAAACAACATATCTAACACTCAAACATGCATGCAAGTATTCTCATAGGATCATAGTAATCAAACAACTTATCATGAACACATTCCAAATCCATGCAACACTTTAATGCATAAAATCACAAATTAACAACTTTCTGCTTAACACTCAATTATTCAGCTGTTTTCTAGGATTTTTATAAAATAGTTCCAGCATTCTAAAATTCTCGTATTTTTACAGTAGGTGACATTTATACCATAGAAATTTATATAATTTTCTCAAGTCCTAAATCTCTACCAATTAACCATAAATATTAATTCACTAAGCTGCAGTCAGATTTACTGCTTTCTGACGGCAGTCCACGGAAGAATTTATTTAAAAATCACTGATCGTCCGATTAACGAAATTCCAATTGGAGTTTCCCGGAAATTTCTATACCTAGTTGCTGTACAAAAATCATGACCCAACTCTCTACTGATTTTAAAATCTAGCTTAATAAACAACCAACAAAATTCCAGAATTTTAACAGCTTTACCTACTGAACTTGTTTAGCCCTTTAAAAATATCAAACGATTTCAGAAAATTATGAATCCAGTGCCATTAGATTCCTTATTCAATTCTCTACGTTCTAGACATCAGAAAATCCATTTTTCGACAACTAACGACCAAGTTACAGCCAGATGAAGTCGGCTGTATCTGGTATTCAGCAGACTGTTTCAGCATTCTTGTTACAATTTATTCGCACAACTCGTTCGTACGGTTAACCTAGGTGATTATAATCCGATCTCTACTCATAGATTGAGACTAATAACCTATCCATGCAAATCTACTCAATAACTTCTAGTTATTATAACAAAACACACTTGAAACTTCATGAGATCCGCAAACAAGTATACATGCATATCAACATTGATTAATTCAGCCGATTACATCTAATACATCTAATATCCGAAAATAATCATGCGTATGTATATACAGTCAGTTCAGCAGGTTATATGTAGGCACATATAGTCCGAAACTATACCATCATGCAGTCTATGAACAGCAACAACCAACACACATATATTCGAAGCAACTAACCTTTCAAGCCTACATGTAACCGAAACTTTTATATCAATTCTTTCAAGCATGTACATATATATATATATACCCGAAATAATACAATCAAAACACATGTATCCGCAACAACTGAGCATCCAATCATACATATAATCCGAGACAACCAAACATTCAAGCACACATGCAATCCGAGACAACCAAACATTCAAGCACACATGCAATCCGAGACAACCAAACATTCAAGCATATATGTAATCCGTGACAATACAATCAAACGATCTGAACACAACCAAGTCACACACACGTATCCGATTATGGTCTTGTATCATATGATAAGGTAGACGAACCGTGATTAAGTTAGAGAAATTCGGTGATCAGAAACTGCTTGCAGCCGAGAGGAAAGAAAGCCAGGCTGATCCGCGATCTGAATGAAGGTAAAGATGGAGATTGTTGTGCTGCTGTAACCGAGAGGATTAAACTAACAAGAATGGCAGCTGATAGCGATCACAGGAGGCAAGAACAAGCTGCCGACGGCTGATTTCTTTTAGGGTTTTGGAGTTGTGAAAGAGAGCATGCAAGAGGTGATATATATAAGCGTAAAAAGATAGGGTTGCGGTTTGGTTGAGTTACACGGCCGCAAGTGGTTTCGGTTTGGGTTTGGGTCTTGCGGCCGAGAATCTTGGGTTGTTTGTTTTGGGTCTTGATCACGTGGCCGAGGGACTAGAATGGTTGGTTTGGCTGATTAGTTTGAGTTGGATTGGGTGGGTTCGGTTTGGGTTTTATCTTGCGGCCAAGAGACTAGGGTGAGTTAATTTGATTTGAGTTTTGATCTTGGCCGAATAGTTAGAGTGCCGAGAGACTAGGTTTGATCGTTGTTTTCTTCTATCCGAAGACTTAGGTTCAAGGTTTAATCTTTGTGAACTCCTAGAGTCACCATGAACCAAGATTGGAACGTGACGCGGTTCGGTTCAGTTCGTGTACGTATCTACTCTAATGATTACTTTATAACTAAAAATTACACAAAACACTCATCACGTATTCATTCCATGCACGCTTAATACTTAGCACACATATTATTCGACAAGTGTGACGTGTAAGTTATCCGAAAAACCCGGGATATCACATTATCCCCATGTTGAAAGAATTTTCGTCCGAAAATTGAGTAAACGCGGTTTAGCATGTAACGTACATGTTTAGAGTGCCACGCACAAAGAGTTAGTTTATTAATGATAGTACACAACGTTACAAGAAGTTCCCCAAATATCATACACAAAGATTTCCAAGTGCCATGCACGAGAATTTAGTCAACAATAGTACACGAAAGTATGAGAAAATTTCCAGGTTGTCACATCATCCCCTTGTTGAAAGAATTTTCGTCCCGAAAATTTAGGTACTGTCATCGTTAGTTTGCTGCTCAGTTGCGAAGAGGTGTGGGTATTTGCTTTTCATTTGGTCCTCTCTTTCCCACGTGAACTCCGGTCCACGCTTAGAGTCCCAACGAACTTTAACGATCGGAATCTTGCTGTGCCTCCGAGTCTTGATCTCACGATCCATGATCTCGATAGGCTTTTCCAACGAAGTGTAGTTGTTCATCCACTTGGATCTCATCCAATGGAATAATTAAAGTTTCATCTGATAGGCACTTCTTCAGATTTGACACGTGAAATACGTTGTGAACTCCACTGAGTTCAGCAGGGAGGTCTAATTGGTATGCTACGGGTCCAATTCGTTTCAAGATTTCAAACGGGCCTATGTACCGTGGATTAAGTTTGCCCCGTTTTCCGAAGCGGATTACACCCTTCCAGGGTGACACCTTTAGTAGGACGCGATCGCCTACTTGGAATTCGAGCGGTTTGCGTCGTTGATCAGCGTAGCTTTTCTGTCGATCTCGTGCCGCCGCATGCGGTTTCTGATTTGTACAATCTTTTCAGTAGCCTCAAGTATTAACTCAGGGCCTGTGAGTTGACTGTCACCGACTTCTGCCAGCAGACCGGTGATCTACATTTACGACCGTATAATGCTTCAAATGGTGCTGCCGAAATACTGTGTGATAGCTGTTGTTATATGAGAATTCCACTAGAGGCAGGTGAATTTCCCAATTATTTCCGAAGTCCACTACGCATGCCCTAAGCATGTCTTCCAAGGTCTGTATGGTCCTTTCTCTTTGACCATCAGTCTGAGGGTGATAAGCTGTGCTCATATCCAAGCGTGTTCCCAACGCTTTCTGGAGTGACTGCCAGAAGTTTGACGTGAAGCGAGCATCTCTATCTGATATGATGGACGTTGGCACCCCGTGCGAGAAACTACTTCCTTAATGTAGATGCGAGTCAACTTCTCCATCTTATCCGTTTCTTTGATAGCTAGGAAGTGTGCGGACTTAGTTAAACGATCCACAATCACCCAGATGGTGTCAAAACCACCCAAGGTTCGCGGGAGTTTAGTGATAAAATCCATGGAGATCTGATCCCATTTCCACACTGGGATCTCAGGTTGTTGGAGTAGCCCCGATGGCTTTTGATACTCCACCTTGACTTTTGCACAAGTTAAACATTTACTCACGTAGGTGGCTATATCGGCTTTCATGTTGGGCCACCAATACGCCACTTTAAGGTCTTGATACATCTTATCCGAACCCGGATGAACAGAGTATCGAGATTTGTGAGCTTCATCCATAACTAGCTCTCTGAGGTTCCCGTAGAGAGGTACCCATATGCGATTCATGAAATACCGGGTTCCATTGGGCTTTAACTCCCAATCGCGTTCCATTTTTCCACTGATTCGGCTTTGATGTTTTCCTTCTTAACTGCTTCTAACTGGGCGTCGCGTATTTGATCGGGTAGTCCTGAATGAATAGTGAGTTGTAGTGCTCGTACACGACGAGGTTTCAAGTGTTCCTTCCTGCTGAGGGCATCAGCTACCACGTTAGCTTTACCCGGGTGATACCGAATGGCACACTCATAATCGTTCAAGAGTTCGACCCAGCGACGCTGTCGCATGTTCAACTCCTTCTGATCAAAGATGTGCTGGAGGCTTTTGTGGTCAGTGAAGATTGTGCACTTCGTTCCATAAAGGTAGTGTCTCCAAATCTTAAGTGCAAACACTACTGCTCCCAATTCTAGGTCATGCGTCGTGTAGTTTTTCTCGTGAACCTTCAGCTGTCGCGACGCATACGCGATGACCTTATCGCGTTGCATGAGTACGCATCCCAATCCCTGAATGGAAGCATCACAATACACTACAAAGTCATCTGTCCCTTCCGGCAAGGACAGAATGGGCGCACTGCAAAGTTTCTGCTTCAGCAGTTGAAATGCTGCTTCTTGCTTGTCACCCCAATTATACTTGATACCTTTCTGGGTGAGGGTCGTAAGCGGTTGTGCAATCTTGAGAACCCCTCGATGAAGCGTCTGTAGTAACCAGCCAATCCTAAGAATTGGCGGATTTCCGTCGGAGTCTTAGGTGCTTCCCAGTTTTTGATGGCCTCAATCTTGGCAGGGTCTACGTGGATACCCTTTTCATTCACGACGTGCCCGAGAAACTGAACTTCTCGGATCCAGAAATCACACTTCGAAAGCTTGGCGTATAGCTTTTCCTGTTGAAGTAATTCTAGCAGCAATCGTAGATGCTCGGCATGCTCTTCTTTTCCTTTGGAGTAGATGAGTATGTCATCGATGAACACGATGACAAATTTGTCAAGGTATGGTTTACACACGCGGTTCATGAGGTCCATGAATACCGCAGGTGCGTTAGTGAGACCGAATGGCATGACCAAGAACTCGTAATGGCCATACCGAGTGCGAAATGCTGTCTTAGCGATATCCTCCTCCCTGACGCGTAGCTGATGATAACCAGACCGTAAAATCAATCTTAGAGTAGTAACTTGACCCTTGCAGTTGGTCGAATAGATCATCGATGCGAGGTAATGGGTATCGGTTCTTGACTGTAACCTTGTTGAGTTCCCTATAGTCGATGCAAATGCGGAAAGTCCCGTCCTTCTTCTTGACAAACAGGACTGGAGCTCCCCATGGCGAAACGCTTGGTCGAATGAATCCTTTTTCTAGCAACTCTTGAAGTTGGGTAGACAGCTCCTGCAGCTCGGCTGGAGCTAGGCGGTATGGAGCCTTGGCGATGGGAGTTGCATTGCTTGCCAATTCGATTTCAAACTCCAATTGTCGATGTGGTGGAAGACCAGGTAGCTCTTCTGGGAATACATCGGAAAAATCACGGACGACAGGGATGTCTTCTATACGTTTCTCGCCCTTAGGCGGTTCGGTGATTAGTGCGAGTAAAGCGAAGGAATTCTTTTTCCGGAGATACTTCTGAGCTTGCATAAATGAGATAATGTTGGTGACGACGCTTGCCTTATCGCCTTGTACCGTCAAGATTTCGTCGTTCGAGAGTGGAATATGGATAGACTTTTCGAAACAGAGAACTTCAGCCCGGACGTCGGATAACCAGTCCATTCCGACTACCACGTCAAAACTACCCAGGGTTGTTGTCATCAGATCGATGGTAAAAGTGTGGCCCGCGAGTTTGAGTTGGCAGCCGGATACGATTTGGGTCACATTTACAGATTTACCATTGGCTAATTCTATCACATAAGGGGTCTCTAATGGTTTAAGCGTGAGATTTAGGTTCTTCCTAAAAGACTCAGATATAAAGCTCCTATCCGCACCCGTATCAAAAAGCACAGAAGCAAAATGTTCATTAAGGGGAAACTTACCGGTGACCACGTTGGTGTCGTTTCTGGCCTCTCCGCGGCCCAATGTAAATGCACGACCTTTGGCACCTCCTGTGCCACCGTTCCCATTGTTGTTGTTGTTATTATTGTTGTGGTTGTTGTGGTTGTTTCCACCATTATTGTTGTTGTTGCGTAACTGTGGGCAGTCTTTCCTGAAATGAGCGGTGCTACCACACTGATAGCATCCCCGGTTTATACCCTGCTGCTGACCTTGAGGCTGATTCTGATTTTGTCGGGACATAATTTCCCCATGACAATCCCTTGCCGCATGTCCCATTTTGCCACATCTTTGGCAGCGATTTCCGGCACAAGGGCCGTTATGATGGAGATTACAACGGTTGCACTGCGGCTTCCGACCTACATAACCGCCTGCATTCTGGTTGTTGTTGTTGTTGTAGTTGTTGTTGTAGTTGTTGTTGGAACGATTTTGATGACCCCGGTGGTTGTGGTAGTGATTGAACCTTTTCGGGTTCCCTTGCTGTGGATGCGATGACGAAGGCTGTCGAATGGTGGTGTCTTCAAACTTTCTTTTGTTATCTGAGACAACTTCAGTGGTACCCCGTGCTGGCAGTTTCTTCTGTTCCACCGCTTTATCAGTGAGTTTGTGAGCCAATCGGATAGCTTGATGTTCTGTTACAGGGTTACTAGACATCACCATACCCTGAATTTCCGGAACCAGACCCCCGAGATAGAACTCGAGTCTTTTCTCCACCGTGTTTGCCAAATCAGGACACAGAAACACCAAGTCATGGTGTTTCGCAGTGTAAGCCTCAATTTCCGATCCCACCATCTTGTGGTTCCATAGTGCTTGCTCTAGCTGTTGCACTCTGTCTCGTGGACAATACTCCTCTTTAATCAGGGCCTTGAACTCGGTCCAAGCCATTGCATTTGCAGCTAACAGTCCACGCGTTTGGACTTGGGCGTTCCACCATGTCAGTGCCCCCTCTTCCAGTGTTGAGGCGGCGTATTTGACCTTGTTGGCCTCTAAGCAGTTGCACATTTCAAAAACAGATTCCGACTTTTCGATCCAGCGGACCAATCCAATGGGTCCTTCCGCCCCCGAGAACTTGCTAGGCTTTGCGTCAAGGAACATTTTATAGGGGTTAAAGCCCCCTCCTGCTGACAGAGAACAGGAAGTCAGCAAGGAATTGTACTAGCCTCACTATTAGATTTTCACGCGAAAAACTTAATAATGGTTACCTGCTGGCTGGTTCTGCACACCCGCTAATGCTGCGTTCACATGCTCCTGGATCATGGCAGCTAGCTCTTCGGGCGTCAAGTTTAGGTTTCCACGTCTTCCAGTCGCCATTTAGATCTTCGAAACACATCATAAACACACTCCGATAAGTCAATATATCCAATATAGTTATCCTACTTCGTACTTTAATAATTATTAAGTTACGTCAACTCAATATGTTAATAGCCAAAGAAATACTTGATTAACTGAAATCTCAACGTCTTACATAAGTGAAAATCAAACATACGAATTTACTATAAAGTCTCAAGTTTAAATACAAGTGGAAAATAATAAACTGAAGGAAAACAAATAATATAAACGAGACGTGTCAGTCGTCTACGTCTCCATCCCCTAAGTCACTGTCGTTGCCGTCATCCTGTGCGGCATTTCCAGCTTCCTCAGCTGGGTCCTCCTCCGGATCCTCTTCAGGATCCTCCTCTGGATTCTCTTCAGGATCCTCCTCTTCCGGCACTGGAGGGGCCGGTGCTGGTTCAAGTGCTTGATTTTGCAGTTCCTGAATGTTCCAACTGTTTTCCAGGACTCTGTCCTCAAGCCAGTCAGCTCTTATCTGCTCCGCACGCAGATCTCTAGCTATGGTGTTACGAGCTATCTTGCTCGTACGATGCTCTTCCTCGAGCGAGTCGGTCTTTCCCGTAAGGTGTCGGATCATCCATCCTTGTGCTAAGAAGGTTTCCTGCATTCTTTCTAACTGTTTTTGTTGTGTATGAACCAGGATTCTAAGCATGTCAAGTCCTATTTCTACAGGATTAACCGGTTCAACCGGTACAGCAATAGTTGGGCGTAACGATGACTCCTCCCCCAGAGCGAGCCTCTTCCTCGCCGCTGAGCGTGTCTCTATGCCGTAAGGTAGCATGGGTTCCACCATTGGTGCCTTTCCTGGTGCCCTTGGTGGCGTAAGTCTGTCGGGCGATGATGACGATGAGGATGATGACATTGCCTGTTGGGTCGTGTAGTTAGTTATGAGTTGTTTTCATTTCTTATCATGAAGGTATAATCTACCAAACACGATTGTGGCATATTGCATAACAAGATATAATAATTCGGTGCCAAACTAAGTCTAGTGTCGTGATATCAGCTATAGCTTAGGTCTACTTCTAATGCAAACCTGGTTCTCTATAGCTAGTGGCTCTGATACCAATCTGTCGCACCCTCAATTTCCACTTGCGGAGTTCTACCGCGAGACGTGTGAACAAACCAGAATCTAAGACACTAGTACGTCGAACGACTCTATATGATTTGATAATACGTTTTCCAAAACCATTTGTTGTAAATTTTAGATTACCAATATTTAGCATGAGTATCAGTTTTAAAGTTTGAGCGGAAGCATAAATAAGTAGTGATGCGGCGCCAACACAAACGCCAAAACAAAAGTAAAATCCCAAAACAATATTAATAAATGAGACTCTATAAGGATGTCTTGTTCAATGCGTGTGCGTGCACCTAGAGCTCCTAGCGTCCTGAGAAACATGTAAAGAAACAAGTGTCAACATTAAAGATGAGTGAGTTCACAGGTTTTCATAAATTTGTTGTTCGGTTTTAGTTTGTTACTCCGTTATCCCCAACCCGGGATAACATATCAGTTGCATTATTCCAAACCCGGAATAATAAGTTGTTGCTTCCAATATTCCCAAACCGGAATATTAAGTTGTGTTTCCATTATCCCCAACCCGGGATAATACGTTGATGTTCCAATATTCCAAACCCGGAATATTAAGTTGTTCCGTAATTAAGTTCAATATTAATGTATATAGGTAGCTAGCCTAAAGTCATGTCACTAAGTGTTCGCGATCGAAGCTGACATTTGTGCCTCCGTTTTGCCAGGTCTATCACATGACCATGGCGATGTTAGGCCAATCATACACCCGTTGACCAAACCCGGTCAGCTAGCGCGACTAGCTCGGATGGGGCTCGTCAGACCCAGTAGTACTACTTATAATTCCCCCGCTACTTAACCCAAATATTAACGATCCGAGGAGATTGTCGAGGACTTAAGTGATAAAGCTGCATAGTGACCATAACATTACATTAACATTAACTTAGTTACCGCATAGTTATATGACGTTACATTCGTATAACGTAAAGAGTTTGAGTTTAAGAATGTATACATGTTTCTCCCCCTGTTGTTTAAAACCGTATAAAGTTAGGGGCCGTGAACTCACCTTTATTTGCTCGGTTAGTGTGGAATAGATGTTATAAGAGATGGGACCGCTAGTTGCGTCCTAACAAACCAATTAATTCCACGTCAGTGTGTAATCACACCAATACAAATTCCACACGCAATTTACTCACAAAGTGATACACACAAACAACATATCTAACACTCAAACATGCATGCAAGTATTCTCATAGGATCATAGTAATCAAACAACTTATCATGAACACATTCCAAATCCATGCAACACTTTAATGCATAAAATCACAAATTAACAACTTTCTGCTTAACACTCAATTATTCAGCTGTTTTCTAGGATTTTTATAAAATAGTTCCAGCATTCTAAAAATTCTCGTATTTTTACAGTAGGTGACATTTATACCATAGAAATTTATATAATTTTCTCAAGTCCTAAATCTCTACCAATTAACCATAAATATTAATTCACTAAGCTGCAGTCAGATTTACTGCTTTCTGACGGCAGTCCACGGAAGAATTTATTTAAAAATCACTGATCGTCCGATTAACGAAATTCCAATTGGAGTTTCCCGGAAATTTCTATACCTAGTTGCTGTACAAAAATCATGACCCAACTCTCTACTGATTTTAAAATCTAGCTTAATAAACAACCAACAAAATTCCAGAATTTTAACAGCTTTACCTACTGAACTTGTTTAGCCCTTTAAAAATATCAAACGATTTCAGAAAATTATGAATCCAGTGCCATTAGATTCCTTATTCAATTCTCTACGTTCTAGACATCAGAAAATCCATTTTTCGACAACTAACGACCAAGTTACAGCCAGATGAAGTCGGCTGTATCTGGTATTCAGCAGACTGTTTCAGCATTCTTGTTACAATTTATTCGCACAACTCGTTCGTACGGTTAACCTAGGTGATTATAATCCGATCTCTACTCATAGATTGAGACTAATAACCTATCCATGCAAATCTACTCAATAACTTCTAGTTATTATAACAAAACACACTTGAAACTTCATGAGATCCGCAAACAAGTATACATGCATATCAACATTGATTAATTCAGCCGATTACATCTAATACATCTAATATCCGAAAATAATCATGCGTATGTATATACAGTCAGTTCAGCAGGTTATATGTAGGCACATATAGTCCGAAACTATACCATCATGCAGTCTATGAACAGCAACAACCAACACACATATATTCGAAGCAACTAACCTTTCAAGCCTACATGTAACCGAAACTTTTATATCAATTCTTTCAAGCATGTACATATATATATATATACCCGAAATAATACAATCAAAACACATGTATCCGCAACAACTGAGCATCCAATCATACATATAATCCGAGACAACCAAACATTCAAGCACACATGCAATCCGAGACAACCAAACATTCAAGCACACATGCAATCCGAGACAACCAAACATTCAAGCATATATGTAATCCGTGACAATACAATCAAACGATCTGAACACAACCAAGTCACACACACGTATCCGATTATGGTCTTGTATCATATGATAAGGTAGACGAACCGTGATTAAGTTAGAGAAATTCGGTGATCAGAAACTGCTTGCAGCCGAGAGGAAAGAAAGCCAGGCTGATCCGCGATCTGAATGAAGGTAAAGATGGAGATTGTTGTGCTGCTGTAACCGAGAGGATTAAACTAACAAGAATGGCAGCTGATAGCGATCACAGGAGGCAAGAACAAGCTGCCGACGGCTGATTTCTTTTAGGGTTTTGGAGTTGTGAAAGAGAGCATGCAAGAGGTGATATATATAAGCGTAAAAAGATAGGGTTGCGGTTTGGTTGAGTTACACGGCCGCAAGTGGTTTCGGTTTGGGTTTGGGTCTTGCGGCCGAGAATCTTGGGTTGTTTGTTTTGGGTCTTGATCACGTGGCCGAGGGACTAGAATGGTTGGTTTGGCTGATTAGTTTGAGTTGGATTGGGTGGGTTCGGTTTGGGTTTTATCTTGCGGCCAAGAGACTAGGGTGAGTTAATTTGATTTGAGTTTTGATCTTGGCCGAATAGTTAGAGTGCCGAGAGACTAGGTTTGATCGTTGTTTTCTTCTATCCGAAGACTTAGGTTCAAGGTTTAATCTTTGTGAACTCCTAGAGTCACCATGAACCAAGATTGGAACGTGACGCGGTTCGGTTCAGTTCGTGTACGTATCTACTCTAATGATTACTTTATAACTAAACAATTACACAAACACTCATCACGTATTCATTCCATGCACGCTTAATACTTAGCACACATATTATTCGACAAGTGTGACGTGTAAGTTATCCGAAAAACCCGGGATATCACATTCAAATACTGTGAAAAGCGAAACTTCCATTCTGAAAAGGAATCCCCCAAATTCAATCTTGGGATCTTGTTGTTTGTTCCAATGATGGTGTCCAAATCCTGGTTCTTAATGACCTTGTCACTTAATGACACTTGATTAGTTTGTTCCATTTCTGAAAAATATACACTGTTAGAATTTGATAAAAGAAATATAATTTATATTAACAGTTAAATAAATTTTCAGATTTTAAGGTCCAAATTTTAATGTAGATTAAACAGCTCAGAATCAGTCCACAGTCCGGGTCAAACAATCTGAAATCAATCGCACAGTCCAAATAACTCGTACACCCAACTCGGTCGCACAGTTCAGAACAGCAGGTTCGAACTCAGTCGCACAATCCAAAAAAAATAGTTTCAACACACAGTCGCACAGTCTACCAATCGCACAGTCAGTCGAACAAACTAAAAGATCCAATCCAAATCGCACAGTCCAAAAGTCCAATCGCACAGTGCCCAAAGGTTCAAAACAGTCGCACAATTGAGCCAGTTCAATAGCAATCGCACAGTCCAACTTGAGTCACATAGTTCAAACCAATCGAACACTAAAGTTGCACACTTGACTTTGGACTCGCACAGTTCTTCACAGGCCCAAACCAGAAGATATATTTCAAAATCTCAGTCACACACTCAAACAACTAACTTTCGATAAATCTGGCAAGTGATTTTTCGAATTTTCTTGAAGATTACCCTGCAACAACTTACCAAATATCTCGCAAACACAATTGATTAGTTGTCAAACAGATCAAACCCCAAAAATTTAAAGATTTTGATGAACAAAATTGTAATATTCAACAAGAATCCAGACCTTTTCTTAGTTTTTAGAAAACACACCAGATTTTGATTTTGAAAGAATGTATAACTTTCCGGTTTTGTTAGTTTGATCCAACTTGTGTCAAAATGCAAGGTATACGAGAAATTTTTCAAAAGAAAACTGGTATCTCGCACACTTTGATTTCGAAGAAACAGATGACACAAGAAAAATTAATTAATCAAACAAAATCGAGGCAAAATCAGACCTGTTTTTCAGCAGCGATCCTCAGCAAAACAGCCTTCAATCTTCAAGATATCTGATCCAAACCGAGCCTTTGCAAGACTACTTAGGCTCTGATACCAATTGTAAGTCCCAGAACTACACAATCAGATATCAAACACCCTACAAGTAGCGGAATTACAAGCAAGATGTGGAAGATTTAAAAGCAAATTGTATTGATTCAAGCAAGAACAAGAACACGGTGTAAACCGTCTGGTACTTGATATATGCGATTACAACTTCAGAGAATCAACAACCTAAAACAACCTAGGAACTCCCTATTTATAATCACATAGGAAGCCCTAATACAATGGGCCAAGGCCGAACCCAAAAACCTAATCGAACACCTATCAAACCAACAAATAATCTTGATCTAACCCAATATCAAAAACCCAAGACAGACGCAAACTTACACTAGTTTATACCCTTACAGTAGCCGAAAGATTAAATATCAAAAGTAATACATAAAAGATTTGTCTTCACCAACTGATGTAAGAGATTAGCCAAACATGGCCTTTGATTGGCAACAACTCTTACGATCAATCTTGGATCCTGAGACTACTACACACTCTAAAGATGAAAGATGGATGATGGTGGTGGGTGATGGTGTTGTAGTGGTGGAGGAGTGGTGGCAAAGTGAGAGAGAAGTGATTTGCCAAGAGATGCCTTTGAA
This sequence comes from Scalesia atractyloides, assembly GCA_947069175.1. Lineage (NCBI taxonomy): Eukaryota > Viridiplantae > Streptophyta > Magnoliopsida > Asterales > Asteraceae > Scalesia > Scalesia atractyloides. Next base: position 72,545,103 of record CAMTDV010000025.1, on the reverse strand, counting down.
GGGAACCAAGCACTTCTATTTATAGTCAGATCAGAGCCTCGGCAACGGCCCCATGCCCGCTAGGCACGACCCGTGGCCCCTTCATTCTCTTCCTTCATTAATTGAAGCTGTCAGCAGAGGGTCCCACACGACCCCATGTCTTATGGGCATGACCCCGTGGTCAAAGTACTGTTGTACTATGAAGATTCTGCGAATCTTAGTGTTGACCACGCCCCATGCTTGCCGGACACGGCCCGGTATTGGCTTGAATTCCGTATTTTGTCTTTTCTGCAAGATCTGTTAATTGACCACGGCCCATGTCTGGATGGACACGGCCCCGTGGTGCGCTTCTGTTTCTCTTGTTTTTGTTCTTGGGATGCTGCCGAGGGCCGGGCATGTCACGTTATTCCTTCTTCTTGTATTTTGTGTTGGTTTCAACTGCTAAATTGCTCCTTTTGTTCTTTTAAGCTCTTTTAGTCCTGTAAATTAAAAAGGAACAAAGAAACGTGTTTTTTCCAACATTAGTACTGAAAAAGGGTTGGTTTTATGCCTCGTTTGATGTAATTTATATGTTGTATATCGTATGCATCAGCCTGAATCCCTTATAAATAAACTACTATTAAAACTTTAAACCGGCTTTGCGGGAGTGTATCCCTGCTGGCTTAGACCAATATGGCCGATGGTAGCGTTGCCTCCAAAAGAGGGACATGCCACATTTTTCATTAATAACTTACTTAATTATCTTTCAATATTCCGGACTCGCGGGACTGTATCCCTACTGACTCATACAAATATGGCTGAGGGTACTGTCGCCTCCAAAAGAGGGGCATGCCACTATAACTAAGATAATCTCTTAAAAACCCCAAAGCATGGAAATTGTCAAATGATACGTAAATAATGAGTCGGAACCAAGTGATTCTATCTTTTCTATTTGTTTCTTTTTATTAATTTAGTTATTTGTTTATTTTATCCTTTCCCCAAATTTGTTTAGATTAGACGTCGACTATATTCCAGTATTAAAAGCTCTTGTGTCCTTGGACGACCTTGGTATCTTAGCATCACTATACTACGTCAACGTTGGGTGCACTTGCCATAGCGTGTTGTAGAGAGTGATAGTTGTATATCGTGCTTTTATAAATTTAAAGCTTGAATAAACAAGTGAAAAGTACTTAAAATATATCTAAAAATCACCCACACTCCCAGTGGACATAGCCGTGTTCAACTTCCAGATCCGCGCATATGGGATAACACAAAGAGTACATTGGCCACGGGGTCGTGCCGTTAACACACGGGGCAGTGTAGCAGACTGATCTGATACTCGAATTAAATGAAGACAGTAAAGAAGGGAGACACGGGGCCGTGTGAAGGTTCCGTTTTCAGCTATACATAGGGTTGCTTGGTTCCATTCCAACTCATCCCTTAGCAAACCATTTCTCTCACACTTGCCACTACTCCACCACTACAATACCACCATATTCATCCATCATCCATCCTGGAGTGTGTGTAGTAGTCTCGGGATCCAAGATTGATCGTAAGATTTTTTATCAAACAAAGGACATGTTTGGTCAATCTCTTAGATCACTTGGTGAAGATAAGTTATTTACGTAGATTTCCTAGCTTTGGTTAACTTTTTAATTAGGTATGTATTAGTGACTTTATTAACTAGTTTTTATATTGAAAGTGAATGTTATTCTATAATCCTTCATGTTTTGTTGATTCACTCATCCGTGTCTTTACGGTCCAATTAAAGCGCGTTAACTGCCTGGAAGGGGGTTAGAAGGGTGGTACGGGTAAAGTTCTTGTCTCGTTCAGTGTATATGTCCTGCGAGGACTTGGTTCAAGCTTATTAGGACTTCATTTGAGTCAAATAGCATCAAATCGGGGGAACTAAGAACGGCTTGAATCCCTAATAAATAAACTACTATTAACACTTTAAACCAGCCTTGCGGGACTGTATCCCTGCTGACTTAGACCATTATGGCCGAGGGTAGCGTTGACTCCAAAAGAGGGACTTGTCACATTTTGCATTAATAACTTACTTAATTATGTTTCAATATTTCGGCCTTGCGGGACTGTATCACTCAGACCAATATGGCTGAGAGTGTTGTCGCCTCCAAAAGATGGGCATGCCACTATAATTAAGATAATCTCTTAAATAACCCAAAGCGTGGAAATCATCAAAGGATACGTAAATAATGAGTCGGAACCAAATGATTCTATCTTGTCTATCTGTTTCTTTTTATTAATTTAGTTATTTATTTAATTTCTTTTCCCTAAAATTGATTAGATTAGAAGTCGACTATATTTCGGTATTAAAAGCTCTTGTGTCATTGAACGACCTCGGTATCTTACCATCGCTATACTATGTTAACGATGGGTGCACTTGCCCTAGCATGTTGTATAGAGTGATAGTTGCATATCATGTTTTTATAGATTTAAAGCTTGAATAAACAAGTGAAAAGTACTTAAAATATATCTAAAAATCACCCACGCTCGTATCACATCATTCACAATTAGGATTCCTGACCCTAGGTAGTGCCTTTCCCTATTCCTCAGTTCGTCTAAGTGATCAGAGTGATAGTTGGTGGTTTCAATTCTCTTCAGTTCAGTTTTCCTTAGTTTAAACCAATCAAAATCAAGTCAAATTTAATCTTTTGAACCTCGTATAATTTTTTTCGAAGTCTAGTTATTGTTAATGTCTCATGGGTTCGATATTAGGAACTTGCTGTCATTGTGGTCTAGTTTATGGATTTTCTAGAGTCTAACTAGAGTGTCTAGGTTAGCTTTTAACTAGTTTTTAGTATACCGTATTTCGCACATCACTAAACTTATTTTAATTTGGTTGAGATCGATTTTGGCTTGTGATGTATTAGGTTGAACGCATTTTTAATATGCTCATTTGAAATATTGAATGATTTTTTTAGACTTTAATTTTGAAAAGGATGTATTCAATTTTCTTTTAAATTTGAGCTTAACCAAGCCGAGCTCAAGCTTATATTTGTAGCTCAATTTAAAATCCGAGCCAGCTCGGTTTATAATCGAGCCTAGCCCAAGCGTGGCCTAGCTCGGCGCGACTCAACTCATCAACATACCCAAATTGTTCGTAAGGGGATGGATCATGAGAAAACTAGTTTAAATGAGAAAACCAAAAAACTAACTAAAAAAGCCAAAAAAACATATCAATTTTTTTTTGATTTTTTTATAAAAAATCGCTATATATATTATAAAAAATAAAAAAAGCATATAATGCACATGTGCAACATATACATATAATGCACATGTGTAGTACACATATAGTGCACATGTGCAGTACAAGTTTTTTTTTTGGAAAAAAAGTTTTTTATACATAAAAAGCAGCGATTTTTTATAAAAAATTGTATCTGTTTTATGCTTTTTTAGTTATTTTTATAGTTTTCTCATATTTAAGTAGTTTTCTCATGATCCTCTCCCTTGTTCGTAATGTGATATATATATATATATATATATATATATGGTAGGGATCCTAAGAGAAAAGCATCCTATTTGAGAAACTTGAGAAGAAATCTGGACCACACATTTTTCTAAGCTTTTCGTAGTATACACATATGTATAGTTTACATTTGACTATATACATATGTAAAAAAATTAACTGAGAATTAAAATTCATGTTTAAAACAAAATTAATAATTCATGTTTAAAAAAATTAACTGAGAACTAAAATAAAAAATTATATGATAATTAAAAGAAAGTCAATAATGCATGTTTAAATTAAAAAAAAAAATTTATTAATTAAAACAAAATTAATAATCATAACAATCATTGACGCTATAATAAAAAGACTAATATTCCCCTTGTCACTAAAAACAAATGTCATTAATAAAAACACAATCATTACATTGTTTTATTGTCTTTTAATCTCATTCATTAAAACCAACTTGATCAATGGATAGTTCATACGGTTCTCACAACTCAATGTGGTTCTCATTTTACTCATCCCTATATATATATATATATATAGGTGAAAGATAAAACGAAACCCACATGAGTTGAGAAAACTCAAGAAAACCCTATATAACATTTTTATTTATTTCTAAAAAATAGGGGAATGTAACATTAATGTACTTGAACATTTTTATAAAAAAATGTAAAAAGTGCCTACTTGTTTTTTTTAAATGTTCAAATTTGTATGTTACATTTTTTGGTCATGTATATTATGTAACATGAAATGTTTAACATTTTTAAAAAAATAAACTACTTGGTGTTTTTTTGGGTTTCTTTTATAAAAATATTCAAATATATGTATGTTATATTTCCTATTTTTTTAGAAAAAAATAAAAATGTTGCATGGGGTTTTTACAAAGGTTTTTTGAGTTTTCTTAACTCAAGTGGGTTTTCGTTTTATCATTCCCCTATATATATAGGTGAAATATAGTGAGAAAACTTAAAGAAAACCCTATGTAACATTTTTATTTTTTTCTAAATGTTCAAAATGTTCATTAACATGTAACTTACATTCCCTATTTTTTTAGTAAAATATAAAAATGCTACATATGGTTTTCTTGAGTTTTCTCAACTCAAGTGGGTTTTTATTTTATTATTCCCCTATATATATATATAATATATATATATATATATATTATATATATATATATATATATATATATATATATATATATATATATATATATAGGATTCGGTTCAAAAGAGAACTAATCCTAGTTGTGAGAACCATGAGAACTCCTATCATCCCTTACCATATTTACACATCACCCATAACCAAATTAAATCAAAAGGGTATTTTAGTCTTTTACTTCCATGTTATATCTTTTCTATCTCTTTTATTTAAAACCCAACATGTCACATCTTTTCCCTCTATTCTATTTAAAATTCAATATGAGACATCTATTGAGTCGTGATATTTGGGGAGTTCATTTGGTAACATCCTCAAATTTCGTAAACCCGAAATCGGGGTGTCAGGGGCGTAAAAAGATGTTTGGCGTAAAAAAAAACTGTAAAAAGGTTTTTGAAAAAAAAATTGTAAAAAAGTTTAAAAAAAAAAAGTTTTTGTAAAAATAAAATATTATTGTTTGGCGTAAAAAAAATTTTGTAAAAAAGTTTAAACCCGTAAAAAATTGTTTTTTTGTAAAAAAAAATTGTTTTAAAGTTTAAAACCACGTGTAAAAAAAGTTTAAACCCGCACGTAAAAAAAGTTTAAAACCGGCACTAAAAAATGTTTAAACCGCGCGTAAAAAAACTTTTATACCAGCGCGTAAAAAAATTTAAAACCGCGCGTATAAAAAATTTTAACCATCGCGTAAAAAAGTTTTAAATTCGCGCGTAAAAAAAGTGGAAAACCGGCGCGTAAAAAAGTTTAAAACCGATGCATAAAAAAAGTTTAAACCGCGCGTAAAAATAGTTTCTAAAACGGCGCGTAAAAAAAGTTTGAATCCGCGCGTAAAAAAAGATTAAAACCGCGCTTAAAAAAATTTGAAACCGCGCGTAAAAAAATGTTTAAAACCGGCGCGCAAATAGAATTTTAAGCCATCACATTAAAAAAGTTTAAAACGCGCGTAAAAAATGTTTTAAACCGGCGCGTAAAAAAAGTTAAAAAAATTTAAAACCGGCGCGTAAAAAAAATTTTAACCGCACATAAAAAAACTTTAAAACCGGCACGTAAAAAAGTTAAAATCGGGCGTAAAAAAAGTCTAAACCCGCGCGTAAAAATGTTTAAAACGGCGCGCAAAAAAAGTTTGAACCCCTACGTAAAATTATTTTCTTACTGCATGATTCAAAAACAACATTAAATAAATCACAAATAATAATTAAAGCACAATGCTTACAACTTTAATTATCAATCATTAAAGAGCTTAGTAAAAATACCAATTTACCCTTTATCACACTAAAAAGAAAAACTCGTTAATTAAAACACAATTATTACAAATATTTTATTGTCTTTTAATCACATCCATTAAAACACTTTTAATCGATGGCTTTTGATCAATGGCTTATATTGGTTCTTACGGTTCTTACAATTCAAGGTGGTTCTCATTTTACCCATCCCCTATATATATATGTATATAGGGAGAGGGATAATGAGAAAACTACTTAAATTTGAGAAAACTAACTAAAAAAGCCAAAAAAAAGCATAAAAATATACAATTTTTTTACAATTTTTTTATAAAAAATGTTGCTTTTTATGTATAAAAAAAACTTTTTTTCAAAAAAAAAAACTTGTACTGCACATGTGCATTATATGTTTTTTATTTTTTTTATATAATATATACAGCAATTTTTTATAAAAAAAAAGATTTTGATATGTTTTTTTGGCTTTTTTAATTAGTTTTTTGGTTTTCTCATTTAAACTAGTTTTCTCATGATCCATCCCCTATATATATATATATAGGTAAGGTTCATGCGAGAACCACCTTTATTGTGAGAACCGTGAGAACCACCTTTATTGCAAAATAAAATTTAAAAAATAAAAAAAGAACTCAAAATATTTTTTTAACATTTTTTTAATAAAAATATTTTGTTACAAAAAAAAAACTTTTTTTTTCAAGTAACAGTTATCCATGCACATGTGCATATGTATCATAACTTCGACAAATTCAGTAATACATTATCACTAGTAGACAATTGCACTTTAATTTACAACAACATCCATAATACACTCAATTTTACATTAAATGCATATGTGCATCATTATGTATAACAATTATATACCGTGTTTTGGTACAAAAAGTTTGTGATTTTGAATGATGAAGTTGGCTCATATATATGTTTTTTGGTTAGTTATATCTAGTGGTTGATGGGTTCATTATAGTTGTCAGATGTAATATGTTGATTGGATGGTATAAACGGTGTTGATATACATGTAATAAAGTGAAAATATTGGTATTGGTATTGTATTATAATGGTAGGAGGTAATGGTATTGTATTATGGATGGTAGGAGCCTAGAGATAATGGAAGTGTATTATGGATGGTATGATAGATGAAAGAGAAAGTGTATTCAAAGTAGTGTAACAAAACACCTTATTTCATATTGATACATATAGATGCACATGTGCATTTCTTATATTGGTAACATAAAAAGTAGTGTATTACACATGGTAGTGTAAATGAAAGTACAATTGTCTAATGTTTGTAATGTGTTACATAATTTGTCAAAGAAATGATGAAAATGCACATACGCATGATAGTGTATTATGGATGGTATGATAGATGAAAGAGAAAATGTATTCAAATTAGTGTACGAAAACACCTTATTTCATGTTGATATATATAGATGCACATGTGCATTGCTAATATTGGTAACGTAAAAAGTAGTGTGTTACACATGGTAGTGTAAATGAAAATACAATTGTCTAATGATTGTAATGTATTACGGAATTTGTCAAAGAAATGACGAAAATGCACATGTGCATGAATAGTTGGTACTAAAAATTTTTTTTGAATTTTTTTATTGTTGAGTAAATATAGCGACTTTTTCAAAAAAATATTAAAAAAAACAAAAAAAAATGGTTTTTTTTTTTATTCTTTTAGGTATTACTGTTTGTGTTCACACTGATTCTCGCGGTTCTCGCAATAAAGGGTGGTTCCTAACGACCTTGTCTATATATATATATATATATATAATTTAAAGAGATATTTTTCTAAAAAATACTTCAATTTTCTTAAATTACTTGAAAAGTTATACATGTTATATAAATCAATATTTAACCATTATTATTACCTGAAATTATGTTCTGTGTTTTTAGATCTAAGATATGATCATATCGTACTTTGTTAATCTTATATTTATCAAACATGCATCGTAAAGTTTGATCATAAAACATAGTATTACAGAGTATGCTACTCAAACATGCATTGTAAAGTTTGATCATAAAACATAGTATTACAGACTATGCTATTTAAAAAAGAGTCTTACACGCATGTGCAAGAAATATGAACCACATCATATAATATATGGCGGAGCTTAGTGTAAAGTGGGGGAGGGTATAATAAAAAAATAAAAATAAAAAGAATTCTGATTTCTGATTTTTGATTTTTCGTTTGAAAATTTTAAAATTATATAGAATCGTCCCCCAATTATTTTGTCTAAATATTTATACAATATATAAATTAGCTCCCATGACTTTCCGCCCCCTTGAAACTTTTGTTCAAGATATAATTGTTTATATGTTATATGTGACACTTAACGTCTTTCCTCAACTTATGATTAATGTTTAAATTTTCAAAAATATAATTGTTTTATACAGAGTGTTGTGCAAAACATGTATGTCCTTTATATGTACTCACTAATTATAGGGGGGCGAACCCTCGAACTTTTCGTTCAGTAGTGTTATGTATGTACGTTTCGTATAGAATTTTTTAGGCCCGATGACTTTCGAACCCGCGGTCGGAAATCTCAAGCTTCGCCACTGGGTGATACACTTAGCATGCAGAAAGATACGTTTAAAGAATCTATGTATTCATCATATACAAGTTATATACGAGTTTACATGCATAAGTCACTGTTTTTATTTGTTCTTATATATCTTATCTTCGTCCTCTCTCGCTTTGCACTTTCTATTGTTTACTTGCAACAATCTCTGTCCTCAATTATTTAAACCTAAATTTTGGATGGACAAAATAAACTTGAGTAATAAACTAAAATTTTTGAAGTCAACTTTTGCAATTTTGATCAAATCATGAATAAACAAGGACAAGGTTAATTTGTTGGCATGTCATGCCATGCCATGCATTGTATCTGCATGACTACATGGGTCATGATCGCTATAGACAATTATTTGGCACATGTCTAATAAAACATGATTATTTTATACATATATACCACTAGTTTTTGCCCCGCCCGTGTCGCAAGGCATTAAGCCGAATATTTCTCTCTTATAACATGTATGTCTGCGTTTCGGTTACTTGTAGATACTACTCATAACAAAGTCTCCAAAAAAAATTACATCGAGCAAACAAATTAAAACAACACACTAGCAAACTTTTTCTAGAAAAACTAAAAATGATGAAAAAACTACCGCTCGGCACGAATAAAAATTACACCGATCCAGCCAATTAAAACAAAACACTACCATAGTTTTATCAAAAAAATAAATAAATAAAACAATGGCATGTCTATATTTTGCACATGGGTAAAATCGTTATTTGACAAGGAAAAAAAACAAAAACAATGATAAACTATAAAATTGAGTTTGATATACACAGATATGTGATTATAAAAAATTGAGTTTCGATAACCGTGTATACTCTCACTTCCATTATATATATATCGTCAACGCTTCATACAAGTGTTTATGCGATTCAGTACATAAAATTGAGTTTGATATACACCGATATGTGATTATAAAAAAATTAATAATAATAATAATAATAATCTAGGTTTTACATTTTGTCAAGCTTGTCTGCAATATTTTATAGATTTACAGAAAAAAAAAATTGATAGAATCGTGATTTCTAGAGATGTTGGGTTGATTTCCAAGATTTCTACTTGAGACTAGGATCCATGCATGACCGATTGACGGTCGACTGTGGAGTTAATAAAATCCCTACGGTTGGCTTTCAAGACAAACTATTTACGGTTGGTAGGGCGGTCGATAGTGGAATTAAAATTTTGAATTTTGCTTCGTCTCAAGAACTTTTCTCGTAGAATAATTTTGTGATGTTGTATGGCATGTTCCAAGAATTTAGATATCTTTTATTTTCTTTCAAGATGTTGATACTTTTGAGAGATGTAAGTGAATCATTCCTTTTAGTGTGATCTTAAATTAAGTGTCGATGGATGATTTAGTTAATTAGTTAACAGCCTCTCCGATTATGTTCTCAAAATTTTTCGTTATGATATTAAAGTGTTATTTTTAGTCTCATGGTGAGCATTTGTCTAAAGATTTATAAGTAGATTTAGTAAGTGAATGAATTTGATGTTTCAAAAAGAAAATTTAAAGTGTTATTTTAGTTCTTGTGATAAAGTGTTGGATTCTATTATCTTTAACAAGTAGATCAGCCAAACAAATAACGATTTATCACTATAATCCTTTTAATGCACATATAATGTTAGGGGGAATTATTTAAGAAGAAAATGTAATTGAAAAGAAAAAAATAAAGGGCACAATTGTAGAATATTAAATAATTTATCTCTCATCTTATTTATTATTTTCTTACTACAAATTGGTGATCTATATTAGTTTACCAATATAATATACCCTTACACTAACATTAAATACACATAATTTTTTTAAAGGCAACCTTTATTAACAAACAAAAAACAAGCCTAGGCCAAACAAGCAAAAACACAGCAAAATACAACACTTACGCACATAACTAAAATCAAGCCACTTCTCCATTCCAAAACCATCGTCTTTGACCGATTTTAATCCATAGAAACCTAGTCGTGGCAGTTCATCCAAGATATTTTCAAATACGACCGGCTTGGAACGAAAGACTGCTTCATTCCTCGATTTCCATATAAGCCAGCAAGCGAGCATGGAAACAGTGGACGACCTTTTTTTTTATCTCAGAACCGTCGATATGAAGATGCACGTTGACTATGCCGAGCATAGAGAAAGAAAAAACCCGCGGAATACGAAACCACGAGGATATTCTTTGCCAAACGATGGACACCACCAAGCACGAAATCATGAGATGATCCAAAGACTCTTCGACCTCGTTGCATAATGGACATAAAGAGTTGTTCACCCCAATGCCCCACCTAAGAAGAGTTGTCTTCATAGGAAGCTTGTCAAGCCGAAGGCGCCACCAGAAAACATTTACCTTTTTGGGGAGCCAACTGTTCCAATACACTGAATCGATACCGATTGCCAGACCTGCTGGAACAAGTAATTTACGCATCGACCGGACAAAGAAGGAACCATCCGAAGAAGGAGTTCAAGACCAAGAATCCGGATTGCCGCCAAGTTGAACTGAGGACAAAAGAACGCTGCACAATGAACCATTCTTATTAGTTGAAATTTCTATTTTTTTTTTTCCGTTTTACAAAGAATTTTTCTCATTGAACCTTACACTATAATATTAACAAGTAAAGATGAACATAAACACACATTTTTATCTAGCATTTATCCGGCAAGATTAATTTATAAGTCATAATTAATACTTGGCTTGAAATTATGGATGAGTGCCTTGTTTTGTTTTTCCTTTATCCACAGAACTGCCTATTTTTTTATTTGTTTTTCCTTTATCCACAAAACTGCCTATTTTTTTAGCTAATTTTGAATCGTAAGTCTTAATTTCTAAGTAAGTCATTAAACTTTATATGTACGGGAGGTTATTTAAAGACAAAACCTAATAGGTGTCTAAAATAAAAAGGTTCCACATGAAACCGAAAATTATGCATCACTTTTGGGCAATTAGGCATGTGACAGACCTAGTTGTATTATGGGCCCTTGGATTTAGAAGTTTTGGTTAAAAATAAAAAGTTGAGTCGGCCCACACAGCTGTGTTAATCTGGGTTCATTCATAGATATGGACTTGGTCTCAGTTTGGGCCTTGAAGAAAAGCTAATAGAGTTGGATTCAACCCTTAAGTAAAGCTTAGAACTAATTTCACAAATACAAAAATATAAAGCTAATTACACAAATAGTCATGGGGGTTTGATCATGGTCGCACATTTGTGGTCTAAGCTTTAAAAGTTGTGTGCTTAAGCTATGTGGAATTCATTTTGTAACAATGATGAGGTCTAACGGTAACAAACGTTAAGTTTTCTTATAAGTTGGGTTGATATGATCATAATACCCTTGGTATTAGAAAATAATACAAACATAAAACATAGGAATTTGAGAGGGTTTTGTAGTGGATGTGGTGTGCTGGAAAGCTTGAACGCAAAAGACAGGATATCGAGAAGGTTTGTGGCAGGATGAGACTACATCGAGTAATAAAAACCGAGGGTCTCAACAACTACCAAACGGCATGCTTGTTAGGTCACTTTTGATTCTAATTTGCATAAATCAATGAGAGTTATTTTGTTTTTCTTTATTTTTATTTCTCCTATACTAACAACATTTTGGTCATATCAACCCAATTAATCGAAAATTTAACTTTGGTTAGGTGATGTTTGTTTTTTCTAAGGTAAAACGTCTGCAGTCTGCGGACCACATCTGCAGACATCTGTAGCAAAAGAGGTGGGCCAAATGTCAGACCACATCTGCAGACATTGTAGCAGAAGAGATGGGTAACAAAAAGAGTGTTTGATTCACCTCTTTTTAAAACCCACATCTGCATCTGCAGACTATCTTCCATACCAAAACCCTAATTCCTACAACCACCTCCACCCAACCCCCACCGTATCTCCACCACAGTCCCTCACAAAACCCCAACTCAAAACCCTAATCCTCTCCCACTACAACCAAAGCTGAAATTGACGGTAGCAAACCTGAAATCGACGGTGTGTCGGGTGGAGGAGATGGGTGGAGGAGGTGCAGCAGGTGGAGGTCGATGGGGGTGTCGGGTGAAGGAGATGGGTGAACGTGGGGGTGGAGGTGGTGGCATAGATGTGTCGGTGGAGGAGGTCCAACAGGTGGAGGTCGATGGTGGAGGTCGATGGGGGTGTCGGGGGGAGGAGATGGGTGAACGTGGGGGTGGGGTTGGTGGCGGAGATGTGGTGGTGAAGGTTGTGGCGAAGATGTGGTGGTGGAGGTGATGCAGAGATGAGGAGAGATGGGTCTGTGTTTTGAAATGGCAGAGAAGAGAGAAGATGTTTGAATACATGAGTCCACATGTGCTTGGAGAAGAGGTCTCGCAGACCTTTTTTAGTGAAAGCTCTTCCAAAAAACAAACACGCTTCAGACCCAAAGGTCTGTGCGTGTCTGCGCGACGCAGACATAAGTAGCCTGAAGAGCTTTTCTTCAAAAAAACAAACACCACCTTAGTGTTAATCTCAACATTATTACAAAATAAAAACCCACATCAGCAAGACATGCAATTCTTGAAACTTAGCAAAAAAATGTGAAAATGACCAAACTATACGTGGCTATATATGTAATTAACCCAGTTAATCTCTAAATCCACATCTTCATCCAGATAATCCTTCTTGTAGTCAACTTGATAATGGTCCATAAGAGAAACAGATCAACTACGACATAAGCACATTACATTAACGTGAAAAAGAACTAGATTTCGCCTATTCAATATGGTGAAACAACCTGCCACATAGGCTTTAGTTAAATCGCTTAAGTGAAACCATGTTTCTCTTGAAGCTTCTTAGAGAAACTTAGGTCTCGCTCTATGTCATATGTCGCCTAAAAAGTTGGGGTTTTGCCTTAAACAGGGATGGACCCAGTGCACCGAACTTGATTTTTTGAGTGTTATACATACGTGAGAATCTTGAGTGCCCCATGAACTTTTGACCCGTACCCCATTGAATTGCTAATAGAATAATAGTTGAAGCAAATTGTGATTGAAATAAAAGAAGAAAAAAACGATGAAAATGGTGTTTACCGGAAAACCCCGACTAATGTGAGTTGTGACGAGATTTTGGAGAAGATGATTCTTTGAGTAGGGGTAATTTTGCTATAAATAGTTCCACATAAAGGTAGCAACAAAAGTAAGAGACATATGCACCTCTCTAATTTTAAGCACTTAAAGTTGAATTTGGTTAGTGAATTTTGAAATATTTAATAATAATATAATATTTGATTATTTCACCCAACTATCACTTTTTACCTAATTAAATTTTATTATATACACTTTATTATGTAGACATTTTTTTAAAATAATGTTTGACAAAAAAATAAAAAACACAAACTATGTTTATTAAATCTGTTACATACTAATGTTTATTAAATTTGTTACATAGTAACTAAAGTAATAACTAAAATAATGAATAGTATTAAATTTGTTACATAGTAACTAAAGTAATAACCAAAATAATGAATAGAAATTTGAATTACAAGAGAACAAAAATGTTCATAAAAAGGTAACCGATTGATACTAGTGATTTTTTCTCCGATTAATTATATTACGATTTTTCTATTAGTTTTTCTAACTTCGCCTATAGATTTAATGGCTAGGTTTTTTAGAAATAGAATTCTGTAGAAAATAATCGTATAAATATTGTATTTGAAGGTCCGTGATCAGGCGGTTCCAGACGGAAGTTAGTGCATAATGTGTCAATTTCGGTAGAATGTTATTAAGAATGGAGTAAAGTAGAATGCAGCGGAAGTCTTCATTCATACCGAAAGAGTATACATCTTTAAGTCCAGCTGCCGGAGTTCCTGGGGAGAATCCGGCAGCACTTCCCCGTAGGGATTGAAAAAACTTAACTGACAAAATGAACATACACCTATATATAGGGTTACAAGTTCGCCCGGGATGTGTCATGGACAAGTTTGGGGAACTTGTCCTTCAAATACCAAACTACACATCTTAAATCGTAAATCTCATTTATCTCCTAAATTAAAATATATGCTACTATTTTTGTTTTAAAACTAAAACATTAAAATAAAAATAAGAATAAACCGCAACTTGTGTCTTGTGGTACATGAAATTGCACCATGAACCTCTAACTTTTTTTTGGCCTCCCGAGTCCTCGTGCTTCAAAATATGCCATCTGAGTCCTTACTTACATATTTCGTTTGTTGACCGTATATTAACAAGGGTATGTTTGTCTTTTTAACTTGATTGCTAGGGTATGGTCTTTTCACTATTATCACTACTATTATTGTTGTTATTATCTTCATCACCTACAAAACCACCAACCCAAACCACCGGCAACAACCACCAAGACCTGCCACCACATAGTAAGAAAAATAGGACTTTTAAACAACGACGTCATATCTTTGGTCTCCATCCTTTAAAGTTCAAACCACATTATTTCTTACAAAATATGAAGAAAACACCATCAAATCAATGAATGTCTATTATCAGCACTCACATATCAGTTATTATACACACACTCACACACAAATTCAATCATCCACTGAATCTTTTTAATTCCCCAATCATCCACACATTAAATCAACCCATCATCCATTAGATCCATCTAATTTTCCCCAAATTTGCTTCTATATTGTAAGTTTGTAATAATACCTTGCTTAAACCCTAAAATTTCAAATTGATACGCTCTTGAACTTAAACTAAAAAAATAGGAGTCTGATCGCTAAATTGTTGTTGGATTAAGTCGAAGGAACCATAGGTTATAAGTTGTGGGGATTAGGGTGGAAGAGGCCCTTAGATGTGTCTCATTTATCTCTATATTACGGCTTCCATGAGGCATTAAACGATCAAAATAATGAAGATAAATCAACAACTAGGGTTTTAGATTGATCTAGATTGGAATGGTCGAGATGATGAAGATCAAGTTGCTTTGAGTTTGCATTCTCAGGTTATGGTGGTGTTGTCTTTGCCATAGGACACGATAGTCATATAACAGAATCATGGGGTGGGTGTGTTTATGTTGAATTCAAAGTTTGCTGCTGAGTTGGGTTCGGGGTTTGTGCTGATCATTGGGTGAATGTTATTGTTGTCAGGCTCAATAAATGTGGGTGATCAGTAAGTTCTTCGCTTTCTATGAGATTGGAAGCACACATAATCAGTGTTACAAAGGTCGGATTCCAAGACCGAGTAGGTAGCGATTATTAGGTACTCGACAACTTACCTTGGAGAGTTACTACAAATCGACCTTTATAGATCAGAGGCAGTCAAACTTGGCCTACTTGACGACTACTCAGAATACTCAAACTGCTACTCAGTGGAACCTTGGAATACTTGGCGACTACTAGAAATACGCGGTCAACATTGGCCTACTCGGCGACCACTTGAAATTATGCTAATTTTGACATGAATTATGCGTATTTTGACATATATACAATATCCAATAATTAACTTGATTTATATTTAACATGTCAGAGTACTCTCCGAGTACTCCCAACTCCCCACTCGGCCAACTAAGAAGTGTCTAACGACTTCTGCAACAATGCACATAATAGATAACTTTATTGTTGGATGCTAGATAGGTAAGCTTAGATATAACTAACGCATATATATTAGGTGTTTTCTGGTAGCAAAAAAAGGATGTTTTATAGAAAACTAATTTATATCACATGTATGAGAAGTGCAAATATGGTATAGTAATTTCTACTCTGAAAGTTTTTAGAGAAAAGGTTTGAACTTTGAAGGTTAAAGGATTGAAGGTAATTTTGTCATTTCATCATAAATCTAACGGTGAACTAACGGACGGCATGGACTCTTTTGCAACCACAAGGACTCATGAAACCAACAAAAAAACTAGAGGCTCAGAGTGCAATTTTATATAAACTTTAGGTACTCAAATTACACTTCTCTAAAAACAAAACGTTTATCAAAATACCACGTATACAAAGAACTATGCAGCCTATAGATACAGTTTCCAACTCCAATGCATTTTCAAGTTTCAATAACATCATCATCATCCCCGTATCTTTCAATTCGCATCATCCCCCCTAATCAAAGCCCTAATTTTTCAACTCATCTTCCACTTCTTCATAAATTTTATTGATCTTCAGGTACCTCTGCAATTTTACATTTCTGATAAAAAAATTATCCTTCTTTCTGTAATAATCTTTAGGTTCATGTTCTTCAAAATTGCTATATTGTAACATATAATTGTTTTGGTTCTTTAATCTGTGTTTTTGGGTTGTGGGTCTGTTAAAGATTGAAGCTTTTTTAGTTTTTATGCATGTTAGGAGTTCAAATTTCTGATTTTTTTTGTGGTTTTTGTTCAGCTGTGAAGATGATGCTAGTTCTGAACTGAATTAGGGTTAAAAGGTGTTTGATTTTGTTGAATGTTGTTCATATGGAAACCGTAAAAGATTCAGAAACTGTAACAGAAGGTTTTATGGCATTATTGGCATCCAAACAGGTTGATTTAGGGGAAGTGAAATGTGTTGAGTCTGTGTTTGCACCAGTTGCAGAAAGGGGGTGTGTTGACCCGTGTAAAGTCAACGGTATTGACCCGGTTGGTTTGAGTAACCGTGTAGATGTTAATATGAAAGGTATTTCTCTTTTTGTGGAATTGACCTGTGGAGTGACAAGTAAAACGGAGCGTGAAAGCAAACACGATGTTGGTCAACACAAGTTTAGGGTCAATGTTAAACAGGAGCGTGAAAGCGTACGCAATGTTGGTCAACAACAGTTTAGGGTCAATGTGAAACCGGAGGGTGAAAGCGTAAACGATGTTGGTCAACATGAGTTTAGGTTCATTGTGGGTGATCTCGTGTGGGTGGTAATCAGGAAATCGAACAAATCATCATGGTGGTGGCCTGCACTTGTTTGTGACGATTCTGATGCACCAAAAGCTGTCAACGGGCCGACAAGAGAAGATGATTATTTAGTTAGGTGTTTTGGTAACGGGAGATATATTTGGTGCGCTGCATGTGGAGTGAAGCCGTTTGTCGGGTATTTTGACCAGTTACTTAGTCAAAGTAGAGCGAATAAGTTTCTTTACGCGTTAGATAAGGCTGTTGCTGAACTTGGTCACCGTGTGAAAACCGAGTTCACTTGTTCGTGTTTCCGCAACATGAAAATAGAGAAAGCCGGTAACCTTGGTGATCTTTCGGTGACCCGATTTGAACCCGCGAAGTTTCTTGATTATATTAAAGATCTTGCGAAACTTATTTCTGTTCCTAGCAAGATTGATTATGTTGTCAAACAAAGTTGTTTATCTGCTTTTGTTCGCTCATTAGGGCATCTCCAAATCCCGATGCATCAGCTCGAAATGACTCTCAGGAGTCCATCGGAGGTAAAAACCGAAGAGGAAAACAGGTATTTTTATGATGATTTTGAAAAATCTGAAAAACTGTTTGAGACGAGAGAAAGAAAGAAGAGCAGATTTCTGTTGTATCCAGGAGAATGTGGAATTGAAGGGTCAATGGTGGATGATAATGAAGGAGTTGGCTTTAGTTTGACTTATGGTCAAAGTCCACAAGTGAAGAAGCCACGGAAGAAGTGGACCAAAAAGAGTAAAGAGGTACAACTACAAGCGAACGTATGTTCATCCGAGGTGCTTTCTCAGCTTCGATTTGCCGCTCAAGACTGTCGTTTTCCGTCCGAAAGTAAGAATTTTGATTTGGTTAAACGGTTTATATCCGGACTCAGAAAACGCACTTTTGTCAGTGAGCTTAGTGAAATCCCCATTAAGATGCTAAATCAGCCAAACTTACAAGAAACGGTATCCAAGAAGGTGAAAAGAAAGAAGGACGAATCCATCATTTCACCAACACTCGGAAATTATTTCAGTTATGATTCTCTGATTACAGCTTTCCAGTCTCTTAATCTTGAAGCTCAATCATACTGCAAATTCGAGCCTAAAAGGCGAAAGAAAACCACAGAAAACACTACTTATACACCCACCTGGAATGCTAACATGAGCACGTACCCTATTGTGAACGGACACATGGGGGGGTCATATCAAGCTCCTGTATCTCACTTCATGAATGCATTCTGGTCAACCGCACCATGTTTTACTCAAAACCATTGTGAACCGCAGGCCGGTCTTGGTCCAGCCGGGTCGGGTCACGTGCCTAAGAAAAGAGGGAGAAAGAAGAAAAACATAGACTCGCAGGCTAACCCTGGTTCAACCGTAATCCCGGTGGTTCATGTTCCATCCGGGTTGAGTGATGTGCCGAAGAAAAGAGGGCGAAAGCGGAAAAACTTTGATTTGCAGGCTAACTACGGTTCAACCATACTCGCAAATATGAATGAAAATGGCACCGAGGAAAAACCGGAAAAGATTTTAAAAGTAAAAGAAGTCGGGGTACCATGTATTGATCTCAGTTTTAAAAAAGTGCAGCAAGATAATGTAGAAGAAGTTAAAGGTACTGCCTTTCTGTTCAAGTTTTCGCCAGATCATCCTTTACCGACTAATCAAGATTTAAATTCGGTATTTTCAAAGTACGGTGCATTGGTCGAATCTGAAACGCAAGTATTGAACGAAAATCTTAGCGGTCAAGTCGTGTTTCGTGATTCTTCGAGTGCCGGAGGGGCATTTTGGGGCTTACAAAATGATAAACCGTTGGGCCGGTTCTTGTTAATTACAAGATTCAGCATCTTTCCGGTGATGAATCTGTGGCTACGTTCAAGACTCCTATCCGGAGTCCATCTGGGCTCAAATTGATGAATCCACAACCTCTCATCAGTTCAACCATGACGCCGAATTTAAACACGAACGCAACTGAAATTCAAACAGTTAAAAGAAGTAAAACGATTGAAGAAGTTACAGGTACTGCCCTTCTTTTAAAATTCTCCCCAAATCACCCTTTACCGAGTTTTCAAGACTTAAATTCGATATTTAGTAAATACGGGGAGTTAAATGAATTAGAGACACATATTTCTGGTCAAGACTTCACGGGTCAAGTTGTGTTTGTGAACGCGTCTGCTGCTGGAGATGCGATTCAGAGACTGGAAAAGGACCAACCTTTCGGACAAGCCCTATTGAGTTATCGGGTTGATCATATATATAGTGTTCAATCTGCAATACGCGTTAAAAGCCCTGTAACCGTTCCTTTGGAGTTGAACCCTTGTCAAGATCTTGAGGGTACAAAAAAGAATCGGGTTGATCATTTATATAGTGTTCAAACTGCGATACGCGTTAAAAGTCCGGTAAGCGTTCCTTTGGAGTTGAAACCTTGTGAAGGTCTTGTGGGTATAAAAAAGAATCTTGAAATGATGAAGTTAATGTTGGAGGAAAATGGGGATAGTTTGTCACCAGAGATGAGAGGGAAATTGGAGAATGAGATCAAAGGGTTGATGAACAAAGTGAATGTTATGGATGGTTGTTCTTCTTCTTGTATATGATAGGTGGATGGTGGGTGTAGCGGGATAAGGATTTTGGAATTTGGGTCCCTTTTTCTTGTGTTTTTGTCTCTGTATTAGGTTGTTTATGGTGTAAGTTAAAACTTAACAACCTTATTTTGTAGTACATTGAGAGAGCATTTTGAAAGGGGGGTATGTATGTTTAGTGCTTTTAGAAATATGATTGTGGGAATCATCATCAATTAAAAAGACTTTTTTCATGATTCTGGATTTTTTTTTGTTTTTTACATTTATGATTTCAGTTTGAGTAAAGCTAAAGATACATTTATAAGTGAGCTATGCTAAATTGGTTTTTTTTGTATTCTACTAAATTCACATGGTATGCACTTGTGGTAACGCATCTAGGTGACTCACGAATAACCTCAAAATGACTGAGGCGAGGTGTGTACACAATTTGCTTTGTCGAAATGATTGCATTTGAATGTAATATTCTGAAAACCGAAAAACTTTTGGCTCACAATTTTAGTAGTAATGGGAACTAACCACCCATGTGAAATAAACCAAGCTCGGTTTTTGGGGGGGGGGGGGGGGGGGGGGGGGGGAGGACCGGGAGGTGAAGACGGGGAATGTTGAATTCTTACATATGAGTGAATTTTAGTGAATTTGTTCCGATTCTAATCTCATTTCTCAACCAAACTTGTTATCATTATGGTTATATTCTAACAAATTCTACGAACATTTTGGGAATGTAATTTAGATTTTATTCCAATAAATTCCAACGAACCAAACTCCCCTTAATTTATGTGTTGTGGGCTTGGAAGAAGGGCTTTAAGATGAAAAAATTGTTGCCACGACGTCACGTGACGCCACGTAGCTTGGTAGAAGGAGGTGTTGGGGTGTTGGGGCTATATGTGAAATGTGGTATGGTTGAGGTGAGTAGATAAGATTGGTTGTATATTTAAAAAAAACACAAAAAATGTGCCTCACACCCCCATTCGCCCCACACCCTTGGGCTAAAGCTCCTTACGAGCACTTCTACGATGGTGTTAGTGCCTAAGGCTGAGTGATGTGGCAGGTGAGCATGGTCCTAGTCATGCTCATAACACAACTGAGTAATAATAATCCACACTAGCACCTTATGCTTTTTTTAAAACACATTTCACCGCAAATACTACATTAACATCACTAAGTTACAACATCAATATCATAAAGCTTTGTGATGTACCAAGAGTATATACAAATCATCTAAAAGCAACCTTGATTTTATGATAGTAACTAAAATTAGAAGAAATCACCCCAAAAAATATATCAACAAGAGAACCAGTGAAAGTAGACAAATATAATTTAAAAAAAAAAACACTCTTGTTCATTGCTAACCCCATTTTCACCTAGCAAACACTATTTTGACCCACAGCTATTCTTCCAACCATTAAGAAACATTTAAAAAACTCAAAATCGACAGTCTTAAAACATCACTCCATTACAGCAACACCACCAGCAGCTTTAATCTTCTCTATTATCTCATTAGCCTCTTCTTTAGTAACACCTTGTTTAACCAAAACAGGAGCTTTTTCCACCATTTCTTTAGCTTCCTTTAATCCAAGACTTGTAAACGCGCGAACCTCTTTAATCACCTTAATTTTAGTACCCGCATCGAACTTCTCTAACTTAACATCAAACACTGTTTTCTCAACCTTTTCCTCGGTCTTGGCTGACCCGCCTTGCGCACCACCCAAGTCAACCCCTTCAACCGAAACCGATTGCATCAACGGGTGCATTAATCTCTCTCTAAGTGTGGGACCTATTTGCAAACGCTCTTCCGGGAGTAGGGCTGCAATTTTTTCAGCAAGTTGGATGATTTTATCAGAAGGTGGTGGTCTCGGGCCGTATGGATCATAGGATGGGGGTAGTTTGTACTTTTTGGGCTTGGATTTGGGGTCTGTGGGAACAAAATCGGGTTGGAAAAAACGAGATTGAAGAAACCCTGTTATGTTACGTTGAGTGGCCTGGATACGAATGGATCTAAGAAGGGTTAAAGATTTCATGGTTTGGTTGGTTTGAGTATGTAAGAAAAATGTTTGTATTGTAACATGCAATGATCTAAGCAAAATGATTCTCGAATCCTGAAATGAACCTTAACTGCATTACAGTTCTTACACCTGAAAAGGGCATAAATTAAACATGTTTTAGCTGGTATTAGTGTGGATACTGGAGCTACAAGCAAACAGACAACTTTATAGGGTAATAGAGGAGCAACATTTTTTTGTTGTCTTTCTTCTATAGATCAAAGCACAGCATACAAAAGCTACGCATATTAATCAAGTAACTGACTAGAAGACTAATCACAGAAGCTGCAACCTTGGTTAAAAAAAGCGCACCTGATGCGTGACGTGCACGAGGCGATCAGGAAAGCGCCCGAGAGCCTTGAGGCAGGGCCTCATGTATTTTGGTCAAAATTGGTCAAATTTAAGGTTTGTAAGAAACTGATATGTAAAAACAACCAAAGGGATGAAAAAAATATGAAAGGTTTCCTTGATAAAAAGGTTGATATGTAAACATTTGAGAGAGGCATAGCTTCTAACTGTAAATAAAGCTTATTTGGTTGTACATAGAGCAAGTGCGCGCCTCGGCTATTTGGACCTAAGCACCACGGAGTGCCGAGCGCCTTTCTAAACCAAGTAACATACCATCAAAACACATCATCTTACATGGGCATGATTTGCTCATAATTAAGACATATCGTGCACGCATCATTCTTTAATCTATTTCGTCAACTAATAAAAAATGACACCAAATCCCCGAGCAACAAACGAGACATTACATCGAACATATGCAATGCATCTCAAGTAGCACCTCAAACAACAAATATTCATCCCCATCTTATATGCATATAAATAAAAACATACAGATAACGAAAACGATGTTGATAAACACAGGGCGGTAAAATCAAATTCCGTGATAAAATTACAATAACACAACCAACCACTAATCTACATTTCACTATAAAGTATATTGCTTTTAACGTCATACCCAACTAACAAATTCTGTTGAGACATTTTATCGAACACATGGAGCACGGCTCAAATGACCCAACAAATAAAAAAGATTCAATCCCACATCATAGAATTCATGCTTATATCTATACAAGTACATAATAACAACAAAACTATATCAAAAAACACAAACTTTATTAACAATTAAATTGGCACGTTAACTTGTAACACAAGAGGTTGTTATATCGATAAATATAAATAAATAAATAAATAAACGAATTGAAACAGTAACATATATAGCAGGGGATTAAACCATTCTACAAACCATGATTCTGAGAACTTTGAAGTTTGGAGGAGTCGCTGCCGAAGAAATCAGAATGAGTGATCGACCTTGAAAAACCTATATATTTGGCATTTGTCTCATAATTGCACTACTATGGTATTTGTAGTTTTATTTTCATTTTTGACCATCATGTTTTTGAGATAAATTACATAAGCAACAAATATTAAAATTTTTAAACGAATAACAAAAGCCTAATCACGCGAATGCAAACAACGCTAGTGACTTGGTCCATCATCATTCTACAGGAAACCCACCGCCCGAAGGCCCACTATGACAAAACCCCTGCCTTAACCAAGAGCAATTTTGCTCCAGACGAGACTCAAACTCATGGCACCCACTCCAGAAGGTCATGGGGCTTCTAATGCTCTAAAAGAGCATTGGTATTAAATGTGCTCATATGAACGGATCGAACCATTCAAATTGAAGCAAATTGGTTTGGCTAGTTTTAGATTTATATGTTTTCGGTTTTGATGGTGTAGCGGTTTGAAACTCGAAACGCTCGTGTAACCAAACCATCAATAAACATTTATTAAATTTTAACCGTCTTAATCTAGGCTTACTGTACTCCAACCTAAAGCTCCTCCCGCCTCAATTAAGGGTTGAGCCCAACACTTCTTGGGTGAGCGACATCCACCTTTGCTATCGGGCTACTGCGTAAACATTTATCATATCATTTATGTATTTTTGGTTTTGGAATATGAAACTAACTAGTTAAGTATATGAACTATACATTAATGTATTTTTTGATTTTGAACTATGAAGTTAACTAGTTAAGTATATATACTATACTTGGGAATCATCTTTATCATTTTAATATTGTATAAATTGGCGATTTTGAAAAAAAAAAAAAACAGTTCGAACCGTTAACCAAACCAAGTGATCCATATATAAACAACCCTAAAAAATAAAATGCTTTTAAAGTTGCAAAACCATATGGGCTTTAGAAATTACTTTGGGCCATAAGCTTTTAACTATGGTCTATGGTTACAAAGTGCCCGGCTTTTTCATATGCACAAGACGGTTTTTCGTAAATGTTTAAATACAAAGTGCTAAGAGCTATTAACGTACAAAACATAAAAAAGATTGTTACATGGTACGTAATTTTGATTTTCTAATGCGTAATTTTCATATGTTAATACGTAATTTTGAGTTCCTTCATGTGTAATTTTCACTTGGTACTTTCTTCGTGCATAATTTGAAGTCCCTTCATGCTTGATTACTTTTTATGCTTTGTACGTTAAGCGTATTTGTACGTTAACTTACCCCTTTACTATATAGGTTTTAGTAAGCATATTTTGGGCCTTGTACATTAATTATTAAAAAAATCTAATAATAAAATGACAGAAATAAATATTCTTCTAAAGAAAAAAGGTTGAAAGGTGTTACAAGGTGAGAATAGAAAAATTATAGCACATGAGCATCCTTGAAGTATGCATGCGTGCATTACTCGCATACTCGCATATCTCTTAACATCTTCAACTCTAGCAATCAAATTCGTATTCAGACCATACGTTATGGAGGGGTCTTAAAATTGAGCGTTGTCAGTGCGCATTATGTAATGCCCGGCTGTTTCGTACTTTCCATAATTGGGAAAACATCCCTTGTACTTCTATTTTTTTTGAAACCTTGTACCCTCTTTGTAATCGACTTTCGTTTCTTCTTGTAATTTGAGACTATTGATCATAATGAAAGCGAAACTATTTTAATCATGTTTGAGCATTATATTATCCAAGATTCTTGATTTGTTATTATGCAATAAAACTTAAAAAAAAAGAGTATCAAGTATCAATAAAACTTGATACTCATTAAACTAAATTAATTTAACTCGTTACGAATATGATTACTCGTTCATTATTTAAATTTTTTAAAATTTTTACAATTTAAATAGTTAATTATTTTGTATATATAATAATTTAGTAGATTAGGTAGTTTAATGGTGGAATGTTATAAAAATAATAAAGTATAGGGTCTAATTGGTATTTTACTAATTTTAGAACTTACAGGGACTATTTGTGCATATACTTGTAAGTGGTGGGTTTTAATTAAAAAAATATAAATACAAAAGCCGGTGACTGCGGGACTCGATCCGGGGTCATCCGATTCATAAAGCGTGGAAACAACCACTCCACCACCAACTCCACATCTGATGGAACCCGGAACTTAAAACCTTTAAGCTTTCGTTCCGTCAGCAAGCCCAGCGCGCAAAAAGGAGTAACCAGGGCTGTTGAGCGCGTTTTTGTGTCTATAGTTCGAATTTTAAGCTTGTTTATTACCAAGCCTTTTCCAAGCCATTTACACTTTTCAAATCACTCTAAACACTCTCAAAATCCCTCTAATCAGCTGCTAATTTGAAGATGCGAGCAGAAACACCAACATTCACAAAAGTATGCATAACTCACTCAATTCTTATCCGATTCACTCGATTCTTTTTCCTACTTCTTTGGATTGACCTTAGCTATGTTTGCATTGGTTTTCCATGGAAAACCAGGCCCTGGAATGTCACTAAAAAGTCTCCAAAGTTGACTGACTTTTCTGTTTTCATCTATAACCTTGTTAAACTTAGTAAACTTGAGTTAATCTCATCTCAAACCTATGTCCTAATGCTCATAATCAATCGAATGATTAGTTGGGCTTAAAAACAAGGCTGAGAAATGTTAAATCAGTGGATAAAACCTCACAAACTTTTTGTTTTAGATAGGGTTTTACCCACAAGTAGTGTTCAAGCTTAGATCTGGAGGTACCTAAATGGAAGCTTTGTTCTTCCTACCTCATGTATGAATTATATGACTCAAAGAGGTGCCTAAATGGAGACTCTAATCTCCTACATCATGCTTGAAATCTTTATATTCTATGTATTCTATATGTATATACTTAAGTGACAAGACTTGATGATAACTCATTGGTTATTTGTCAAGAGCAAGTTACATCATCTATGACCACACACATGTGATGACTCTTATGGATCTTTGAATTCATGAAACCACACTAACTCCTTTGAGTTTCAAAAGTGTAAGAACAAGTGTGATGTGTACATGATGATTATTTTACTATACTTATTTTTCATGTTACTTAAACTCTAAATCTATAATCTTCCGTTAGCCAAATTCTCACACCTATGTTGCTTCGTGTAGAAGGACAAGGTGCTCCAAGCTAAACCACCAACAACACTCGCGGGATTTCAAGTGGGAAAGCTTGCAAAACCGTGAGCATACTCGAACCCTTTTTTTTTTTACACTTTGGGTGCAACATGTATGTTATATAAAACTACACTTCACGTGAAACTATTTTAATCTCTATCCATGCTTAACATGAAACTAATTGATGCTTGTTAGACTTGTATGTTATGTAAACTATTTGTGTCGATATATGCTTCATTAACTTTGCTAGCATACCTTAACAATTATAGCGCTATATGATTAACGCACCGCCCACGAAACTTGGGGTATTGTTAAGTTAAACATGTTAACCTCCCGCTACTCTATGGGGATAGGCTATCTTAATGCGTTGGATTCTTGGGTTTGAACATATAGTATACCGTTTCGGCATGCTAGTAAACTTGCATAAATTGAATCATGTTGGATATGAGACTTTAAACAAATTTATTCTATATTATGCTATGTAACAAAACTTGTATGCTCGCCAACTTTTCGTTGATATATTTTAATACATGTTGAGAAGAAATGCAATTTAGGTGGACTTAGATACACACCTAGATAAATTTTGTTATTTTAATGTTATGTTACGAACAATGTTGTTTTTATTTGGAATCTTTGTATGACATTTTAGTCTTGAAATGAAATTTGAATTTAATTTATATTGTCACATAGCCTTCTGAAGTTTTGAGCAATTTGTTCGTCTCATCCTGATGTTTCCGCCATTGGTTGGATTGTGACACGTTAGAACAGGGGGTGGTGCCAAAACCGAGGGTGTGGGAAAGGGCATGGAAAAGTGGCGTTATTCGACACGTGACACACTTTTTTTATTGTTAAATTATATTTCAAATTATATAAAATCTATTTAATTTAGAAAAACAATAATAGTAATTAAACTAATAAGTAACATTAACATTACATAATTTAAAAATAAAATACATTACAAAATTAAAAAAAGACACAAAATAAAATAAACTAAAACCTGAAAATTAAACTAAAACCTGAAAATTAAACATTACTACATAAAAAATCTAATAATCTGCCACACCGAACCGTGCCGGAATTCACGCTTGTGGTCGTGCTTGAAGTTGATGAGCGCGATTTGTATGATGCCGTTCTCCCCGGAGGTTACCACCCGCGTTTTCCACCACGGTGTGCACTGTCTGGAATCTTTCGCAATCCAAACGGATAACCCTGAAAAGAGAAGAAAGTACGACCACGGTTTTGGTAGTGTCACCTCTATGGACGCAAAATTGTTGGAAAATTCTTCTCCATAACGGACCGCTCGACGATTACACGGCATGTAGTGGCTCAAGGCTTCGACCCACGACTCGCATAATGTGATATCTTCTTCTTCTGTGCAAGGAATTGTTGCCATTTTTGGTTTTTTGAAGTGGAAATGAGTAGAGAGTTTATAAAGTTTTGGGTGAAATGTGAGAGTTCGTAAAACAATGGAAGGAGTGGGTGGTATATATAGGGGGAAGTTTTAATTTTTAAAAAGTAAAGATTTTAAAGTTTTAAAAACTTAACTTTAGGGTCAAACGGCTATTCTCCACGCCAAGTTAGAATGTGCGCGTCAACGTGAATTTCATCTCCACGCATCTGGAATCTTCCCCACCGAAGGAGCCATTCCGTCCTCAACGTCGTGGGCGGGCCGGTGTGTACGACTTTGACACGTATCAACACTGGTTTTAAACATCCACACTGTGTGGTCTTAGGGTGATTTAGGCTATGTTTAAGTTTGATGATAGGGTTAAGCAAGGGCAACACCCGTGGTTTAGGCTATCATGAAGTTACAATGGTAGTTCGCTCGCCAAAAAAATATTTGACGTATGACGATGTGTAGTGGCGGCTAGCATTTCGGCTCATTTGCCATGACGATGTTACGAGAACATTGATGGTGGTTCTATGGTGCGGGATAATGTTGTATCAAAAATTTATCAATAAACGCCGATAAAGAGATCACGAGCATCGTAGTACCAGTCATGATAGTGGAGGCCGATGTGCAATAACCTCGTTGTGTGATGGCAGTAGATAGTTATTCAAAGGCATAAAGAAACGTGGGATGTAAGATTTTTCGCATATAAAAATAACACGAGAGGGGTTTAATTTTGCTAGGTGGGTGGAGGCTTTGCTCAACCGATGTGTCTATTATGATTTTTGACGCACACTAGTGTAATTGTGCATAAACTAATTACAAACACACATTCAAGTTTTTAGGTTTGAAAAACTGTTTTAGTCTTTTTCACAAGTTTTTAGGTTTGAAAAACTGTTTAGTCTTGTGCATCTAACTCATTATACGGAGTGTCTAACTTCTTAGGTATGATTAGTTGTAATAATTTTTGACTCAAGTATATAACAATTTATCTATTTCTTATGTTTTGTTCAGTGACGTAGTTAGTTTGGCGCAAATGTATATAACAATGTGTCTAATCAATTATCTAAAATTCTTTTTCAAACATGAAAATGTAAAACGACACTTGTTGGCTGATAACTCTTTTTAGGCTTTATAAAAAATAAACATATTTTTATTAAATCAACGTCTTTATATATAACATATAAAATGTGATTAGTTCCATTATTAATTAGAAACTAATGAAGCCAACAAAACACAGTCAGAGACAAATCGTCCCGTAGAAAGAACACTATGAAAAAGACATTCTCTTGAGAGAATCTTAGAAGATCATATACTAC
Organism: Scalesia atractyloides; assembly: GCA_947069175.1. NCBI lineage: Eukaryota > Viridiplantae > Streptophyta > Magnoliopsida > Asterales > Asteraceae > Scalesia > Scalesia atractyloides. Next base: position 72,516,213 of record CAMTDV010000025.1, on the reverse strand, counting down.
TTTGATATTAGTTCGAAAAAAACATTAAAAAAACACATTAATTATCTTTCTCGAGATGTCACAAAATCCTACAATCTTGAATGTCAATTAAAATAACATTCAACCAACACCACCACTAAATATAATATAAAAAACAAACATCCAAAGCAGTAATTTCTGAACCCCTTTCACACTCAAAAGTTCGAACACTATACACCCAACCCATGCAATTTGATTCCCTATAGAAAAATTTTAAGCGTTTTTAGAAGAATTTTAAACTTGGTTTGGTTTCTAGGAAGTTTCGTGATTAAAGAAGTAGACTCATTTTCTTGTATTTTGTCATATCAATGGATTCAAAATGTTTGGTTGTCAGGTGCATAATTGGTGTTAGATTTTTTTAGAGTCCACTACCCTCGAATAGCAAACTTCTAATAAACCAAAAAAAATTTAAAAATCTCCAAGAAACGCTTATAATTTTTCTAAAACACCTAGAAAGCAAACTACACAAATGGCTTCGTCGTCGATGGTCCATACCCATGAACCAAACCACCCCCTGATGACCCAAGACCCGTCAAGTACCCAACGTCCGAAGTCACACTAGCACCAGGTTGACCACCCCATGATGACCCAAGACCAGTTTGACCATCAACAAAACCACCAATGCTATCATCATTGACACTATTTCCTTCGCGATTATACGCAATTAACCCTCTCTCCCCAAAAGAATTAATCGAATCGAGCGTCATCCCTCCAAACGGCGAACAAAGACTTCCTCCTTGATAACTTTGTCCCATTACATTCACATCACCATAACTACTATTCATATTCTCAAACATAAAACTCGTAGCATTAGTCGAATTCCCAATCCCAACAAATTCGACCCCGAATACTGCATCGTTGATTCCGGATACGACAGTTGAAGATCCACACAATTCATAACCAACTGATGATTATGATTAGGGTTAGGGTTAGGGTTTTGGTATATATCAAGCAAATGTGAGTTTTTCTGGTGGTGTTGGATGATGGGTTTTTTAGAACTAGACACCACTTTCTTGTTCTTTCGGCAGCCGCCACCGACGGGGATGTTACGAAGGGTTCCGCCTTTGGTCCAGTACCGGCGGCATGTCTTGCAGAAGTAACGAGGCTGAGTGAGTGAGTAGTTGTTGTAGTAGCAGAATTTTGTGTGTGTGGAGTCACAACGTGGACATTTGAGAGGGTGGTCTTGCGGTGGCCGGAGCCGGCGGTCTATTAACGGCCGGGAACATGAGAGCATTGAGTCAGTGAGTCCTGATGGTGATGATGTGTCTATTGCTGGTTCCTCTGGATTTGTGCCCTACAAGTTATGATTTTAATATTATTGTATTATTAATCATGAGTACTTGTGTCAGGAACTTGTACTTTCAGGACATTCATTCCGTAGGTACAGAAACAAAGACAGTCTTGTTTTTTCTTCACAACTTGATCATTTTACTTTTTTTTTTCTAATCAGCAACAAAATCAATCCCAAGCATTTTTGAGACACCCACTAGACCAAAGGAGTATTCCGAGAGTAACCCGAGTTCACCATCAATTCAAGGAAAACCTGGTAACACACCCGCCCGTAGGTAAAACGGTGAAATTACCGATAAAATCCGTTTGGCTCAAGGATCGAACCCAGGTTTCCCTGAGTCTCCTATCTTGCCACCAATGCCTCACTCTGCACCAAGTAGGAGTAGAACTTGCATCTTCCAAAAGAAATGCAAGTCTTCCACCACTGAGATCATTACTTATTTATGTTTTTTTCTTTGCAAAAGAGATCATCTTTATTGTAAAAGAGAAATTACATTGTAAATTTTTACAAACAATGGTATTTATTGGTATTTTAGAAAATAGAGCTCGTCTTAAACCAATTTTAAGTTTAGAATTACTAGAAGAGCTACACTTGTACATATTTTTTTCTTAGTTACCAACAAAGTCGAAGCTTGCTTCGAAATTTAAACCAACTGAAAACTTGACCTCGAACCACATTCGACTAGCTTTTAAAATTATTTTGGTTCAGCCCATTTCTGGATAAGTTAGATTATTAGAACTCAGAAGAAAGAAAATGTTTTGATGCGAATATATTGGGAAAAAATGATAAAAAGTCAGGGTTAAAAGATAGAATGGTGCTTTTATTTGGGGTATAATACGTTAAATGTTGTATTATTTCAAGCAAGAGCTTGACTCGTTTACTAACCGTAGAATGTAGAATTATGGATGTTAATAAGAAGTTATAAGTACCTGAAACCAGTCCGGCGAGTCCATGCAAACTTGAAGAGACGTTAAACCCATGTGATATATTTTTCAACACAAAGTTCACACACAGTAAGTGTGTGTTTTAGGGGGATGGTTTATTGTGGTGGGAGAGGTTGAGGGGATGGATGTAAATAAGAAGGAAGAAAAAGCAACTATGGTGGGACCCACATCTGCCGTCGGGGACCCACATGAAGGACGGGTGTGATCATATGGATGCTTTTTATGGTGTGTGATCGAGGCCGTTGGATGCATGAGAACTCTGACTAATGCAAATTGACATTTGACAGTATGTTGTTTTTGGAAAGAACATGGAGGATCAGTGTGCTTTGTAGGGTCTTAGATTGTCTGTGTGAGGGGCCCACTAAGTTGTTTGGTACAAGGCCCACTAAGTTGTTTGTAAAGCAAGGGATATTTGGTGACGTGTCGTGGTGTATGGTGTCCATGTGGAAACTGTGTTTGTGAAGTTTCGATCATATGGTAACCTCGAAGTTGCAAAGATTTACTATAGATTGTACAAGAATAATATGATTAGGAGCGGTTTCAGAATAAAAGAAACGAAATAATCTCGAACTTATTACCTCTAAATTTGTAAGGACTCAAAATGTTTAGTATATATAAGTGAGTTTGATTCATATTCATTCTTTCTCTTCGATTACAACACTTTTAGTCTTTCGAGTTTTTTGTTAGAGCTTTGTCCTTAATCACTTTCAATAAGAATAAAATGTAAAAAATAAGAAGCTAAATACCAGGTTACTCCATTGGTGGCCATGGGTGGTAATTTTGGACACATTTCTAAATATGACGCGAATTGTCATGTCTAACCCAGTTGTTAATTGGATCTTGTTCGGATTGACATATTCTATCAAACAACTCATTTTATGGTTGATATGTTTAACCCGTTAATTAAACATGACGACCCACTAACATGTTTAACTAAACATGTCAACTACGACATTATTAATTACTGTTGGAAATCAGGTCTTTTTCAACTTAATCAACTATAGATTTAATAAGAAAAAACTATATGATTAAAATTGAAGGTGCATAACCCTAAATATATAATCTCTATTTATACTGAACAACCTTTTGGAGAACAAGTCATACTCTTATAAGAAAACTAAATAAAATAAAACTAGTATAAACCCTAAATATTTCTACTAAAAGAAAATAGAAATAAAATAAACCATTTAAATCTTCAACTTTTGAGTATTGGCAAAATTAGTTCCAATAATTACTCCCTTTTAGAGAACAAGTAACATACCCTTATAAGAAAACTAAATAAAATAAAACTAATACAAATCCTAAATCTTCTTACTAAAGAAAATACAAATAACAAACAACCATTTAAATCTTCAACTTTTGAGTATTGGCACTCCCTAATCTTGTCAAGTTCCTCCGCTAGGTCTTGAATACCAAGTAAGATCGAAGTTTTTCCACTTTAACACTTGGTCTCTTTGTCCGCTTTGCATTAACACCTTTGTTGCAACCGCTCCACCCCCTATTTTTTACTCCTTTAGGATCACACCTAAAACATGTCTAAACACTTGAATCATCAACCACAAACAAAAACAATATCTTTTCTCTTACACCTTGATCAAACCCGCTACTTCACCACCTTTGAAGTCTGTTCTTGATCCGATCTAACACCGCATTACACTTGGGTTTGCTCCTTTGATCAAGTCTGCAATTGCTGCTCCTTGATTGCTACGGTCTTATGGTTATTGATCACAACCTCGATCTCTATAAGAACGATTTGAATATCGGAGTCAGATGATGGATCTTTGCTTGGTGGAGAAGATGGTTTAGGCTCAGCTGCTTTCTCTTTCTGGATTCATCTTTTTTTCTTTCTTAGCATCCATTCTGAGCATAATTTCCATCACTTCAATCTTTCGAGCTCCCACACGCTCAACTGCCCTTGAAATAGATCTTGTTACCATTTGATCAACGAACCCTCTTGCACCTGCCTTCTTGATCGCAACAATTTTTCCTTCCCTTTAATTCCCCTATTTATGTCGAACCCCTTCTTGTTGCCAATTTGTCGTCGTTGTTTCAGAATCAATCACCGATGTCGTTTAACACTTGACAATCTGACGATAATGACACCCCTCCCAAATTAATGAACCACTCTATTACCAATTGTTGGAAATCATGCCTTCTTCAACTTAAAGAAACTATAGATTTAACAAGAAAAAAAAGTATTTGATTCAAATTGAAGATACATAAACCAAAAATATATAACCCGTATTTATACTGAACAACCCCTTTTTTTGAAACGTTAACTTCATTAGAACAAACCAACCCACAAACCGGGGCGGCCACAAGAACACAACTACATATTACAAAATTACACCAATTCGACCATGACAAGGACTTTAGCTTCGATCTATTTTTAACCCATAAATACCCTAACGTCTTCACTTCTGCAGCAATGTCTTCAATTCTCGGGTTCTTACCTTCGAACTTCAACTTGTTCCTAGCGCGCCATAAAACGCCAACCCCACTTAGTTAAAAGAGCAACGTTCTCTAAGCTTACTAAGCTCGAGACCCCCTTCCTTTTTCGGTAAAGAAACTCTTTCCCACGCTACACAGTGCATCTTGTAACTATAACTAGTCCCTCCCCATAAAAAAAAATGTTTAATCATAGCCTCCAAATCATTTATCACTTTGGCGGGAGCTTTGTACAACAAAAAGTAGTAGTTCGGCAAGCTCTCCAATACCGATTTATTAAGAGTGACTCTACCCCCAATAGAGAGTGTTGAGGCTTTCCATGAAGACAACCGGGCTTCAAACACGTCATAGACCAGCTTCCATTTGTTAATTCGGTTCATGTTCGCACTTACCATAAGCCCCAAATAGTTAAAAGGAGGCACTCCCGCTTTACACCCCACCATCACCGCTTTGTCTTCTACCTCCCTTAGGTCCACACCGATACCAAAAAGATTAGATTTTGAGAGGATTATTTTCAGCCCCGAACAAAGGTAAAAACACCTCAAAATTCTAACCATAGTTAGAATATTAGAGTCGGACCATTCCCCAAGATAATGGCGTCATCCGCGTAAAGGAGATGAGTTAGAATAGGGCCATCCAAAGGAGTTCCAATGCCTTGAATCAGCCCAATCTCCTTAGCCTTATCAAGCATGCAAGAAAGAGCTTCCATCACTATAAGGAACAAAAATGGAGAGATAGGATCGCCTTGCCTCATACCCTTACCACATTGAAATTCGAAAGTTGGCGACCCATTCACCAAAACCGAGGACCTAGCCGACCTTAAAATGCCCAATATCCAAGACCGCCATAAAGTCGAAAAACCCATTTGAGTCATAATGTCAATCACAAAATTCCAATTGACGTTGTCACAGGCCTTTTCAAAATCAATTTTAAGAATGAACGCTCGCCTTTTGTTCTTTTTGCACCACGAGATAACTTCATTTACAACAAGCGGCCCGTCAAGAATATACTGAACAACCCCTTGGAGAACAATTAACCTACTCCTATAGGGAAACAAAATAAAATAACTAGTACAAATCCTAAATCTTCCTACTAAAAGAAAATACAAATCAAAATAAACCATTTAAATATTCAACTTCTGAGTATTGACAAGATTACTTCCAACAATTACTCCCTGTCAACCTGTTTGACACATTAGATAAATGAGTTAAATGAGGCATCCTCGAGTTACACGACTTTAATTTTGAATGATTTGGGTTAGAAGTTTTTATATGATTAACTATATGGGTCGTGTTAACACCTACTACCATAGTTGTAACTAATTCCGTCATCGTTCCGACGTTATATGTTTTCCCGCCATGACTATGACCTTAGATGTGTTGCCACCGTCTGCCGCCTATAATATAACATTTTTTACTTATGGGTTTTTTCAAGGATGTTTATTTTATTATATCTATGTATTCATGATTTTCACCCTAGTTTGAATGTTTATTTTCTTTCCATGATGACTACATAGAAGTATTATGTTGTGGGGTGTGAGGATGGTAGTTTAGATCATGGATTGCCACATGATTCGCGTGGTGCGCCATCTCCATCTCAATCATGGTAGGCATGCAAATTTCTATGCTAATCACGGGCATCCTTGAATTAATTAGGGGAATTAGATTGGTGGTGGAGGATGGACCACACCATAGTCCATATAGGATGGTGGATGAGGATGGAGTGATGTGGTGCCTATGTAGAGGGTGGTTGTGATTAGGAACATCACCATACCAAATAGCCTTGGAGATAATTATTAGTTAGGGTTTATTCTCATATGCCAATGAGATATAATTCACTTGGTAGAGACATTTGTCTCTTAAGAGAAAGATCTCAAGTTCAAACCTAGACAATAAGATATTTAAGTATTATTGGTGTAAAGTAAAATAAAAGTAACATTTGCCTTAAAAAATTATAGCTAGATAATATTATCTTATTTGTTTTTTTTTTTAAGGAAACTAACAATTACAATGCGCATAAATTTTCAAATTGGAAAAGAAAAAATCATAACTAAGTGCTTAGATTTTTATAACTATTTTTATATGAAGTTACATTATTCATGAAAGAATGAACGCGATCTGTGATTTTTCGTAAGGATTATATTCTAAAGTCCAAAATTGACACTTCACACTTTGTTGGTTTTTTCATCATTGGAAGACAACTCAAAAATAATCAAGAATTTTTGTAGGCCATCTTTCATTCATAACTAGAATGACAATTCATTGTGCATATTAAAAAAAAACTTCACTTTTTTTTTCATATATGATCATTGAAGTTTCCAATCATTTGCCATTAGACCATGGTAACAGGGAGCTATGTGGTTTAATGTTTTCTGACACATGATGTCAACGTCAACAAGGCTTAAAAATTGGTTAAAATGGAGTAGTGGAGAGATACGTAAAATTGGCGTGGGTTTGAAATTTATAAAAAAGAGTAAAGTACATGTTTTGCCCTTTAACTTTACACCAACTTACATTGTGTGTCCTTTATCTTTAGAAATTGTACCGGGTGTTCTTTATTTGAAACTTTTGCACATCGCATATCTTTTATGCTAACATGAATCCATTTTCATGGTTAAAACCAGTCATGTGCCCTCACATGAGGGGCAAAATTGTTATTTCATCATTTTTATTTAATCCACGTGTATTATCCTTAGAAACATCTCATGTTTATATATATGGGGAGAGAATAATGAGAAAACTAGATATAAATGAGAAATTTAATAAAAAATAGCGAAAATTTTTTTATATAACAAAAATAGCAAAATTTAATTAAAAAAAATGTATGTTTTCAGGCTACTTTTTATAGTTTTTTAGTTTGTCATTTAAACTAATTTTCTCATGATCTATCCCATATATATATATGGATTGGTTTATTCCAGAACTCTAAATAATTGCAGAACTTTCAAAAACTCTAATAAACAATCATTATATATATATATATATATATTTATGTATTTTTACTTTTATGATTAGATACATGCTAAAAGTAATTTACATATGTGTAATAACGAAATTATATATACGCATTATAAGTAATTACATATATGTAAAAAAAAATAGTTTACATATGTGGAATTATAAAATCTCATATAGAAAATGATAAAACGACAATTTTGCCCCTCATATAAGAGGCACATGATTGGTCTAAATCATGAAAATGATTGGAGGTTAGTATAAAGGACCTGTGGTGTGCAAAAGTTTCAAATAAAGGACGTTCGGTGTAATTTCTAAAGATAAAGGACACACGATGCAAGTTAGTGTAAAGTTAAAGGACAAACCATGTAATTTACTCTAAAAGAATGATTGGTCAAGACAATGTCCAGCCAATCAAAATATCTCATTCTCTCTCTTGCATCGCATGGTTCAAACCACGTATGGTACCCCCAAAACACCAAACCACATAGAAGAAGGGTGGTGTTGAGCATGTGTTTGCATATGGTTTGACCAACCACATACCAACTACGTATAGTCTTATTGACGGTGGGTAAACAGATTATAGTATAACAACAATGGAGCTTTAAGTAATTTGTGATGATAGACGTTGGTTGAGGTTATGTGATTATTGGTGGTACGTAGGGTAGGGTAGGGTGCAAACGAGTCGAGGCGAGCCCGAGCTCGGCTTGATTTTGAGCTTTGTTTCTAAAGCTCGAGCTCGGCTCGTATGTAGTTTTTGAGCACGAGCTATGTTCGAGCTCGGCTCGTTTATTATTTATTAATTAACTTATATTATTATATTAATTAGTTATTTTTCATAATTTTAAACATAGTAATTATTATTTAAATATATATTTGATATATTAATAATAAAATATATGATCAGTTAGCTCGTTTAGGCTCGCGAGCCGTCTTGAGAACGATAAGCAAAGCTCGGCCTAAGGCTCATTTACTAAACGAGCTTGTTTTTAAGCTCGAGCTCATTTAAGCTCGACTCATTTTGAGTTTCTTTTTTTTCGAACAGAACTCGAGTAACTCATTGTAGCTCGTTTGTTCGTTTAATAAAATTGCGAGTCAGGTAATTGTACTAAAAGTTAAAATGACTATATTTTAAAAACCAACTATTATACATATATACAGTCGGAAGTCTTTTTAAGTATGTTACTTTGACCGAATATCACGCTAGCCTGCTAGAGTACCAAGTGTATCAGTACGTATCCTTTAAAAGAAAGACACCCTAATATAGGTTATGAGAATCTTGATCAACAAGCTTGTTTCCTCATGCTTTATTAAGGTTCAAATTCAAATGCACCCCCACCCCCCTCAAAAGTTTGCGATTTTGATCTAAACACCCCAAAATTTACTTTGAAAATGATCGCTCGTAAATGTTATTCTTCTTCTTTTTTGTCCTTTCTTTAAGGATAAGTCTAGCTTTTTTATTCGAATAAAACACATAAAAAGGACAAAAATGGGCCCAAAGTTGAATTGCGAATAAATGTAATAATGGAATGTTTGTATAGTTCTCAACCAAAGAATATATGCTTCATAACTTTAAAGCATAGACAGGCTTCATGAAGAATGAATATTATAGACAGGATTATCGAATAATATATGTATACATTAAGTTTTTGTGTGAAGATATGGTAAACTCTTCTGAAAATAAGACGTTTTCTATAATTATTACATGCTTTAAACTTCACAAATACTCTCTCTCACACACGCACACACATATATATGTAGGGCTCGGTTCAAATGAGAACCACCACGAGTTGCGGGAACCATGAGAACCTTTTGTTCCCAGCGCGAGTTGGGCCAATTTTTTTTTTGCACAAACGTAGATGAAAATATTATAAACACGTCTGTAAAAAAAGTAAAAAAGAAAATTGTCGAGTCAGTAGTTTTGACTTATGCAAGTTTTTTACGCGCTCACTAAAAGGAAATTTGGTTCTTTACCAACACAAAGTATATGTGGGAAAAAACATATAATGTGTTGGTAGTTGTCTTTACCTACACATAAAATAAGTGTAATGATGTGTAGGCTCATGACTGTGGATATAGGTCATTACCCACACATAAGTTATGTGTAGGCATATAGCAAGCTATACATACACATATATGTGTGGCTAAAAGCTATTTATATGTGTGGTTAAAAGTACAACAATTTGTTTAGAAGACATCTGACGTGGCAGGTGACGTGGAATCCGACGTGGCAGAGGGACGTGGAATCACGTGGCAGATGCGGGCATGAATATATGTGTGGGTAAAAGTAATCTATTTAGTAGTATTATGGTAAAATATTAAATGTGTAGGGATTGATCTTAATTTGTGTTGAAAAATAAACGTTGATGTGTTGGTAAATGATTTTAAAGTGTAGACATTAACCATACTATGTGTAGATAAAATATTCAATATGTACAAACAAATACAAAAGCAATATGGAAACATACGTGAACAAATTAAGAGTCTTAATTAAACGAATAAACATCAATCATACAAACAACCAAATAAAAGGACTAGTTATAGAGATTTAAATACTAAAACAAACAAAACTAAAAGTGTTTATAAGTTACTAACGAGTTATAGAATCTACTAAATCGCCTTCACTCATCAGTGTTTTCAACACCCTCTAATGCATCACATTGAGATTGTTCTAGTCTGCTTGATGGACGAGGCATGATATTATTCTCAATCAACGCTTGTTCCATAATTGCACATTACCTTTCACCGTTTCAAGTTCTTCCACAACTCTTCGTAAGCATACAGGTTTCCGAATGACCCATTTTGACCCCTTTGTTTAAATTCCTTAACCCAAAACAACCCCTTGTCTAAATTTCTTTACCCAAATTAACCCATATAACAGGTTTTGGGTCAGAATTGCCCCCTCTATTATGGGACAAAATACCCAACCAATATAATTTATACCATAATTTATGACATAACACACATTTGAAAAAAAAATAATAAAATATTAATGGGTTAAACAGTTCAACCACCATCCCTGTCAAGTTGACACGAACTCGATCAGTTTAGGTAAATGGGTTCGCAGGTTCAATCTGAGACTGAACTAAACATGTCTAGACCAAACTCTTAATTATATATATCCAATATCTACACATATTTACACTTTAAATCCGTGTAGTTATTTATTTTGCTACGTCATTTTCAAAAAAAAATGAAGATGCATTTACAAATTTTAATTACATCAATTATCTACAGATATTGTACATTTTAGTATGTGTAGGTAATAGTTTGCCACATCAGTTTCAATAAATAAAATAAAATTTGTTTACTTAATCTTAAGTATCAAATATTACACATATTGTACATTTTTTATAAATGTGTAGCCAGATAGTTTGCCATGTCATTTTTAAAAAAATAAAATAAATAATTATGTACTTAATTTATCTACATATTTATTTATAAACATTATGTGTTGGTAAACATAACTATTTACCCACACATATATTACTTTTTATTATATGTGTAGATAATTTACCTATACATTACTAAAAATTATCACATGTGCGGGTAAACTAACATTAATTGATCATCATATTTGTAGGAAATTTTTCCACCATCAACAAGTGTAGGTAAAATGTATTACCAACACACATTAAGTGTTAGTTATTATGAAAAAAATTATTATCAACCATTACCAACACATACAAACATGTGTAGGTATTTACCTACACATTTACATGTGTAGGTAAATTATGTGTAGATAAACACCCCATTTTCTTGTAGTGGCTGGTATAAATTTTGCATGAAGATAAATATTTTTTTACACCTCATGTAAATGTGGGTATGCGGCATTTTTTTTTTTGCTGAAACAAGTTATCTTTTTTATGAATTTTGAGAAAAAAATTTCGGAAAAACCTTTCGGATGGCGTAGTTCTCATGGTTATCACAACTCAAGGTGGTTCTCATTTTAATCATCTCTGTATATATATCTATATATATGGCTAGGTTCATTTGTGAACAACCCTCCTAATTGTGAACACTAGTAAACTAATCATAGCCCTTAATTATTAATAAGAAGTGTAAATCAATGGCCAGGATTTGATTATGAAAATAACTAGTGTATTTTTGATTTGATGATGTAAATCAATGGTCAGGATTTGTTCACTCAGTTCACAAATAACTAGTATTCACTCTAGAACCTTACCCTATTATGTATGTATGTATGTATTATGCATCGGGTGTATACATGTTTCACGGATGGATACACTACAACTTTTTTATGTTTCTACAAATAGAGTTTGATCATTGTGCATGCGTTCGCGTGTGTAAGGACCTTATTATTAAAATGACAAAATTCCTAGTAGGAATATGCTTTACTGCATGATATTTGGATAGGACAAAGCACACTTGCTGCTTTGTTTCCCTCTCTGTATGTTATTGAAGCCCATAAGCTATGCAAAGTGGTAGACCGTGTGAATAATGGGTCGGCTGGGGTTAGGTTTTGCTGGGATTGAAAATGACCCCTGAATGGGCCTCAAGAAGCGCTGAAACTGTCTCAAATAACCGCATTATTGAGGAATGTTGTTGTGTTAGTCCAGCCGAATCGATGGGTTTGGTCTCTGGAAGAAGACAAGAGTTTTTTGGTTAGGGGTATCAAGAAAAAGCTGAGCATATTCAACCAGTTAGAACCTGAATACGTATTCGAATGGCCAAAGTGGGTTCCTAAAAAAGTTAGTATATTTGCTTGGAGGGCCAAGCAAGATAAGCTCCGTACCAAGGCGACTTTGGTCCTAGAAATATCAATGTTTTGGTAATATGGATTGTGAATATCACGCGGAGAACATTAGGAAACATATGAGAATCTTTGTGGGCTCCACTTTTGCAAATTCAATATGGCAGCTAATTAGTCAGTGGTGTAAAACTCAGCCAATATTTGCATTTGGGGTCTGTGATCTAATCAAGATTCATCAGTTTAATCAAAGGTTCAAAGAAGAGGAAGAAAGCACTCCAACCGGTTATCCTAAAACTATCCCTTATGGGCCAACGCCCCTGCCATGTGGCAAGGGCTTCATGTGGAAAGGGCGGGGCACATTGTAGGTAGGAGCAGGGTAGGGTATGGCGTGGAGGGGGAAACAACATGGAGGAAGGTTGTGGGCGTTAGGTCCCATGCCAAAGGCTAGTTTGTATTTAAAAAAAATCAATCCATTTTCCTATTATATGTATAAATACACACACACATAATACCACACATATTCAAAAAACTCACCACACTCAAATCTAATTCTCACACTAAAAAAACTGGTAAGAAAAGGTTGGACTGAAGAAGATGACATCGCAACAGTCATGGCTTGGATTAACATTTCCGAGAAAGGCCACCTCAAAACGTCTCATTTCAAGAGTTTCATCAGCATGTAACAACCGCTATGTAGACTGTTTTGCTTCAAGGACTATGGATTTGAGAACAAAGGTTTTCAAATTTAACCAAATATTTAACATCGTGATGGCGTGCGGTGACGAAGTAACAGAGGAAGAAGCGGTGTAGAGGCTCATGGTGAGTACCATGACTCGCACAGTCGACCATTTACGCACATATCATCTTTTCTATTACTAAGACACCAACCACATTTGGGTTTTACTCCGCGTTCGGCTTCAGACTCAAACGACTCGGGTGTTAATGATTAGTGTATTGTATTTTTATTTATCTACTTTGTTTCAGTTTATTTATCTAGTTTGTTTAATTATGTTTCTATAATTTGAGTCCTTGTAATTTTATTTCACAAGTTAATTGATTGTGTTAATTTAAATCCTACAGCTATATTTTGAGTTTTATTTCACTAATCCAACGACCATATTTTGAATTTATATTGTAACAACGCTATTATTACAATTATATTTTGAATTTAAATTCTAATGACACTTTTCCACGACCATATTTTGAATTTAAATTCTAACGACACTATTTCAACAACCATATTTTCAATTTAAATTCTAACGTCACTATTCCAATGGCCATATTTTGAATTTAAATTGTAACGACACTATTCCAACAACCATATTGAATTTAAATTGTAACGACACTATTCCAACGACCATATTCTACTGCCTATAATTTAGCTCTTCTCCCTCACCACAGATGCACATCTTCTTCAACATCCACACTTACAATTCTTCATTTAACAGAGATATGAGTGGCAATAATGAAGGACCATCAAACCTAAGACGTTACTCTCGACGATGGCCAAACCCTTAGACTACAACCCTCCACCTGCAAACCCTTTCCGACGACGGTCAAACCCTCACCTACATCCTTCAACCGGTAGTCGTCTACCCTCCTCCTACAGCAATCTACTCTCGACATGCAGCATTCTACCCTCCACTTGTAGCGGACTAGCATCCACTGCAATAGTCTATCATCAACCTACAGCAGTTTACCACCCACCTGCAACAAGTCCACGATGATCACCTCGTCTAAATCCTCATCTTCTCAACCTTCACCTCTAGAGGATGATCCTTGGGGAGGGATCATAGATGAGGAGCTGAATATGGTGTATGACTCCAGCATGGCTCAACACCAGTTTGATTGGCTACGAATTGGGGAGAGCCAAACAAACTTCCTTACAAACACTAGGCTTTTTATGGGTAAAAACAAGGCCAAGGTACATGATCTGTAGTAGGGGTGTTCATCGAATCGAATAACGATTTTTTGATTTTTTTACCTGATTCGTATTCGATTCAATTCAATTAAATTCAAATTCACCATAAACAATAAATTATTTTACTCTCATTTTTTAAAACTACTACAAACTAATTATATTCCACATAAAATATAATAATCTACAAAATTAATTAACTATATCAGTATGTCAAAACACCAAAATTTAGAAGATGGGTTGGTTACTGCAGCGATATAAGTTAGGTAAAATTTGTTGACATAAGTAGTATGGGCTAATTGTTAGTAGGTTTGGTAATGTTATGAATAATAAACGTATCACTTATGGATGTAGTTCATACTTTAGCCAAGTTTAGAAGTTATATGTGTGTGTGTATATATGTAACAGCCCAAGTAAACCATGCCAAGATATTGTTGCTTTGCCCCAAATGGACTGCCCATCTAGGAACTCACGATTTTGTTTTCACCCGACTAGTTGCTCGCCCAAGCAAAACGCGTCTTGGTAGAGAAGGTTCCCACCGCCTTATAAGGAAGTTTTCGTTCTCCTTCTCAACCGATGTGGGACTTACATCTCCACCCCCCTTAGGGAGCCTAGCGTGCTCGCTAGCACACTGGTCCGGCCCTGGCTCTGATACCATTTGTAACATCCGGCCTCACGTACCACCAATACTTTCTGCTTTGCCCCCGATGGGTTGCCCATCCAGCAACTCACAGCTTTGTTTTTTGTTGTCCCATGGAGACTTCCCAAGAGGTGACCCATCCTAGTACTAATTTCACCTGAGCACGTTTAACTGTGGAGTTCTCCTCTTATCCACTAGCATTAATCCCAAAACGTTTTGGTGATATAAGAGGCGGGGAATATCTTGTGAACCAAAAATCTCTCCTAGGAATGACCGATGTGAGATTTGCCTAGGGTGTCACAATAGTCCATGTTAATCTTTCGGTAGTCGGTATCCGTATCGTTACAATCACCCCCTAATGCACTTGTCGTCCTCGAATGAGGTTTGTCCCACCATCCTGAACGGCTTAGGAGTGGCTCTGACACCATTTGTAACATCCGGCCCCTCGCACCACCAATATTGTTCGTTTTGCCCCCGATGGGTTACCCATCCAGAAACTCATGGATTTGTTTTTTATGCCTGGTGGAGACTTCCCAGGAGGTTACCCATCCTAGTACTACTTGCACCTTAGCAGCTTAATTGTGGAGTTTTCATGTGCTCCACAGCTAACTAAACCCAAAACGCGTTGGTGATTCAAGAGGCAGGGAATGTCTTATGAACGAAGAATCTCTTCTGGCCACGACCGATGTTGGATTTGCCTAGGGTGTCATAATGATCCATGTTAATCTGTAAATCATCTCGGTAGTCGGTATCGTTACAATATACATATATTAAAAATTATATATAATTTGAATTCGAATTTCGAATCAAAAATCATAAATTCGTATTCGATTCGAATTCGATTACTAGACTCGAATACAAATCAACTCGAATTCGAACCTTATTAATTGAATTCGAATCGAGTCAAATTTCGAATTTTTCGAATCCGAATCGAATTCTGAACACCCTAATCTTAATCTATAGTACAACTCACGGAGAAGTTTTGAGTTTTGATGAGTTAATTTTGTTTGATTTTCTTTGGTGTACGTAGTTTTATAATTTATGGTGGATTGTGTTGTATTTTTGCGGGCTCTAACAATTCATTAGTTAATAAGAGTTCACTTGTTAAAAAAAGAATTGATATTTCATTGATTAGGTAAGTTTATAAGGCTATAGGGTGTGGTTATAACCCTTATAATTATCATGACTTTCCATGTCAGGAGTCATCCACCTCTAATCAAACATCTAAAACCACTACCTAAAAAGTGTGATCATGACCCAAACCACTATCCCCTTATATATTTTAATTTATTTTCGTCTAAAGAAAAAAGAAAGTAAATTTTAAAAATGGAAACTAGAACCATGGTTGCCATGGATTAAGCCACGGGAACTATGGTGGATTAGACAAGGGGGTGGTATAGCATTTTATTCATGTTCCTATATGGCAAATTATGACTCATTCATAACCCCCACACCCTTTAGCCTTCTATATAGGAAACAAAACTTGTTGAACAAGCCTCATTAAAACCTTGTCAGGAATATTTAGTAGCACAAAATCTCAGTTAAAAAGAACAATAGCGCAACGCGTATTTTCTTCGCTAACACGCCTTTTTATCTTTTTTTCTTCGAAACGTCCAAAATAATGAAAAGATCCTAAATACTATGGGGACAAAGGAGAGACGATAATAAGTACCCGTTAAAATTTGTTTATATGATTCTTTTAATTTTGAAATTTTGAAGGAAGTTATAAAAACATATTATCACCTCCAACTAGTGTATGGTTATGATATTTTCCGTTTATATAAAGAGTTTCAATTGAAAATTACTAAACAAGAAGCTAAATAAACATCTTTTAATTTAATAACATGATCATATCTTCGCAGATGATTAAGATAATTCTTTCACTTTTCTAATAATTTTCATTGACAAGAATTGTTGCCGGGAAAAGCGAATAAACCGGGAGACAACAGGGACCAGATGTTCATTCTTTACAAACCTCGTTAGTCGTGCAGTCAAAATGATTCTTACATACTACTTGTGGGTCTCTTCCATATAATCATCACATGGTCATCTTTAGGTCAATCATACTAGATACAAATTCCCACGTTTTGAAATTAACATATATATATATATGTATATATATGGGAAATGTAAAATGAGAACCACCTCGAGTTGTGAGAACCGTAGAAACCAATATAAGCCATTGATCAAAAGTGTTTTAATGAATGAGATTAAAACACAATAAATTAGTTGTAATTATTGTGCTTTAGTTAATAAGTTTTTATTTTTAGTAGGATAAGGGTAAAATGGTATTTTACTAAGTTCTTTAATGAATAATAATTAAAGTTGTAATCATTGTGATTTGATTAAGTTTATGATTTAATTAATATGATTTTTGAATCTTGCAGTAAATTTCTTTTTACGTAGGGGTTCAAACGTTTTTGCGCCTCGTTTTAAACATTTTACACGCGAGATTCAAACTTTTTTACGCGCCGGTTTTAAAATTTTTTTACGAGCGGTTTTAAACTTTTTTATGTGCCGGTTTAAAATTATCTTTACGCCCAGTTTCAAACTTTTTTTACGGACGGTTTTAAACTTTTTTTACGCACGGGTTCAAACTTTTTTTACGCCCCGTTTTAGAAAATTTTTTTACACGCCGGTAAAAAATTTTTTGCACGCGGATTTAAACTTCTTTTACACGCCAATATAAAACTTTACGTGTGGGTTTAAATTTTTTTACGTACGGTTTTAAACTTTTTGTACTCGCCGGTTTTAGAACTTTTTTTACACACCGGTATAAAGTTTTTTTTACGCGCGGTTTTAAACTTTCTTATGCGCCGGTATAAAACTTTTTTTACGCGCGGTTTAACTTTTTAAGCACTTTTAAATTTACACGCCCGGTTTAACTTTTTAAAACTTTTATACGCGCCGGTTTTAAACTTTTTTTTAGAACTTTTTATACGCGCCAGTTTTAAACTTTAATTTGATTTGATTAATTTTGATTTATTTAATATAATTAATTTATATGATTTGATTAATTTTGATTTTTTTAATGTGATTAAGACTTTAAGAGAGAGATGATTGATAGAAAAGTCTATGAGACTTTAAAGAGATAGAGAGAGAGTAGATATAACATTTTGAGTAAATTATCAAAATAACCTTTAAGATTTAAAATAATGTTGTATAGGTGGCATGATCTGATTGGTGGAGAGTGGTTCTCATGGTTCTCGCAACTGGGGGTGGTTCTCCCTTGAACCGAATCATATATATATATATATATATATATATATATAGGAACGCTAAATATCCGAGAACCGTGAGAACAAATAGAAAAAACCACGATAACTTGATCAAAAACAACTAAATTGAAAATTTCTTTTTACACTCATCATTTGTATTCGAATACAATGTTAGAAATTAAATTTACACGTTTAAATTTACGTGAATTCGTAAATAAAGAAAATTTACACATGTGTAAGTTTGTCATTTACACATATGTAAATTTGTTATATTACAGATGTTTAAAAAATCTAGTATGAGTGATTTTGAGAGAAAAAATGAATTATTTAATGTTGTAAATTCTTTTTTGATGTTGTATTTTAATTACAATGAGGTTTGTATTAAAAAAAAAATTCGATTTTGATTGGTTTTTTCATTCGTTCTCACGGTTCTCGCAATATTTAGCGTTTTAGGATAACCCTCCCCTATATATATATAATATAATTAATGAGGATTATAACGTAACACTAATTATTGCGATAACAAAAAGACAACTCTAAATCACTAGATTTAGGGATTTAAAGTTCATATTTTTTAGAGTTTATGTTTCTTATTCATATATTTATTGTATATACATAAAAACTATTTATTTTTACATACACATAACCTATATACATGTAGTAATTTAACTACACATAATCTACATATATAGAAACTAAAATATTTTCATATTTTGTTTTGAAATCTAGTGTGGGAAACAATAAATCTTACATTTGTAACTTATATAATATATATATATATATATATAGGACAAGGATCCGTTAGGAACTATCCTTTATTACGAGAATCGCGAGAACTAGTGTGAACATAAACAGTAATACCTAAAAAATAAAATACAATTTTTTTTAATATTTTTGTTGAAAAAGTCGCTATATTTATCAACAATAAAAAAAATTTCAAAAAAAAAATAATTTTTTTTAGTACCAACTATCCATAAACATGTGCATTTTCGTCATTTCTTTGACAAATTCCGTAATACATTACAAACATTAGACAATTGTACTTTCATTTACACTACCATGTATAACACACTACTTTTTACGTTACCAATATTAGCAATGCACATGTGTATCTATATATATCAACATGAAATAAGGTGTTTTGGTACACTAATTTGAATACATTTTCTCTTTCATCTATCATACCATCCATAATACACTACCATACACATGTGCATTTTCATCATTTCTTTGACAAATTCCGTAATACATTACAAACACTAGACAATTGTACTTTCATTTACACTACCATGTGTAATACACTACGTTTTACGTTACCAATATAAGAAATGCACATGTGCATCTATATGTATCAACATGAAATAAGGTGTTTTGGTACACTACTTTGAATACACTTTCTCTTTCATCTATCATACTATCCATAATACACTTCCATTACCTCCTACCATCCATAATACAATACCACTACCTCCTGCCATTTATAATACAATACCAATATTTTCACTTTATTACATGTATATCAACACCGTTATACCATCCAATCAACATATTACATCATAAAGTGACAACTATAATGAACCCATCAACCACTAGCTATAACTAACCAAAACACATATATATGAGCCTACTTCATCATTTAAAATCACAAACTTTTTGTACCAAAACACTGTATATAATGGTTATACATAATGATGCACATGTGCATTTAATGTAAAATATAGTGTATTATGGATGGTATTGTAAAAAAGTGCAATTGTCTACTAGTGATAACGTATTACTGAATTTGTCGAAGTTATGATACATATGCACATGTGCATGGATAACTGTTACTCGAAAAAAAAGTTTTTTTTTGTAACAAAATATAACGATTTTTATTAAAAAATATTAAAAAAAAATTTGAGTGCTTTTTGATTTTTTAGATTTTATTTTGCAATAAAGGTGGTTCGCGGTTCTGCAATAAAGGTGGTTCTCGCATAACCTTACCCTAATATAAAATATATATATATATATATATATATAAGAGAGAGAGAGAGAGAGAGAGAGAGAGAGTTAGAGTAAAATGAAAACCTACACGAGTCGTAGGACTAGAGAACTCGACCGGCCTTATGAAAGGTTTTTTCAATTTTTTTACCAAAAATCCTAAAAAATCAACTTTTAAAAAAGAAAGCTTGTTTTTTTTATTTACGGCAGCCGTAAATGCTGTAAAAAGTGATGTCTTGCTTATATCATCACCTTTTTACAACTATTGTAAGGGGCCGAAAAACAACACTTCTATATATTCATTTTTATTATTTTTTATTACGGTAGTGTTTTCTAACATTTAATCTAGGGTGTGAAAAAAATTAGGACAAAACTCGTATGGGAAAGTCGAGTTCTCTAAGTTCTCAAAACTCGGATGGGTTTTCCCTTATCCTATATATATGAGATGGATAATGAGAAAACTATTTTAAATGAGAAAACAAAAAACCTAACTAAAAAAAAAAGCCTAAAAGCATATCAATTTTTTTTATCTTTCTTAACAAAAATTGCTATATATGATGTATATATAAAAAAACACTTTTATTAAAAGAAAAAAAAAAGTTGTACTGCACATGTGCATTAATACGAAAAAGCCTAAACCGCCTAACCCACTCCCACTGACACCCCCCAAAAACCTAAACCCCCTCGAAAACCTAAATCTACCCTCCCATCAAAAGCCTAACCCCCCACCCCCAATCCTCGAAAAAAACCCTAAAAGTAAACCCTAAACGTAAACCCCCCACCCAAACCCCTTAAAAAACCTAACCCCCCCCCCCCCCCAAAAAAACCTAAACCCCCTGCCCCCACACCCAAAAACCTAATTCTAATGCTAAACCCAAAAAAACCTAACACCAAAAGCTAAACTAAACTCAAAAGCTAAATCTAAGCATATAATGCACATGTGAAACATATACATATAATGCACATGTGCAGTACATATATAATGCACATGTGTAGTACAAGTTTTTTTTTTGAAATTTTTTATACATAAAACGTAGTAATTTTTTGTTAAAAAAATGTAAAAAAAATAGTATGTTTTTTAGGCTTTTTTAGTTAGTTTTTTAGTTTTCTCATTTATATGTAGTTTTCTCATGATCCTCTCTCTCTCTCTCTCTCTCTCTCTATATAAATATATATATATATATATGTGTGTGTGTGTGTGTGTGTGTGGGGAGAGTTACCTTGAGAACGCTAAATACCGTGAGAACGAATGAAAAAACCAATCAAAACCATTTCTTTTAATACCAATCTCATTGTAATTAAATACAACATCAAAACAAGAATTTACAACATCAAATAATTCATTTCTCCCTCAAAATCCTTGTTATTAGATTTTTTACACATGTGTAAATATTACAAATTTACACATGTGTAAATGGCAAATTTACATATGTGTAAATTTTCTTTATTTATGAATTCACGTAAATTTTGACGTGTAAATTAAATTTCTAACATTGTATTCGAATAATAATGATAAGGGTAAAAAGAAATTTTGAATTTGAACTGTTTTTGACCAAGTTCTAGTGGTTTTAAAATTTGTTCTCATGTTCTCACAATATTTAGCGTTCTCATTTAAACCTTTATATATATATATATATATATAATATATATATATATATATATATAAGGGAGGGATAGAAAGAAAACTCATATTATACTAAGTGTAATGGGAGGTGAAGATAATGTCCCACCCTTAGGCATGATCCGTCATGTGGGGTTCCAGTCAACATTAGGATATTATGGGGCATTTGTTTATTTAGGGTGTAGTGGTATAATGCCTAATAATACCCCATCCAATGATTACCCAATTATTTTTTTGGTTTTCTTTTCAAATTAAAACTAATAATATTTCATCAAATAAAAAAATCCATTGCTAAAAATTAAAAAAAAAAACCGAAACAAATGTAAAAAACAAAACATAAAATTTCAAGTCCATATTTGTCATGGATTTGTTGCTGACACATTTTCGCTAGGATCAACGCATCTCCTACGAGGTGATCGATCGGTTTAGACAAAAATTCTATGTCTTTCTCCATTTGTCGGGTCTAGACGGAACATCGAGAGGGGTCGGAAGGGATTCATGATATAATTTTTTTTTTATAAAATATGAAGTAGTTTTGAAGAGAAGAGGGTAAAGTTTATAAAAAAGGAGTGGAAAGTGGGGTTTTTATAGGTAAAAAAGTGGATTTTAAACAAATAAAAATTATTTTTTGTTCCCATTGAAAACAACGGTCAAATATCGATCCTCGTGCGAAAATTAGCGTTTTAAATAACACGCTTCGGGCAAAATTTTGGAAAAACTCCCATGGGGGCGGTCTCCTAGGTGTTGAAGGGGGGTTTTTTCGGAAAAATGCCAACCCCCCTACAGGTAGCCTTAGTTAAGAAAACTAAGAAACCTACATGAATGAATCTCTTTTTGTCACGTGTTACTCCTTTTTGCAGACTGTATTACATGTAACAGCCAGAGGCTACCACATGTTACGTGTAACAGTTTTTGCAGACTTTCAGCTTTTTCTGAAAAAATAAAAGTTGTTACGTAACATGTGGCAACCTCTGGTTGTTACACGTAACATGTCTGCAAAAAGTGTAACACATGGCAAAAGGAAGTTCATTCATTTGAGTTTCTTAGTTTTCTTAACTAATATGAGATTTCTTCCTATAATTTTCATATATAATATATATATATGGGAGGGTTATTTTGAGAATGCTAAATATTGTGAGAACCGTGAGAACGAATTAGAACCAATCAAAAATATTTTAATTTAATACAAACCTCACTATAGTTAAAATACAACATTAAAAAATTATTTTTTAAATAATTCATCTCTCCTTTCAAAATCACTCTTAATAAGTTTTGTTATGCATGTGTAAGTAAATTTTCTTTATTTACGAATACATGTAAATTTATGTTCTAATATTATAACTATAAGTGTAAAAAGAAATTTTAATTGGAATTCTTTTTGGCCAAGTTAACGTGGTTTTTTTATTGCGAGAACAAAAAGAACAACTTTAAATCACTAAATTTTGGGATTTCATATTTTTTAAGTTTCTTACATTCATATGTGTATTATATATATATATATATATATATATATATATATATCATATATTTTTACCTACACACAGCCTAATTCCATTGTAAGTCCCAAATCCTTGGATCAAAAAATGATATTAAACAAACACCAAAGATGGACGGAATCCAAACTTGGTGTGATTCAAGAAAAAATGAAAAACAATAAATAAGGGATGAACAGAATAACACAAATTCACTTTAAACTTATATACGATTCGATTACTATAAAATAGCAAAACCGACTGATACAAGTTCTTCCATATCTCTCTGTTTCTCTGATCTAAGGTTTCTTTCTCTAAAGTGTCCCACCTAGTTATGACAAGAAAACTAGTTTATATACCCCAGACAAGCCCACTTCCTTACATGGGCTCCCTATGGGCCTACCTGCCCACATGGCCTTAGACATGGCCCAAATGACCTATAAAGGTCTAATTCCTAATATAAACTAACCTATTAAAGCCTATTTCGCAACCATAGTCCATTGCGTATATTTGATACTTCAGTCTCGCACTTTTAGGGCCTAACAATCTCCCCCTAAACTGATGCATCAAATTGTCCTTATATCATGAATTCAACAACGTCTTCAACAGAGTCTATGGTTGTCGTTATGTTGTAAGTGTTGTGGAAGTTCTTGACTTTTGAACTCTCAGCACTGGTCTCTTTCTTCTTCTCTTGTGGTTAGCTTCATATCAGGATCACGATTATCATTGCTTAAAAATCTTATTAAAAAGAATACGAGAGGAGGATTCTCAGCAACACTTTTCTTTTTAATCATTCTCTTTCAAGTAGGTTCACAGGTATTTCTTCAAAAGTACTATCATTGTTAGACGATGACTCGTATCTGGTTCTTCTGACTCAGGTGCATCATGTTGTTGTGATGCTTCATGCTTTGTCAGCAACTAACAACATCTCATTTTCATCAACCCTGGTTTCTTGATTTAAATCAAGTTCTGCGCATGATCAGAAATTCATAAGCAAACATTTCTATGCAATAGAGGAAAGTACATATGAACACTTAGTACATCCAAGTACTTGTACTTGGATTTCACAATTCAAATTTCTTTCAACTTTTGATGATCAGTCAAAGCTTCAAGAATGGTTAAATTTTTTAATAAAACAAATAAAACACTATGTTTTTGGATTTTTTTTTGTTTTATGAAAAACAAGACACTATTTTTGGATTTTTGAATTTTCTATTTTTAATTTTTTTAAATAAATAAGAACATAAACAAGAACGGAGAAACTAACTCAAACAGTTACAATATACAAGCACAATTGTAATGGGATCAAAATCGTTCTCAGGCAGACCAAGGAACAGTTTTCAATGTGAACTTATTCAAACTAGTCTAAGTGATTGCCGATACGTTTGTCCAATTAAACTTTAACGCTCAATTTTCATTTTTCAACTTTGTGATATGCTTAAGGTAGTATTATACGATAGCACCCGTGTGTCCCATACCATGACATACCCCCGAGATCAAGGTAAGCACAACAATTCATGTAACATGTGAGTATGCTGAGTTCATTCTTTTGATTACAACGTCAGACTATTGGTGAATAGGTCAATACTTTCGTTCAACAGAGCAACTAATATTTGTGTCCAATGAGGGTTAGGCAAATACCTTTTTGGTACGAATTTAGCTATTTAGCTAAGCGAAATTCCTCATTTTGAGTTTATCTTCCTTTAAGGTTTTTGGCCTCTTTGCTCTTTTAAAATTTCCTGACTGTGCCTACGTCTGCATATAATATAGATGCAACAGAAGGACAACCATGATATCCCTGGATGACTCAATAGCATAAAGACCTGAAACCTCGTACGTTGGCTATCTATCAACGCAAGATTTAAGACCATAAAATCATACATCGATGGTATATTACCCATAATGGTAAATAGTTCGTTATGTTTATATACTTAGTATCTATTACACTTTGAGCGTCAAACCTATTGACATATCACATTAGATCATAGTATTTTCAGCTATAGCACCTTACATTTGTTGGTCAAACCCTTTAACACGAACATTTATTTCACTTCCCATATGATGCAATAAAATCTTTTTGGATTTTTCTATTTTTCAAATGTTTTTTTCTTATTTTCTCCCCTAAAACAATGCATAAATATACATATCTCTCTCTCTCTTCCCCCCTAAATTTGTGCATCACACTATATGCACAAATTTACCTAATAATGAAAACGATGTACAAAGTTATAAACGAACGAAAAAGAAAAATATTTTTGTTGTTTTTGGTTAACAATTTCGTCATCAGATTCAAGACTAATCAGTTTCAAAATTAAAGCAAAAAATTTAAATTGTAACTTTTTGCCGATCTTATCTTACCTCACTTATCTCCTTCAAAGGAAACATGAACATCTGTAAAAATTTGAACTTTTTGCAACAGTGAAATGTTACCCATCATATCTTTGGAACATCCGCTATCAACATTCCAAGATTGTCAACAGCTCCTCCTTGGTTGTCCCTAAAAAATAAGGGATTAGTAAGACATTGGTACCCATGCCATCGTGGTCCTGGGTATTCCTGAAGCATCAAAATACGACACTTCCTTGAAACATAAATCCCCTTTTGTTTCAAGGATTGGTGATGTTGCTACTTTGCATTTGGGTTTCCAAATTTGTTTTGGTTTAACAAACGTGTTTGTTACCTTCGGTTGAGAAACTTTAGCTGTTTCAGGTTTATTAGCTTTAGAAATAGATTTTTGTTCTTGAACAGCCTTGCATTTGTTTTTAGCAGCATTATAATCCCCATCAGATGGTTTAACTTTGGGATTCACATTCTTTATTGCCTTAGGTAATGATACCTTCATTGGCTTAGAATGATAGTTATCCTTTGGTGTAACCCGCTGATTTTGAGCATAATGGGTACATAGAGACGATGTGTGCAGTTCCGAGCAATGTGACCAGGAATGCCGCAATTAAAGCATGTTTGTCTCTTCATCTGGAATGCATTCTTGTCAGCTTAATTTTCTCTTGCAGGCCGTGAAGGACGAATCGGTCCTTTCTGTGCTTTGTTGCACATTTCTTGCAAGCGAAGATGAATTTAGATGCCTATGCTTGTTGTTTGAAGCGGCCTTTTGTTGTGGAGATTTATTTTGATTCTTCTTGTATTGCTTAGATTGCATATCTCGTTCAAAAATCCGACCTGTCTTTCTAAAGGCTTTTTAGCCCAGTCAAATGCATATTTCTCACATTTGCCATTACTGATTGGCTTAACAAAAGCATTTTTCACATCACAAGCCTTTTGGGACGATTGCTTCCTGTAGATGATCTTGGAGAGCATGATTATCTTTGATGTTTAGACTTTTCTATTCCTCGTATTTGATCTGCTCGTTTCGGCTCCTTTTGCTTGCTCTGAACCCTTTCATCACAAGCCGAGGGTTCAGACTTCTCATATTGTGTACTTCGAGCCTCATACACATCAGTCTTCACAGCATCTTTCATATCCTCAGCTTTGACAGAATCAGAGAGTTCTGGTTTATCGGATGAAACACCAGAAAATTCAACTGAATCATTAAAAGAGTCATCAGCACAAGACGGTTCATCATCCTCTTCTGTCCAATTTGCAATTGTCACTTCTTCTGCACATAAAGTAGAAGCATTAGTATTGTTCACACATTTTTGATTCGTTTGGACATTATTAACCGACTCAGTGTGTTTCACATCCCATTTGCCAGATGTATAATCACTAGATTTACCATACACATATGTTATTCGTTTTCAAGTTCTTCCTCGGTGTCAGGTATTCTCGTGTAATTGTGATTATACGATGGGGTGACCTGATTGTATCCTAAACCCTTCCCCTTGTTCTCTTTGTATGCCAGTTGCTCATTACACACATCTTGAACGACCTTGCTGGATGTATCAAACTTCTTTATATTTATTTCATTTTGTTGATACTTTCCGGTCAGAAGTTCTAGCTCAGCTCTCACAAAATCAAGTTCCATAATTTTTACATTAAGCTTGTTTTTATAATCATGAACCCAACACTTTTGTTGGTTAAGATCCTTGTGAAGCTAGGCTATGCCCTTCTTTTTAACCAAGTGGATTCTGCACTTAACACACGCATGTATATATATGCAGTATGCATTGTTTTAGGGGAAAAAGAGAAAAAAAAAGCATTTGAAAAATAGAAAAATCCAAAAAGAATTTATTGCATTATATAGGAAGTGAAATAAATGTTCGTGTTAAAGGGTTTGACCAACACATGCAAGGTACTACATCTGAAAAGACTAAGATCTAATGTGATATGTCGATAGGCTTGACGCTCAAGGTGATAAAGATACTAAGTGATATAAACATAACGAATTATGTACCATGTGGGTAACATACCATCGACGTATGATTTTATGGTCTTAAATCTTACGTTGATAGATAGCCAACGTCTAAGGTTTCGGGTCTTTAGGTATGTTTGGCAAGGAGCTTTTAGGAGCTTCTAGCTTTAAGCTTTTAAGAAAAAGCTCATAATCAATAAAAAGTCTTGTTTGGTTGAAGGAGCTTGAAGCTTTTAGGTTAGAAGCTTGAAGCTTTTGGTTAAACGCTACTACTAGTAGCGTTTAGAAGGAGCTACAAGCTATTAGGGAAAAAATGACCATTTTAACCTCTAAAGATAATAAACTTTTTAATGTACCAACTTTTTAATGTCTATTTTGGTCATTTTATTCATTTTATTAAAAGCTCCTGCTACTCTACTAAACACCTAAATATTCTAAAAAGCTACAGCTACCAGCTACCAGCTCCAGCTTGCAACCACCAGCTTTCAGCCACCAGCTACTTTTGCCAAACATACCCTTTGTGCTGTTGAGTCATCTGGGGATATCATGGTTGTCCTTCCTTTTTATTGTTTTTTTATAAATTATTAAACATATATACTAATACTAATACTAATAATAATAATAATAATAATAATATTATTATTATAACTAAAAAAAACCTTAAAACCATTGATTGAGTTATTATTAACTAATTATTAATCTTATTATTACTTATTATTATTATTTAATTATTATTATTGTTAAAAAAAATCCTAAGCGTCAAATCTATGAAAACTACAAAAGTTTTCTCGACAGAAGGATAACATCACAAAAATCTTCTCCTTTATAAAACGACACCTCAAAACCCTAAAATAATAAAACCACAGCTGCCAACACCTTGTCTTTTAAAACTGTCTCGAAAACTTTGACAATGATGAAGGTGATGGTGTGTTGATGTTGATGACCAGGGTGATGGTTGTAGTTTGATTGTGAAGCTGTGGACGGTGACGGCGCAACGATGAAGACGATGTTGCGGTGGACAATGGAGGCTGACAATGATCGGAAGAGCGATGATGATGAACGTGGTGATAAGTGTAACACCGGAACAGTATTTCGAATAAAGTATTTCGAGTAAACTCAGAATAGCATTTCGAATAAACTCGAAACAGTATTTTGAATATACTCGGAACAGTATTTCTTCGTGGTTGAATGACGGCGTTGGAGTGATGACGATGAAGGGTGGAGTTTCGGATGGCTATGGCAGTTCCGGTGGTTTGTCGGAGTGGTGGAGGAACGATGGTGTTACGTGAAGGTCCGGAGTACTGTGGTGATCGGAAGAAATGGTTGCAGATCAGCGCTGGCGAACAGTGAACGATGATAGCGGGTATAGTGATATGAAGTGGTGATGTAATGATGGTCGGAGAGTAATGGTTGCCGGAGTGGTGAAAAAAATATGTTTCGAAAATGGGTTTCGGAAAATGTGTTGATTCGAAAAATTGTTTTGAATAGATGATGTTTTAGAAAATGTATTTTGGAAACAGTATTTCAGATACTGCCTTGGTCAACCAAAGGAAATCCAAAAAAAATGAGTATATCTTTTAAAAACAAATCAAATTCTTTCAAAGTTTCTAAATCTTATAAAAAATAGAATATATCTCCAAATCAATTTAACAAAAACTTTAATCCTTTAACACCTTCCAAAAAGATCAAAACACCAAAATATAGTAAATTTTTTAACAAACCCGAAGAACATGATGAAGAACGCGAAGAACAGCAACCCAAAAATGGCAAAAATCTTGGATCATTTATATCAAACTGAGCCTAGAAACAGGTTCTAACGACTCTGATACCACTTGTAAGTCCCAAATCCTTGGATCAAACAATGATATCAAACAAACACCAAGGATGAGAGGAATCCAAACTTGGTGTGCTTCAAGAAAAACGAAAAACAATAAATATGAGATGACAAGAATACCACAGATTCACTTTAAACTTGCATACGATTCAATTACTATAAAATATCAAAATTGTCACACCCCGACCCGCAGCGGAATAAGAGTCGGGGCATAATTGGGTTATCACCAAAGCTCATGATGTTTACTAATATGTTTCATATTTATTAAATTCAAAATTTCAACTTCAATATTCCAAACAAGTTCATACCATTACAAGGAAAAAGTAACTAAATAAACAATCCAAAGCCTAAACCGATTTATTCTTCTAAGCCGTCCTATATGTTTCTTTCTGCAACTGGATCACCTGTATCATGTGTAAAAATGGGGGTTTTTGGGTCAACAAAAGTTGGCGAGTGAACCTTGTTAGAAAACATTTATTATTGATTTCTTGTTATATTTAATATGGAAAAATTGTGCAATAATCATATGTGAGCAAACGTAAATAAACATACAATAACAAACAACAAACCACCTTGCATGAGCAAATGACATGAATGATAATGTATATGTTGGCAACGTCACGTTCCGCTCATAGGTAATGGGGAACAGACTGCCTATGATGATGTATGTGCGATCAAGGCTCAATCAAACGGAGCCCATCGTATGTTGGCAACGCCTCGTTCACGCTCATAGGTAATGGGGAACGGTTCCGCTCATAGGTAATGGGGAACAGACGGCCTATGATGATGTATGTACTGAAAATGATAAATTTAATCTAAACATTAATCACACAAACAGTTGATACATATTGAATAGACATTTGATCATTGATATGATGGATGCACAAGTGTTTAAATGTAATAAATAATAAGACACATGATACACCCAAAAAATGTGATTAAAACGGGGAATTTGTAGAGATTCACTCACATTGGGTGCGTTCGTTTGATGATGTTGAATGCGCACAAGTTTAGAGGGTTGATCGACGAGGAATAACTAACCTAAATAATAACGAAAAGGTACGGTAAATAAGTGGATTTTTATTAACAATTTTAATGGTGTTTTTAGATTTATTTTTGTGAGTTTAAGGTCATTTTTTAACTTTAAAAATATTATTTGATTTTTAAATTAAATAAATAAATAAAAATATAAAAAAAATGTTGACTTTTTGGGTTGACCGTTGACCGTTGACCATTGACTTTGACTTTGACTGTTGACCGGTTCGGACTTGTGTATGTATGCGCTGGGTGAGGCTCGAACTCATGACCTCCCGTACGCGTGCACGCAGCTCTACCAACTGAGCTACGTGTCTAACCCGAAATATTTATGTTTTTAATTATATTTATATACTATTTAATTTATTCAGAATTCATTTATTTTAAAAAGGATTTTAATTATGTCGAGCCGGTGTGCATGATGAGTTTCGAACCCGTGACCTGTGGTTTAACTTTGCACACAGTCCACCGCTGGACTATGTGTCTAACCTGGTTAAAATACTTGTTTTTATTTCTCTTATATATACTAACTGAAAGGTTCCGTATTTGGGTTTTATAAAAAGGTTTGAATATTGTGACGAATCGGAACAAGGACAGACTCGAACTCGGTATATCTATGTTTCAAATGCACACAGTCCACCGCTGGACTGTGTGTCTAACCCGAGATATAACCCGATTTATATTAAATATATACACAACCTAAACTTCATCTTCTTCGTTAAAACAACCCAGACAATTGATATTCGACTGTTCTTGTTTAATTCAATTAACGAAACTTATAAATGATTGAAATGTAACGGATAGAGAAGGATTTGGAAATGAATGTACCGGAAATATGATTTTTCTCAGAACTGCGGCAAAGTCGTCGGCTCTGTTTTATGAGTTCCGTCTGAGTGGACCAATTAACAGTTTTGATTAACTAATTGTGAAATTAAATGACCAAACAAGAATTACCAGAGAGTTTAGTGTTTGTACCGATTCACAGCGCGATTTTGGAATTTTCAGAGACTTTCCGGCGAGTGCAGATTATCCGGTATCGTCGTCTGGAACCGATTCTGGTTGAAGGTTTTGAGTTAGTATAAGTCTAACAATAGATAGAAGATGAAAGAATTGAGAACTTTACCGATTCGATAAATGTCATGGTTTTCCGGCGAAAGTCCGGCGATATCAGAAAACGTTTTCGACGAACAGAAATTAGAGCGAAAGTGAAATTGGAGGTTCTGTGAGTGTTTCTGAGTTATGAGATAATGATATTACCGGTGTAAATTGGAGGTAAATGATTTCGGTTATTAAACCCGAAAATCATATGAATCGAGTTCAATAAAGACTGAATTTGATTAAGAACGTGGGTTGTAATGGTTTCATCGGTTATAGTCAGTAATAGCGATCACTCAAACGTCTGGAAAGTTGAAAGCCGATGATCGGTTTCAGTTTTGGCGCAAACAGATAGATTCACGGGTGAACTTAAGGTTTTATTTGTTTCCTTGATTACACAAAAGCACCAAGTGACGGAGTGGTTAAATGTTTGGTGATTGAGTTTTCCGGCTGACCCGGGTTCGAAACCCGGCAGCCCCTTTTCTTTTTTATTTCATTTATTTTTACTTTTTAATAATTATAGTTTTTAAATTCTAAAATGTTTATTAATTATGTATTGTTTAAAATTAAAATTAACCATAAATACGCAACAAAATTTTATAACTTGATATTCGATTAACAAAAGAAGCGGGTTTGGAAACCCGTTTTTCGACGGATGTTACAGTATCCCCTACTTTTAGAAATTTCGTCCCGAAATTTAAGTAGTAGTGGTAACAGGAAAAAGATGCGGGTATTTTTCGCGAATTGAGTCTTCACGTTCCCAAGTAAACTCAGGTCCTCGTTTCGACTCCCAGCGTACCCTAACAATTGGAATACGACTCCGTCTTAAACATTTTTCTCCAAAGTCCATGATCTCTACTGGTCTTTCAATGAAATGTATAGATTCATCGATCTGAATATCTTCCAGGGGAATATGGAGGTTTTCATCGGCGAGGCACTTCTTCAAGTTTGATACGTGGAATGTGGGGTGAATTCTGTTGAGTTCTTCTGGTAGGTCAAGCTTGTATGCTACAGGTCCTACTCTTTCGAGTATCTTGAAAGGTCCTACGTAGCGTGGTGCTAGCTTGCCCTTCTGGCCAAAACGAACTACTCGCTTCCACGGTGATACTTTTAAAAGTACATGATCACCAATGTTAAACTCCAAAGGCTTTCGTCGTTTGTCTGCATAACTCTTTTGACGACTTTGTGCCGCTAGAAGATTGTTTCGAATTTGATGGATTTTGTCTGTGGTTTCTTGAATCAATTCTGGACCGGTGATTTGAGCTTCCCCAATTTCGTGCCAACATACTGGAGATCGGCACTTACGACCATATAAAGCTTCGAAAGGTGCCATGCCGATACTTGAATGATAGCTGTTGTTGTACGAAAATTCAACTAATGGTAGATGAGCGTCCCAATTTCCCTTGAAGTCTATGACACATGCTCGAAGCATATCTTCAAGAGTTTGAATGGTGCGTTCAGATTGTCCATCAGTTTGAGGATGATAAGCGGTACTGAGGTCTAATCGTGTACCCAAAGCGGCTTGTACGGCTTGCCATGTTCGTGAAGTGAAACGACCATCACGATCTGAAATAATGCTTAACGGTACATCATGACGGCTTACGATCTCGCTGATGTAGATACGAGCTAACTTCTCGTTCTTGAAGTCCTCGCGAATCGGAATGAAGTGAGCTGATTTTGTAAGACGATCAATGATTACCCATATAGTGTCATACCCACTGGAGGTGCGAGGTAACCCGGTAATGAAGTCCATGGTTATGTTTTCCCACTTCCATACTGGTACTTCAGGTTGGACTAGAAGTCCTGAGGGTCTTTGATGTTCAGCTTTCACTTTGGAACATGTAAGGCACTTGGAAACAAAAACAGCAATATCCTTTTTCATTCCAGGCCACCAGTAGGTGTATCGAAGGTCTTGATACATCTTGTCGGCTCCTGGGTGTATAGAGTATCGTGTTTCATTTGCGCCTCATTCATAAGGAAATCACGAAGGTTATTGTGATCGGGAATCCATATGCGATCTAGATAGTACAGAATACCGTCGGATTTAGTTTCAGTTTTAAGTTCAGCTCCACAAGACAGCTCCTTGCGTACGTCGTTTTCCGTTACTGAAACATGTTGGGCTTCTCGGATTTGATCTTTGATGTCGGTTATGATTTGCGAACATAGAAGACAAATGGAGTTCGCATAACCCTTTCGACTGAGCGCATCGGCCACCACGTTTGCCTTGCCAGGATGGTACCGAATTTCACAGTCGTAGTCATTAAGAAGTTCAACCCATCTTCGTTGCCTCATATTCAACTCCTTTTGGTTAAAGATATGTTGGAGGCTCTTGTGGTCAGTGTATATTTCACACTTGGTACCGTAAAGGTAATGTCTCCATATCTTAAGAGCGAACACAACGGCTCCAAGTTCTAGGTCGTGGGTGGTGTAATTCTTCTCATGAATTTTGAGTTGTCTAGAAGCATAAGCTATCACTTTTCCTCTTTGCATCAGTACACAGCCTAGTCCTTGCCCTGACGCGTCGCAATAAACCACGAAGTCATCACAACCTTCAGGAAGTGTGAGGATAGGTGCGTCACAGAGTTTTTGTTTAAGGGTTTGGAAGGCTTCTTCTTGTTTGGGTCCCCATATGAAGGGTTTTCCTTTATGAGTTAAAGCCGTGAGTGGTACAGCGATACGGGAGAAATTTGCAATGAAACGGCGATAATAACCAGCCAAACCAAGAAATGATCTTACTTCGGTAGGTGTACGTGGCGCTTGCCATTCCTGTACTGCCTTGATTTTTTAGGGATCAACATGAATTCCCTTGTCATTGACGACGTGTCCAAGGAATTGTACTTCCCTTAACCAGAATTCACATTTCGAAAACTTAGCGTACAGCTTTTCTGTCTTTAAGAGTGTAAGGACGAGTCGAAGGTGTCGTTCATGATCAGACTTAGACTTTGAGTAGATGAGGATGTCGTCGATGAAGACTATAACAAAACGGTCGAGATAAGGTTTGTAGACTCTGTTCATTAGATCCATGAAGACAGCTGGGGCGTTGGTTAAACCAAATGGCATGACCATGAATTCATAATGACCATAACGAGTTCGGAAGGCGGTCTTTGGGACGTCTTCTTCATGTACTCTGAGTTGATAATAACCAGAACGAAGGTTGATTTTTGAAAAACATGTGGCGCCTTGAAGTTGGTCTAGAAGATCATCGATGCGAGGTAATGGGTAGCGGTTCTTGACCGTTAACTTGTTAAGTTCTCTGTAGTCGATACACATGCGAAACGTTCCATCTTTCTTCTTCACAAAAAGGACAAGTGCACCCCAAAGCGATGAGCTAGGACGTATGAATCCTTTGTCAGTCAGCTCTTGCAGTTGACTGGCTAGCTTTTGCATTTCGGATGGGGCTAACCTATAAGGAGATTTTGCAACTGGTGTAACTCCAGGTATAAGATCAATGCGGAATTCGACTTCTCTCACGGGAGGAAGTCCTGAAATGTCGTCAGGAAAAACTTGCGGAAAATCTTTTACTACTGGGATGTCTTCGAGTTTCTTCTCCTTGATTCCCTTTTTGACGACATGAGTTAGGAATGCGACATAATTCTTGCGGAGATATTTTCGGGCTTGAAGACAGGACATTAATTTGAGTCCTTTCGAAGGGGTTTCTCCAAAGATTCGTAGAGTCTGACCGTTTGCAAGAGGAATGCGAATGAACTTTTCGCGGCATACAACTTCAGCATGATGTTGGCTGAGCCAGTCCATACCAATTATAATGTCGAAACTTCCCAACTTCATAGGTATGAGGTCAACTGGAAAATCGTGATCGTTTAGGGTGAGAGTACAATTGCGTATAATATAGTTTAATGAGACCGGTTTTCCGTCAGCAACTTCTACCGTTATGGATTCCATGAGTTTATCTCGAGTTTGGTTGAGGATGGGTTCAAATTCTAAGGACACAAAACTCTTATCCGCGCCAGTATCAAATAACATGGATGCATAACTACCATTGATGAGAAACGTACCGTTAACCACATTGTTTTCAGCCCTAGCTTGATTGGCGTTGATGTTGAAAGCTCTTCCTCTTGCAGGTGGAGGAGCTTTGTTAGCCTGGTTTACTGGATTAGCTTGAGCTTGGGTATGGATGAT
This sequence comes from Scalesia atractyloides, assembly GCA_947069175.1. Taxonomy (NCBI): domain Eukaryota; kingdom Viridiplantae; phylum Streptophyta; class Magnoliopsida; order Asterales; family Asteraceae; genus Scalesia; species Scalesia atractyloides. Next base: position 72,480,588 of record CAMTDV010000025.1, on the reverse strand, counting down.
ATTCACCAGGCGTGGACAAGTGTTCCTGAAGTGGTTCGGGTCTCCACAGTTGTAACAAGCCCGCATAGGTTGCACCATGGGATAGTTGGGTTGGTAGTAGGATTGGGCTACATGTTGGGTAGGTGGTTGGAGTAAAGGTTGTTGGGCTTGACCCACTATCTGATGGTGGGTTTGGGTTGAGGGCTGTTGGCGGTTCGTTCGCTGAAGCGCGCGACAGGTTTGAATGGTGTGACCTGCGCGGCCACAGCCGGTGCAATGTTGGCAAGGATAATCAGGAAAGTGATGGTATTGGCAACGGTTGCATTTTGGGTATGGGCCGGAGTATGGCTTTTTATATGGTGCAGATGAGGGGCAACTTGAGTGATGGGTGCAGCAGGGATAGGGAAATTTGTTTGTGTGACAGCAAAGTTTCTGGTGTTTCGTTTCCTCTTACTAGCAAACTTTGAGGAGGAGGTGGAATGGTTTGAAGTTTGGCCCTCAATGGGGGCTTTCTTTTTCTCGTCCTTAAATTTGCCGTTACGAATACGATTCTCGGTAAGCTCGGTAGCTAGTTCCATAGCAGCTTCAAGTGTTGCAGCCGAAGTGCTTAGAACTGAGTCTTGAATTTTCGAGGGGAGGCCTCGAATATAGTGCTCGACTAAGCGGTATACTGGGTGAACAAGTTGGGGATCATTTGGTTCAACTCTAGAAACCTTTTGTTGTAGGAAGTATGATCTCCTTCCTTTTGCTTTAACAAGTGGAATTCATCCTCTAACTTTTGATCTCGCTTCTTGGACAGAAGCGTCTCGTCATGATTTCCCTTAACTCCTCCCACGTTAAGGCCATTGCATCTTCGATTCCTCTCTTACCTTTTTCTGTATTCCACCAGGTAAGAGCTACTCCAAATAGTCTCCCGGTTGTGTAACGTACCTTGCGATCCTCGGGACAATCGCAATTGAGGAAGGTGTTTTCCATTTCCTCAAACCAGTGGAGGAGAGCAGTGACACCTTCGGTCCCTTCAAATTTCGGGGGATCGCAAGACTTGAAGTGTTTGTATGAGCACTTTTTGGAGGGAGGGTTGTCGACGTTCTGGTCTTCTTGATGGGGAGGATTGATGGGATTTGCGGCGAGAGCTTGTTGGACTTGAATTACGATGTCAGGAAGCACCGCGGCCATTTGTTTGCGATTTGGGTGGCCAAGCGTTCGTTTGATCTTCCTGACCTTCTACCCCCACGTTGTTGCCTAGACGACATCTACAGAAACATACATAAGAAGATTGTGAGTTTAAGGAGTCTTTTTAGGTGTCATGTGTCGTTTTAAAAAAAATAACATAAACATCAATAATGCAACTACATCCATAGGATGTCTTGGGTTTGCTCATGTTTGGGCCTCCAATGTCCCCCATACCATCACCTGTATAGTCATGTGGGCCCCCATGACTATTGGCTTAGTAGGATTCACATTGGTGTTGGCGGTTTAACACTCGCATCACCCGAATGAAAACCATGAAATATGTTTGCGAGATGTATGGTCGGAGGGTGTCCAGGTGTAGACACAATGACAACTCAAAGTGGGGTTAGCTCACACGACGTTTGGTATAGCATGCTTTGGCCTAATAGGTCCTTCGTACTCTCATCGTTAGTCCCCAGGTAGGCAAACTGGTCCTTTATTTTGGATTTATACGAATGCCAAGCCTAGACAGGACGTTCCGACTACCGGTACTTGTACCCTTCCAGTTACTACATGCCCGTCATGAGAACTCACTTTGATGTGATTTGAAAAAAAATACAAAATCGTTGCAAAAATCATGGAAATTGTGTGGTGTGTGCTCTCATGTATATGATATGTTATGAGGATATGATTCATGATGAGCATTGTATATTAATATGTACTTATGAACATGCTTGCATAACATTGAATGTAACAATAAACATAAAGCATATAAACATCATGAATTTTGTATATAACACATAAATTTTTTTTTAAAATTCTATCAACTATAGTATAGGCTCTAAGGGTCTAATAACCTATCCTATATTATGAGGATATGATTCATGATGAGTATTGTATATTAATATGTACTTATGAACATGCTTGCATAACATTGAATGTAACAATAAACATAAAGCATATAAACATCATGAATTTTGTATATAACACATAATTTTTTTTTTAAATTCTATCAACTATAGTATAGGCTCTAAGGGTCTAATAACCTATCCTATATCCCTATAGTCATGGCTCTGATACCAATCTGTCACACCCCGACCCGCATCGGAATAAAAGTCGGGGCATAATTGGGTTATCACCAAAGCTCATGATGTTTACTAATATGTTTCATATTTATTAAATTCAAATTTTCAACTTCAATATTCCAAACAAGTTCATACCATTACAAGGAAAAAGTAACTAAATAAACAATCCAAAGCCTAAACCGATTTATTCTTCTAAGCCGTCCTATATGTTTCTTGCTGCAACTGGATCACCTGTATCATGTGTAAAAATGGGGGTTTTTGGGTCAACAAAAGTTGGCGAGTGAACCTTGTTAGAAAACATTTATTATTGATTTCTTGTTATATTTAATATGGAAAATTGTGCAATAATCATATGTGAGCAAACGTAAATAAACATACAATAACAAACAACAAACCACCTTGCATGAGCAAATGACATGAATAATAATGTATATGTTGGCAACGTCACGTTCCGCTCATAGGTAATGGGGAACAGACTGCCTATGATGATGTATGTGCGATCAAGGCTCAATCAAACGGAGCCCATCGTATGTTGGCAACGCCTCGTTCACGCTCATAGGTAATGGGGAACGGTTCCGCTCATAGTTAATGGGGAACAGACGGCCTATGATGATGTATGTACTGAAAATGATAAATTTAATCTAAACATTAACCACACAAACAGTTGATACATATTGAATAGACATTTGATCATTGATATGATGGATTCACAAGTGTTTAAATGTAATAAATAATAAGACACATGATACACCCCAAAAATGTGATTAAAACGGGGAATTTGTAGAGATTCACTCACATTGGGTGCGTTCGTTTGATGATGTTGAATGCGCACGAGTTTAGAGGGTTGATCGACGAGGAATAACTAACCTAAATAATAACGAAAAGGTACGGTAAATAAGTGGATTTTTATTAACAATTTTAATAGGGTTTTTAGATTTATTTTTGTGAGTTTAAGGTCATTTTTAACTTTAAAAATATTATTTGATTTTTAAATTAAATATATAAATAAAAATATAAAAAAAATGTTGACTTTTTGGGTTGACCGTTGACCGTTGACTTTGACTTTGACTGTTGACCGGTTCGGACTTGTGTATGTATGCGCTGGGTGAGGCTCGAACTCATGACCTCCCGTACGCGTGCACGCAGCTCTACCAACTGAGCTACGTGTCTAACCCGAAATATTTCTGTTTTTAATTATATTTATATACTATTTAATTTATTCAGAATTCATTTATTTTAAAAAGGATTTTAATTATGTCGAACCGGTGTGCATGATGAGTTTCGAACCCGTGACCTGTGGTTTAACTTTGCACACAGTCCACCGCTGGACTGTGTGTCTAACCTGGTTAAAATACTTGTTTTTATTTCTCTTATATACTAACTGAAAGGTTTCGTATTTGGGTTTTATAAAAAGGTTTGAATATTGTGACGAATCGGAACAAGGACAGACTCGAACTCAGTATCTCTATGTTTCAAATGCACACAGTCCACCGCTGGACTGTGTGTCTAACCCGAGATATAACCCGATTTATATTAAATATATACACAACCTAAACTTCATCTTCTTCGTTAAAACAACCCAGACAATTGATATTCGACTGTTCTTGTTTAATTCAATTAACGAAACTTATAAATGATTGAAATGTAACGGATAGAGAAGGATTTGGAAATGAATGTACCGGAAAGATGATTTTTCTCAGAACTCCGGCAAAGTCATCGGCTCTGTTTCATGAGTTCCGTCTTAGTGGACCAATTAACAGTTTTGATTAACTAATTGTGAAATTAAATGACCAAACAAGAATTACCAGAGAGTTTAGATGTTTGTACCGATTCACAGCGCGATTTCGGAATTTTCAGAGACTTTCCGGCGAGTGCAGATTATCCGGTATCGTCGTCTGGAACCGATTCTGGTTGAAGGTTTTGAGTTAGTATAAGTCTAACAATAGATAGAAGATGAAAGAATTGAGAACTTTACCGATTCGATAAATGTCACGGTTTTTCGGCAAAAGTCCGGCGATATCAGAAAACGTTTCCGACGAACATAAATTAGAGCGAAAGTGAAATTGGAGGTTCTGTGAGTGTTTCTGAGTTATGAGATAATGATATTACCGGTGTAAATTGGAGGTAAATGATTTCGGTTATTAAACCCGAAAATCATATGAATCGAGTTCAATAAAGACTGAATTTGATTAAGAACGTGGGTCGTAATGGTTTCATCGGTTATAATCAGTAATAGCGATCACTCAAACGTCTGGAAAGTTGAAAGCCGATGATCGGTTTCAGTTTTGGCGCAAACAGATAGATTCACGGGTGAACTGAAGGTTTTATTTGTTTCATTGATTACACAAAAGCACCAAGTGGCGGAGTGGTTAAATGTTTGGTGATTGAGTCTTCCGGCTGACCCGGGTTCGAAACCCGGCAGCCCCTTTTCTTTTTTATTTCATTTATTTTTACTTTTAATAATTATAGTTTTTAAATTCTAAAATGTTTATTAATTATGTATTGTTTAAAATTAAAATTAACCATAAATACGCAACAAAATTTTATAACTTGATATTCGATTAACAAACGAAGCGGGTTTGGAAACCCGTTTTTCGACGGATGTTACAAAAACCGTCTGATACAAGTTCTTTCACATCTCTCTATTTCTTTGATCTAGGGTTTCTTTCTCTAAAGCGTCCCACCGAGTTATGACAAAAAACTAGTTTATATACTCTAGACAAGCCCACTTCCCTACATGGGCTCCCCATGGGCCTACCTGGCCCACATGGCCTTAGACATGGCCCAAATGACCTATAAAGGTTCAATTCTTAATATAAACTAACTAGTTAAATAGGGCTAGCATATTGGGTCAACCCGATCTGTTAAGACACGAACACGATAAGACATGAACAAGAAACCTGTAAACACGAACACGACACGAAATCTTATCATGTCAGATTTTCCAAACACGAACACGAACCTGTTAAGAAACGGGTTACCCGAAATGACCTGTTAAGACACGAAAATGTTACAAACATATCATATGACCAGCTTAAGACACAAACAAGACCTGCTAAGACACGAAAACGACCTGTTAAGACACGAACACAACATGTTATGTCTTATTTGAAATAGCGATTACGGAACCTGTTTAGTTAAAATTTAGTCGCCAAAGGTTCACAAAAGTCATAAACATGCATAAACACATATAATGTCTTAACAAACTTAAAACGAAATCCATCTAAATGTACGGTTAGGTGGAATATTTGAACCTCCGATGCCTTAATAACGGAATGGTACTTGAATCGCCGATGAACGAAATGATACTTGAATCACCGTAATATCTGAATGGCGGTACCGCTAGCCGGAAAGTCGAACAGATGAATGGCGCTCGACGACTGAAGTGATGAACGGTGTGGGTGGCCGGCGGCGACTAAAGTAAAATTAGAGTTTTGTTATTGGAATGGAGGCTGGAGCGTGAAGTGAAGGAATAAGGAATGGATTTTAAAATTTTGGGTATAGGGCCTGGCCGCCCATGTACATCTGACTCCACAACTCCCCACATATTTGATATACTTTTTAATTTAAAATTATAATCAGGTAACTAACGGGTCTTAACAGGTTAACGGGTTTTAACCTGTTTAGACATGAAATTTAAACAGGTCTTATCGTGTTGACATATTTAGACACGAAACCTGTTAAGGTCAAACACGAAACCAGTTAAATTCATGTAGGTTCGTGACGTGTTATCGTGTTCGTGTCAAAATTGCCAGCCCTGCCGTTAAAGCTCATTTCACAACCATAGTCCACTGCGTATATTTGATGCCTCAGTCTCACACTTTTAGAGCCTAACATCCATGTAGATAATTTAACCTGCACATAACTTACATATGTGTAGGTTATATAAAACTAATTTTTTTTTTCATATTTTGTTTTGAATTCTAGTATGACAAATAATAGATCTTACATTTGTAACATTCTCATTTACATTTTAGGTTTGTTTGGTGATGTGTTCTGGGTGTTCTCATAATATTTAGTGTTCTCCTAAAAACATAATAGGATAAATGTTTAATTTCTTGAATTATTTGTATGGCTTTGTTGTAGGTTTTAAAGCTTTAAGAGTTTGATGTAAGTAGATTAAATGCTGAAAGTGAATGTCGTCTTCGATCTGGGAGAAGCAACTAGGTTTGTGCAGGAAGGTGTAGATCATTTGAATGATAAAAAAATTGTTCTTTTGTGCAAGGTCTTGTTTGCAAAAGTACATCAACTAGGTTTGTGCAGGAAGGTGTAGATCATTTGAATGATAAAAAAATTGTTCTTTTGTGCAAGGTCTTGTTTGCAAAAGTACATCACAATGTCAAATTGTAATGTTGCTTTTAAATGTTTTATATCATGTGCTTTAAAGGGTATGTTGTCATTAATTGATAACATAAGCTTTAGTGACGTCTCGTCTCTGAAAGTTTATGTACCTTGTTCGAGTTCGAAAATATATGTTCTTACACCGTAACATTAAACAATATAATTTCTATTTAAACTATAAAAAGATGGGCTAACTAAACCTAATGCTAATGAGCTAACTTCAAAACCATAAAAATTGATTTGTAAATGGACCTATATTGGAATTTGTATGAATATACTATTTTAAAAAATTAACATATATATATATATATATATATATATATATATATATATAAAGTGAGGTTATTTTAAAAAAAGTGTTTTTTTGTGAGAAAGGTAAGAAAGAATCTAAACCATTAGATCTTTAATTTAATGGTTGAGATCTTGATAACAATCTTATAAATAGTGTAACAATTAAATTAATTAGTTTTCTAGATTAAGGGTTTAAAGATAAATTTAACATTTTTAAATTAAGAAACTAACATTAATGTACAAGCAACTTCTCCTCCGTCTTTTTTAAACGTCAATAACTTTTTATATGAAACTTTTTCTAAAAAAAATTATACCATAATAACGAGCATTTTTTTATCTTTAATATGAGTACCATAGTGCTATACTTATTTAGAGAAAACAATTTACGTATAGTTTAGCCTACTGAAATGCAGGTTTAAATATGTACGAGAACATCTACCTGAATGCAGGTGTAAAACACCATGCAAAGAACAACTACTGGAATGCAGGTATAAAACACCATGAATGCAGGTGTAAAACACCATCCGAAGAACACCTATTAGAATGCAGGTATAAAACACCATGGATACATGTTTAAAACACCATACGAAGAAGATCTACTGGAATTATAGTAGTAAAACACCACACATAATGTGCAATGTAATCATTCCAGATATTAAACCATGACTATATTACAATTAAAGTCATGGTGTTTTTAGAATCTGAATTGTGTTTTATACTTTTAAAAGATTATATTGGATTCAAGCTGTGGTGTCTTTTGGAATTCGTATGGTGTTTTATACCTGCAAATTAACTAAAATTTTGATATGAATTTTATACCTGCGAATTAACCTTTATGTATAATCATATAAAATTCAAAATTGGAATTCCTAAAATAATTACACATTAATTGTATCCTTAATTAGAATTATTAGTACAATTACCATTATATCCTTGATCTAAAAAAATGGATAGCGAAAGATCTAATGACTGAGATTCTTTCTTACCCTTCTCACACTTTTGGTCTTTTTTACAGGAACCTTAATCTATATATATATATATATATATATTGAATTTTAATAAAATACGTGCCTCTCAAAATCGCGGGCCCTGGATGGTGGTCCTCCCCGCACACCATAAATACCGCCCCATGATTAGCTTAACGTTAACAATTTTTTTGTTAACAATTTTCCTTGGGAAGGCTACGTTTAGTTAGATTTTTAATTACAAAAGTGCACTAAGCAATAGCATAACATGGATGCTATATATACTTATAGCTTAATACATATACATATACACTATCGATATTAAAGGGCAATTATTATAATTTTTACATACCACCTTATATATGTTTTCTTGAACTTAATGGACAATTTAGTTGACCTAAACTTTATTCAAATGTATTATGAATTGGAACTTATGAGTTAGTAAAATTAGAAGGAAATTGTTCATTCCTCATGTCAACTTGTATGGGATATGTTGTTTGTAAGATTTTTATGTAGGTGTACAGTAGTATATTAGTATATGTATTTTATCATCGATGTCTTGCATTTTACACTTTTATACAGGGAGTCCTCAATATATATTACGTCCTTGCATTTAAAAATAATAACAATGTTGAGCTAACCATCACATTATTGATGTTACAATATATCATAATAAACTTTTGTAAAATATTATACGCATAAGAAAACTAACAGATATGCTATACAATATCTCGAGATGATTGATAAATTATAGAACGAGTATTGTGTTGCAAATCGTTGCCGCCGCAACATCACGCGCGTTTTCTACTAGTATATAAATATAGTTTGGTCTAGTTATGATATGTATTTTTGAATGCAATCACTATATATATATATATAACCAAATTACATATATGTGTACTAATCAACTTGTATATGTAGAAACTTATTTACGCATATGTAATCATACAATTGCTTATAATATACAACTAAACCACTAAAAATAATATTAATTATTAGAAAAGTAAATAAAAGGATTAGTTATGGAATAGATAAATGAAAGAATGGATTATTAGGATTTCATTATCTTATTTGGTTATAATGGAACGAATTATTACATTATTATTATTAGTAACAACAACAATAATAATAACAACAACAACATTATTAATAATAAAAATATAATAATATAATATAATATAATATAATAATAATATTGATTATATATCAATTAATATAATATAATAACAATATTAATAATTGTTTACTCTTTTCCATTCGAAAAAAAAATCTCTTCCACTAAATGAAAATACTAAAAAGTGGGAAAAAAATTATATTTTTCTATGTAATAAACTGTTTTGTTAATGCATGACAATCGAGCATATTTTATTTAATTCCTTCGGATTAATCTGTTTTGTTGCACCTTCTATTTCTTTATTCTAAACTCTACTGTATAGTTTATTTATTATATTAAAACAGATGTAGTTGTTAGGCTGGTCTTGAGAATTCAGGGGCTTTGTGCAAATAGAAAAAAATAGGCTCCTAAATTTTCAAGTAATTAAATGTTAACCTCAATAACAAATAATATGTATTAACATAAATAAACAATTAAACAATTTAATATAAGATAAAACGAACTTAAACAAACATTTTAATATAAGCAAAAATAACAGAAAAAAAAGAAACTTACATATTCGTATGATTATATGTCGTTGATGTCTTTCTGGTAACTTGCCATTCAATTAAAAGAGTTTGTGGGCGAATTTAGTAAACATTACGCATTTTGGGCTGAATAAGTTGGAGCAGGGAGAGCAATTTGGCAGCTCTTAAAAAGATAGAAAATCATGGTTAAAATATACAACTTGAAGAAATATTAAACTCAATAAAGCGCTAAACAGCCTCAAACCGGAGACCTTAAGACTGTTTTCAGAAAGTTTATCCAACTAAAAGAACTTTGATGTAATTAAGGAATGGATATATAAAAATTAAATATACTTTTTTTTTTAAAAAATATATAAAATATTTAGGCCCCCGGGAAAAACGGGCCTCAACCGGGAGTACGGCTCGCCCACCCCCAAGGCCGGCCCTGGTAGTTGTACATGGAAAAGTAAAGGATTATTATATTGAAAAATAAGATTAATTGTACATGCAAAAGTAAAGGATGAGTTAAGATTCTCTACAAACCTTATTAATTGTAAAAACATATCTAGACCATCTAAGTTTTTAATCAATGATTGATGTTGATTACATATAAGCCCCAATTTATCCTTAAGGGTATTTTAGTAATTGCTCTCAAGGGTTTGGGCATGACGTCACCAATTCAGTAGAATGTTATTAAGAAAGGAGTAGAAATAGAGTGTGCGGAAGCTTCATTCATTCATACCGAAAGAGTATACATCATTACAAGCTGGCGGAAATCCTGGAGAAATTTTACCAGCGTCTCCCCGTCCGGGAGCTCCAAAACTTAATTAACACACGACACTATAAATAGGCACACTACACAACTTGTATGAACTGTGCATGGCTTCGTACAAAGTGGCTACACTTTGTACGAGTTGACTACTCTTCGTACGAAGTGACCACTTCGTACGAAGCGACACTATAAACCCGTTCCAGTTCGCACTTGGGTCGCGTGTTCGTATCTAATCTATACAATATTCAACACACACTCTATCTAGCCTATTCGTACAGTGACAGACACAAAGTGCATCAACAATTTCCCCCTTGTCCGTTACTGTCGAAGCTTGATCTTGATCTTGAAATCTCAGAGCCTTGTTTGAATATTCTGCAACTTCAATCAAGGTAACTGTCAATGTCGTAGAACGCGTCAACAAATTCCCCCTCAAGATGATTCGGATTTGCATTATCAACATTAAATTCCCCCTGAAATCTCCACTTTACAACTTTGTTTGCACGGTTTCCGACCTCCTCTGATTCGCTTGATTGACAAATTTTCTTAAATAAACACCAACTTGAAGCTAATTAATGTAGCTTCTCCGTTTCAACGATAACCACATCCGAGTTTGGTTTAACGCACTCCTCCTATGCTCGATCCTCTGATCTTCAAAACCCAACCGGCAATTAATAGAAACTTCGAAATACCACAATGGTAAACTTCAAATCAATGAATACCCGCGAAAATCTGAAATCCCAATTTCCGTAATCACTCCTGATCAGCAAATCAGTAATCTTCTCAATCAGCAAATCATCATCGGAATCAAATAATATAGTAATACACTGAATCTGAGAATCATTCGTCGATGATCAAAAATCACATTCTTCCTCTTTAGTCACAATAACAAATATATAGCTATCTCCGGTAGACAGGCGCAACTTAATCAACAAACATCGTTATCCAACGGCGGTTAATCCAAGAAGAATAATTCATCTGCTTGAAGACTAAAATAATGGCACCTAAGATCATAGTCGATCTTCGGTAAATTTTGAAACCACGAGCTAGCCCTTAATACCTAAGATCATCACTGAACATTCGTGTACACTTCACATATCTTGAACATCTTGAGATCCTCACTGGTATCAATGACTGCTAATCCTGCTAACCCACCCTTCACCGGAGATCAGGACTCTAACCCTTAAGCATCAATCTGTATCATGATCTGAAAATTCTTAACTTTCTGTGATCACAAAATCCCAAATGTATAGTCTTTTTCGTGAGCAACTTGTACACAGCTTTGTTTGAAAGATTCATTATATCATATTCTTTAGTCATGAATTGCAAGTATATAGCCTTCCTCGTTAGTCCCGGCTCAACTGAAATTACAAAATATCCTCATTTCCTGGAGGTTAGTCCGGAAAAAAATTCATTTGCCTTGCAGAGTTAAAGATAAGCAGTCATTGACTACTCTTCGTACGAAGTGACACTATAAACCCGTTCCAGTTTGCAATTGGGTCGCGTATTCGTATCTAATCTATACAATATTCAACACACACTCTATCTAGCCTATTCGTATAGTGACGGACACAAAGTGCATCAACATGTATTTATCCTTATAATTAGTTTTGTGTATTATAATATTAAGGGTATTTTAGTAATTTCTCTCAAATAAATAACCTCCAATTTATCCTCCTTATATGTCGCGGGTGGCACACTTTTAGTTATGTATTTAGACAAATCTTATGTACTGGTTTTGTAAATCAATTTGCTAATTAGAACCGTTCAAAAATAAATGTGCTGATGAGGTCAGGCGGGGCGTTCCGTGGTGAGGCCACCACCACGCGTGGTATGCCGTTATACACCACCTTCGGTCCTCCCGGCAATGCGTGAACAAAATAACGCGACGTGCACACAACGCGTTTTGAATTCAAAATTTCAAACGTTGTTGTTGACCATTGTTTTGTGACCGTTGATGATGATGTTTTATATATATATACATACATACATATATATATATATATATATATATATATATATATACAAATCACTTTTTATAAAATATCAAATTCAATCTCTCCACACAAAAATATACATTCTTTCAATCTTCTAAATTTTAAAAATGGATTCTCCTACGGATTCATTTCCGACGGATACTGAAAGCGATACGTCTTCCAACAACAACACACTTGAATTTTTCGAGAAGGTGTATAACGTACTTGAAGGTTCGAGCCGTCCAAAGAAGAGAATGGTTGCTCGTGATCATATACATGCCAACAAGGTGTTAATGAAGGATTATTTTATAGAGAATCCCTTCTACAATCCAAAACGTTTAGAGATCGGTTTCGTTTGCCAAAGGATTTATTTTTAAAGATTGTAGGAGACATCGAAGCAAGAGAATAATGGTTTCAAGAACGTTACGACGGGAGGGGCAAATGAAGTTTCATGCTGATACAAAAATGCACGTCCGCCATTTGCCAACTAGTGACACGTAACCCTCCCGATCAATTTGATGAATACTTAGCAATGTTGGAAAGAACTTCACGTGAATGTTTGCAATTTGTTTGTAACGCGATCATTAAGTTGTACGCTAAAGAGTTTCTACGTAGACAACAAGACACGACATCACACGTATTTACGCCACGCACGAGGCTAGATGGCATTCGGTAGCATCAATTGTACACATATCGAATGGGGAAATTTTCCAAGAGAGTTGCGAGGGGCGTATGTTAGGGGTGACTTCAAAAGACCAACCATCTTACTTGAAGCGGTGGCGTCGAATGATTTATGGATTTGGAATTCGTATTTTGGTGTTCCTGGTTCAAACAACGACATCAATGTTTTGTACACGTCGTCATTGTTTCAAAGCGTAACAGATGGTACCGCACCTTTCTGTCCGTTTATGGTTAATGGAAAATATTACAGACGAGGCTTTCTACTTGTGGATGGTATCTACCCATCATGGTATGTTTTTGTGAAAGCCCTTTCATTTTCTATCGAGGCTAAAGAAAAGGCGTTCAAGAAGTTGCAAGAATCAGCAAGAAAAGATGTTGAGAGGGCCTTTTTGGTGTTTTAAAGGGTAGATGGGGGATACTAGGTCGACCGGTTAGTGCGATGAATAAAAAAACAATCCATAGCATAGTATATGCATGTATCATATTGCACAATATGCTAATTAAAGGAGAAGGGCGTGCAATATCTCCAGATTGGGTGCCGGATCCTCCCACACAAGCTCCCGTTCCAGAAAATGTCCAACAAGACTTGTGCAATGAAGAACTTCACTTTCAGTTCATATATGATTTAATTGAACTTGTAGGTTCTTTAGGTTTGGTATTTCCGGATTCGGACGAAGAGTAGGCTTTGTTTATGTTTTTTTTTTAATTTTATATGTTTATTTTTAAGTTGTATTTTTAGAAATATTGTTTTTTATATAAATGAAATTTATAATTTTAAAAATAAAAACAACCATCACTAGTGATGGACACCCCTAGTAAAATCCATCACTAGTGATGGAATTTAGCTTGATGGCGTGGCGTATGTTGATTGGATGTTGTGAGTGATGGAATTCCATCACTAGCAAGGCGCCCCTACCCCCTTAGAATGTGTGTGTTATGCTTATGTAAATGGATTTTCTGATTGGTAAATCAATGTGCTGATAATATGAATTAATGAGCTAACGAGATTAGGGTTGTAAACGAATCGAACGAACACCAACAAAGTCTTGTTTGTGTTCGTTCGTTAAGGAAATGAATGTGTTTACGAGTGGTTCATTAACACTTACCGAATGTGATTTTATATTTGCGTTCGTTCATTAAGGAAATGAGCGTCTTCACGAACGGTTCACGAACAAAAATAAATTTAGCGAATGCGACGAAGGCTAAAGGTGGATGGTCCAAAGAGTAGCATTGGAATTTGAAGCTCTAATTATGGAATGTTTTTCGATCGTGTTCATCAATGTAAATAATGAGAAAGAAATGGGAATGGTGCATAAACAAACGAACGCAAATGAATGAATGTTCACGAACACCTTACCGAATGTTCACGAACACAATTGAACGGACGCGACATCTGTTCATGTTTCTTCATTTAACTAATCGAACGAAATTTCTTGTTAATGTTCGTTCGTTTATCAAACGAACGAACACAAATAAACTTTCCGCCGCACGGTTCACGAACAGTTTGCTCAACGTTCGATTCGTTTACAGACCTAAATAAGTTAATGTATGTGCTGATTATATCAGTTGATATGCTAATTATAGTTTATGTTACGCTAACAAAAATAATATATCATATCATGATTTTATTTATGTGACACCTCGGAAAATTTTATCAAATGATATGGCAACACGTGTCCGATAACTCTCAAATATTCCCGATATGTTGGACGTGACGGATCAAATTCATAAAAATGGAAGATGAATCAAGTGGAGGGATCAAATATGTTAAAATGCCAAAATTTTGGCCTCAGGTGGTCCCTTACAGACCGTAAGGCATATGCCTTATGGTCCGTAAGGCTATTTGAAACTGTGGGCGCCAAAGAGGTCCTTGCAGACCGTAAGCCAAAACCGTTACGGTCAGTGAGGGGTCTGCAGAACATTAGTTTGGAGTTGGCAGCTGCAGCTGCAGATTTTGGACACCTAGCTCGCAAAATGCCACCTTTCTTCTGATTCCTCCACCTATGTGGACACTAATCAACTCCAGGGAAGCCTTGTTAACGTATGGCATCATCTCATGATCATTGTACAAGTATAATTTGAGGCCTCCATGAGCCATTCAAACTTGCACCTTCACATTTTCTTTCTCTATATCATTTGGAGCAGTTTCTGGACCCAGAAGCCTCCTTTTCTAAAGTTAAATCTTTCCCTTGAACACTTGTAAGTGTTTTATCTCAGCCATGTTCCATTCCTTGGCTAGTTATTAGCCGAAAGTTAAGCAAATTGACTTTTGCTTTGACTTTCGATTATGAGCATTTTGGTCAAGACAAAGTTCGAATCGAACTTGGCTATGTGATCGTAATAATGAAGAAGTTAATCCTTTGTGATGGAACCCTTTGAAGATCACATTAAGTAGGTGAAATGACGAGTCAACGTTTTATTAAATAAAAGTCAAAACACAGATTTTTGTAAATTACGCTAAATAAACTTCTAAGTATCGAAACCTTAATATTAGACATTATAACAGTTTATATAACATATTAGGATATGTTTGATCTGTCCAACGCGTCATTTCCTGCTTAGAGCTCATTTCACAACCGAAAGTCAAATAGTTTGACTTGTGCTTTGACTTTCGATTCTGACCCGATTGAGCAAGTTTAGAGCATGACTAAGGGTTGTTATATGATCATATTATTGTAGGGAATAACCCTTAGAGGTTTTACCTTCTGATCATATCGTTTGTCAGGTCTATTGCAAAGTCCACATATTATGCCAAATAAATGCCCAAAATGCCTTTATGGCACAAAAGATGGTTTTAAAACCAAATGAACATGTAATCTGATTATGTAATTGATGTTATGCTAATATGAAATATATTTTGGCATTATGGATTTGTCTTAAACCCATTAGACCACCTGATACCGTAGATGCGCGTATGGCTAGTTTAATAAGCCTAAATTATATAAACTAGCCGAATCCAGTCAAAACCTTTCCAAATCAGTTCTAATCAAAATTGTTGGTTATTTGAACCATATAAACCACATTCTATCCGGTCTCCGCTTAATCTAGCGAACCATACGTATTTATTAAAGTTAACTAGTCAAATGACTTGTATAAGACCTATTAACATTCTAACGGATCATAGTTCCGTTCATTCCAGAGTAGGAGCCTCCAGTAAATTGTGCATGTTTTAGTTATTTTGATTAACGGCCGTGCTAAATCATCTTTGATTTGTAAAGACTAGCGGTCGTAAATACTCTTAGCCTATTTTCCTTTATTAGGGCTTGGGATACGACATTAGCCGCTTGGTCGAGTATTGAATCAATGACGAATGATGTCCAAAATTTAAATAACCCGTTTTAATCCCTTTTTCTTGATAACTTAAACATTGGGGGTTAATACGACCGTGTCCTGGAAATCCTCGGCTCATTTAATTGCAAGTGGCCACGACCTACGCGTGGGGTGTAGGCATACACCTGACAGACGCTAATGATATTTTATATGATACTGAAAATGTAGTGTGTCGGTTAATCATGTACCGGCATTTAGTTTCAGTCCCCATATGTATTAACAAACATGTAAAACTGGTAACAAGAAACATTATCTTATCCCAAGTTATTTTAAAATGATATACCAAATGGTATCAAACACTTTTCAAAAGATTTTCAAAAAGAGTCGGTTAATTGTATTTACCAGTGAAAACTGACGTATTTTCAAAACACTAAGTGTAGGTTATATAGCAAATACGGAATAGGCTGGTGCTGCTTGGTCTAGGCGATTTGGCATTTGTAACTCCACGAAAGACCTTATTAGTCTCAAGTCTTTTTTCATATATTTTGATTTGCTTGTGGATCTTTTCAATACGAACCTTCTGTATAATAATTTGAACTTTGGACTTTGAACTTTCTAATATTTATTTTAAATTCCGATCTTCCGTTGTGCATTGTGATTACTGATATCAATCGTCACGCATAAACCCCAAGTCCGGGCCCACTGAGAAATCAGTGTGTGACAATTTATTACTCAACGTAACATGTCAATATAACAAGTAAAGATTAACGATTTCAAATCCGGTTGAATAAGGCTTCTGGCTAAGAAACGATGCAGAGTAATTATTGCGCAAAAGGTTTTTTTTACTAGATTAGCAATCAATTATGAGTGTTGAAGAAGGCTTTTTATCAAGGGGGAAAATATGGAGAATGATGAACTGATGATGAATCCATTTGAATATCAAAATTGCATGAAATTAGGGATATAAAAACATGTCATTTTTGAAATGCTTGAACCCAGTAAAATCAAGAAATATGGACCGTAGCAAAAGAAAACAATACCCTTATTGAGCCTTAATTATTTAAGCTATATGTTACATTTTAACTGGTTCTTATGGTTTTAGGCAAAAAAAACTTTGTATATGATCTTAACTTAGTAAAGGATGTCAGACAAATGATTGGTGTGGGGGTTAGCACGGAAGAAGTGGTGGGTTTGGTTTCCGTTCTTGGCTGTCAAGTTGGGTCACATCCTTTTAGCTACCTTGGCATAAGTGTGGGGGGCTAACATGAATAAAGTAACTATTCAGAGTCCTATTTTTGAAGTGTTTGAATATCGGTTAGCTTCTTCGAAAGCGTGCCACCTTTCGATGGGGGTAGAGTTGTGCTTATTAAAGCAATGCTCGAAAGTCTCCCCATCTACTTCATGTCGCTTTTCAAAGCCCCTTGTGGTGTGATGAATAGGCTTGAGGCGATTATGAGAAGATTCCTTTGGGCCGGGGTTAGCAATATTAAGAAGATTCATTGGGTCAATTGGGATACAGTCACAACGCAAAAAAAGTCGGGAGGTTTGGGCATTGGTAAGTTAAAGGAGGTGAATGACTCGCTCCTTGCAAAATGGGTGTGGAGGTATAGGATGGAAGATAACAACCTTTGAAGAGGGTAATTGATGTGAGTGGAGGGTGTATAATTTTTAATATATTTTTAGGCACTTTTACTAGTTTATCAAGCTTTAAATTTATAAAACACAATATAACACTATCACTCTCTACAATACGCTAGGGCAAGTGCACCCATCGTTGGCGTAGTATAGTAATGGTAAGATACCGAGGTCGTCCAAGGACACAAGAGCTTTTAATGACGGAATATTGTCAACGTTTAGTCTAACCAAATTTTGGGAAAATATTTTTAATAATTAAATTAAAGAAAAAACTAAAATAATAAAAGACACAAATAGACAAGATAGAATCACTTGGTTCCAACTTATCTTTTACGTATCCTTTGATGATTTCCGTACTTTAGATTTTTTTTAAAAGTTTATCTTAGTTATAGTGGCATGTCCCTCTTTTGGAGTCAACTCTACCCTCGGCCATATTGGTTTGAGGCAGCAGGGATACACTCCCGCAAGGTCGGAATATTGGAAAATAATTAAATAAGTTAATAATGCAAAACATGGTATGTCCCTCTTTTGGAGGCAACCTACCCTTGGCCATATTGGTCCGAGTCAGCAGGGATACAATCCTGCAAGGCCGGTTTAAAGTTTTAATAGTAGTTTATTTATAAGGAATTCAAGCCTTCTAACTTCCCTAGATTTAATGATATCTACCTCAAAGGAAGTCCTAATAAGCTTGAATCACGTCCTCGCAGGATTTATACACTGAACGAGGCAAGAACTTTACCCAAACCACCCTTCTCACCCTCTTCCAGGTAGTTAACGTGCTTTATATAAACCGTAGAGACACGAATAAGTGAATAGACAAAACAAGATGAAATGATAGAATAAAGTTCACTTTCAATTGAAAAAAACTAGTTATTAAAGTTATTAATACATACTCAATTAAAAAGTTAACTAAAGCTTGGAAATCAAAAGTAATACATAAAAGACTTGTCATCACCAAGTAATGTAAGAGATTACCTAATCATGGCCTTTGTTTGATAAAAACTCTTACGATCAATTTTGGATCCCGATACTACTACACACCCTAAAGATGGATGATAGAGGAATGTGGTGGTATTGTGGTGGTTGAGTGGTGGCATGTGTGAGAGAAGTGGTTTGCCAATGGTTGGATTACAATTGAACCAAGCACCCTATTTGTTGATGCATATGTTTGTCGCCTATGTCATCGTATAACATCGAGTTTGTATTTAGAAGCATAAAGTTGTATTTCGTATGTTGTAAGGATACTTCGCACGAAGTGGATAACACACTTCGTAGGAAGTGGCATCAACTCGTACAAAGTGACATACATCATTGTGCAAGTTGTCCTTGCCTATATAGGAGTTAGCTCATTTGAATGTTTAGTTGGAGAACTTTTGCAACTCGGACGGCGAAGCTCTGTCTGGCTGTTCCCAGGAAATGGTGTTTAAATAGAAACAAACTTGTTTACAATGTCGCCCAAGCAAACGGATTCCACACATTTACATTAGGTTGCCAAATTAGTGCCTGAACAGATCCGTACAAGGACCTATAACTGGTATCAGAGCAGGAGAGGCCTGATTTGAAGACATTGGACTAAAAACATCTCATCTTCTACACATTCTTTCTAGTTTTGACTTTTCTTGGACATTATGTAACAACCCGACTATTCTGTTTGTCCATACTACCGTTATTTCTTCCTTGTAACCGTCTTGAAATCCGGGATTCGATAAATAAGGGAAATATGTTTTATTAGATATATTTCATCACCCAGCCTAAAATTACATTTAAAACGCTTTTATACTTGCAACGCTAACGCCACACCAATCACAGTAGCTTATGCTGCTTTAAGCCGACTGTGTTTGTTAGTTCGGTAACTACTCGTGCCTAGGACCTCGCTTCTCACACAAATCGCAATCTCAGTTATTTATATTACTTTATGTTACTTATGTGTTATGTGTGCCTTATATTTTATGGATTGTACTCGCTCTCACAACGCTCACGCTCACGCAACTCGCTTTACCACTTTGTTACGATAAAACAACGCTTAACGCTTCGCTAAAATACTAAACCTAACTAACTAATACAAACGAACACGCCAAATGAACAGCCAACGCGTGAATTGGGAACGATTTGCACGAAACAGACCAGTTCGTACGAATTGTGCCAATTCGTACAAACTGACCAATTCGTACAAACTAACCAATTTGTGCGAACTGACCAATTCGTACGAATTGGGCATAGTTCGTACGAATTGAACCCTTTCTCCTCCACTCCTATTAATACCCAGCCACTCATGCTCCCACTCTTTGCTGCCACTTCGCACAGAAACTCCCTCTGCTCGTTTTCACTAATTTTCAAGTAAGAAACGACTATTTTCCACGTAAAGACAACAATTTCCACTACGATTTTACACGAGTTTATCTCCGATTTCATCTAAACTTCTCTGTTTATGAAAATCTTCATCTTTTTCTCAAAAACTTATGACTTTACTTTGGATGTACACTTAAACGAGTGTATTTGAGCTAGCTTTGGATTCTCAAGATGGAAACCTTGTTGTTTCAAGCTCACTAAGTGTTTCGTCCAACGAAAACTGTTTTAAACTCGACTTTTGCTCTAAAACGGATAAAAACCGACATAAATTTCGTTCATTTAATAGTGGAACGGAGAGGTGTCTAAACCGTCAGGAAAAGGACTCGAAATTACATCCGATTCAGACGAAAACTCAGTTCCAGACGCACGAAGACGCAAACAGTCAACTTGTGCGAACTGGACTGGCTCGTATGAATTGGCTCAGTTCGTACGAACCAGCCCAAGTTCCTATAAGTGACTAAACTGTTCTAAAAGACCTCCCTAGCTTTTGGTTTGCTCAGTAACTTGAGGTTGGAAGGATGGACACTCGATTTTCCAAAGAAACGACGCGAAAACACTCGGTTTTGGACACGAAACAGCCCAGTTTGCGCCAACTCAATTCGTACGAATTAGTAACAGTTCGTGAGAACTGACCAATTTCTTCCACACCGTCATTCCGTTTCGATCGATTCAACACTATGGAAGACTGATGCACTTCTGTTCCTGCTTACAGGCTGACCCGACACTCTCCTCTACTCTTACAACTCCCTTTACGCACTCACTGTGAGTATACTTGAACCTTTTTTCGCTTAAATGCACTTTTGGGTGTTACATACGTTCTCTATATCAAACCACACTACACACAACACTAAACTCTTTAAACGCTGACCGCTCTCGCATGTTATATGTGAGTCGCTGAATGTTTGTTGCTATGTGTAAATAATGAGGCACCCTTAGCAACGATAGTACTATAGTTTGGACTCAGCACCTGATTGGTTCAGGGTTGGTAAGGCTCGCAAACTCACCTTACATGCGTGTTCACTGTTGTGGACACGTATCGCGCATACTCCACCTGACAGTCATGTTGGTTAGCTTGTGTCATTGTTGATTAGCATACTTGGATTCACCTCTCTACGTGTCACATGCTGGTTATGCATAAACACTTATTATGCTATTAAACCTGTGTACTCACCTTTACTTTTGTATTGACTTTTATTTTAACGTATGTGACTGGTTGATGATTATCTTGAGCTGCAAACGGATAGGACTTCTAGAAACTCACTAAATAAATCTAGGTTGTCGAACTATGTTTTGTTTGAGAGACTTGTAATTCGTTTAACTGTTTTATGAATATTCGTTTGATTGTATGGGAAATTGAACATTAAGAATATTGTCATTGAAATAGTTGTTATGGATTCTCTTGAGCAATCTGGTTCGCCTAGTGCCGCGCCCTGATGATTCCGCCATCGTTTGGGGTGTGACTGATTGGTATGAGAGCCATAACTATAGGGAAGTTAGGCAGAATTGCATAATTCGGCCTAGCCTATAGTCTAGGAACCCAAAACAGACCCGACGCGCTAATTTTCCCTAAATCCGTACGAACTGACCAGTTCGTGAGAACTTGCCACTTCGTACGAAGTGTGCCTCGTCAAAACAGAGAAGGTGCACTTCGTACGAATTGGGCAATTCACACGAAGTGGACACTTCGTACGAAGTAAACAAACACTAGATCAAAAACGAACGGGTTTGCTCCTGATTTGTTTTTGATCTAGCTCTGTTAACTGAACTACATATGCTTTTCCTAAAGCTATGACACTACAACTCGATTCTTACGAACTGTCCAGTTCGTGCGAATTGGACCTCTTACGCGACATAGATGATTTGCACGAGACGGGTGGCTTTCCAAATAAAAAGTACTCGTACTTGTCTAAACTGTTTTTGGTCTAATCCCGTCGCAGGAGCCACATACGCTTTTCCTAAAGCTACAACAATACACCCTCAAAGATACTCGTATAACACATACGAGTGATTGTGTCGAGATTAGGTGTGAAAACCGAGAACTCTCGATAAGATCACTCATCCCGCGTAGTACTCTCTACAGAGATTCTTTGGTCGAGATAGGAGTGAATTCCACACCTCGACAGAAATCTCCAATTCTATCTCATGGTTGTTCTTACCACAGCAATGGTACGAAGTTGTTAAGTTAGGGGTGAAACCCGCATCTTAATAACCAGTACTACTCCTCGATTTTCAATCTCACCAAGGTCTCGATTGTTTCACTAGTTTGGAGCGCGTAGTAACCGGAAGGGTGATGCAGTTAGCCGCGAAGCGGTGAGAGCATTTACCTATTAGGCCAAAGCGTGTGCCCAAGCTTAGGGGAATAATCGAATCACCTCGGGTAGTCAATGTCTCAAAACCCATGACATTCCAAATTGTTTTAAGCCTACCATCGTCGATTTTCGCATCATCACATTTTTATGTTGTTTATGTGTTTTAATTTGTGGATTTTAAACTTTTACCTTTATTCGCTCCATGAACGTACGCACAACTTGCACAACTCTCGCAATCCAAAACAATAAATATAATCACAATCAAACTAATCGCACAACTAAATCACACGCCTAACCTCACGCGCTATGTACTCGCTATACTACTCGCTTATATATACACTATACTACGCATATCTCATACGCGCTACGCAGGATTTACTGAATATAAATACGTTCAAAATATGCGCTTTCATGACCTATGTGATTATGTGCTTATGTGCTTATGTGGATACGTGTTACGTAATTTGTGCCTTATGTGAATAATAATAATACAATAAAAATTGTATAAAACGCTAAACTTTTAGACAAAGCCCATTATAATCGAATCTCATCTATCCTTTCCGTGTAGAATGGCTTCCATGGGATCTCACACTCGCCGCAACGCCCAGAGGAACAATGCTGACAAGCGAATTGCCTCACTCGTGGCCAAGCTGATGTCCAAGGTAATTCCCCGGATTGTTAGCGAGATCCAAGCCGTTAGCAGCAATTCATCTATGGACTCTAAGGGCGATGCCCGAAATCTCGGTTCAGTTTAAAGCAGTTTAAAGCCTGCGGTCCTACAACATTCACATGCGAAGATAGACCAATCAAGATGTTTCACTGGTTCGACTCGATCGAAGTCACTTTCAGGCAAAGCGGATGTCCTAAAAATCTTGGCACCGTCAATGCCACTGGAGTCTTTCAGTCAAGGGCGCTTGACTTGTGGACTGCCGAGCGCAACAGGCGCAAAAATAATGAAGCTTACGCTCTCACGTGGGAAGAACTCAAGGAGCTCATGATCAAAGAGTTCTGCCCACCGCATTAAATTCAAAAGCTGGAAAATGAGTTTTGGGATTTCAAGCAAGTCAGTGGTGACAACGCAGATCTCACCTCCCACTTCAAGCAGCTCAGCATCATATGTCTAGGCCAAGTGGATACCACCGAGAAGGCCATCAAGAAGTACATTCGCGCTCTCCCCGACTGTGTTGCCGATTTTGTTCAAGCGGCACGACCGAAAACTATTGAGGAAACCTACCAACTCACAGCCGAGATCAACGATAAACGACTCTTGGCTGGAGCTTTCAAGGTCCCAAGCAAGAACCTCCACCAAGCAACTGACGAGCCTAGCACTGAAGCCACACCATCTCAGGCCCCCAAGTCCAATCGTCAGAATCGCAAGCGAAGGAACACCATCAATAACAACGCGGTAGTCACACAGTCGAACCACCAGTCCCACTAGCTCACTACCCCCAACGCACCTCCGGCTAAACGTGCGTACACTGGTCCGCATCCTCTATGTCCCAAATGCACTTATCATAACCCAGTTGGTGCCAACTGCCGTTTCTGCACCAACTGCAACATCTATGGGCATTTCACTGTCAGCTGCCGCTAAGGTCCTCGTCAGCAAGCTCCTCCCGCTCTTACAGCATCGCCAGCTGCTCTCAATGTTGCTCCCGTCAACCAAGCACCACTAGCACAAGTTGCTAATGCACGTGCATGTTATACGTGCGAGCAACCCAAATCATTTCAGCAATGTCTGCCTGCATCATGTCGTGAAACAAGAACCACATCAGCAACAGCCTCAGCCACAGCCACAGCAGCAGCAACAGCCTCAGGCTGTGCGTGGAAGAGCTTTCAACATCAACCACCTCCAGGCTCAGAATGGCAACAATGTTGTCAATGGTACGTTACTTGTTAGTGGTATTTATGCTTCCTGCTTATTTTATACTGGAGCCGATAACTATTTTATATCATTTGAACTCGAAAAACTTTTAAAATGTAAACACGCTAACCTCCCAAAGACCTTCGATTTCGAAATCGCCACCGGAAAGAACTGTTACCGTAAACTCCGTCTACGTGATTGTACTCTCGAACTCAACAATCACAACTTCCCGATCAATCTCATAACTATGCAATTAGAGGTAGTTTTGATGTCATTGTAGGCATGGATTTTCTTCGCGAAAATCGTGCCGAAGTCGTTTGTTTTGATAAAATGATACGTTTCCCACTTCCTAACGATGATAACCTACATGTTTACGGAGAAAAACCCTCAAAGAAGATGATGCTTATGTCATGTGTCCAAGCGAACAAGTACTTGCGCAAGCAGTACATTGCTTTCCTAGCCCATATCGTGAACCCGAAGAAGGAAAAGAAAACTTGAAAGACGTACCCATTGTTCGTGATTTTCCTAAAGTTTTTCCCGATGATTTGCATGGTTTACTCCCTATCCGTGATGTTGAGTTTCGTATTGATCTAGTCCCCGGTGCTACACCTATCGCTAAAGCTCCCTATCGCCTTGCACCATCCAAAATGCGCGAGCTATCTAGCCAACTTCAAGAGTTACTTGATAAAGGCTTTATGCTCTCGAGCATGTCACCATGGGGCGCACCGTTCTTTTCGTGAAAAAGAAGGATAGATCATTCCGTATGTGCATCGATTATAGGGAACTTAACAAGCTTATGATTAAGAACCGCTACCCTCTTCCTCGAATCGACGATTTATTTGACCAACTCCAAGGAGCTACTTGCTTTTCAAAAATTGATTTACGTTCCGGATATCACCAGTTATGCGTACATGAGCAAGACATTCCGAAAACCGCTCTTCGCACTCGATATGGCCATTATGAGTTCGTGGTCATGCCTTTTGGTCTTAAAACGTGCCCTCGGTCTTCATGGATTTGATGAACCGTGTGTGTAAGGCCTTTTTGGATCGTTTCGTCATTGTTTTTATTGATGATATTCTCATCCACTCGAAGTCGAGAGCCGAACACGTGCGACATCTCCGTTTAGTTCTCGAACTTCTCCAAGGAAATTGCCTTTACGCCAAGTTCTCCAAGTGTGAATTTTGGCTTAAGGAAGTCCAATTCCTCGGTCGTATCGTTAACGACCAAGGAATCCTTGTCGATCCCGCCAAGATTGAAGCTGTAAAAAGTTGGAATATCACGAAGAACCCGTCTGAAATCCGTTCTTTTCTTAGGTTGGCGGGCTACTACCATCGATTCATCGCTGACTTCTCAAAGATCGCCGTACCTCTTACCTCCTTGACTCATAAGGATAAACCTTTTGTTTGGGGTTCCAAACAGAAGGAAGCCTTTCAAACTCTGAAGCATATGCTTTGCAACGCTCTTGTTCTCGCACTCCCTGACAGAAACGACGATTTCGTTGTTTATTGCGATGCCTCTAACCTTGCTCTCGATTGTGTTCTCAAGCAACGAGACAATGTTATCGCGTATGCGTCTCGACAACTCAAAATCCACGAGAAGAACTACACTACCCACGATCTCGAGCTCGGTGCAGTTATTTTTACATTAAAGATATGGCGACACTACCTTTATGGTACAAAATGTACGGTCTTCACCGACCACAAGAGCTTACAACACATCTTTAACCAGAAATAACTAAACATGCGTCAATGCAGATGGGTAGAACTTCTCAACGACTATGATTGTGAGATACGCTACCATCCCGACAAAGCAAATGTTGTGGCCGATGCTCTCAGTCGACGAAGCTATGTATATAGCATTCATGACGTTCAAGCCCAGAATAAACTCGAAACCCTGATTTGCGAAACCCAGCACACATGTTTCAATGAGAATAACTTGTATGAGGAAATGAAATGTGGTGCCGAAAGCCAGCTGGAGAATAAATCTAACGGGATCTATTATTTTCTGAATCACATCTGGATCCCTAGCCGCAATAATCTCCAAGAGTTACTGATGACCGAAGCCCATAAATCCCGATATTCTATTCACCCCAGTGCCGACAAGATGTACCAGGACCTTCGTTCTAGGTATTGGTGGCCGGGCATGAAGAAGGATATCGCTCTGTACGTCTCGAAATGCTTAACTTGTGTGAAAGTTAAAGCCGAACATCAACGACCCTCTGGCTTACTTGAGCAGCCCGATATGCCGATGTGGAAATGGGAGAGTATAGCTATGGATTTCATTATGAAACTTCCTCGCACAATTTCTGGTCACGATAGCGTTTGGGTTATCGTTGATCGTCTTACGAAATCCGCTCATTTCATTGCCATACGAGAAGACTATAAGGTTGAACGATTAGCACAAATCTATACCGACGAAGTTATTTGTCGACACGGGACGCCCTGTGACATCATCTCTGATCGCGATGGTCGATTTGCCTCATGTCTCCGGGAGATATTTCAATCCGCGCTCGGTACTACTCTAAATCTCAGTACTGCATTCCACCCCCAGACCGACGGTCAGACCGAACGTATGATCCGCACCCTCGAAGACATGCTTCGATCGTGTGTCATAGATTTTTGGTGGTAATTGGAATTCGCATTTACCTTTAATAGAATTTTCATACATAACAGTTATCATACTAGAATTCAAATGTTACCTTGTAAGGCACTTATGGTAGAAAATGTCGATCGCCTATTGTATGACACGAGATCGGCGAGGCACAAACTCACCGGTCCCGAGTTGATACAAGAAACGACTGACAAGATCCTCCAGATTAGAGACAATCTCTTGAAAGCTCGCAGTCGTCAAAAGAGGTACGCCGATAAACGGTGCAAGCCCGTACAGTTTGAAGTTGGAGATCACATTCTCTTAAAGGTTTCACCTTGGAATGGAGTGATCCGATTTGGAAAGAAAGGGAAACTAGCCCCACGATACATAGGCCCCTTTAAGATTCTGGAAAGAATTTGCAAGGTGGCCTATCGACTCGAATTATCGACGGAACTCAGCAACGTACGTCCGACTTTCCATGTCTCAAACCTTAAAAAGTGTCTAACTGAAGAAAATCTTCATGTACCTCTCGAAGATTTGCAAGTAAACGAGACTCTACACTTCATGGAAAAGCTAGTACAAATCATGGATCGGGAGACCAAGAAACTTCGACGCAGTCGCATTCCTATTGTGAAAGTCCGATGGGAAGGCAAATGTGGCGCCGAGTTCACTTGGGAACTCGAAAGTGATATGAAAGCTAAATATCCACATCTCTTTGTTACTCCTACTACTTAAATTTCGGACTAAATTTCCTAAAGTAGGGGTGATTGTAACAACCCGACTATTCTTGTTGTCCGTACTACCGTTATTTCTTCCTTGTAACCGTCTTGAAATCCGGGATTCGATAAATAAGGGAAATATGTTTTATTAAATACATTTCATCACCCAGCATAACATTACATTTAAAACGCTTTTGTACTCGCAACGCTAACGCTACACGAATCACAGTAGCTTATGCTACTTTATGAGTCGAGTGTGTTTGTTAGTTCGGAAACCACTCGTGCCTACGACCTCGCTTCTCACACAAATCGCAATCGCGGTTATTTATGTTACTTTATATTACTTATGTGTTATGTGTGCCTTATATTTTATGGATTGTACTCGCTCTCACAACGCTCACGCTCACGCAACTCGCTTTACCACCTTGTTACGATAAAACAACGCTTAATGCATCGCTAAAATACTAAACCTAACCAACTAATACAAACGAACACGCCAAACGAACAACCAACGCATGAATTGGGAATGATTCACACGAAACAGGCCAGTTCGTACGAATTGGTACAATTCGTACGAACTGACCAATTCGTACGAATGGGCGCAGTTCGTACGAATTGAAACCTTTCTCCTCCTCTCCTATAAATGCCCAGCACACTCATGCTCCCACTCTTTGTTGCTACTTCGCACAGAAACTCTCTCTACTCGTTTTTTCTAATTTTCAAGTAAGAAACGAATATTTTCCACGCAAACACAACGATTTCCACTACGATTTTACACGAGTTTATGTCCGATTTCATCCAAACTTCTCTGTTTATGAAAATCTTCATCTTTTTCACAAACACTTCTGATTTTACTTTGGATGTATACTTAAACGAGTGTATTTGAGCTAGCTTTGGCTTCTCAAGATGGAAACCTTGTTGTTTCAAGCTCACTAAGTGTTTCGTCCAACGAAAATTGTTTTAAACCCAATTTTTGCACTAAAACAGATCAAAACCGACATAGGTTTCGTTCACTTAATAGTGGAATGGAGCGGTGACTAAACCGTCATGAAAAGGACTCGAAATTACATCTGATTCAGATGAAAACTCAACTCCAGACGCACGAAGAAGTAAACAGTCAACTTGTGCGAACTGGACTGGCTCGTACGAATTGGCTCAGTTCGTATGACCCAGCCCAAGTTCCTATAAGTGACCAAACTGCTCTAAACGACCTCACTAGCTTTTGGTTTGCTCAGTAACATGAGGTTGGAAGGATGGACACTCGATTTTCTGAAGAAGCGACGGGAAAACACTCGATTTTGGACACGAAACAGCCTAGTTCGCATTAACTCAATTCGTACGAATTGACCAATTCGTATGAACTGACTAGTTTCTTCCACACCGTCACTCCGTTTCTACCAATTCAGCACTTCTGTTCCTGCTTACGGGCTAACCTGGCACTCTCCTCTACTCTTACAACTCTCATTAGGCACTCACTGTGAGTATACTTTAACATTTTTCGCTTAAAAGCACTTTGGGTGTTACATACGTTCTCTATATCAAACCACACCACACATAACACTAAACTCTTTAAACGCTGACCGCTCTCGCATGTTATACGTGAGTCGCTGAATGTTTGTTGCTATGTGTAAATAATAAGGACACGCCGACCACCCTTAGCAACGATAGTACTATAGTTTAGACTCAACACCTGATTGGTTCAGGGGTTGTTAAGGCTCAGAAACTCACCTTACGTGCGTGTTCATTGTTCTGGACACGTATCACACATACTCCACCTCGCAGTCATGTTGGTTAGCTTATGTCATTGTTGATTAGCATACTTGGATTCACCTCTCTACGTGTCACATGTTGGTTATGCGTAAACGCTTTATCGCTATTATTATGCTATTAAACTTGTGTACTCACCTTTACTTTTGTATTGACTTTTATTTTAACGTATGTGACAGGTTGATGATTATCTTGAGCTGCAAACGGATAGGACTTCTAGAAACTCACTAAATAAATCTAGGTTGTCGGACTATGTTTTGTTTGAGAGACTTGTAATTCGTTTGACTGTTTTATGAATATTCGTTTGATTGTATTTTGCGGGTTTTGAAATGAAAGCTTTTAGGCTCAAAGGGGTTAACTAAGGGATTTTTGTTTTTGGTGGGGAGATAGAAATGAAATAAGGTTGAGACAAAAAATGGTTTAAAGTCCTAATGACTCAATCATTTACTTACTTGTATTAGTCAGTAAGGACCCGGAATGTATTATCTTGTCAAGTTCAAGATTTGTAAAGGCCGTGCGTGTGACAACCCAAATTCTCGAGGTAAAAACCTTTAGTCTCACTTTTATTAATCAATCCATATGCTTATCTTATTTATATAAATGCATGAACTTGTATGACGAATTAATTATACTTAATTTATTTTATATAAGCGAATACTAGAAGCCAAATTCTTTTTATGTTGAACCAACATGTCTCGCTTGTCGACCCATCCCACTTGTGTAACTCGAAACTCTTGAGGCCCGAACCATAGCATAGATCTATAACGGGTATATTGGTTTTTTATGTTTATAGTAATAATAAAAAATAATAATAATAATAATATAATAATTATTATTATTATTATTATTATATAATAATAATAATAACAACAACAACATAACAACTAAATGTTGCAGCTGACGTGAGCGAGGTAGGTATGAATTATAGATATATTTTAAGTGTTTTTTACTCGTTTATTCAAGTTTTAAATTTATAAAAACACGATATACCACTATCACTCTCTACTTCACGTTAGGGCAAGTGCGCCCATTGTTGGCGTAGTATAGTGATGTTAAGATACCGAGGTCGTCCAAGGACACAAGAGCTTTTAATACCGGATTATCGTCATCATCTGATCGACTCAAATTTTGGAAAAAGGTTTTAATTAATTAATTGAGCAAAACAAAAGAAACAAGTAAGCAAGAAGGAATCACTTGGTTCTGACTCATCTTTCAAGTTCATTTGATTATTTTCGCACTTTGGGTTTTTTTTAAGAGATTACCTTAGTTAAAGTGGCATTCCCCTTTTTTGGAGGCAATAATATCCTCATCCATATTGGTCTGAGATAGCAGGGATACAGTCCCGCAAGTCCGGAATATTGGAAGGTAATTAAGTAAGTTATTAATGCAAAATGTGGCATGTCCCACTTTTGGGGGAAATGCTACCCTCGGCCCTATTGGTCTGAGTCAGTAGGGATACACTTCCCCAAGGCCAGTTTAAAATATTAATAATAGTTTATTTATAAGGGAGTCAAGTGTAACACCCCAAAAACGTCGCAGCAGAAGTACAAACGTAATGGTGACGGAAGTTGGTGCCCATAAATATCTTAGTGGACGATGCATCGTTAATTTTGGACATATTACTTAATTAAAACATTGTTTACAAATTTAAACATAGACTACAACCATAACATAGTTAAGTTTTCTTGATCCTTAAGGATCCAGTCGGTCCCAAATAAGTTTTAAAAGTGTCCAAAGTTTATTATTAAACAAACATGCATCACAACCACAAGATACGCCAAGATTCCCGAAGCCATGCTCAAGTACCTGAAGAACACGTTAAAATCAAGTGTCAACACAAAGGAGGGTGAGCTCACATATTCAAATTTAAAACAAGGAAAAACTTTCTAATTATGTGTTTATTATCAAAACATCCAAATAATATTTTCGAAAGTCAATTTTATTTCCTTAATAAAATCCATGAGTCAGTCGTCGCAAGCGTTTCCCCGAAACCTCCGAACTAAGCATCTTCCCAAGTTTCACATATTAAATTTATTTTACATCCATTTGTTCAGATTCGTAAGTTTGCAAGACATTACGAGCTATATATTAACATTAAGGGTATAATCAACGCTAGACAATAACAGAATATAAATTCGTCGCTTGACATGACATGGAGCTACCGGTCGCGACGGGGTTGTCAACCCGATAGATCTATCAACAATTCCACGCAATCCATATTAATGATTAAATGGCTAAGTTCGCGCAAAGTGCCCGCAATGGGTCACCCAAGGTGCCAACCTTATGAACAATATATATATCCTACTAAAATGATAAAATTAAATATAACACGTTGTACGAATCCCCGATCGTCCCCACCGAAACGTAAGCCCAAATCCCGATACTTACTCTCTTGAGACCGAGCCAATTTGTCACAACTTTAGATTTAAGCAATTATAAATCTACACGGTTGTTTTATCCCTAAAACACCGTAGCAATGCACGTTTCTCTCCAAAACATATTTATATCAAAACCGTTTCTCCCCTAAACATATTTATATCATACCCGTTTCTCCCTGAAACATATTTATATCAAAACCATATCTTTTCCATGAAAATATATTCATAATTTAATCAAAGGTATGTTTTATTCAAAAACATCTTTAATCCTTTTAAGGCGTGTTCTTCCCCCAAAACATATACAAAATAGTAAAAAGAGGGGGTTTAGTGACACCACCTTTGGGTGCGTATTTAAAATAGCGCGATCCCAGAATTCGATTCTACACGTCCTAACATACGTAGGCACAATTTAATAATCAATATATTACAAAATTCCTAAGTTTCTCCAATACTTAGAATTTTCACATAACTTTGAGATTTTCTCGAAAATTATTATTTTTTTGATTATGTTGGCATATTAATATATATATATATATGAATATATATGTATATATATATATATATATATTAAGATTTTGTAACTTAAACGATTTTATTGGTGACCTTAATGTTTTATCCGTTACACTCCCGTTTATAAATAAATATATCTACGATTTGCGCGTTGTAAATATATACATAAACGTTCACATAAACACCATATCATAACACGCGAAATCTCGTTAACTCATACACTTATCATTTTTAAAGCATGCATACATGAAATAACTTATTTAGTTAACCTATGTATAAATTTTCATGCTCGACAAATAAGTTACCACTAATCGCGATTTTACCGATTCTACCGTTTTAAACATACAAGCGTACATGCATAATCTTAATTTCCGCTATCATGTCATCAATTATCATATTATCATATATACATATTTAAATCACATAAAACATTTAAACACATAAGGTTCACCCATGAACAATTCATTCTAGTATACATTGAAAAATGCGTATTTTAGCGATTCGGTAACGTTTTCGGGTGCCGAAAGTCAAGTATGACTAACCAAACACCAAATAAAATAAATATAAGTTAATATAATTATATTTATACTAAAAATATCAGTTATTTATTGAGTTTAAAACAGTTTCATAAAAACCCTTTTAAAATGCGATTTTTACCGTTTTTACCGCATAGTTTTGCATCAAACGTTACCATAACATCCAAACTCGAAACGACTTCATATTTTAACACAATACATGTTATATACTGATTAAAATGATGGTTATAATCATATTAGTGTAGTTTTTGTGTAAGGCACATAAATCATGCGATTTCATGTATTTACAACACTTTTAAGCACATAGTACAACATGCAAAGCTAGTAAACTTTATGTCAAAGTTCCTTGCTATTTCACACTTCAAATAACATTATTTTTAGTGTTTATAACGTGATTAAAATCATCCCTATTAAATCACTTTTTAATCACCATTTCATGTCCATGTATCCACATGCATGCCTATGTACAAGCATCTAATGCATGTATATCACATAATCATCATCTTGCATGAACTTAAATACTTCCAACACATATTTAATAAATGTTCAAACATTCAAGAACACCATCATGGACATGATCATCATCCAATCATTTATCATAAATGTAAGACATATATACATATTCTTACACATCTAAGTTTATTATCATCAAAGATTTACATGCATCATACACACACACACACACACACACACACACATATAATATATATATATATATTATAACACGGCCACATATATATATACATACATTACATGTTTTCAAAAGTTTACTTTTTAACATGCATTCATCTTTTCAATCACATAGCTTTCATATGGAAACTTCTAAACATACATGCATCAAATCCTCATGAACATCATCAATCAAAAACATTCAAAATCAAAACTCAATCTTATACACATGTATACATACTCACGGCCACATGAACACACACACACACATCTCCATTTTCATTTTATACAAAAACCCATTTGATAGTGTTTTCAAGTAGTGACTAAACCCAAGAACATGAGAAACTTCTATCATCATCAACATCATTAAGATTCGTGAACAAGATTTTTATAGTGAATCTTATACCTTCAAGTTTGGATGGGTTTTGAACAAAGTTGATGATATGGAGCTTGGATGTTACTTGAAACATTTTGAAAGCACATTTGATCCTTCAAAAACACTTGGAATGGGGTTGTATGGATATGGATTCTTCAAGAACTTAACAAGAAATGGGATATGGTGATGTTGTGGGGTGGTTTCGGCCGAGAGCAAGCAAGGAGAGAGAGATGGTGATTTGAATTTGATCTGTGTTGGATTTGGTGAGATATGGAAGATTGTATAAAGTTTTAATCATCATTTGTGTACTCTATGCACAACACTTGTCAAGAGAGAGAGTGTGAGGACTCCCCCTAGCCGCCATCTCCTTCCATATACACACATATATCCGTATATATACATATATATATATGAGTTGTAGGTTAAAAAACTGGTATTTTACTAGATACCGGGTGTTTTATCTAGCGTTTTAACCGGATTTGACGCGTTTAAATTTATTTTCAGTGCTCTATAAAAATAAACTCACTAATATTACTAATCAATATTTTATTTGCCAGGACCAGTTACATTGTCGGTAATTGGCAGTATGCGCGCTGTGTTGCGTAGTACGCGCTTAAATTCGCAAAATAGAGATTTTAAGCGTTTTTATTTATTTTTATCATTCTATAAAAATAAACTTGTCAAATTATTATTATAATAATTATTGGTTGCCCTGAACTGGCTGTGTTGACAGTATTTTGTCAGTTACGCGCAATATCACGCAGTACTCGTTTAAACTCGAAAAATAGAGTTTCTTAGCTTTTAAATTTTTTTTCCTCACGATTATGATTAAATATATTATTTAACTCATAACGGACCATTTTTGGGATTTTAACATTATCCGGCGGTCACCGACGTTCGTTTCGCATTTTAACCGTTACGCGATAAGCGTTTATCTTAAAATTGCCAACATAATTTTTATCAAACTTTGGATTACCAACACATCAAATACCATATATAAACAACATAAATAATCAAATACGGACTTTTATTCATTCATGACACGTGTTACATTTGTACGGGACAGCCTAAATAGCCGGGTGTCACAGTCTCCCCCTGTTTAAGGAATTTCGTCCCCAAAATTCTTACACTACAGGATTTGTTTTCGCACTAGATTTAAAGAGATGCGGATATTTTCGTTGCATTTGGTCCTTTCGTTCCCATGTGAACTCGTGTCC
This sequence comes from Scalesia atractyloides, assembly GCA_947069175.1. Taxonomy (NCBI): domain Eukaryota; kingdom Viridiplantae; phylum Streptophyta; class Magnoliopsida; order Asterales; family Asteraceae; genus Scalesia; species Scalesia atractyloides. The sequence continues at coordinate 72,445,526 of CAMTDV010000025.1, read as the reverse complement.
ATGCTTGGAGTTCCAGCGAACCTTGACCAACTTGATCCGACTCCTTCTAAGCTTCTAAATCTTCCATCCAGAACTTCAACTGGTTCCTGATAAATCTCAATTTATCGTCTATTTGACCTCATCAGGGGTATATTAGTGTCTCATCTGACAAACACTTTCTCAGGTTGGAAACATGAAACACGTCATGGACTCCACTTAAATCCTGCGGCAGCTTAAGCCTATACGCGACTGATCCAACTTGAGATGCGATTTCGAAAGGACCTATATAACGTTGGCTAAGCTTTCCCCCTTTCCCAAATCTCACAACACCTTTCAAAGGCGACACTTTCAGCAGAACACGATCTCCGACTTGAAATTGCAACGGTTTCCTTCGGTTTTCTGCATAACTTTTCTGTCGATCGGCGGCAGCTTTCAACCTCTCCTTGTTCTGGACAACCTTGTCGGTGGTTTCCTGGATAAGCTCAGGTCCGGTCAGTTGCCTTTCGCCAACTTCAGCCCAGCACAAGGGCGATCGACATTTCCTTCCATACAAAGCTTCAAACGGAGCGGCTTTAATACTAGCGTGGTAACTATTGTTGTAAGAAAACTATGCCAACGGCAAATGAGTATCCCAACTTCCACCAAAATCGATCACGCACGCTCTCAACATATCCTCTAACGTCTGAATGGTTCTCTCACTCTGACCATCCGTTTGAGGATGATATGCAGTACTCATGTCCAAACGAGAACCCAACGCCTCCTGAAGAGATCGCCAAAATCTGGAGTCAAATCGTCCTCAGAGATAATTGACACAGGCACTGCATGTCGGGCTACAATCTCGTTAAGGTACAACTGTGATATCTTTTCCGTCTTGTCTGTTTCCTTAATGGCTAGAAAATGAGCAGACTTTGTCAATCGATCCACAATTACCCATATGGTGTCATGTCCACGTGACGTACGAGGTAATTTGGTGATAAAGTCCATCAAGATGCTCCCACTTCCCTTTAGGAATCTTTGGTTGCTGCAGAAGCCCAGACGGCCTCTGATGCTCAGCCTTAACCTTCGAACATGTCAGACATTTACTCACATACACCATAATATCTCTCTTCTTATTTGGCCACCAATATAACTCTTTAATATCCTGATACATCTTGGTAGAACCTGGGTGAATCGAATATCTGGACTTATGAGCCTCGTTCATAACCAGTTCACGTAGGTTACCTCTAAGTGGAACCCAGACTCGGTTCATGAAGTACATCACTTCATCCACTTTTGGTATCAGTTCACATTCTAAACCTCTCAAACCTTCTCTACTCAGGTTCTCATCTTTCAAAGCTTCTCGCTGTGCATTACGAATTCGATCGGTCAAATTCGTTTGTATGGTCAAACCCAAAGCACGAACGCGTAGAGGCTTTTCCCGCTCCTTTCTACTGAGCGCGTCAGCAGCAACATTTGCTTTTCCCATGTGATAACGAATATCACACTCTTAATCATTGAGTAACTCTACCCAACGCCGCTGTCGCATGTTGAGTTCCTTATGGTCAAAAATATGCTGGAGGCTCTTATGGTATGTGTAAATCGTACACTTAGTGCCATACAGATAATGTCTCCAAATCTTCAAAGTGAACACAACAGCTCTCAACTCTAAATCATGAGTTGTGTAGTTCTTCTCATGCACTTTTAGTTGTCTGGATGCATAGGCTATCACTTTGTCCTTCTGCATAAGCACGCAACCAAGGCCCAAACGTGACGCATCACAGTATACAACAAAACCGTCATTTCCCTCGGGCATGGATAGAATAGGTGCACTACACAACTTCTCCTTCAACATCCGAAAAGCTTCCTCCTACTTTTCTGTCCAATCAAACTTCTTATCCTTCTAGGTCAATAGCGTTAATGGCTGCGCTATTCTGGAAAAATTCTCAATGAATCTTCTATAATACCCAGCAAGTCCTAAGAATTGTCGCACCTCTGATGGAGTCTTTGGCGCTTCCCAATTCTTAATCGCCTCAATCTTTGACGGGTCCAAATTATACCTTTCTCATTTACGACATGTCCGTGAAAATGCACCTCTCGAATCCAAATTTCACATTTAGAGAACTTGGCATACAACTTCTCTTTCTTCAACAACTCCATAATCATCTTCAAATGTTGCTCATGATCTTCTTTGGTTCGCGAATAGATTAGTATATCGTCAATGAATACTATCACGAATTTATCCAAATAGGGTTTGTATACCCTGTTCATGAGATCCATGAACACTGCAAGCGCATTAGTTAAGCCAAAAGGCATGACTAAGAACTCATAATGGCCATAACGTGTTCTAAAAGCAGTCTTCGGAACATCTTCCTCAGCAATCTTCAACTGGTGATAACCTGAACGCAGGTCTATCTTCAGTAATAGCTTGATCCTTGAAGCTGGTCAAACAAATCGTCAATTCTTGGTAACGGGTACCGATTCTTGATAGTCAGCTTGTTCAACTCTCTATAATCAATACACATTCTGAAGGAACCATCTTTCTTCTTCACGAACAAAACAGGTGCTCCCCAAGGCGAAAAGCTTGGTCGTATGAAACCTTTGTCTAATAGCTTTTGAAGTTGATTTGACAATTCTTTCATCTCGGACGGTTCTAATCTATAAGGAGATTTTGCAATCGGTGCAGCACCAGGTACAAGATCAATCTTAAACTCGATCTATCTCGCAGGGGGTAATCCAGGCAAGTCTTCAGGGAAAACTTCCGGATAATCACGAACTACAGGAATTTCTTTAATCTTCCCACTTTCGGCATTCGTATCTACTACGTTAACCAAGAACGCAAGATAGCCTTTACGCAACATCTTGTGATCTTCATAATACTAACAACTCTTGATACTCGACTCGATCGGTCACCGTGAACAACTAAAGCTTTACCACTACCAGGATGAGGTATCCGCACTTGTTTCTCCGAACAAATGATCTCAGCTCCATTCTTGGATAGCCAATCCATCCCAACAACCACATCGAAACTACCCAGCTACACTGGTAGTAAATCGATACTAAAACTTTGATCACATAACCAAATTATAAACCACAAATAACTTGGCTAGTCTCTATCAATTTTCCATTTGCTAATTCTATCGAATACTTTTTACTTAGCTTACTTGTTTGAGAACACAGAAATGGTTCAAAGTTTTTCGAAACAAAACTCAAGTCAGCACCAGTATCAAATAGTACGAACGCATAATGGTCATTGATTAAGAACGTACCGGTAACCACTGCAGGATCATCACGTGCTTTCCCAGCATTCAGCTCAAAAGCTCTGCCCCTAGCACCCTGATTCTTCAACGATGGACAATTTGCTTGATATGTCCTTGTGTTCCACATTCGAAGCAACCCTCAATCTTGACTCCATCTGCGGTGCTCTTAGCATAGCACTCGCGAGTAACATGGCCAGTTCGACCATATCTGGCACACTTTCCCTGCTCATCACCGTGAGTCTTCTTCGCTGAACTACTTCCGCCATCCCTGGCATTATCCTTCCTTGAATCACTAGCACTAGCCAGATATGTTCTCCCCGAATTGCGTTTCTTCTCACGCTTCACATCGGAATCTTTCCTCGAGCTCTCAGATCTTCGCTTCCGTAAATCCCCATATCTAGACTCAGCATGCTTCGATCGCTCAGATTTCTCATCTGTCTTGACCCTTCCTGAAGACTTCCCAGTCTCCTCTTTCCTGTTAAGGCTACTTTTGCGGCAGCATCATCCGCTAATGATTTCGCTAGAGTAGTAGCTTCCAGATAGGTAGTGGGCTTCGCTGACGTAACCATACTACGAATTTGTGGCGACAATCCCCAGATATACCTTTCTACCTTAACGTACTCAGGAGTGACCATTCGTGGAACCAATCTAGCTAGATCATTGAACTGAGATGTATAAGCCCTGACGTTCAGGCCTTCCATGGTCAAATTCCAGAAGTCAGTCTCAATCTTCTGCATCTCACTACGCGGGTAGTATTCCTTAAGAAGCATCTCTTTTAGTTCAGTCCATGTAAAACCGTAGGCCGCATCTTCGCCTAAAACTTGAACTTGAGTGTTCCACCAGGATAAAGCTTCGTCTAGAAATGAACATGAAGCATACCTCACCCTCTGATCAGCAGCACATCCGCTGATGGCCATCATAGATTCCATCTTCTCGATCCATCTAGTGATTTCAAGAGGCCCTTCAGTACCGATAAATGATCGTGGGTTACAGCCCTGAAATGTTTTATACATACATCCATGCACTGTTCACAAGGTTAATAAAAAATCAAGATTACTCACTGATTTTATCATAACACAGGAACTACTAAAACTTTTCAGATCATTATATTACCTTGCGGGTTTCCAATCTGCACACCACCCTCACCATGCCCGGAGCACCACGACCACGTCCTTGCCCAAAATTTTGGTTAGCTTCACCTGTTCCAAGGCAGTATTAACGTGTTGGGCTATGAGTTGTGCCAACTCTTCTGGGGTGGTAGGTAGTCCAGTACCCTTTCTCGCTTTTGGCAGCATCTTGTCGTTTCTATTATTGCAATAATAATATCAACATAAGATATTGTTTAAATATTTCAATCATTAAATAATAGTGGACTAAACAATACACATGCATCCACATAATAATGAGAATAATTTAACCAAAAGAAACCCATGTCATTGATATTTATCACGGAAATTACAAAGCTTGTTCATAGTACAATGACTAATCAAAACTTGGTGAGACACAATAAACCACCAATAACAAGTCTAGATGAAATTTCCTCCTAAATATCCGAAAATTTGGCATGCAAGCCAATATAAGGGTTTATCAAAGAGACATACAAAACAAGCAAAACAAACAACCAAGAATCACTTCTTCAATCCCGCAAACTCAAGAAGCCTCCTACAAGCTCCTCCAAGTCGGCTATCCTCCAGTGCGTTTGATCCATTGCACTGTCATCCAAGTCCTTTAGCTCATCAAACCAGTCCATTTGCCCCTCAAGATCCTTCACTTTTCCCCTAATCGCCTCCATATCTCCGCGTATGGCCCCCAACCGACGGTTGCAGTGAGAGCATCGGTCAACCCATACTCCTTTCTGATTCTTTGAAGCAGATGCAGTCTCGGCTCTGGAAGTTGAAGCGATGTCTCCAGCTGGTCGTATCCTCTTCCTACGTCAAAAGTATACCAACAGGGTGTAGTAGGAGCGCGCGACTCGATCGATGGAAATGACGACTCGGTAACAACAGGTGGAGGGATCTCGGTAGTGGCTCAACAACGACAGCAGACGAGACGACCAATGGCTCTAATGGCTGAGCCGTAACAATGGTAGCGTCTACTGCTGGTGCGACACTATAAGATCCTCCGATCAACGGAACACCTCTACCCACATAATCGATAACTGGCACGGTACCTGACGATTGACCAGTCTCGTAAATCAAGGGTGGACATCATCATCATCGTCTTCGATCCAACCGTTGCTTGTAAAAGCATTTCGAGGGTCAACCTGGCTTGCAACCGCAACAGGGTTAACCTGGAAGGATGAAGCGAATTCGTCCGCATCAACAAACTGTGGAATCGTAGGGGTACCTCTGGTAATACGGATCTAGGTGATGTCTCGAATTCGGGCACGCTCTCAGAGTCAGTAATCTCGATGACCTCGTGCTCGTGCAACATTCGTCACATATATAACCGTACAAAGTAAGTGTGTGTTCAAATGAAAAACAACACATAAGGCCCAGTAACCAGATTAACACGTATGCATAATAACACGCAATGGTTCTTATACATGATAAAAATACACGTTTATTTAAAAATTTTGGCTTCGCGAATTTTGGACTTATATCTCAAAATTCTTTGGTTGAAGTCTAGAGTTTCCCCTGAAAACATCTAGTTCGCTAACAACCATTGGCTCTGATACCAACTTCTGTAACACCCCAAAAACGTCGCAGCGGAAATACAAACGTAATGGTGACGGAAGTTGGTGCCCATAAATATCTTAGTGGACGATGCATCGTTAATTTTGGACATATTACTTAATTAAAACATAAACCACAACCATAACATAGTTAACTTGTCTTGATCCTTATGGATCTTAATACAGTCGGTCCAAATAAATTTTAAAAGTGTCCAAAGTTTATTATTAAACAAACATGCATCACAACCACAAGATACACCAAAGATTCGCGAAGCCATGCTCAAGTACCTAAAGAACACGTTAAAATCAAGTGTCAACACAAAGGAGGGTGAGCTCACATATTCAAATTTAAAACAAGAAAAAACTTTCTAATTATGTGTTTATTATCAAAACATCCAAATAAATTTTTGAAAATCAATTTTATTTCCTTAATAAATCCATGAGTCAGCCGTCGCAAGCATTTTCCCGAAACCTCCGAACTAAGCATCTTCCCAAGTTTCACATATTAAATTTATTTTACATCCATTTGTTCAGATTCGTAAGGTTGCAAGACATTACGAGCTATATATTAACATTAAGGGTATAATCAACGCTAAACAATAACAGAATATAAATTGTCGCTTGACATGACACGGAGCTACCGGTCGCGACGGGGTTGTCAACCCGATAGATCTATCAACAATTCCACGCAATCCATATTAATGATTAAATGGCTAAGTTCGCGCAAAGTGCCCGCAATGGGTCACCCAAGGTGCCAACCTTATGAACAATAATATATCCTACTAAAATGATAAAATTCAATATAAACACGTTGTACGAATCCCCGACGTCCCCACCGAAACGTAAGCCTAATCCCGATACTTACTCTCTTGAGACCGAGCCAATTCGTCACAACTTTAGATTTAAGCAATTATAAATATACACGGTTGTTTTATCCCCAAAACACCGTAGCAATGCCCGTTTCTCTCCGAAACATATTTATATCAAAACCGTTTCTCCCCTAAACATATTTATATCATACCCGTTTCTCCCTGAAACATATTTATATCAAAACCATATATTTTCCATGAAAATATATTCATAATTTAATCAAAGGTATGTTTTATTCAAAAACATCTTTAATCCTTTTAAGGCGTGTTCTTCCCCCAAAACATATACAAAATATTAAAAAGAGGGGGTTTAGTGACACTCACCATTGGGTGCGTTTTAAAATAGTGCGATCCCAGAATTCGATTCTACACGTCCTAACATACGTAGGCACAATTTAATAATCAATATATTACAAAATTCCTAAGTTTCTCAATACTTAGAATTTTCACATAACTTTGAGATTTTCTCAAAAATTATTATTTTTTTGATTATGTTGGCATATATATATAATATATTTTATATATATATATATTAAGATTTTGCGACTTGAACGATTTTATTGGTGACCTTAATGTTTTATCCATTACCTCCCGTTTATAAATACTATATATCTAGATTTGCGCGTTGTAATATATATACATAAACGTTCACATAAACACAATATCATAACACGCGAAATCTCGTTAACTCATACACTTATCATTTTTAAAGCATGCATACATGAAATAACTTATTTAGTTAACCTATGTATAAATTTTCATGCTCGACAAATAAGTTACACACTAATCGCGATTTTACCGATTCTACCGTTTTAAACATACAAGCGTACATGCATAATCTTAATTTCCGCTATCATGTCATCAATTATCATATTATCATATAGACATATTTAAATCACATAAAACATTTAAACACATAAGGTTCACCCATGAACAATCCATTCTAGTATACATTGAAAAATGCGTATTTTAGCGATTCGGTAACGTTTTCGGGTGCCGAAAGTCAAGTATGACTAACCAAAACCAAATAAACTAAATATAAGTTAATATAATTATATTTATACTAAAAATATCAGTTATTTACTATTTAAAACAGTTTCATAAAAACCCTTTTAAAATGCGATTTTTACCGTTTTTACCGCATAGTTTTGCGTCAAACGTTACCATAACATCCGAAACTCGAAACGACTTCATATTTAACACAATACATGTTATATACTGATTAAAATGATAGTTATAATCATATTAGTGTAGTTTTTGTGTAAGGCACATAAATCATGCGATTTCATGTATTTTACAACACTTTTAAGCACATAGTACAACATGCAAAGCTAGTAAACTTTATGTCAAAGTTCCTTGCTATTTCACACTTCATATAACATTATTTTTAGTGTTTATAACGTGATTAAAATCATCCCTATTAAATCACTTTTTAATCACCATTTCATGTCCATATATCCACATGCATGCCTATGTACAAGCATCTAATGCATGTATATCACATCATCATCATCTTGCATGAACTTAAATACTTCCAACACATATTTAATTCATGTTCAAATATTCAAGAACACTATCTTGGACATGATCATCATCCATCATTTATCATAAATGTAAGACATATATACATATTCTTACACATCTAAGTTTATTACATCAAAGATTTACATGCATGCATATACACATATATATATACACAGTCACATATATATATACATACATACATGCTTCCAAAATTTACTTTTTAACATGCATTCATCTTTTCAATCACATAGCTTTCATATGGAAACTTCTAAACATGCATGCATCAAATCCTCATGAACATCATCAATCAAAAACATTCAAAATCAAAACTCAATCTTATACACACATGTATACATACTCACAAAAAATGGATAATTAAAGTGAATCTTATACCTTCAAGTTTTGATGGGTTTTGAACAAGAGTTGATGATATGGAGCTTGGATGTTACTTGAAACACTTTGAAAGCACCTTTGATCCTTCAAAAACACTTGGAATGGGGTTGTATGGATATGGATTCTTCAAGAACTTAACAAGAAAATGGATATGGTGATGTTGTGGGGTGGTTTCGGCCGAGAGCAAGCAAGGAGAGAGAAAGAGTGATTTGAATTTGATTTGTGTTGGATTTGGTGAGATATGGAAGATTGTATAAAGGTCTAATCATCCTTTGTGTTCTCTATGCACAACACTTGTCAAGAGAGAGAGTGTGAGGACTCCCCCTAGCCGCCACTTCCTTCCATATACACACATATATCCGTATATATACATATATATATGAGTTGTAGGTTAAAAACTGGTATTTTACTGGATACCGGGTTTTTATCTAGCGTTTTAACCTCGATTTGACGCGTTTAAATTTATTTTAAGCGCTCTATAAGAATAAACTCACTAAAATATTACTACTCAATATTTTATTTGCCAGGACCAGTTACGTTGTCGGTAATTGGCAGTATGCGCGCTGTGTTGCGCAGTACGCGCTTAAATTCGCAAAATAGAGATTTTAAGCGTTTTTAATTATTTTTATCATTCTATAAAAATAAACTTGTCAAATTAATATTATAATAATTATTGGTTGCCCTGAACTGGCTGTGTTGACAGTATTTTGTCAGTTACTTGCAGTATCGCATAATACACGTTTAAACAGAAAAATAGAGTTTCTTAGCGTTTTAAATTATTTTTCCTCAAGATTATGATTAAATATATTATTTAACTCACAACGGACCATTTTTGGGATTTTAACATTATCCGGCGATTACCGACGTTCGTTTCGCATTTTAACCGTTACGCGATAAGCGTTTATCTTAAAATTGCCAACATAATTTTTATCAAAGTTTGGATTTACCAACACATCAAATACCATATATATAAACAACATAAATAATCAAATACGGCCTTTTATTCAATCATGACACGTTTTACATTTGTACGGGACAGCCAAAATAGCCGGGTGTCACATCAAGCGGTTCTTATTTCCCCTAATTTGATGTTATCTGCCTCAAGGGAAGTCCTAATAAGCTTGAATCATGTCCTCGCAGGATCTATACACTAAAGGAGGCAAGTGTCTTACCTAAACCAACCTTCTAACCCCCTTCCAGGCAGTTAACGTGCTTTATATAAACCGTAAAGACAAGAATGAGTAAATCAACAAAACATGAAGGAATGATAGGATAAAATTCACTTTCAATATAAGAAACTAGTTATTAAAGTCATTAATACAAACCGAAATAAAAAGTTAACCAAAGACTGGAAATCAAAAGTAATACACAAAAGATTTCGTCACCAACTGATGTAAGAGTTTAGCAAAGAATGGCCAAAATTTGACAAAGGCTTTTATGATCAATCTATGATCCTGAGACTACTACACACTCTACACTCTAATGATTATAGTGGAAGATGATAGTGGAATGGTGGCTGGTGTGAGAGAAATGGTTTGCTAAAGGATGAGTTGAACGAAACCAAGCACCCCTATTTATAGCTGATAATAGAGCCTTCACACTGCCCCGTGCCTGCAGAGCATGGCCCTGTGTATTCCTTCTTCTCTATCTTCATTTAATTCTATTGTGGATTAGATGCCCCACTCCCCGTGTGTCAACGGCACGGCCCCGTGGCCATTGTACTTGCTGTAGGAACCTAGATACGTGAATCTAGAAGTTGACCACGACCCGTATCCATAGGGACACGACCCCGTGTCTCTTATTTGCTTCTGCTTGTCTTCTTCTGCTCTGGAATCTTGAAGGGTCATGATCCCATGCCGACTAGGCACGGCCCGTGCCAGGCTTCTGATTTGTTGTTTTTAGTCTTGGGATAAAGCTCAGAGGGCCGATATTGTGTGTTATCTTCTCGTCTTCTATACTTATGCTGTGTTTTGTCATTAATTTGTTCCTTTTGTACAATGAAGCTCTTTTAATCCTGAAAATGAAAAGTATACAAAGAAACATGCTTTTTCCAACATTGGTACTAAAAGGGTTGCTTTTATACCGTATTTGATACAATTTATATGTTGCTTTTGACGTATATCAGCATCCATTTCTCTTATTTGCACATTTACGGCCATAACCCCCAACCGACTTTCCTTTATGTCTTTTATGTGGTTGTCAGCCCAACCCCATATCTATTCTAAACCGCTCCCTCACCCTATAAATCCATGTTAGATACGTAAACCGCATAAACTCCTTTTATTCACAGCAATCTCCTGCACTCTACAACCCTAACCTACACAAAACCTACCTGCAAGTACTCCGCCTTCTCCATCTCTCTCACACTATGGTTGATGGAGATTGGGTCCCAAGGTCACCACACAATCGGTTAGTACACCTCACTCCGTAGTCGTTAATTAAGGTTTCTTTTTCTCGGTTTCGGTTCGTCTCGACTAAGTTATTTGCATGAAAATAGGTTTATATATGGAACTGTTGTGAACAATATGTGCAATGTGATATGATAGAATATATTATATCTGATTATATATGCGTATGAAAACTACTTTTGAGAATATAGGTATGATTGATAATCAACAAATCCGTTTTTTATTATATTTTGTAGTTTGATGACTTGAGTTGAGAAGGTGGGGTTAATCCAAAGGATAGAACACTTCGAATATGATGAATACTTTTGAATGTTGATACCGAAGTAAAATTTCTAAGTAATAAATTAAACTGATGTACAATTTGTGGATATCATATTCATTAAATGGCCTTTCTGGTATGGTAGGATAAATAGCCATATGTTTATAACGAATTCAAGAGACATCGGGATTTAGATGGCGATGGTCATATTTGTAGTATTAATTTAGCATGTGAGCCTCGATATGGAAAGCGTGATGTAATGCTTATGTGATGTGTTATATACGACGCTTGAATAGGATTGTATGGGTTGTGAAAAAAAAGAAAAAAAAGAAACAAGATGCACAGTTCAGACGATTGTATGGATTAAGATTTATGGTGGGTGTTGTCAATATATGATAGACTTGTGAAAGGGAGGTGCACAGGTCCAATTTTCTTTAAGTAGTATATAGTTTTTTTTTTAATAGCAACCAGAACTTTTTATTACCCCAAAAAATAACTGACACCCAGCAAGTCACTGGGAAGCCATATTACAGCAACAGAACGAAAAATAGAGAAAAAAAAACATGGATAATCCTTACAAAGTCAAATTCAAAACTCGCCACCCATTCCAAGAAATTGACTTATACTTTGATCTTGTTATGACGCCTTGAAAAGAAAAATCTTTTATCTCTTCTACTGTCGATTGAATCCCACCCGGTTTTCCTTTGAAGATTTTATCGTTTCTAACTTTCCATAAACTCCACCCAGTTTGCAGAGTTATTGCGTGTATTACTCTCCTCTTATTGCGGCTCATCTGTAACTCATTTACATCCAATAACAATTATTTTAGAGAATCCGCCGTGATGCTCGATGAGATTTTGACCCACCCGAGGACCTCTTCCCAAACTTTCTTTGCAAAGTTTCCTTGAAGTAATACATGATCTGCTGTTTCCTCAGCCGCACCACACATTTTACAGCTAACATCTCGAAGTGACATACCTCTTTTCCTTAAAGAGACCGCAGTCGGATCTTCTCGTCTATTGCGCGCCACATAAACATATTGCTTTTACCTGTCGCCCATTTGTTCCATACAAACTCATAGCTGGTACGTTCAGGTCGAACTGTTGTGCTAAAGAACTTCTTACCCCTTTTACCGTGAAAACCTCTTCCTCATTATTCTTCCATATCCATACATCTTCCTTTAACGACACGGATATTGCTGAAGAACGGCCTTTAATTCTTCCATCTCTTGTCTCTCCAACATACTCCCCGGTGCTCTCGCCCAAACCCAATCCCATATTTTCCCCCCATTATTAAGCCGGTAATGATCCTTTACCAGAGCTCTTTTATTCTCCGCTAAACGGTACAGCTCAGGGAACTGAACCATCAGCGACTCATTGCCTAGCCACGTATCGATCCAGAACATAGTTTTGTCACCCAACCCCACTTTACTTCTCAGCTTTCTGTTAACATCCACAATTTTTTTATAAACTCCTTTCCAATCTCAGCAATATTTTTCCATACTCCCGGATGCGTTTTTTTGACCGGTATAGCCTCTATCTTCCTTCTACTAAGATGAATAGCATTTATTACGTTTGCCCATAGTTAATCAGGTTCCATCTTTAGTCGCCACCACCATTTTAATAGGAGTGCCTGATTTAAGTCTCTAATATTTCCAATACCAAGTCCACCAAATGTTTTGGATGCAACCACTCTTTCCCACTTAATCCATCGGATTTTATTATTAATGTTGCATCCTCCCCAAAGGAATATATAGTTAAGTTATGGGTGGCTGTGAAGTATGAATATATATACATGTAAGTATGTAGTATCATTAAATGAAGTATGTGTATAAATGTGGATTCACATATGATGATGTTATGTTTTAGTGGAGGGGTACGACCTATAAATGGGATTATACAAGTTGGTATGTGTATGTGAAATAAATATATGACTATATATGTGTAATGGTTACATGTGGGTTGTGTAGGTGAATTTATTTGAACACTGTACACACATAAATTTATATGAGTATTCATGGTTGAGTAGGACTGCAATTATAGATATATGTATAAATATATATCTACGTGATGTGTGAAGCTTGTGTTTATGTGGATAATTAATGAAGAGATGCTAGTGTTATTGGTAGGGTGTTTTAGTTATTGTTATATCTAGGAGTCCCAAATCCGAAATTGAGGCGATAACTTGAAACCATATAACGACCTCCTGATTAGATGTCTAATAGTGAAATAATATTTATATCAGGACCTATGAATCTAGAAGCTTCTATACTTGTTTTCTTGTTGTTGTGCACCCTAAGGGTGAGTTCACAACTCGTTTCTAAAAGCATGCGTCCCTAGTTTGGGACAACACTTTTTACAGTAGCCGGTTGGGGCTACGTGCGTGTTCATTGTGTGAACCATTGAAACATACTATCCACTGGAGGTCCACTGGAAGTGGATGGTAAACTTAGACTAAATGAAAAACTCTATCTTGAAAGTCCCTTACCGGGTGGGCATACGCGGGGTATTAGTTGATAGCGCTATTAGGTTTGACAAACCTCACACCGTTGTGGAGGCCGGGTGTGAACTTCTAACCTTCACTATTGCATTAATGTTGATAGACATTAATGAGGGCACAAACGGAACGTCAGCATTCGTATATAATTTAGTCATGTGATGAGGGTTAGCTACCCAAGTCATACTTAATCCAAAACATGGTGAACTTTACTTTTGCTAAATGAAATTTTGTGAATTTGCCAACTTTATTGTTGACACATAGTTGCATGCTTTGCACGTCAGTAAGTACAGCTATGGACGGCGTTGCAATCGACTGGATTGGGTGGTTCGCTAAAACTTTATGTTTTTAAACATTTATTTAACTTATGGTTTTAGTTCCTGTTGGTTTTTAACTTTATTTCCCGCTGCATTATAAATTGCCTTTTGAACAAACTAAAACCTTATCATTAATCATGTCGATAGAGATGCTTTTATTATTTTAATTTTTTTCTTCGACATGATTAGTGGCTAGATCCTGGTCTACACGTCTTGCGATAAATCTTCGCGTGTGGAAATTAAGGGTGTGACAGTGCGGGTTATCACACAAGAAATGAAAAGTGAGCATTTTGGTGAGATATGACGTTAAATGCTCAGTAAAGGCTCAAAATTCACAATTTGTGGGAAAGGGTAAAAAGTGTGAAAATATACACGGCGCTATCGGTTGTAAACTTATAAACAAAATTTTTAGATCTTGGTTTTATAACTTAAACAAAAACAAGACAAAATAAACAAAAAAAAATATTTTGAAAAAGATTTGGGGTGTTTTAGCGGTTCCAAGTAGAGTTTTGTGTAAGGCTTGTTTTAGGACAAATGATTCAAGTCCCCCCCCACACACACACACACTTAAATTACACATTGTCCAAAATGCGTTCAAAATGGATTAAATTTGATTAAATATGTAAATGTAGGTTAAAAACAACAAATTTTCAAAATCCAGACACTTGGCACGGGGCGTGCTAGTGGGCACGACCCCATATAAAACCACAAGTAACCATTGATGAACTTGTCACTAATCTAAAATGGATTCCACACATTTTGGACTAGGATAAACAAATTAGGACCTGAGCTTATTAAATAAGTAGATCTTCACAAGTGGTGTCAGAGCTTGGAGGCCTGATTTGAAGACAATTCAACAAGATTCAACCACTAAAGACTTCTCTTCTTCTCATGTTTCTCATTTTTATCATTTTTTCAAGAGTAAACTTTCATTTTGCTCCCTGTGGTTTGGTCGTTTTAACGATTTTGCCTCAATCCTTTAAAAATAGCCATTTTACTTCCTAATCTATGAAGCCCATCATGATTTCACTCCCTGCCTCAAATGGCATCCATTTTAAACGTTAAAAATCGTTAGGTTTCGGTCTAGGATATGGTCTAGTTATGGTCATAATTGCCCATCATGTGTTATGCACGTGACAGTTTTTAGCATTTAAAATGGATGTTGTTTGGGCGGGGAGTGAAATCGTGATGGGCTTCATAGATCAGGGACTATTTTAAAGAATTAGGGCAAAACCGTTAAAACGACCAAACTACAGGGAGCAAAATGGGAGTTTACTTTTTTTTTCAAAGATTTAACGGTCGAAATGGCCTGATTTTCTTAAGGAATGTGTAAAATCAAGTTCTAACAAACCCTTGAAAGAATTAGATGATAAAATCAACAAAAAACGTGAAATTTTGAACTTCACCTCGCACGAACTATGCACTTCGCACGAAGTGAAAATTATCTTCAAACGAAGTGAAAGTTTGTCAAAATTGTTCTTCTATCTTTGCATAAAGATAGGTCTTAGCTCCTATGAACTTAACTTGAAAACTTGTTGTTTTTGTTTTTCAGTTCGCTCGAAGTGATCACTTCGCACAAGAAAGTTTATCCTTGCACCAAGATTGTTTGCACGCAAACTTTTGACAAAATGGAGAACGAGTTTTATAATTCTTTTGCTACAATGTCCACAGCAACTTCTGCGTCGATTACTCAAAACCTAAATTTAGACGATCTAATGGGGACGATGCAGAATCCACCAAAAATGATGAATTTAGAAGATTATAAAGGTTGGCAGGAACGGTTTGTGAACTGGGTACAATAAATTTATTTTGATTGCTGGTACGCCATTGAAGAAAAGTATGTTGCACCTACTGGTGATAATGGGCTTGGAAAAATGTTGACTCGGGTTACTACAGTAGAGAAAGATAAATTTGTGAGAGAAGAAAATGATGAATATTTTGCAACAAGCTGTCAAAGAGGATATATTCACATTAATAAAACATGATGGAGATGCTCAGTCAATCTGGAAGGCGTTAAAGGTAAAGTTTCAGGGTAGCACACAAATGTTGAAAAGTAAAACAACGTTACTCAAGAAAGAGTTCGACACCTTCACAACTTTTAGAGGAGAAACAATGAAACAAGTTATTAAAAACTGTCATCTAGTCATGGAAATGA
This sequence comes from Scalesia atractyloides, assembly GCA_947069175.1. NCBI lineage: Eukaryota > Viridiplantae > Streptophyta > Magnoliopsida > Asterales > Asteraceae > Scalesia > Scalesia atractyloides. The sequence continues at coordinate 72,429,216 of CAMTDV010000025.1, read as the reverse complement.
AAAGTTTGGGTAGACAAAAAGAAGATGAAGAATGGGTTGACAAGTTGGCCGACTCATTGCCTCAGGGAGAATGGTGGACTTATCTAACAATTTTGAAAAACAGTTCAGAATATAATACTTTGAGCCTGAGTAAGTTCATTGAAAAACTCAAAGAACATGAGCTTGAAATGCGAAAAATGGCTAAAAATGAAAGTTCAAACACTCAACAATATATCAATCTTTATTTCAAAGGAAGTCCAATAGCCAACTGTTGGGATTGAACCCTACTAAAGAATAGATGATAGAAAGCCAAAAACAGGTCTGCTTTATATGATCCAGAATAAACAGAGTTTAGATTCACTTCTTCCAAATACCAGCTTCCAAACCACTGATAGTTCTAACAACTGCCCTATGCCAAAGCTCTGCTAGTTATAAAATCTGTTGATTCACCAAACCACTGATGGGTCAAAGGTCTGCTCTTAAGTCAAAGGTCTGCTGGAATCAAAGGTCTGATCATCCTTTGAAAATCACCTGCCAACACCTTCATCAGATTTTATGTCTATCAGCGGTTAGGGTCATCAGTGCTTTACAAACAGTGTTTAGGTTAGGCAGTGGTTAGAGTTTGTTAGTATTGTTAAATGTCATTGTCAAGATGATGTCAGCATAAACTAACAGTGGTTAGGTTAGTACTATAAATAGACAGTGCCTGTACAGTTCTATTTAGCTTTTTCACATTTTTCACTTTATTGTACAATCTTTTCTGTGTAAGCTCGGTCTGAGGGGTAGTTAGTGATTCGTACATGTAAGTTATCTGTTAATCATTTCAATCTTATGAGTAATGAAAACATGTTATGATGAAAACTATTCTCTCATTGATTGTGTTATAAAGTTTTAGTTGTTATTCCGCTGCAAATTCCTTTATGATTTATCATTCTGGTGTAAAATTAGTTAAAACAATTCAATCAAACCAAACTCGGATCTTAATAATTGGTATCAGAGCTTGGTCAGTCAAATTGATCTAATCGTCAATTTGACCTAAAAAGATTAGCTCGATTTCATGATATTGTGCTATTCTAAATTGTCAAAAACAGAGTCGAGATTGTGTAGAAATTCACGATTCATGTGGTTTTTATTGTGTTGGAGTCTTCGTTGTTTTTAGTTTATTGTGTTGGAATCTATGTTGTTTTCAGGATTAATTGACGAAGAGGATCCATATCAGTTCCATAACAATGATTGAGATTAACTCTTAATTCATAAATTTCTCAGAAAAATTGCTGGAAATTTATCATATCTAATTGATTCTCGTATCACGGATCTTTCTACGAGTTTTTATAGTAGAAATCTCGTGTTTATATTAGGTCATGTATTTCTCCTCGGTTTTTAGTTTGGAGATAATACTTCTTGAGTTTTTGCTCGTTTTTGTTAGGCAAAACTTAAATACCTGTCTAAAGTAGTACCCTAATTTTAGAAAGGGGGGTTACTTTTTCTGATAAGAGAATCAAGAGGATTCTGGTTGATGATCAGTCAAAATTCAGCTTTAAATATCTTTGAAAACTTGTTCTTACAGACAAAATAGCTTGTATCATAAGAGATATACAACCTCTGTCGAGTTTCTGTAAAGTGTCTGAACACAAGGACGAGCATGTAAATGAAGTTTTGACTGAAAAGGTTTCAAAAGTTAAGCCAATAATTTTTTTTTGAGAAACATTTGAAAATAGTTTGTCAGAATTGACCTTGCAAATTATCAAATATTTCTTTAAACTTATTAACATCAAACATCACTTTGTGAGGGGTTACTATGAAAAAGGTCTGATTTCTTTACAACATGTCCATACCATTGATTAACTAGCAGATGTGTTGACAAAAGCATTTGATGCTTCCACATTTGACAGTTTGATTTCTAGGCTTGGAAATGCTAAACATGGATTAAAAACAAATTTTTCTTATGATCCACGCGTAAATAGCAATAAAATGTTTTTAGAAAATCAGAAATTCATCCTTAAAAATAGTTAAAATTGAATTTCTCAATAAATCCTTAAAGTCTATTCAAAGCTCTGATAGACATCATCTGTTCAAAGTGTGCCTTTCCAAATAAATAGTCTATCATCTGAAACATATACTCGCCTTATGGCTAAAGAGTCAAAAGTTTCAAAAACACAAGCAGGGGTGTCTGAGCAAAATTTAGATGAGTCCACATCTGTTCCTCAGATTCCAGCTGCTGAGCCCACTGCTCCTGGTGACCACAGCAGCAAAACCACTGCTGTGCAACCTACACCAAAAACTCCTAAAAAGACCAAAAAGAAACCATCAAAACCCACCAAACTATCAAAAAGGACCTTCTGGAAGATGAGATCCCAGAAGTTAATCCAGTGACAACACAAAAGTCACATGAAACCACTGCTGCTACTTCCTCACAACAGATTGTAGAAAGATCTCCACCCAAAACCATTACTCCTCATGATTCCTCACAAAAGGAACATGTTGTAAGCATAGGGAACCCACAACTAATAACATCACCCTCATTTGAGAGTATGTTAAAATGTCCATCTCCCAGAACAAATTTGCGTTCCACACCACTGTCCACACTTCAACTTACAACAACCACCACATCTCTGTTTGAAACCTTTGATAGTCAGTCACAAAAACGCCACTCTCACCAACACATTACTTAGAGCAAAACCTCCACAATGGTTGTGTCTAACAAAAATCAATTGGTTATCCTACAAACAGATGAGGAGGCTACATCACTTGGATTTCCTGAAATCCTTGTTGATAGTTCAATAGGAGCAGCTACTACAGATGTTGAATCCACTGATTTACATCTGGACAGTAGTTTCATATGTAAGTCTCCCTTGAAGGCAATCACTGTTGAGGATACCCATGTACCTCTGCTTCAGTGGGAAGACCCTAGTACCAAGAAAAAGGGGCATCTAAAGTTAAAGCAAGTGATAAATCACATGCTCATGATACTCTAGATAAAACTACCACCTTGGGTAGGAGCTCAGATGATACTATTAATTTAGGAGATGAGCTTAAACACAAGGAATTGACGGATAAGTCACAAAGATTGAGGCATCCGTGGGAGATATCAAAAATGTGCTACAACAGATATTACACTCTGCAAAATCTCAAAACACTGCTCAATCCTCTGCTCAAGCCACCAAAATTGCAACACAAGTGTATCCTCTGCTCCAACAACACATTCAGCATGCTAATCAGCTATATGATTCAAAAGTGCAAACATTCAAAGAAGAAGTTGCAGCAAGGTATAAAGACACACATGAAGAGCTTAAAGAGATCAAGAAAATTCTCATTCCTGACACTACCCCTGCACCTATCTTCGAAAGAGTTAATGATGCTAAAAAGGGGGAGAAAAATGACGCTGAGGAAATTCTTTCAGTAACTTCTGCTGAAACATTTGTCAAAGAAAAAGAAAAGGGAGGTGATGAAACCCTGAGAATTCAAGCAGATGAAGAATATACACAAATGAGGATTGATCAAAGTCATGTCAGGATAAAAGAGAAGGAGATGAAGGGTGCCATTGCTAGTTCCAAAACCACTGTTGGTACAAAAAGGCAAACCACTGACAGTTCAATCATATTGCCTTCCTCATCTCAGCAACCACCTGTCAATGTAAAAGATGTTGATACTACCAAAAGTACAGCAGATGTTACGATAGTAGTGGTTTGCACAAATGCTCCTGCACCAAAACTGGTTTATGCTAGGAAAAGAAGAAGAATGGATACAGTGGAAAATAATGATATACCATCTACAACTGTGTCCAAACAAATCCAATACCAAAACCAGCTATCACCCAATCATCATCACTACAAATTAGCCTTGCTGAGTCACTCAAAGGTCAAAATCCAAAAAGAAATATTCCTATGGAAACATCATATCCTTTAGAGTTGGCTGCAGTAAGAGGAGAAATGCTACAATTCTATACAGAAGCTGACCAATCCAAAAGAACTTTCCCATCTCTTCTTGGCTTTAGAAATCCGAAAACCATTGAGGATTATCTAAAACTAAAGACTAGGCAAGCCAAAATCATAGCAAAAGAAGAGAGTGAAGGAAAGGGTAATGATTACATATCAAGAAGGGAACAACTTAAGCTTAACAAGGTAACGAAATTAGAAGAGTATGCAAGAGAGATAAATGAGAAAATGATTCTGGACTCTCTAAAAGATGATCCCAAACAGAAGCGAAGGGTAAACCTTATCAGATTTATCATGAAAGAAAAACCCTATCAAGCTGAGGAGAACCAGTTTAAAGAGTGGTCCATCCAAGCTCTCAAACAAGAAGCAGAAAGAATTGATAGGATCAAGAAAGACCCTCAAATAAGACAGAATGCACCAGATTGGAAAAATGTTAAGAACCTAAGTGCAGATCTGGTCTTAGAAACAACCATTCAAGCCCTCAACCAAAAGAAGAGGCAGCTGCAGATGGATATGCAAGATCAGCAAAGGGATGCTAACAAAAGTAAGCAGGCTATCACTAAGGAACCTTTGCCTGACTTGAATAAAGAACCATTTAAGCCTTTACCAAATGCTGAAGATCTTTTTCAAAGGTTTTCAAAAAACCTTTTCAATTCTCATCACAAATAACTCCTCTCCCAAGAAACCCATTGAACTCAAAAATACTAAAGTGGCTCTCTGATAAAAAGACCCATGTATTGACTCTGCTCAGGTCCAATGGGAAAGTTGTTAGTATGCCAAGGAAGGATGTACTAAGCCTGAGTGTAGCTGACCTTCAAGATCTTTTGGAACCACAACTGTGTAGGGATGAGGATGATGAAGATTCCTTAAACTTTGAAACAAAATTCAAAGAACAAATCAAGGAAAAATTGATGAGACATAAAGATCATGAATAAAAAAGAGTTTTAGCATCATCTGTTCTACGGGGAGATTGTTGGGATTGAACCCTACTAAAGAACAGATGATAGAAAGCCAAAAACAGGTCTGCTCTATATGATCCAGAATAAACAGAGTTTAGATTCACTCCTTCCAAAGACAAGCTTCCAAACCACTGATAGTTCTAACAACTGCCCTATGCCAAAGCTCTGCTAGTTATAAAATCTGTTGATTCACCAAACTACTGATGGGTCAAAGGTCTGCTCTTAAGTCAAAGGTCTGCTGGAAGTCAAAGGTCTGATCATCCTTTGAAAATCACCTACCAACACCTTCATCAGATTTTATGTCTATCAGCGGTTAGGGTCATCAGTGCTTTACAAACAGTGTTTAGGTTAGGCAATGGTTAGAGTTTGTTAGTATTGTTAAATGTCATTGTCAAGATGATGTCAGCATAAACTAACAGTGGTTAGGTTAGTACTATAAATAGACAGTGCCTGTACTGTTCTATTTAGCTTTTTCACATATTTGACTTTATTGTACAATCTTTTCTGTGTAAGCTCGGTCTGAGGGTGAGTTAGTGATTCGTACATGTAAGTTATCTGTTAATCATTTCAATCTTATGAGTAATGAAAACATGTTATGATGAAAACTATTCTCTCATTGATTGTGTTATAAAGGCTGTTATTCCTCTGCAAATTCCTTTATGATTTATCATTCTGGTGTAAAATTAGTTAAAACAATTCAATCAATCCAAACTCAGATCTTAACACCAACATTCAAGGTCCAAAGATTCAAGCAGCTTACAGTGCAGAAAGTTCATCCGGTTATTCAACAGTTACTTCTAATAGTGGAACTGGTTTCTCATTTTATTCGAGTTTTGAACCAAATACTCCGATACATAGCCTTCAGTCTTCACAAAGCTCAAACAACAATAACAACCATAACAAATCCAATCCTCATATCCTGCAGTGCAACATTGCTGTAAATCTTCAGAATGCTCAAGATTTTACCGAAAATACTGCTAAAAATACATGGGCTTACTTACTTCAGTATTGGAATCTTATGAGTGTCTAGTTGCAGTAAAGATCGGGAATCCTGAAATGACAAAAGAGGATTACGATCAAATTGATTCAGAGGAGTTGGAGCAAATGGATACAAAATGGTTTTTAGCTAGTATAATTCGAAGGGCGAAATTTTTTTTTGAAATTACTGGGAGGAAATGTGTCGTTAGTTCTGATTCAAAATTTGGAGTTGATAAATCTAAAGTGACTTGTTTCAAGTGTAAGGATAGGATGTCCGAACAGAGAAGTTCACGGAAATCATCAAAATCCTTTTGATGATTACTATAAAACGGCAATATATCATAGAACTTCTCAACAACCTCAGAATTAGTCAAAACTTTTCAACTAGATGAGGGTTCGGCAAGATCAAAAGATAAAGCCCTAGTCGCTACACAAGAAGATGAAGGTTTTAACTAGGATAAATATCTTCCAAAAACCGAAGGTCACTCACTGTTGGCATAAATTATTGAAGAACCGGAACCAGAAATGGAAGAAGTTTGTGCCGAGATTGTTTACGATAAAGTTCTAGAAGAATCTGATCATTGTTATTATATTGAGGAAGAAATTTTACAAAATGTTTTTCAATCATTTATGCCTCCTACTATTTATAATGCTTTTGCAGGAGTCTTTAGTGAACAAAGAGATAATCAGAACACACAATGCGAAGAGGAAATGATTGCTGAGAGAGTAATGATGGATCGGGTAAATGAGGAAGGTGAAACTTTTAAAGTTAATCAGAAATTAGTGGTCGAAGAAGTCAAAGAAGAAAGAAAAACTGAGAAAATTGAGATACAAAGACAGTGCACAAAATGTTTAGAACCGTGTAAGTCTTGTATAGAAAAATATGAGAAGTATAGAGAGCTAAAACGTCATACCGATAATCTATCAAGTGATTTCAAAGAGATGAAAGAGGCTTATGATAAGCTAAGCAAAATGATTAATCTACACTGTGATGCGAATCGGGAAGATAGCTCTACAATCTCAATGTTAATGGCAACGATCATGGACGAACAGATGGTAATAAACATTCACATTGACACGATTGCCATATTGAAGCTTGAGCTAGAAGCAATGAAGATTGAAACATAACGGTTGATAGAAAGTTGATCAGTTACTCTGCAGCTTCATATGATCCGGATCACGTTCTCCCGAAACCTACAAGAAAAGATAAAGATGTTGAGGATGTTTACGGATATCAGGATAGAGGTCTAGGTTATAATCGATGTCCACCCCCAGATGTGGAACAGTTACTTCAGGAAAAAGCCTGACGGGGAGGAAAAGGCACTGAACTTGAAATTTAAAACTATAAAAACAGAACAGAAAGATTAGCTGCCTGATAACGTTGATGTGACCTATTCAAAATCTGATACAGATGTTGACTCTGAAGTGGTTAAAACTGTGGTTGTGAATGTTTTGGGAACTAAAAAAGACAAAAATATTTTTGAAAACAATCAACCAATGATAACAAAAGTTCAAGTTCACAACCTGAAAATGATGAAAATTTTCATGATGCTTATATTAGAAAATCAAAACATAGTTCAAATGATGATCCAATTTTTTTTATATACAAAATGTGTGGATCTGATCAACTATAATTCGTTCTAAACTTTCCAATCAGAATGTGAATTTTAACAGCGTTGAAAAGGTTCTCAAACTTGTTGAAATCGAAGTTACTAAGATTGAAAGTTTGACAAAAGAAAAAGATGTTTCGAGCTTTAAAAGAGATAAATCTTACTATTCCAAACCCAAAAGTTCTTATTCAAACAACCACTAGAGCAATTATAATGGTTGGAATGGGTCAGGGTATGGTAAGAGAAATTATAACAAGTTTGGAAAGTCAAAAATTTTGAAGAAATTGAACTTTGTTTCTCGAACAAGTTCTAAAAATGCAAAAGAAAGTAAGATTTACAAAGAATCTAATGAAGAATTTTTCAAACAACAAAATCAACGTGAACTAGTAAAGGAATCTTCTATTATAACTGACACGTGTTTTAAATGTTAATAACGTCGGGCACATTGCTAGAAAATGTCCACAAATAAATCCTAAACCTGTTCATGATACTAAGAAAAATTCTGAACATCTGAAACAAAAGTCATCAATGTTTGTACCAACTCAGGTTTGGAAACAAAGCAAAGAATCTGTTAATAAAGTGAAATCAGTTAACAACAAAATTGGTGAATTTTCAAAGAATTTTGAACAAAAAAATTCTACTTTGTATTTCAAAAAAGCTTTGAAAAAAAAAACAAACATAGGTGATGAAAGAAAAAGAATTTTTTGAAAATGTCGAACATTCGATGTCAACTTAAAATTTAGAAAATGTTGAACAGAAGAATGAGATTGAGTTTGAAGAAAAAGTTGCTAATAAGTTACCCAAGACTGAAAAGACTTGGGTATCTCTATTCAACTAATTGTTTTTGTGACTGTGCAGGGGCTTTTGAGATTCAGTATACAAAAACTAAATCACGAATAAAGAAGTTTCTTGGCACATGATGAGAAAAGTAGCTAGGTTGATCAAATTATAAAATTTTCAGGCTATGAATAATGGGTTTACTGGTTAATTATTTTAAAGAAAATTTTAAACGAAAAATCACATAACCTCACTATTGAACAGACAAAACCTGGTGGAAAAAACAGATTCAAAAATGTTTTAATATCAAAAGTTTCAAAGTTTTTGTTGTCATGAGGGGGAGAAAGTATAACAAGAAAAATGTAAAGCAGTGATGGATGGAGAATTAAAGTATTCTCATTAGTCGGTCAAGTATTTCTTTCTTTAAAAACAAAAATACAAAAATATGTTTTTAATTTTAGGGGAGAAAAAATTTGAGAAAATACAAAAACATAGTAAAAATGCAAAAAGTATAAAAACATGAAAATGATAAAAAGAGTTTTCGTGTATTAAACAGGAAATGATAGTACATCGGTAGACTATCACAGTATGCTAAAGAAATGCAGTGTTAAAAAGTTTTTAAAAATAGGTCTCACTGATGATGTGCCAGTAGACTTCGCACATTCAGTAAATTGTTTTCGAGATATAAACCTAAAGAAAAAATTCTTAATCTGTGGCTTAACATCTCTTGGATATATGGTCTTAGTACACCGAAATTTCAATTGAGAGATTGCCAGATTCTGAGATACTAGTTCTTTATAGATAACTGATATCTGGGGTATTATACAAGTTCTTCTGATTTTGCGTTGGCAATGGCCTAAAACTTGTAGAAAACTTTTTCTTTAAAACCTAAAAACTGCGTCAAAATTGAAAGAATCGAAAGATTTGACAATCGTAGTACAAAAGATTCCAAATTTGGAACACCACTTTTAAGTGGAGCCTTAATCTATTTGTCTGTACGGTGGTACTAACCTGAGCTCTCAGGGTCTCGCACAACCCAGATACATATATCAGTTAGATACCTGTAAGATGAAATCTAGGGAATCTAGATACAGGAGTATATTCTGAGGTGGGAAACACGGTTAAGTCAAGTTCTAAGACATGTAGCTAACGTATCTTGAAAAAAATGAGAAATGTGTAAAGGTTTAAGTGGACTAGTATACTGACAATCTAAGTGAATCTGTTTAGGACTGAAAGTTTTATCAAGATCAATGGTACTAGTGATAAGTCTTAAAAACTGATATAATCCTTTTACACAAACCCATAAAAATATGTCCGTAAATATGTTTGTACATAGTTTTTTTCATTTCCGAAAAACCCAAAAAGTTTTGGTGTGTTTTAGCATAAACTTTTGAAAAATCAAAAGATTTTATTTTTTTTCTTATTTTCGACTGCCAAAGATGGAAAACTGATCTTCAAATCTGAAGCTGCTAAACAAAATTTGAATTTAAAAAACTGGATCTGACTGATTAAAAGTTCATCGATTTGAAACTTGAAATTGAATATGTTAGTTTGTTCACAAAGTGGTCAACTAAGGTCATTAATTTGAACTTGGTTAATTGAGAGGGTTGTTATAGTTAATAAAAATGTTTGAAATTTGAAATTTTGAAAATGTTGATGAATGTTTAATTTGAAAATTTTCAAAAGTTTAAATCTAAAATGTTTATTTGAATAAAAATGAGAGAAATCAGGAATTTGAATTCAAGGGGAGCACACGTTGAACAATTAACAGGAAGCTCAAAGTAATGGGAGATTGTTGATATCATCTGCTAAACAAGATGTTAAAGTTATTAAATTTTGAAGAGATTTGTGGAAGTTCAAAGACTGAAGCTTAAAAGAATATTCGAAAACTGTGGCAACATCCAATGGGGAGATTTTTATGCATATATCTAATGCCTACGTCATCAAATCATATCGAGTCTGTAATAAAAACAAAATGTTAGATTTTTTTATGTAACAAGTCACTTCGTACGAAGATAAAGGGTCACTTTGTACGAAGTTAGGTTGATCATCTTCGTACGAAGATAACATCTAAGTTTGCACGAAGAGAACTTGTCTATATATAGGTGTGCGAGCATAGTGTTAGGTATTCGTTTGTGTAGACTGGACGACGGAGTCTGTCCAAGTGTTTTCCGGATTGTGTAAACGTTTAATCAGTGAATGGAAACAGACAAACAAATTTGTCACTAATCTAAAATGGATTCCGCACATTTTGTACTAGGATAAACAAATTAGGACCTAAGCTTATTGGATGAGCAGATCCTCACAGCAAGCCATATCTGAAGTTGTTTTAGTTGATTTAAGTTTCTTTATTTTTATGGTTAAAGCTTAGATTTGAGCTTGTAAAGAGGTGGCTTCTTCCACTTTATGGGCACTCGGGGCTATTGATTTTGAACCCTAGGAGTGTGCCACTGAAACTATTTTGAGCAATTTCCTCAATTTGGTTTTAAATTTCATGAGGTCACCGATTTCCAAGGAGTCCTCTGGAGTTAGAATCAAGGATTTGCCTTGTGTGTAGTAAGAGTCCATTGCAGAAAATGGACACTTGTTGCCAACGTTCTAGGCCATGATATGGGCATTTCCTTAATAACTCTTTAAACTTTTCCCATGTCCCGACAAAGATTCCCCGTCCTCTTGGGAGTATGAGTTAATTTTGTTCAGGAGTTTGGCGGTTTTAGCGGGAGGGAAATATTTGTAGAGACATTTTGGGCAATTCATCCCAAGTGTGTACGGACCCACTTGGGAGGGTGTTTAGCTAAGCCTTAGCTTTATCTTTGAGTGAAAAAGGAACATACAGAGTCGGATCGCCTAGTTGGAGGCTAGTTGATTCAAAGGTGTCATATATTTCCAAAAAAATGGTAATATGCAAATGGGGATCTTCATCGGGTAGGCAATGAAAGGTGGTAGAATTTTGGAGCATTTGGGATTAGGTGTTGTCGAAGCTCAAAATTTTTAGTATCGACATTTGGTGGGTTAATAGCGGCTCCCAGATTACCGATTGTGGGCCGTAGGTAATCCATGAGAGTACGTTGACCCGCCATAGAGAGGTTTAGTGTCGAGGCTTTTTCTCAGTTTTTAGCTTGAAGTCTTTTTCTTAAAAGCGTTGGGGTTCTTCTAGTGACACTTTTATGTCTTTGTCGGAGGTGGAGGTCATGCACCAGGTCATATTATCGGAGAATTGTACAAAATGGTGTAAATTTCTACGAACAAAAAAAATGCTGACCAGTTATTAAGCACTGCCCCGTGTCTATATAGGCACGACAGCATGCTTGTTGAGAAAACGTTTTCGTTTTCTGGTTCTCAAATACTGGAGGTTTGACACGGCCCCATGCAGAGAACAGAAAAAATTGCAGAAAAAGAAGAAAAACTTAAAAATAAAAATTAAAGGAGAATATAAATGATTAGGCCGTCGATTTCTTAAAGTCCTTGTGTCCTCGGCAACGACGCCAAAAACTTGACGTGAGCGGAGGGTGTATAATTTTTAATATATTTTTAACCACTTTTACTGTTTATCAAGCTTTAAATTTATAAAACACATATAACACTATCACTCTCTACAACACGCTAGGGCATGTGCCCATCGTTAGCGTAGTATAATGATGGTAAGATACCGAGGTCGTCCAAGGACACAAGAGCTTTAATATCGGAATATCGTTAACGTCTAATCTAAACAAAATTTAGGGAAAATATTTTTAAAAATTGAAATAAAGAAAGAAACTAAAATAATAAAAGACTCAAATAGACAAGATAGAATCACTTGGTTACGACTTATCTTTTACATATCCTTTGATCATTTCCACACTTTAGGTTTTTTAAAATATCATCTTAGTTATAGTGGCATGTCCTGGTCCAAGGACACAAGAGCTTTTAATATTGGAATATTGATGTGCGGGTATTAATAAGTGATATTTTGGTGTGTTTTGAGTTAGAGTTATATACATATGAGTGTTTATTCGGTTTTATAGTACTATTCATCGTGTGTGTGTGTCGTTTCAGGTTAAACGGTGTAAAACGAGCAAGAAACGAGAGCTGGAATGAAGGCTGGAAGCTGAAAAGAAAAATGTCAGCTGGCACTCCCCCGCGCCACGCGGGGGAGGTAGCGGATCCTGTTGCGACGCGACAAGTGCTTATGTGGGGTCGGTTTGGCTATTTGTGGCGACAAGCGATGGATGCTGCATACTCTCCCGCGACGCGCGGGAGAGGTCAATTTCGGGGAAGTATATAAATCGATTTTAAAAAGGTTTTGGGGAGGTTGGATAACCTAGCAGCCGATTTACGAATTCAGCAGTCATTAGAGGCGATTTGGCAAAGGTTTTCACTCCATTCAAGCTATTCTTTCATGTCAGATCAATCTCGAACAATTGTTGAAGTTGTGATGACTACTATGAGCAGCTAAGCTCCTTGTGACTTCTGCCCGGATGAACTTTTACTGTGTTTTCCATTAAACTTTGTTTATTTATTCGTTGTGACTGGTACAACTTGACCACTTGTGTTGAATTATTGGTAAACGTTTCTTGTGTTTGAATTACTTGTCGTTTATTAAGCGTATTGGCGATTTCCATTGCATTGTTAGTGGGTTGGTAAATTGGTGGGTAATTGATACAAACAAACGGGTTATTAGGTGGCATAGTGAATCTTAAAAACTTTCCTTAATAGCTAATCAAATTCATTAATTCCATGTCTATGTGGTGTCTAGAATTGGTAAACGAACTTTGATGTTAAATGGATAATTGGGATTCCGGGTGGAAGTTGCTTTTTCTCTCATTGATTACAATCTTTTTAATTAGTTTTAGCATTTTTCTTATCAATCAATCAAAACTCCCGAGTTTGATAGTTTAGTTATTAGTTAAAATCTTGACACTGACCACAAATTCCCCGTGGATTCGATACCCTACTTACGCTATCTACGTAGTTTAATTAGGTTTTTGATTAGCCCACGACAGCTACATCAAATATCGTCAATGTCTACCCTCGGCCATATTGGTCTGAGTAAGCAGGGATACAGTCCCACAGGCCGGTTTAAAGTTTTAAAAGTAGTTTATTTATAAGGGATTTTAGCCGTTCTTATTTCCCCGATTTGATGTATCTGCCTCAAAGGAAGTCCATAAGCTTGAATCAAGTCCTCGTAGAATCTATACACTGAACAAGGCAAGAACTTTACCCAAACCACCCTTCTCAACCTCTTCCAGGCAGTTAACGTGCTTTATATAAACCGTAAAGACACGAATAAGTGAATCAACAAAAATTGAAGAAATGATAGAATAAAGTTCACTTTCAATATAAAAAACTACTTTTTAAGTTATTAATACATACCTAATTAAAAAGTTAACTAAATCTTGGAAATCAAAAGTAATACATAAAAGATTTGTCTTCACAAAGTAATGTAAGAGATTAGCCAATCATGGCCTTTCTTTGACAAAAACTCTTACGATTAATCTTGGATCCTGAGACTAGTACACACTCTAAAGATGGATGAAAGAGGAATGTGGTGGTATGTGATGGTGGAGTGATGGCATGTGTGAGATAAGTGGTTTGCCAAGGGATGGATTACAATTGAACCAAGCACCCCTATTTATAGTTGGATACAGATTGTTCACAGGGCCCCATGCCCGTAGGGAACGGCCCCGTGTCTCCTTCTTCTTTGTCTTCATTTAATGAGTTGTGTCATCCGTATGCTCACACGACCCCGTGGTCCTTGTACTTGCTGTACAATCCACGATTCTGCATATATGGGAGTTGACCACGGCACGGTCTCTTGTCTGCTTTTGTTTGTCTTTTTCTTCATGGAATCCGGAGTGGGGCACGACCCCATGCCTTGGTGGCACAACCCTGTGCTTGTCTTCTGATTTGTTGTTTTTGGTTTTGGGGTGAAGCTCGGAGGGTCGGTATGAAGTGTCAACTTATATTCTTTTGTATTTTTGTTGGTTTTTGCCTTTAATTTGTTCCTTTTATACATTTAAGCTCTTTTAATCCTGAAAATCAAAATATACAAAGAAACGCACTTTTTCTAACATTAGTACACAAAAGGGTTGATTTTATACCGTATTTGATGTAATTTATATGTTGCATTTGGTGCATATTAGTAATCGAGGCTTGCCAAAAAGGTAACGACGGGTGGTCCTTTCTTCCCTAAAAAAGTCGTTAGCGGGGTGTTGGAATGCTATTGTAAGATCAGAAAAGAAAAGAAAAATTGGTGGTCCGAATATTCATAAATTCATAAGGGTTAAAATGGGTAACGAGAAGGATATTTGTTTTTAGATTGATCCTTTGTTAAAGGAGGTGCCTCTTAAAGAAGCTTGGCCAAATATTTTTTGGCTGGAAGCTAATAGAGTGTGCAAAGTTGCTGAGTGTTTTAACCATAATGATGGTTCTAATTGGGTTTGTTGGTGGAGTCATCACCCTAAAACCACCGAAGAAGTAAGCGAATGGTTAGAGTGCTCAGTTTATTTGGATACAGTCTGTATATCAGGTTCAAGAGATACGTGGACATGGTTAGGGGATGACTCTCGTACTTTCTCTGTTGTTTCGGCTAAAAGGTTGATGAAGATGGAAAAGGACTACAACCAAAATTTTATCATGTCCTGGTGTAAATGGACCCCTTCTAAATGAAATATTCTGGCCTAGAGTGCTGTGTTAAATCGAATTCTGGCAATGGAATCGAGACTGCGGCACATCTATTTATGGGTGTGAGTTTTCATATAAGATCTGGTTCCTCATAAGCCAATGGACCAGATTGCTGCCTTTCCTTTTCTTCTCAATCAGGAACATTTTGGAGTTTCATGAATCTGCAAACATAGGGAAGGAGGCGGCAAAGGTGTTGCAAGGGATCATCGGGACGGTTGTTTGGTGTGTATGGAAAGCTAGAAATGATAAGGTTTTCAACAACAAAATCTATGCAGCAGAATGTATCGTTGCTGACATTAAATCCTTAGGTTTCCTTTGGTTAAAACACATGTCTAGATACAAGGCGATACTTTGAGACAAATGGTGTAATTACCCTTTGTATATGTGGGATTGTTAGTTTTTGGTTGTACGGTTTTGCCTCTGCTTTGTGGTAGGGGGCCGTTTTTGTTTTTATGAAAGTTAATATAAAAAAAAGATAGAATACATATAGTAATAGTTTATTGCAATTATTCTTTTTATAATAGTTTATTGCAATTGATGCAAGAATAACAAGAACATGATATAACGGGCACCCCTTTTTCGGATGGTGGGTGGGAAAGACCAAATAACTTTTTTGTCTTGAACCTACCGAGTCAGTGTACCTTGGGTGATCTATGGAAGGAGTTTAGAAACTAAGGTAAGATGGCAGACGCATATTTACCGGGAAGAAAGGACAAGGCTGGGAGATTCTTTGTCTTTCTCCGGTTCGACGGGGTGGTAAACAAAGAAGCTTTCGCTAGAGAACTGAGTAAAGCAAGCTCGGTAATGGGGTGTTGACTGTGAATGTGGCGAAGTTCGGTAAAGTGGAAGCGGTTGGTTTCAGACCTCAACCTCGTCGGGAAGGCAAAAAACCCGTTGACGGTGACCCGAAAGCAAAGGCACTTCCTAATCGGAATACACAGACTGCAACTTGGAGACCAAAGGGCTCATTCTCTATGTTGATATTCTTAATGGGGTTTCTCAACAAAAAAGAGAGGAGGTCGGTGTCCAAATCCCTAGCAAAGTGTTTCCGATCCAACGTATTATGGGGAACGGTTCTCTGATTGGCACTGTAAGGGACGTTAATCGTCTCTGCTGTGTTGATGAGTTGCTCCGCTAGAGGGTTCTAAGGAATGCGTCGCTCAAGTACGTGGGGGGATTGAAGGTGATTTTGGTTTTCTAGGGGTTTCAAGAGGCAAAGGACTTTCTGGAAAACGAACGTTTGGTTTGGGAAGATTGGTTCTCAAGTTGTGAGGTTTGGGAAGGGCAACGTATGGATTTTCAACGTATTGCATGGCTTCGAATTGTCGGGGTGCCCGTTAAGCTTTGGGACAAAGAGGTTTTTGACCAGATAGGGAGCGTTTATGGGGAAGTGGTTCACCACTCTGTAGCTTCGGTAAAGGATGGGAACTTTTCTTCGAAGCGGGTGGCGATACTTATCGATCACGGCAAACAAGTTAAGGGTAAATTTTCGATTTCCTTGAATGAGGAGACCTATAAAGTCTGGGTTACGAAGGTGGACAAGGATTGGGATCCTGATTTCGTTGTTGATAAATCTGATAAGGAGGTTATGTTGGATCCAGGTTATGATTTTCTCAAGACGGTTGAGGCTGAGACCCATCAGAAGTCAAATAATGCTGCATAGGAGGAACTTGAAGAGGGTGAAATTTCGGCTGAAGTAATCGGAAATCCCGCATTGCAGGTAGGGGAAGGCGATGGGTTGCTGGATTCTTTTGAAAAGTCGACGGAAGTAGAAGATCATGAACAGTCGTCTTCGATCCACGAAAAGTCGTGCATGGGGCATAGGAATGTCTCAGCTCCCAAGAAACAGCAGGGCATGGGCGCTAATCCCCAATTTGATTATGAGGCAGTAGGTGTAATTGGGCCAGGGTTATCACAGAGTGGGGCTGATCCTATGGTTGTTGGGCCTAATGAAAGTCCAGTTGTACTTGTCACTAGAAAAAGGCAAAGATACGAAACATGGGTTCCAGAAGGTTTTAATTTTCCTACCGAGAGGGCCCACAGGGCAGACCAGCTGGATCTTAATGCTCCTCCTACCATCTCTGCTGAACTTTTTCACTCGACTTTTTTGGATAGCTTGAGAGAAGCTTCCAAAGGCTCTGCTCCTCTTGCTCATACTCGAAGGGGTGACTCCCGTCGAGTTCGATTGTTAACGGGACCTCAAATGTCTCTTTTCAACAGGTTTTTGTCTCTCCACAAGTCGATTCATTTCCACAGGATACCCCATTGATCCAGTCAATGGGGTTTCATCTAATGAATTAGAAGCCAGGGGAACGGTGGAGGTTAGAGGTGGTATTGGGATCGAACTAAATGGTTTTGAAGGTTTACTGGAAGAATCTATCAGGGAGGAAGGGGGTCATGCGGGTCCTCAATGAAGATAATGACGTTCAATGTAAGGGGGATTAATGAGGACCACAAGATCCTCGCTGTGGGGGAAGTAATCATGAAGCACCGTGTAGATTTCGTTTCAATCCAAGAGACAATGTTGAGTAATGGAGGGAACATCCAGGTTAGCAAGATTTGGGGTAGAAGACCCGTTGACTTTGATTGGGTCAACTCAGAAGGAAGGTCAGAAGGGTTGGTCTATATATGGAACCCAGATTTTTTCAAACGTATCTCAGTCGTAAAACATCGCTACTATTTGGTAATCTCTGGTTTTATCGAGCAGGTTTCTGTACCAACTCATTTTTTCAATATTTATGCTCCACAAGGCTTGAGTCCGAAACGAGAGTTGTGGACTTCGATCTCAAGCACTATGGAGTCCCTAGAGGGGTGGTTCGTTCTAATGGGTGATTTTAATTCGGTCAGAAGTCAGGATGAACGCCTAAACACTGGGTTTTCTCCGTCTTGTGCTGACGCCTTTAATAACTTTATAGAAGATAATCGCCTGTTTGAGTATATATGGGGGGGATGAGGTACACTCGTGTATCTGATATGGGGGACAAGTTTAGCAAGATTGATCCTTTACTTGTATGCGGAATCATTGGCCGGATGCTGCGGTTACTGCCTTCCATCGAAACATGTCGGACCATTGTCCGGTCCTGTTGTCCACATCATCGCTTAATTTCGGATCTACACCGTTTCGGTTTTATAACTCTTGGCTTGGTAAGGCAGATTTTTATTCTATGGTTGTTAATTCGATACATAGCCAACACTTTTCTGGTCCTCCGGATATCGTATTGGCAAATAAACTAAGGGTAATTAAGAAGGCGATTAGGAAATGGTTGGCAATCACCAAAGAAAAGGATAGATTCTTACAGAATAACATTGAAAATAAAATGGGCCGGCTAGATGAAACCATGAAATCAAGGGTGTTGAGCGAACATGAGCGTAATGTTTGGGTTGAACTTAAAAAACAATGGGAAACTTTGAAAAGTGAAGAGGCTAGTGATTATAAACGGAAAGCAAGGGTTAAATGGTCGGTCGAGGGGGATGAGAACACTAGTTATTTTCATGGGTGTATTAACCAGAACGTCCTTAGTAAACGAATAAACGGTATCATGTGGCATGGTATTTGGTCAATTGATCCAACAGTAATTAAATTGGAAGCACAAAATGTAACGCCTCGTGTTTCCGTAAAATTTATTTTAGGAAATACGTGTCGTACCACTTAATTATTTATTCGTCTAATTTATTATCATTATTATTATTATTTATTTAGTTATTATTTTATAGATAATAATAACAACGACAACAACAACAATAATAATAATAATAATAATAATAAACAAAATAAATTCAGCGTTTTATGAAACTTGTATTTGAAATCAGATCTCGTCGGTACGTTCGGGCCACTCAAAAACGTTAGAACGGGTTAACGGGCCTTGGCCCAACACACCACCTAAACCCTAACTAAAACCCTAATTATATTTATAAACACAACAAACACACTTACACCCCTCATAAAAAAATTCACAGCCGCACACCCCCCTCTTTCCTCTCGATTTTTCCGGCCACCAGAGTCCGGTGACAGTGCCGGTGCCGGCGAACAATCTCCCACTCTCTGCACCCTCTCTGTTCGATATCATCACACTCACCGGAACACACGAGACGTCGCCGAAGATTGACCGGAGTAACCGAAGCTCGTTGGAGTCGTATCGGAGGAACACACCGGGAACTTGTGATCGCGCTTGTCGGTACACCCTCACTTCGAATTCTTTTCTTCACAGTAGTAATCGATTAAACAAAAGAGTTCATTCTTTCCATGAACATGAATTACTATTGTTATCTTTGTTTTGAAATCATAAAGCGTAAACAGTCACATATGTATTTGTTGTTTTGAAGAAGATGACCATGTCACCTAACGTATAAATGAATTATTCAGGCTAATTCGTCACAAAACAAATCCAGATCAATTGGTGTTGCATCGCGGGACACGGGTTGAAGCCGTGCCAATACCCAGTTCGCCGATTCTGTTGTTGATTGGTTGGCCTGTTAACTGGGCCGGCCTTCTTGTCCACTTCTTTTTGTTTCCTCTGCAAAATCGTTTGGGCTCATGTTATTTTATTGGGTCAAGGTCTGGTTGGGCCAAAATCTAAAATCTGATTATTACTTTAGGCCGAACACCAATTTAATTTATTATAAAAAAAACAGTTTATAAAAATTAAACTGAATATTCTTTTTCTTAACATTCTAATTTAAATAACTAAAACCATTATTATCATTTCTAATAATACTATTATAAATCAATATTAGTTATTATTGTGATTATTATTATTATATTTTTTTGTACTAAAATTATTAATATTATTTATCTCTTATCATTACTATTTAATCTTTACAAGTTTAACCGTAGTCGTAAGCGTATAAATAATACAAACAACTTTATATCATTCGAATAACATAACGCATAATCAATAACGAACTTATATCCTATTCTAGGTTATTCGTTTGACGAATCTTACTCGTGCGATTCCAAGAAGCTATACGCAATCTAAGGTGAGCATACTCGATCCCCTTTTTACACTTTAATGCATTTTGTGGTGCAACATGTATAAATTACAAAATTTATTTTAAACAAAATTAAATGTGTTCACAATACCAAATGTGTCATCAGTTACGCTTATGTGAGTTATATGTTTTAGTTTAAACTCGTCTATACATGCTACTTGTTATACTTGAGTTTATTTATGCTTATTAGTTTTGACTTGTATTCTCATGATATCGTTATGCTTAGAATACTATTCATGCTAGTTAAGGAATTCGATTATATGCTATTGTTATGCGAAAGGGGTCTACATATTCGTGCGATTCGACTTGAATATATACTTGTCACAATCAAAACCAACTTTTATACTTATAATTAATTTCAAACTTGTATGCTCGCCAATACTTTTGTATTGATCTATGCTTTTAATACATGTTGCAGGAATTTTGATGACACATGGAATCTGGTAGGATTGCCTAGAAACGCATTTAAACTTTAAATACTTATTGTATTGTATTTGTTTCAAACATGTATTTCGTTTCAATATCTTGTATTAAATCGTTATCAATGAAAAGAAATTATATTGGTTGCGTGTCGGGATTTAAATTTTGTATTATTTGATTTGAACTATGTAAAAAGATAATTATTAAACACTTGACACAATTAGCGTTATGAAACCTCTTGCAATCTAGTTTTCGTCTCATCCCGATATTTCCGCCATCGGTTGGGGTGTGACAGATTGGTATCAGAGCCATAACTATAGGGAATTGGGTAGAATTTCCATGTTCGACCTAGTCTATAGTTTAAGTACCATACTCTTGGCCATTCTTGTTAATTATCTAAATTATTATTCCTTCTACCATGCTTCTCTCTCCCATTTGATTTTAAAACTTACAATATGTCTTTCCTAAGACATGAAATACAACACACACTTTTGAGTATATTCTTGTTCCACAATCGAAATAATTCATCAATACAGGGGTGATTCCCGCCATTGGTGACGAGTTTCAATCCGTTTTACATGTTATTTCGCACGAAATTCACTATCAAGTCAGGAGTGATATTCATATCTTGATGGGAGTCTCATTTCATAATCTAGTGGATCCTTATTGACGATTCGAGATTATATCTTGATACGTTCAATAAACCACAATTTGGGGACGAAATTGTCAAGCCAGGATTGACATCCACACCTTGATGACTGGTTCCGCTCCTCAATTTTCAATCTCGCCAAAGTTTCGTATTTTTCGATCAAATTATGGACATGTACTAACTGGAAGGGTAAAGTAACATTAATCGCTTGGCGACGAGAGTATTACACCTATTAGGCCAAATCATGTCTCCCTAATTCGAAAGGACTTACGAGTCACTTTGGAATAGTCGAAGTTTCTAAAACCGAAACACTCCAACATTTTAACAAGCCTCTCTTTTATGCTATCTTACATTTTATGCTATATAATTCTTATTCCTTCATTTTTTTTTCAATGTCACACTATACTAAAATCGAATTTATGCACGACAAACTTCGCATTTATACTAAATCTATTACGCAACGATTCTATAGGTGCATACTAAACATCAAACTTGATTTGGGATTACTGGAACATTATATGTGATAAACTCGTTATAAAACCACACCTTAACATGTATAGCACTATGCGTAGTGCTATAGGAGTAGCGCACCGCCCTTGAGACTTGGGGTCATGTTAACTAAACTATTTCATACCAAGTAAACTATTTTACACTATGTTTCGACAATATTGACTAGTCAACATTGCATACACGATGGTTTGACTTGTTTATTCACATGTTTATGTGGTAGACTCGTCATTAACTCTGATCAAGCCACACCTTAACATGTATAGCGCTTGTGTAGCGCTATAGGAGTGACGCCCGCCCGTATTCTTGAGGTCATGTTAAGTAAACTATTTTACACCCTCTTCGTTTTAACGATGATGGGTAGTCTACATTGTTGTACACGATGGTTTGACCTGTTTATTCACATGCCAGTAATCCGTTAATCTTGGTTAAAATAAAATATATCATCTGTATTGTACACGAATGTGCGTATACGCACACTTACACTTATACTCATACTTATACAGTATACTCTCTCATACTTAAATACAATTATACTTACATACTTGAGACTCTATATACGCTATCAGCCTTACTCGTAATACGCAAACATCGACTAGCGAAATGAACGTAATATGATATGAACATGGTGGATACCCCGCTGGTACTTCCTATATATAAGTGTTAATACCATATTGCTAAGGTCTCGTGAAACGTGCCATGAGAAATTTGGTGTTTCACTGTTATTTTTAAATAAAACTCTAATCACTCACCACCTAATTCACAGTTATACCAGCATACATCGAAATGTGATTATTTCTTTCCTAAGCCTTCCTCTTGAATGAATTTCGGACGAAATTCCCTAAAGTAGGGGAGACTGTAACGCATCGCGTTTCCGTAAAATTTATTTTAGGAAATACGTGTCGTACCACTGAATTATTTATTCGTCTAATTTATATTATCATTATCATTATTATTTATTTAGTTATTATTTTATAGATAATAATAACAATAATAATAATAACAACGACAAAAACAACAATAATAATAATAATAATAAACAAAATAAATTCAGCGTTTTATGAAACTTGTATTTGAAATCAGATCTCGTCGGTACGTTCGGGCCACTCAAAAACGTTAGAACGGGTTAACGGGCCTTGGCCCAACACACCACCTAAACCCTAACTAAAACCCTAATTATATTTATAAACACAACAAACACACTTACACCCCTCATAAAAAAATTCACAGCCGCACACCCCCCCTCTTTCCTCTCGATTTTTCCGGCCACCAGAGTCCGGTGACAGTGCCGGTGCCGGCGAACAATCTCCCACTCTCTGCACCCTCTCTGTTCGATATCATCACACTCACCGGAACACACGAGACGTCGCCGAAGATTGACCGGAGTAACCGAAGCTCGTTGGAGTCGTATCGGAGGAACACACCGGGAACTTGTGATCGCGCTTGTCGGTACACCCTCACTTCGAATTCTTTTCTTCACAGTAGTAATCGATTAAACAAAAGAGTTCATTCTTTCCATGAACATGAATTACTATTGTTATCTTTGTTTTGAAATCAAAAGCGTAAACAGTCACATATGTATTTGTTGTTTTGAAGAAGATGACCATGTCACCTAACGTATAAATGAATTATTCAGGCTAATTCGTCACAAAACAAATCCAGATCAATTGGTGTTGCATCGCGGGACACGGGTTGAAGCCGTGCCAATACCCAGTTCGCCGATTCTGTTGTTGATTGGTTGGCCTGTTAACTGGGCCGGCCTTCTTGTCCACTTCTTTTTGTTTCCTCTGCAAAATCGTTTGGGCTCATGTTATTTTATTGGGTCAAGGTCTGGTTGGGCCAAAATCTAAAATCTGATTATTACTTTAGGCCGAACACCAATTTAATTTATTATAAAAAAAACAGTTTATAAAAATTAAACTGAATATTCTTTTTCTTAACATTCTAATTTAAATAACTAAAACCATTATTATCATTTCTAATAATACTATTATAAATCAATATTAGTTATTATTGTGATTATTATTATTATATTTTTTTGTACTAAAATTATTAATATTATTTATCTCTTATCATTACTATTTAATCTTTACAAGTTTAACCGTAGTCGTAAGCGTATAAATAATACAAACAACTTTATATCATTCGAATAACATAACGCATAATCAATAACGAACTTATATCCTATTCTAGGTTATTCGTTTGACGAATCTTACTCGTGCGATTCCAAGAAGCTATACGCAATCTAAGGTGAGCATACTCGATCCCCTTTTTACACTTTAATGCATTTTGTGGTGCAACATGTATAAATTACAAAATTTATTTTAAACAAAATTAAATGTGTTCACAATACCAAATGTGTCATCAGTTACGCTTATGTGAGTTATATGTTTTAGTTTAAACTCGTCTATACATGCTACTTGTTATACTTGAGTTTATTTATGCTTATTAGTTTTGACTTGTATTCTCATGATATCGTTATGCTTAGAATACTATTCATGCTAGTTAAGGAATTCGATTATATGCTATTGTTATGCGAAAGGGGTCTACATATTCGTGCGATTCGACTTGAATATATACTTGTCACAATCAAAACCAACTTTTATACTTATAATTAATTTCAAACTTGTATGCTCGCCAATACTTTTGTATTGATCTATGCTTTTAATACATGTTGCAGGAATTTTGATGACACATGGAATCTGGTAGGATTGCCTAGAAACGCATTTAAACTTTAAATACTTATTGTATTGTATTTGTTTCAAACATGTATTTCGTTTCAATATCTTGTATTAAATCGTTATCAATGAAAAGAAATTATATTGGTTGCGTGTCGGGATTTAAATTTTGTATTATTTGATTTGAACTATGTAAAAAGATAATTATTAAACACTTGACACAATTAGCGTTATGAAACCTCTTGCAATCTAGTTTTCGTCTCATCCCGATATTTCCGCCATTGGTTGGGGTGTGACAGATTGGTATCAGAGCCATAACTATAGGGAATTAGGTAGAATTTCCATGTTCGACCTAGTCTATAGTTTAAGTACCATACTCTTGGCCATTCTTGTTAATTATCTAAATTATTATTCCTTCTACCATGCTTCTCTCTCCCATTTGATTTTAAAACTTACAATATGTCTTTCCTAAGACATGAAATACAACACACACTTTTGAGTATATTCTTGTTCCACAATCGAAATAACTCATCAATACAGGGGTGATTCCCGCCATTGGTGACGAGTTTCAATCCGTTTTACATGTTATTTCGCACGAAATTCACTATCAAGTCAGGAGTGATATTCATATCTTGATGGGAGTCTCATTTCATAATCTAGTGGATCCTTATTGACGATTCGAGATTATATCTTGATACGTTCAATAAACCACAATTTGGGGACGAAATTGTCAAGCCAGGATTGACATCCACACCTTGATGACTGGTTCCGCTCCTCAATTTTCAATCTCGCCAAAGTTTCGTATTTTTCGATCAAATTAGGGACATGTACTAACTGGAAGGGTAAAGTAACATTAATCGCTTGGCGACGAGAGTATTACACCTATTAGGCCAAATCATGTCTCCCTAATTCGAAAGGACTTACGAGTCACTTTGGAATAGTCGAAGTTTCTAAAACCGAAACACTCCAACATTTTAACAAGCCTCTCTTTTATGCTATCTTACATTTTATGCTATATAATTCTTATTCCTTCATTTTTTTTTTCAATGTCACACTATACTAAAATCGAATTTATGCACGACAAACTTCGCATTTATACTAAATCTATTACGCAACGATTCTATAGGTGCATACTAAACATCAAACTTGATTTGGGATTACTGGAACATTATATGTGATAAACTCGTTATAAAACCACACCTTAACATGTATAGCACTATGCGTAGTGCTATAGGAGTAGCGCACCGCCCTTGAGACTTGGGGTCATGTTAAGTAAACTATTTCATACCAAGTAAACTATTTTACACTATGTTTCGACAATATTGACTAGTCAACATTGCGTACACGATGGTTTGACTTGTTTATTCACATGTTTATGTGGTAGACTCGTCATTAACTCTGATCAAGCCACACCTTAACATGTATAGCGCTTGTGTAGCACTATAGGAGTGACGCCCGCCCGTATTCTTGAGGTCATGTTAAGTAAACTATTTTACACCCTCTTCGTTTTGACGATGATGGGTAGTCTACATTGTTGTACACGATGGTTTGACCTGTTTATTCACATGCCAGTAATCCGTTAATCTTGGTTTGACCTGTTTATGCTCGCCAATACTTTTGTATTGATCTATGCTTTTAATACATGTTGCAGGAATTTTGATGACACATGGAATCTAGTAGGATTGCCTAGAAACACATTTAAACTTTAAATACTTATTGTATTGTATTTGTTTCAAACATGTATTTCGTTTCAATATCTTGTATTAAATCGTTATCAATGAAAAGAAATTGTATTGGTTGCGTGTCGGGATCTAAATTTTGTATTATTTGATTTGAACTATGTAAAAAGGTAATTATTAAACACTTGACACAATTAGCGTTATGAAGCCTCTTGCAATCTAGTTTTCGTCTCATCCCGATGTTTCCGCCATCGGTTGGGGTGTGACACAAAATTTCTTTAAATCAAAGTTCATGGAGCCTATCCCAAACCGGCTGACGTTTAGGTGTCCATTTCTAAGTAGACTTTCGGAAGTGGAAGCGAATCGCCTTGTGCAACCGTTCACTATCTTGGAAATTAAGGAGGCTATTTGGGAGTGTGGCTCGGACAAAGCTCCCGGTCCAGATGGGTTTAATTTCGATTTTTTGAAACACTTCTGGGATGTACTAAAGGATGATTTTATGAAGATTTTTGATAGATTCTATTCAGACGGGGAAATAAGTAGGGGTTGCGGATCTTCCTTTCTTGCACTCATCCCAAAAACTGCCGACCCGCTTTATTTCAATGAGTACCGCCCAATTAGTCTGATTGGTTGTATCTCTAAAACGATTTCTACGGTGTTAGCTAAGCGTACGGTGATGGAAGGTCTAATTTCCAAACATCAATCAGCCTTTTTATCTAGCCATAACATTCTAGATGGCCCGCTAATTCTTAACGAGGTGATTTCTTGGGTAAAAAAGTCAAAGGGTAAGGCTTTCTTGTTCAAGATTGATATTGAGAAGGCATATGATACAATTAACTGGGAATATATTGATGCGGTTCTTCTTCAAATGGGCTTTCCAGTCTTATGGCGAAACTGGATAAGAGGTATTCTAAAGGCGGCAAGAGCTTCAGTTTTGATTAACGGGTCCCCGACGAGTGAGTTCCAATGTGAAAGAGGAGTCAGGCAGGGGATCCTTTATCTCCATTTCTTTTTATACTTGCTATGGAAGCACTGTTCGAAAGGCTGAATCAATAGGTATAATAAAAGGGGTGAATTTGCCTAACGACGGACCAAGTCTCACTCATCTAATGTATGCTGATGATATTGTCTTCTTGGGCGAATGGATGGAAACAAATGTAAAGAATATTATTAGATTAATGCGGTGCTTCAACCTCATATCTGGGCTGAAAATAAATCACCCTAAGTCCAGCCCTTCGGGATAGGGGTAGAAGATGCGGCAGTGGAAACGTTAGCGACGAGGTTTAACTGTAACGTTGGGGTCTTCCCCTGTAAATACCTCGGCCTTTTACTTGGTGCTAACATGAACCTAGCTCGAAACCGGAAATGCGTAATCGATACTATTAAATCGAGGTTATCAAAATGGAAGGCGAAATCCTTGTCAATGGGCGGTAGAACGATTTTGTTAAAATCTGTGTTGGATAGCTTGCCGTTACATTTTTTCTCGTTGTATAGAGCGCCTAAATGTGTGCTGGAGGTTCTGGAGGGTCTCCGTAGAAGATTTTTCTGGGGGGCAATGATGAAAAAAAAAAGACAAGTTGGGTTTGTTGGGAACGCACCATTGGACCAAAAGAAAAAAGGCGGCATTGGCTTAGGGTCTCTACGCGATATGAACGCCAGTCTTCTTTTCAAGTGGTGATGGCGATATAGAGTTGAGGAAGGGAGCCTATGGAAAAAAGTGGTTAAGGCAATCCAATTTAATCAAAGGGCTTGGTCTTTCTTACCAATTAAACCCGGAATACCCGGGGTGTGGAGTGCGATCATCAAAATCGAACGCGATTTGGCCAATGCAAATATTCAGTCAGACAATTTAATTAAAGGGGTGGTGGGTGATGGCTCGAGGATTCGACTGTGGATTGATAGGTGGGTGGGGGAGGAATCTTTAAAGAATTTATTTCCAAATCTCTTTCGTTTGGAAGTTGATAAAAATGTGACAATTGCCGGAAGATATAATGGGCTGGAACAAAATAGTGGATGGAATTGGGGTTGGAATACAGAGCCGTCGTTAGTCTTGGAACTACAAGAATTGGCTAGGTTCAATGCTTTGTTGTGTGGGGTACAATTTTCAGACCTCACGGATGAATGGAAATGGGTGTTAGATTCTGATGGTTTGTTTTCGGTCGAATCATGTCGTGAGCTATTCTCCAGATTTGCTGTTCCTTTTTACCCTTTTGATTGGGTCAAATGGTTACCGAAAAAAATCAATTTATTCGGTTGGTGAGATGAACAAGATAGGTTAGCGACATTGGTCGGGTTGAAAAAACGTAGTATTCACCGGGGAGAAACTTTATGTAGACAATGTCAGACCGGGGAGGAAAATGCGGATCATTTGTTTACATCCTGTTACGTGGCCACGGTAATCTGGAACAAGATTAGTCAATGGTGCAAAATTCCGCAAATTTTTGCTTTCAATACAAGGGATCTCCTAAGTATACACAAGAGACCCAATATAGGCAGCATAAAGAAGCAGGTAATTCAAGGCATTGTGTTGGTTGCTTGTTGGTCAATCTGGAAGAGCCGAAATGAAGCAATCTTTCTGGGAAACGGTGCATTAGCGACAGAATTTTTGGCGACATTCAAGCATCTTCTTTTATGTGGTACAAGAGTCGAACGAGGTGTCGGGATATGGACTGGGACCGATGACGAAATTTCTGTTTGGACTGAGACCTATTAAGTAAGCAAAAGGGTGAAAGTCTGGGTTGGTAGTCTGTTTTCTCGTTTCTGTTTAGTGAGATTGGATTTGTAAAATCTCTATTTACTGATAGAGAAGAAATGATGTAACTTTTGGGTGATAAATATATTCAGCAGTTCAAAAAAAAAAGTTTATTGCAATTATTCTTTTTGTAATTACGAGATATGATTTGCACTTGGTTGGTCGTTGACTCTTTTCTCCCGTCATCCCTTTGACTTCTTTAATTTCTTTTCTCTTGTAACATGGACAAAGTGTACACATATAGATTATGTTTAACTTATTTTTTTTCTTGCGCCCTAATCATAGCTCCCACTTTGCAGCCATAGATCATGTCACAATGGTAATTTTCAATGACGTCTATAAGAATTCATTACCATGTTCAAGCTTGAAAAAATGTGTCTCTTCGTAATGTTTTATTATTAAGATTTTTTAAAATTAAATGGGTATTGGGCTCACTAAACCTAATGCCAATGAGCTAACTTCTAAACATAAAAATTGTTATGAAAATTGGCCTATCTTAGAGTTGGTATGGGTATACTATTTTAAACAAATTAACATATATGTATGGGATTTTTATAGAAAAACACATGCCCCTCGAAATCACGGGCCATGTGCGGTGGTAATTTTGCCATGCCTCTTGTTATCACCCTTATGGCCTTAGATCTGTCCCAATTGTTTACCACCATCAAGTAACTTATTGTTAAGGTTTGTTTCATGGGTTCTTTTTCTTGTTCTCTTAGATTGTATTTTATTCTTATACCTACTTATAAACATGTTTTTGGTGATAGCTCCAGTCTGAACAACTGAGCTTAGATAGACAATATTAGTTAGAGTTTATTAAAATTATTATTTTTCGTAGTTAAGAGATATGACTAGATAGGGACACAATACATGTTGCTCCTCATCAGAAAAAAAAAAAAAAACCAATGCAAAAATATTCTTTTGAAAAAATTCTTAACCTAAATTTTACAATTATTAGCTTTTTTACTTCTTATAAATTTAAAGAACGTTTTGAGTTAGTAGGCTTGTAGTTCTTGTTTTTGTTAGTTAGATCTATTGGACCGATTCATAGGGAGAGTTGGTGTTCTTAGGTTCAGCCTTGTTAGTTATTTATTTGGGCCTAAAAATTTTCATGGTATTATGGACTATGGAGATTTCGGTACAAGACAGAGGGTTGGGCTACGTTGGTAGACCAAGAAACAAAGTAGGGTTGTTCGATTTTATCTGGTTTGTATTTGGGCTGCTAGTAACACAAATCCAAACATGAAATAGAGAAGAGGAATGATATTTATGGGTAAATTATTAATTACTGTTACAAAACACTAAGCTATTATAAGAATAAGATTAGTTACACATGTTTGTTTACCAAAAGTAACACATTTAGGTAAGAGGTTTTCCAATAACATGTTCGTGTTTTCTAATTTGTTACACATTGGGATATTAAGACTAGCATCTGTTATTTTTTCGTTAAATTTATGTAAAATGACTAAAATACCCCTTTAGTGTAATAAATATTTTTTAACTTTAAGGATCATTTGTTTAACTAAGCCTATTATTATTTTCACTACGGCTTAGCTTGTTTACACCCATACTTTGAAGATAATCCATCATATGAAATTGTAATATATAATTAAATAAAACGAAGTCTCACGAAAACAAACTTGGTTTTAGATAATTCTTGCCGATAGTTGTTTTTCATCTGTCAAGTTTGAAACCCTCATGGGTTGGCTTGTTGGGTCGGGCCATGTAGGATGGACTAAAACCAGGACTGGCTTGTTGGATTCCTTTTTGGTTTATCTTTGGGCTGCTAAATGCTAATAACACAAATCCATATGTATATACAAGTTATTCTATATACCTGACAACAAGAAGTTGGGTTTTGGGTTAACAGTGGCAAGCTGCTATGCATCAACCCTTTTTTTCTTTTTCGTATTTTTTTTATTTTAGCTTTTAACTTTCAACATTTAGTATTTGCACTTAACTTTTTCACTTTCTAAAAATCTTTTTTCACGTGCTTATAATTGTGTATATGTCGGTATAAATTCAGGTT
Source organism: Scalesia atractyloides (assembly GCA_947069175.1). Classification (NCBI taxonomy): domain Eukaryota; kingdom Viridiplantae; phylum Streptophyta; class Magnoliopsida; order Asterales; family Asteraceae; genus Scalesia; species Scalesia atractyloides. Next base: position 72,398,612 of record CAMTDV010000025.1, on the reverse strand, counting down.
GTTACGGGTTTTTTTTTGTTTTTAGTATTTTTTTTTATTTTAGCCTTTACCCTTCAACATTTAGTATTGGCAGTTATAGCCGTACAACTTTCTAAAAACTTTATACTTATTTTTTACGTGTTTATATTTATGTACGTGTCGATATAAATTTAGGTTTGATTACGTTTCTTTGAAAATGGGTAGGCTAAGATATAATATGTTTTTTTTTCGTTTTTTATACATTTTCGGTTAATCTACGTTTTGACATAAATTTAGTTTTATAACAAGTCGGGTAAACTATAATATGTTTTCATTAGACTTTATAAATTCAGGTTACTTTATGTTTCGGTACCACCGCAACGCGCAGTACCAATTTTAACTTAAAAACATTATTTTTTACTTATTTTTATGTACGTATCTGTATAGGTTCAGGTTGGTGTTCGACAGAAATTTCTTTCGCAAAAAAGATGAGCCATGTATAATACGTTTCTGTGCTTATTTTTATGTACACATTCAATTTATCTACGTTTTGACGTAACTTTTTTTTAGAAGCGGTTCAGGTTTTTACTGCACAAATCCAAGTTACTTTACATTTAGACCCGCTGCAACCCCCGGGGAGATTTACTAGTTATTTAAATATTTAAAAGTTTTTATTTATTATATTATTTAATTTATTTTAATTACGTCGATGTTTAAAGGGTTTGACGCTCTTTATATTACAAGGGTGTTTTTAATCCATTATAATTCACAACGATGCTTCCCAGTATTAATATTGATTTTTATGATGAGTTTGATGATTACAACATAACTCATTCCATTAGTGCGACTGACTTTCCAAGTTTAATATGTTGTAATTAGTTTTGATAATGCAAGTGTCTTTCCGTTATTTCATTAAGCATCTAAATCATTGTAATGGTGTTTATAACTTTACGTATATTGCTACAAAAACAAAAAACGTGTGCACTTGAACCGACTTAAGGACGCTTCCGCCTAAGATTCATATATGTATACGTGTCGTATCTTGAAACATTTTTCTTCTTATAAGGCTATAGGGTCCTTATGACCACCATGACCCTCCACGTCAGTGTCATGTCACCCGTCTCTAATTCACTATCAAAAACCACTACCCTAAGGGCGTGTCATGACCTAAACCACTATCCTCTTATTTATTTTAATTTATCTTTGTCTGAAAAAAAAGGAAAATGATCTCTTAAAAAATGGAAAGAAGGACCATGGTTGCCATGGTTTAATCCATGCAAATCATGGTGAATCACGCAAGGGGATGGTGTAGCCTTCCATTTTTGTTCCTACGTGGCGAATCATGTCCCCACTATAACCCCCGCACCCTTTAGCCTAAGAGATTCTTTTTATATTAGCCAACATGTATATGCTAAAAAGTAAATTAATTCTAAAAAGTTTAAAAAATAAATCAATTTTTTTAATACAAACCTCATTATAATTAAAATACAATATTAAAAAAAGAATTTACTCTTTAATAATTTATCTTTGTATTCAAAATCACTCTTAATTATGTCTTTTTTACACATGTGTAAATACAATAAATATACACATGTGTAAATGACAAACTTATACATGTGTAAGTCTTCTTAATTTACGAGCAAATATAAATTTAAACGTGTAAATTAAATTTATACTATTGTATTCGAATAATATTGATAAGTCTAAAAAGAAATTTGAATTTAAATTGTTTTTTACCAAGTTCTAGTGATTTTTAAATTCGTTCTCACGGTTCTCGTAATATTTAGCGTTCTCATTTAAACCATCCCATATACATACCCCACACACAAACACACACACACACACACACATATATATATATATAGAGAGAGAGAAACGGGGATCATGAGAAAACGGTTGGAAGTGTGAAACGTGAAACGGATCCTGGTCGAACACGTGGCAAGGGGGCGCTAAATGATATACGGGGGCACGATTGTCATTGTCCACATCCGCTTAATAGATGGCGTATAATTCATTTTCAACCTTGAATCGATATTAGGTGTTTTATTATTTAGAACTTATAGTTTTGGTCTTGGCGTTTTACAAGCATTTTTTTAGAGAAATAATGTATTTTTAAAGCGGAAAATTAGATAACATACCACAGAAAAAAATAGAAGCGAAAAAAAAAATAAATTAAAAATCTGAATCCAATTTCTCTCCAAATCTTCACTGTCACCAGTCTCTTTCTTCTTTTGAAACTACAAGAACTGTCACAAATATATGGCGTTTTGATTTTGGCGTGATTTTATTGTTGTTCGTTGTTGAAGTGACTTTTGTGGATGTTGGAGACATAGATCGACGCCGTGTGGGTGGATGCTATTTGCTCATAATCTTCATTATCATCATGGAGTCAAAATAGCATTTACACTGCCATCGGTCTCTTCTTCTCCTCCAAACCTTCCCTAATAACAAAGCACACAAAATGACATATCACTGTCATCAGTCTCTTTTTTCTTGAAATTTGTCCATCTCATTCAGCAAAAAACTTATTGAGTTATCCCCCTCACCTAAGAATCCATTCATCGAAACTTCATGGAAAACAATACTGAATATCCAAGAAACGTTGTTTGTCATCTTTGACTTTTTTTAAACTTTTTTGGCGTTTTTACAGTGGGTGGTATTTAGGAAACATGGCGTTTGTTTTTGTGTGATGAACGAAATGTGCTGAGACGTTTATCTTTATAGGATGTCTTTGGCGCGTAGTTTAGACGGGATATTAATATATTAAATGCCATGAATAAAGTATCGTCGTTTCAGTTACTGTTTGTATTTACTGGCTTGTTCAGCTTTATCTGTTAAATATTAACATGACCCATCTTTCAAGTTTGGCATTTTATGTTTAATGGCATTTTTGTTGGCCAAGATGATAAAATACACTAACTAAAACACAGAAAAAACTACGCAAGAAAAATATATCGTTTTATTTATTGGCGTTTTATATTTTAATGGCATTTATGTAAGAAACGATGTTTGGCGCCAAAAACAACAGTAGGATGCAGACCTATATATTTTTTTTATGTGTATTTTTGTGTGTGATGTAGATGCAACCTATAATGTTGATAGGTAATTATGGCGTTTAGAAAATATAAAAAATTGATTTTGTGTGCCATGTGTGGTTTTAAATATAATATATGGTAGTAATAAAGTATTCGTCGCTTCAGTTATTTTGTTCAGCTTTATCTAGTTAAGACTGTAACACTTCCCATCTTTTTATGTTTGGCGTTTTCCTATTTAATGGAGTTTTATAGATAATGATGGCAAACTAAAACTTTAGTACGATACCCTTTTGTGTTCTATTCACTTACACATTGTTTTATACATTTCAGTGATTATTTGGAGTTTTTAATAATACGTGATTATGGAATTTGGTGTTTTGTTGTTTGGCGTTTTTTGGAATTTTCGCATTTTATAAGTAATTTAGAGAAGTAATGTATTTTATTAGCTGAAAATTAGATAACAAACCACAGAAAATGACACCATAAAAAAATAGGAAAGAAAAATAAAATTAAAAATGCTAATCATATTTCTTTTCCCAATCTTCACTGCCATCAGTCTCTTCTTTCTTGAACTTTCTTGCCCCTGAACCTTTGAACTCTTAGATTGGTGCCATTTTTTCCTACTTTGTTGAAACGGCCTGTTCTTGACCAAGCTGATCGTTCAGTAAAATATGTCGTTTTGGTTTGGGGTTGATCTTTTGTTGTTGTTTTGTTGAAGTGATTTTTTTGATGTTAGAGACATAGACCAATGTTGTATTTTGTCGATTCTATTATTGGGGTTGTGATTGTGAGTGGCTTTTTTGCTTGATGTCCAAATTAGCATTTACACATGCCCTCATCTTCATCCTTATCCCACTATAGATCTTTTAATAATGCACTCCAAAATAGCATTTACATTGGTATCGGTCTCTTCTTCTCATCCAAACCTTCCTCAAGAACAAATCATACAAAGTGACATATCATTGTCACTAGACTCGTTTTCTTGAAGATTTGTCCATCTCATTTAGCAAAAGTTTATAAGTTTGACCAAGAGAACATGGCGTTTTAAGTGAATGGTTAAGAGAATATGGCTTTTTTTTTGTTTTGGGTGTGACCAAATTGCTTCTGAGATGTTTGTTTATATAAGAGTTTTTTGACACGTAGTTTAAGCAGGATTTTATTTTAATAGATGGTAGTAGTAAAGTATACGTCGCTTCAGTTACTGTTTGTAGTTACTATTTGTTCAGCTTTATATGTCAAGGCTGTAACACGTCCTATCTTTCATGTTTTTGTGTTTTGTATTTTAGTATGGCATTTCACTGATAAGAATTATAAAACACACTAATTAACTTTTTAGTGTTTTGCAATTGTGGCATTTTGGCGTTTTATAGCAAGTTGGAGAAAATTTTATTTTTATTATTTAAAAAGTAGATTGCAAACACAAAAAAATTACACAAAAGAAAAAAAAATTAAAACTCTTGGTCAGATTGGATTTTGTCTGAGAAGTATCCATCACTCCCTTCGTCTTCTTCTTCGGATTCTTCTTCCAGTTTCTCATCCAAGTCATCACTTTCACTTTCATTGGTGTTTTGTTCTTGAATATTTTGAAGCCTCCATTTGAACATGTCATGCAACAACTCCAACTTCGCGTTCATGTCTGTGTTCAAACATGTTGCATTGTGTAACTCCTCCATGAACCCAAGACCCTGCTTCGTCATGATGTTTTCAAGCATGTAGTCTTCCTGCTCCCCGTTGTCACATATAACAGTGACCATGTCAGTGTCATCATCAAAACGCCATCATCAAAACGCCATGATCTAATGACTGGGTCCATTTTTACATTTGCGTTGTTTTGTCCAAATTTTCTTATTAATCTTCTTATAACCGTATGTGTTTTATCACAGTAGTTATTTAGAGGGATGTCAAGTGCTAAGATCCCTCTTTGTACTTCTTCTTCCAAGTTCAGTATGCCTGATTGTTTTAACAAACACTCTTATTCTGTTGCCAAAACGGATTACAAATATTCTGGTTCTGAGTGTGTATCTCCATGAAACGATCGTTGCCACTTTTCTTCCCGTCAGAGATTTTGGTTTTTGTAATACGGCATTTTGGCTAAAGATGTCGTTTTAGTATGATCAATTTTTTGAAGTGATAATTGAAGTGATTGTAACATTGTTTATATAATGATGTTTTTTGGCGCGTAGTTTAGGAGGGATTTTTTTGTAATAAATGTTAATAATTAACTTTCAGTTACTTTTTTGTTCACAACAAATATCTGCAACGCGTTTTATGATTACTTGTCGTCACTTTTGTATCAATGACGTTTTAGATACATATGTCGTTTCATCTGCAAGGGAGTGGTGTGTATGGAATGGCGTTTTGTCATTAATGTGGCGTTTTGTGTTAGAGCAGTAGAAAGACCTTTTTACCCTTAATGAAACACGTCCAAGTAATTAAGTTGATGTTATTTACGAAAACGGCACCGCGCCATTCTAATCCATAGATTGTTTTGATCCAACGGATGAGGGGTGTCTCACCGTTTTCACACTTTTAGGCGTTTTCCCCAAATCCCACCCCTATATATATATATATATATATATATATATATATATACAGAATTTGATTCAAATGAGAACCACCACGAGTTGTGTCACACCCTTAATTTCCACTTGCGGAGTTTTACCGCGAGGCGTGTGAACAAACCAGAATCTGAAACACTAGTACGTCGAACGACTCTATATGATTTGATAATACGTTTTCAAAAATCATTTGTCGTAGATTTTATATTGTCTTGGTTAGTTACCAATATTTAGCAGAAGCATCAGTTTTTAAAGTTTGAGCGGAAGCATAAATAAGTAGTGAAGCGGGCGCCAACACAAACGCCAAAACAAATGAAAAACCCCAAAACAATATTGATAAATAAGACTCGATAAAAGATGTCTTGTTCAATGCATGTGCGTGCACCTAGAGCTCCTAGCGTCCTGAGAAACATGTAAAGAAACAAGTGTCAACATTAAAGATGAGTGAGTTCACAGGTTTTCATAAATTCGTTTGTTCGGTTTTAGTTTGTTTTCCCCGTTATCCCTAACCCGGGATAACGTATTGGTTCCATTATTCCAACCCGGAATAATAAGTTGTTGCTTCCATTATCCTCAACCCGGGATAATATAGTTGTTGTTTCCATTATTCCAAACCCGGAATAATAAGTTGTTGTTTCCATTATCCCCAACACGGGATAATATAGTTGTTTCGTAATTAAGTTCAATGTTAACATATATAGGTAGCTAGCCTAAAGTTATGTCACG